>CM040118.1:113832918-114427918 GCA_022559845.1 Amorphophallus konjac
CATTTAGCATCTTTTCCCCCCCACCTCTGGTGCTCTTGGAAGCTACATCCGGCAAGACTATTCACAGCTCAGGACCTGCAGAGAACCAGTGTCTTGCAGAGCCGGCCACAACTTCATCTCGATGTACCTGGGAGCACAAGTGGTACTGTCGGAAGTGTCTCCCTGTCCTCTTTACAATGGCGGTGGTCTCGTCCCATTCTGAGCTCGTGGCTGCCCGGAGGAGCCGTTCTCCCTAAACTGCGCTTCTTCTCCCTGACTACCAACCTGAAGCAGCTTTCAGAGACTCCCACAGCTGACCACCTGAAGCTCTAGACGCAGGGCTTGGCTGAGATCTTCCACGACGAGTCTACTTCCAGGAACAAGAAGCGGAACCCCGTTCGGCATCCGGAGCTAAGAGTTCTCAATTTTCTCTCTCGGGTGCGTAGGTCAGTCCAGTCAGGGCCTGAACAGACTCCACTTCACTCTTCTGGTTCTATCTCTCTTCTCCGACCTCCTCTAGTGGCCTTTATGGTTGCTGCTCGAAGAGGACCCTCCCACAGTCGTATCGATATAAGCTGCATCACCTTCGGAGCTCAGAGTTACTCGGAGTGAGGACATCTTCCAGCACCTTCAATTCTGGAACAGACAGAAGCTTAACCAAGGAGTCCAGTTCAAGATCCTTCTTCGGCCTCCGACGACCACGATAAATTCCCTAAAAATTCTGATGCCTTCTTGGGCTAACCCAAAAAGTTTTGGCGCTAGTCTCAGCCACTTCTGAAGTCGGACGGGTCCGTGGAGGCTTCTTCAGTGACTCACTATCCTACTAAATCTGAGCGGGCAGAACTGCGGGCTTTAGTCTATTTCGGCATTTCCCCTCCCCGCCTAGCCGGCTTACAGCCCCTTCCTGTGGGAGGTAGTGTTTGGATGTATATGTGACTTCCCCTCCCCTCGTTCCACCCCCTTGCATGGGGAGTAGTGTTGTAATCCTTTAAACATGTTCAAGCTACACCGGCGCGGCGTGTGGGGAACCCACGCTTCCCCGCTCGCCCACGTCTCCGAGCGAGACCGATTTCTTAAAACCGGTCAAGTAAGTGCTCCAACCCTTGCTTTCCCTAGTGCTTGTTCTTCCAATATTAGTTCATAGCTCTGCTGGCCCGTGAGAGTGAGTGCTCGATCGGCAAGCTCCTTTGCTTCAAGAGATCACCGTGGGAGAGAGTGTGTAACTAGTGCCCTCGGCACAACGTCGGCTCCATTGAATTGGGTGATGTGAAACCAACCTTAGACCTATTTGCAAGCATTCAAGTTTGAGCAGCGGACTTACACTAGCGAGCTCACCCGTATGGCACACACTAGTACCCGATGGCGACTAGGCGATGTTGGAGAGGGTCCGAGGCGGGACCTTTAGGCTCCAGTGGTTGGCTAGCTTGGGAAGAACCCCAAATGGGCCTAGGATGCCCAAATCATGGGCGGCCAACACACCAAGGGTGTGGGTTAAGTGGATGCTCTCACAACTCACCCGCGGTGGTCACTCAATTTGGTGGCAATTTAAATCGGACACTCTCATTCCGCCGACGGAGTAACTAAAGCAATACTAAGCTAAGCAAGTCCATTACAGCAATGAGGGATGTTCAGGAGCTCACCTAGCCGGCGTGAAGATGCCGACTCCGGCCGGAGACGGGGGCGAGCGGGGAGGCGAGGGTATGCACCCGCACGCCGCGTCGATTGAAGCTTCAAACCTGCGACTTAATAATGACATGAACTACACCCCATGCAAGGGGGGGATCTCGGGGTGGGGATTAAGTGAATTACAGTCAAAACTACCTCCACGCAGGGAGGGGCCTTCAGCCGGCCAAGCGGGGTGGGGAATTATGCAAAGAGGACCGACTTTCCGAGCTCCGCCGGTTCTGCCTTTCTTCTGTATTTCTGGACAGGGGGTCGATGTTGACGCTGCCAAAAATTCCACCGAGCTCAGAACCTGATGAGACTTGCGCCAAAAGCTTTCTAACGGACCAAGGATGAACTCTGAATTTTTTCTGAGCCTGGTACAGTAGTTGCTGGCCGGGGCAGAGTCTGGAACCGGACTGATTGGTTCTGCCTCTGTCTGGTGCAGAACAATGTGGCTGGTTGCAGAGAGTGCCACGATCACTACCAAGCTCTGATTGAGGCGAGACCTAAATCGTTGGAACCGTGGTCGAGTCTTCTTTCTGTCGGCACCAACGGCGAGGTCGGAAAATGTCGGAGAAGACCGGGACGATCAGATGAGTAGAGGGGTGTCGGTTCTGGCTCCTGTAAACTGACCTGACACACTTGGAGTAGAAAATTTGTAACTTGAGATGCCGATGTCCAAATGCAGCTCTGCTTCTTGAGGATGGAAGAGTACTTGAGAGGAAAGAATTTTGCTGAAGAACACTTGATCTGAATCCCAAAAGGTTCGCCGTGGCTGAGCTTCCACTCTCGCTCTGGCTCTCTACCTGGGGTCTTCTGCGCAGTCGAGGGAGATCGGCTCCTACGGACAGCTCCGACCTCGGAAGCTGGCGAGGCCACCTTTTTTGGAAAGATAACTCGCAGAAGATTCCAGCAATGTAGGTCTTGTCACCTGAATCTGTGAGGGACGGTCGTGGCTGCCTCTGCAGGTCGCTACAACTCTACTGCCTGAAACAGAGATAGAATGAGGAGATGTGCAAGGGGAGAGCAAGGGGGAGGGGGGGTGAACTTGGTTTGACCAAGGGGGAGGTGGGGGGCGAATTTGGGAGCTTGGGGGTGGGGGGAGATGAAAGGGCACAGCCCAAGGGGAGGGAAATTGGAATTTGGGCTTAGGGAAGAGCCCCTTCAACCTTGGGGAGAGGAAGGGGTGCTTAGGAAGTGGTGTTGGGTAGTTGGGGGTTGGAGGTGGGGTGTGGATTGGAGGATGCCACCTTGGGTTGGGGGGGGAGTTAAATGAGTGTATGGGGAAGGGGAGAGGTCTTAATGAGGGGTGAATGGGGAGGAGAGAGAAAATTCTGAAAATTGGGGTGGAGGGAGAGAGAGAGAGAGGGGGGGGACCCCTTAGAGAGAGAGAGAGGAATAAAGAGAGAGAGAGATATTGAGAGAGGAAGCTAGAGGGATTTGGAGTTTTTCTGGAATTCAATATTCATGCATTAGTTCTTTCATATGAGGAGTGGGGTGGCCTATTTATAGGCACAAGACATTTCACATGACCATACTGACCCTGACAACTGACATAATGACCAAATACTCCAAGGGAGGGGCGCCCTTGGGCCTAGCCCACTATTTGGGCCCAATAGCCTAATGAACCAACATAATGACACACGACTTAGGAAAATGACTTTCTAACCTAGGTACATGACTCAAATAAAGGGAAAATTACATGATATTGACTCAAAGAAAATGTGAAGATTACATGACTAGACTCAAAATTACATGACTAACATAATGGCGCTTGCCGACGAACAATCCGAGTCTGGAGAAAATGTGGAGGGGCAAGGGATGCCCTCATCATACCCCCGGGGTGGGGAAAACTCGACCCCGTCGAGTATGGGTCCACCAGGGAAGTAGTATATCGAACTGCGGCTCTGGGCGATCCACGATCTCCATACTCAACCCGTGACCATAGTCGGGGAACGGCGCTTCAGCTCGACAAAGTGGCTCGGTCATACCCTCATGCTGGCGATGGGATCTTGCTTGCCTAGTATTGCCACTGTGTGCTCATGTCGGGCTCTCAGGCTATTTGTGGTGGCACTCCGAGGGTGTCTCTCACAAGGGTAGGTGTAAGCTCGAGGCACTCACTAGGATCCACCGCGGTGCCCTTAGAGGGTGTTGGATCCGCCACATGAGAAATGGGGAGAATCCCAAAAACCCTTTTGAAAGTTCAACCCATAAGCCGGGTTGCCAAAACCACTCGGAACTTGGCAAGGTCCAAGTCCTCGTGCCCTCAATTTGGAGGTGACCCTAAAGTAGAGCCACTCCAAAGCCATCATCACCAAGTTATCAACTTGGAACTCAAAGTGGTGCTTAGGAGTTTGTGCTCGCTTCTTGTGAATCCCACCGCTTGTTGCTTGATACTTGCTTGAATGCATATGCCATGCACTATGATGCAATGTGAGTTGACAATGTATGGTATGAAAAGGTGGTCCAGGACAACCACATATAGACCTATCATGCATTGATGTTATGAAGATTTTGAAGGATTTGGGAGGACCGGGGCATCCATAGGTGTCCCTCTTACAAGTGAGTGTGATGAATGTTGGAGGACCCGGACACCCATGTAGGCTCCTAGCATACATAAGACCAATGGTGAATTGGGGAGGACCGTTACACCCAAATAGGGACCACTCATGCTTCCTACTTGACATGTGGGTGATATGAATGAATGGACCCGTCTTTCTAATCATGTCAAGTGGTGTGTGGTGCCAAGACTTATACACTCTTGTGACAAAGATGTCTTCTATGTGTGGGCTTTTGGACTTCTATTGGAATGGGTCAAAGGGGTCTAGGAAGGTGGTTATGGGGTGGGGCATTTCCTTAATCCCGAGGTGTTTGTTGCCTAAGGTCAATGCTCTCATGGTGTAACCCAATTCTAGGAAGGGAGGAGTTTGGGTCAACATGGGCGGTATGGGTAGGGTGAGGTGGGTGGTGAATAGGGGGAGTGGGTTACATGGAGATTTAGGCTCCCATAGAAAAGGGTCAAAGGGATCATGGTAAGGGTCACCTGGGTAGGGGTACTCCATGTTCTCATGGTCCTCAAATGGTGAGTCATCCTCCTCCAAGATAATTGGGCCAAGGTTGCTAATGGGTTGGCCAATCAAAGTACTTGGGATCTCAATGGTTGGGGAGTAGACTAGGATAGGTTCTTCCTCCATGGGAAGAAGGAGGATGATCTCACTAGTACCTTGGCCATTAGTGTAGATGGAAGTGATGGAGCCAATGGTGGAATATGCTAGGCTAATGGTGTTAGCTTCGGACGGCCTCATGGCTAGCATATTGGTCAAGTGAATTTGCCCATGTAGGTAGTTCACTAAGTCTCTCAAATCTTCCACACAATAGGAAGTTTGATAAGTGACATGTGGCTGAATGGGAATGATTTGGGATTGATATCCCATGGGTAGGTGACATGGTTGTGAACTAGGAATGGTGAGACCTTTCTTGAGCCATTGGAGTATGGACTTATCTATGGTGGGGTTGGGTGTCTCTAGAGGAGCTAGGCTAGAGGTGTGTGAGTTGTTTGGCCTTTGGATTTCCTCTATGTTGGAAGGTGGATTCGGATGGGCATCCTTCTCCACTTGGGTGGGTGTGTGGGTTGCAACTTCTATTGCTAATGGAGTAGGGGGATCTATGGTGGGTGGTTTGGTGATAGCTAGCGTATGACACACCCGGGGTGGTGAACAAGCATGGGCTTGGGTTGGGATAGGAAGGGGAAGTAGAGGAGGCCTAGGTTGGGGAAAGATTGGTGTAGGAAGCGGGAGGTGGGTTGGGTCAGAGATTTTGGGTTGATTTGTTTTGGGAGATGTGTCCCTTTTTGGGGATGATGGTGGGTTTGTGGTGGTGGTCAAGGGGGCTTGTGGGGTACGGGCTTGGTGAGGGGTTTTGGGTTTGGGCGTGGTGGCCATTATGGGCCTAGGTGGAGGGGTGGACACGGTGTCCACTTGAGTTTGAATGGTGAGGGTTGGATGAGTGGTGGTCATCATGGAGGGAATTGGTTCGGTTAGGGGTCTCTTGCCCTTGGGATCGTTTGGGGTGGAAGTGGGGGCTAAAGGGGCTTGACTAGTGTAGGTTAGGGAAGGGGGTTTTGGTTGGGGTGTGGGGGCCCTCATGGGGTTAGGTGGGGAGGTGGAGGCCTTGGACACTTGGGTTCTAGTGGTAAGGGTTTGGACGGGTGGGGTTGGAGGAGTGGGAGTGCCCCTCGAGTTTTGGTAACCCAGGTAGGAGGGAGGAGGTCGGAGAGTGTATACTTTCCTAAGTTCGGCTTTCATGTTCTCCCATGTGTTAATAGGCTCTAGCCTCATAACCCTCCTAAATTGTTCAATGAACTTCCATCTATCCTCGGCATGGTACACAAGTCGACTCTTGGCAAGGTAGATTCTCATGGGTTCAGTCATTGGATTCCTCTTAAAGTATTTGTCCATGTTTTCCTCCCACTCTAAATATGCACTAGGGTGGTATCCATTAAAGATAAGGTCCTCAAATAGGACTATGCCCAAAGGGGTGTCAATCGGACCTTTGCGGAGGGTCGAGTGAGATAGATGTGACTTACATGAAGTAGCCATGCTAGTGGACAAAAGAGATGCAACCGAAGACTCTAAATGCATAGACACGCCCTAGGACCAACTTGATAGAGACAAGTTGTGAACTTGCTCTGATACCACTTGATGTGAAACCAACCTTAGACCTATTTGCAAGCATTCAAGTTTGAGCAGCGGACTCACACTAGCGAGCTCACCCGTATGGCGCACACTAGTACCCGATGGCGACTAGGCGATGTTGGAGAGGGTCCGAGGCGGGACCTTTAGGCTCCAGTGGTTGGCTAGCTTGGGAAGAACCCCAAATGGGCCTAGGATGCCCAAATCATGGGCGGCCAACACACCAAGGGTGTGGGTTAAGTGGATGCTCTCACAACTCACCCGCGGTGGTCACTCAATTTGGTGGCAATTTAAATCGGACACTCTCATTCCGCCGACGGAGTAACTAAAGCAATACTAAGCTAAGCAAGTCCATTACATCAATGAGGGATGTTCAGGAGCTCACCTAGCCAGCGTGAAGACGCCGACTCCGGCCGGAGACGGGGGCGAGCGGGGAGGCGAGGGTATGCACCCGCACGCCGCGTCGATTGAAGCTTCAAACCTGCGACTTAATAATGACATGAACTACACCCCATGCAAGGGGGGGATCTCGGGGTGGGGATTAAGTGAATTACAGCCAAAATTACCTTCACCCAGGGAGGGGCCTTCAGCCGGCCAAGCGGGGTGGGGAATTATGCAAAGAGGACCGACTTTCCGAGCTCCGTCGGTTCTGTCTTTCTTCTGTATTTCTGGACAGGGGGTCGATGTTGATGCTGCCAAAAATTCCACTGAGCTCAGAACCTGATGAGACTTGCGCCAAAAGCTTTCTAACGGACCAAGGATGAACTCTGAATTTTTTCTGAGCCTGGTACAGTAGTTGCTGGCCGGGGCAGAGTCTGGAACCGGACTGATTGGTTCTGCCTCTGTCTGGTGCAGAACAATGTGGCTGGTTACAGAGGGTGCCACGATCACTACCAAGCTCTGATTGAGGCGAGACCTGAACCGTTGGACCTGTGGTCGAGTCTTCTTTCTGTCGGCACCAACGACGAGGTCGGAAAATGTCAGAGAAGACCGAACGATCAGATGAGTAGAGGGGTGTCGGTTCTGGCTCCTGTAAACGGACCTGACACACTTGGAGTAGAAAATTTGTAACTTGAGATGCTGATGTCCAAATACAGCTCTGCTTCTTGAGGATGAAAGAGGACTTGAGAGGGAAGAATTTTACTGAAGAACACTTGATCTGAATCCCAAAAGGTTCACCGTGGCAGAGCTTCCACTCTCGCTCTGGCTCTCTGCCTAGGGTCTTCTGCGCAGTCGAGGGAGATCGGCTCCTACGGACAGCTCCGACCTCGGAAGCTGGCGAGACCACCTTTGTTGGAAAGCTAACTCGCAGAAGATTCCAGCAATGTAGGCCTTGTCACCTGAATCTGTGAGGGACGGTCGTGGCTGCCTCTGCAAGTCGCTGCAACTATGCTGCCTGAAACAAAGATAGAATGAGGAGATGTGCAAGGGGAGAGCAAGGGGGAGGGGGGGTGAACTTGGTTTGACCAAGGGGGAGGTGGGGGGCGAATTTGGGAGCTTGGGGGTGGGGGGAGATGAAAGGGCACAGCCCAAGGGGAGGGAAATTGGAATTTGGGCTTAGGGAAGAGCCCCTTCAACCTTGGGGAGACGAAGGGGTGCTTAGGAAGTGGTGTTGGGTAGTTGGGGGTTGGGAGGTGGGGTGTGGATTGGAGGATGCCACCTTGGGTTGGGGGGGGGAGTTAAATGAGTGTATGGGGAAGGGGAGAGGTCTTAATGAGGGGTGAATGGGGAGGAGAGAGAAAATTCCGAAAATTGGGGTGGAGGGAGAGAGAGAGAGGGGGGGGGACCCCTTAGAGAGAGAGAGAGGAATAAAGAGAGAGAGATATTGAGAGAGGAAGCTAGAGGGATTTGGAGTTTTTCTGGAATTCAATATTCATGTATTAGTTCTTTCATATGAGGAGTGGGGTGGCCTATTTATAGGCACAAGACATTTCACATGACCATACTGACCCTGACAACTGACATAATGACCAAATACTCCAAGGGAGGGGCGCCCTTGGGCCTAACCCACTATTTGGTCCCAATAGCCTAATGAACCAACATAATGACACACGACTTAGGAAAATGACTTTCTAACCTAGGTACATGACTCAAATAAAGGGAAAATTACATGATATTGACTCAAAGAAAATGTGAAGATTACATGACTAAACTCAGAATTACATGACTAACATAATGGCGCTTGCCGACGAACAATCCGAGTCCGGAGAAAATGTGGAGGGGCAAGGGATGCCCTCATCATTGGGCCTCCATACCCTTGGGAAAACCCTTGGCCTTGCTGGCCCTCTACCAGTAAGGGCCCATCCCTCACAATCTCTACTCGGCATCACCGAGTTACCCCCGATTTTGGGTGAGTGTCGAGTGAGTGGTCGCCGATTTCGGTCCGTTTCTATTGCGAGTTGTGCTTGTTTATTAAAGTCCAAGGTGCATCGGTCTTGTGACTATCAACCCCCAGGTGGTGTCACATCAATTGGTATCAGAGCAAGTTTAGACTTGTCTCTACTAAGTCTAAGTCCTAGGACCATCGCATTGAGTCATTCATCCATCAAGTCATTCCCCTCCCTTGCATGTCCACCCGTAGTGGAGCCATATATCGACCCAATCCATCTTCTTCGATTCCACCCATGGATCCCAATCCCCAAATCAACCAAGATGCCCATAGGGAGGAACCCCAAGGCCCAATAAACCGGGTGGATGCTGCCCTTGCCACCATTCTTGACCGACTAGAGGCCCTTTCCACTCGCCTTGCTCGGCTTGAAGAAAATGCTCCCCGCCCATGGAACATTGGTCCAAGAGCCCACCCTCCACATGCTGAAATTGATAGGGAGGACTTGAATACTGACCCCTACCATGACTATGAGAGGCCTCGCCACCATCAACATAATGAAAGGAGTCCATGGGACGACCCGGATGACCCTCTCTTAAGGATGATCAAGCTAGAAGCCCCAAACTTTGACGGTTCCCATGAACCAAGTGTCTACTTAGAATGGGGGACCGCCATGGACCAATACTTTGAATGGTACCCTATGTTTGACCAAAGGAGAGTGAGATTGGCCAAAATTGAGATCAAAGTGGACTTGTTTGATGGCCCAATACGCTCTATGTTCAAGCTCTACAGGCAAGTGGCAGGCTTTTCCAAAAATGAGGCGGTAAGGTGACATGCCAATGGGAGTCTTAAATACAGTTCTGTAGGCCCAAAGTGCATCATCTAGTCTCTCATACCAGTCTTTTCTATCCGACCGAACTGTCTTATATAGAATGGTTTTTATCTCCCTGTTGGACACTTCTACCTGGCCACTAGTTTGGGGATGGTAGGGGGTAGCGAGCTTGTGAGTGATGCCATATTTGCGAAGCAGAGCTCAGAATTGAGAATGAATAAAGTGAGAGCCCCCATCACTAATGATAGCTCTAGGACAATCAAATCTAGAAAAGATGTGTTTCTTCACAAACTTCATCACAACCTTGTGATCATTTGTCCTAGTAGCAACAGCTTCAATCCATTTCGAAACATAGTCCACCGCCACCAAAATGTATTCATTGCCAAATGAAGGTGGAAATGGTCCCATAAAGTCTATTCCCCAAACATCGAAAATCTCTACTACCAGAATGGGACTGAGCGGCATCATATCTCTTTTTGAATTGTTTCCCACGGCTTGGCACCTTAAACAAGTTTTGAAAAATTCGTAAGCATCTTTGAATAATGTGGGCCAATAGAATCCGCTCTGCAACACTTTCGCCGTTGTTTTCTTTCCTGAAAAGTGTCCCCCACAAGTGAGATTATGACAGAAGTTCAAAACAGATTGTTGCTCATCCTCGGAGACACATCTTCTTATTATTTGATCTGGACCCATGTGAACCAGCTCTAGGCCCTCCCAAAAGTAGTACTTAACTTTCGTAAAGAATCGATCCTTCTCCTGCCTAGACCACCCTTCTGAGATCTATCCTACCGCCAGGTAGTTGACTATATCAGCGAACCAAGGGGTTGTTGTATGAGAGATGGAAAGAATTTGTTCATCGGGGAAGGAGTCGGACATAGGGGCACTTTCGGGAATTACAATCCTAGATAAGTGATCAGCTACAACATTCTCCAACCCCTTCTTGTCTCTGATTTCCAAATCAAACTCTTGTAGTAACAAAATCCACCGTATGAGACGGGGTTTGGCTTCCTTCTTAGACATAAAAAATTTTAATGCTGAGTGATCGGAATAAACAATGACTTTCTCCCCTAATAGATATGATCGAAACTTTTCGAGGGCAAACACAACAACTAACAATTCCTTTTTCGTGGTGGTGTAGTTCATTTGGGCATCAGCGAGGGTGCGGCTCGTGTAGTAGATCACCATGGGTTTCTTTTCAACTCTTTGACCTAGGACAGCTCCTACAGCATAGTCTGAGGCATCACACATGATCTCAAAAGGGAGCGACCAATCAGGAGATTGGAGAATGGGAGCTTGTGTGAGAGCCGCTTTCAAAGAATTGAATGCCTCTAGACAGGACTCATCAAGATGAAAGGGAGTGTCCTTGGCAAGTAATTGTGTAAGTGGTCGAGCAATGGTGGAGTAGTTTTGAATGAATCTGCGATAGAATCCTACATGGCCAAGAAAGGAACGGATCTGTTTGACCGAAGAAGGGGGAGGAAGACTAGAAATCAAATCTACGTTGGCCTTGTCAACTTCTATTCTCCTCTCTGAAACTACATGGCCTAAAATGATCCCTTCTCTTACCATGAAGTCGCTCTTCTCCCAGCTCAACACTAGATTTGACTCAATGCACCTTTTCAATACCCGAGTTAAGTTTCCCAAACAAGATTCAAACAAATCACCAAACACTGAAAAGTCATCCATAAAAACTTCCAAGCATTCTCCCACCATTTCAGAGAAAATGGACATCATACACCGCTGGAATGTGGTAGAGGTGTTGCAGATCCCAAAAGGCATTCTTCTAAAAGCAAATGTGCCATAGGGGCATGTGAAAGTTGTTTTCTCTTGATCTTCCGGGAAAATTGCAACTTGGTTATACCCGGAATAGCCATCCAGAAAGTAATAATACTTCTACCCAGCCAGTTTCTCCAAGATCTGATCAATGAATGGGAGTGTAAAATGATCTTTTTTCGTGACTGAATTTAATTTTCTGTAATCAATGCAGATTCTCCACCCTGTTGGTAATCATGTAGGAACTTCTTCTCCTTTCTCATTTGTTACAACTGTCAGCCCTGACTTTTTGGGAACAACTTGAGTTCGGCTGACCCACTTGCTATCAGAATTGGGATATATGATCCCAGCATCCAACCATTTGACAACTTCTTTCTTCACTACCTCCTTCATACTTGGATTCAACCGACGCTGCATCTCTCTGCTCGGCTTGGCATTGTCTTCCAAGTAAATGTAATGCATACACACATCCGGACTAATACCCTTCAAATCTGCCACTGACCAACCTATCACCCTCTTGTGCTCTTGAAGGACATCTAGAAGTTGGGATTCCTGAGCAGCGGTGAGGTTGGAAGCAATGATTACGGGCAGAGTTTGGTTAGGACCTAGATACGCATACTTCAAAGGATCCGGTAGAGG
Organism: Amorphophallus konjac; assembly: GCA_022559845.1. NCBI lineage: Eukaryota > Viridiplantae > Streptophyta > Magnoliopsida > Alismatales > Araceae > Amorphophallus > Amorphophallus konjac. The sequence continues at coordinate 113,844,824 of CM040118.1, forward strand.
CTTCAATTCTAGATTGGGCGGTTGATCCAAAGATGGAAGAATAGGTTCAGCTTGAAGTGGAGGGAGTGGCTCTACTCTAGAGTAGGGTGCACTAGAAAGTGGAGAATCTGGAGCATGCTACCCTCTTCTAGACATTCCTCATAAACTTCCAGACTTTCTTTAATTAGTTCTTCAAAAACATCAATAACACTACATTCCTCCTCATGGTCCGGATATTGAGATGCTTTGAACACATTTAGAGAAACCTTCTCTCCTTCGAAAGAAATATCCATCATCCCCATGGCGCAATTTATATTGGCCTTGGCCGTAGCAAGAAACGACGTCCCAAAATGATAGGTGTGTACTTTAATTCCTGGGACGAGGCCATATCCAGAATAAGAAAGTCCACCGGGAAATAACATTCATGCACCTTCACAATCACATCTTCCAATAGTCCCCTTGGAGTCTTTACAGATCGATCCGCCAGTTGAAGGATTATAGATGTGGGTTTCAACTCCCATAGATCAAACTGCTCATATATAAAGGTGGGTAACAAGTTCACACTGGCTCTAAGGTCCAACAATGCTCTATCAAATGTAATTCCACCTATATCACAAGAGATCAGTGGAGCTCCGGGGTCCTTCAACTTTTTAGGCAAATGATTCATAACAACTGCACTGACATCTTCGGACAAGCGGACCTTTTGTGTTACTGCCTTTGGTTCCCTTTTTGGTGTACATAGCTCTTTCAAAAAATTTACATACGCCGGCACATGTTTGATTGCATCTAATAATGGAATATTGATGTTTACCTGTTTAAACAATTCCACTAGTTCTTCTTGTTGGACCGGCTTCCTCTTTTGAGCTTTTGGCTTTAATGCATCAGGGAATGGGACCTTAGGAACATACTCTCGGGATCCTTCATCAACCTTTGCTTTCCCTTTGTCCAGCTTATTTTCTCCCCCCTCTTGCCTCTTCTTTTCTTGCATAATTATCGGCGCCTCCTCTTCACTATCACTCTCCTCGTGGACATCTTGGCCCGAACTACTACCCACTTCCCTAGCCTGATAAGGGTCATTAAGAATTTTCCCGCTCCTAAGGCTAGAGATGGCTTTGGCATTCTCGAACTGAGGACCTATAGGAGGGGGCAGCTGAGGTTGGTTGGGCTGATTGGGTTGAGGAAGAATGTGAGCTCTTGGAGGGAAGCCTAGAGGTTGTTGATTGCGGGGGTTGGCCACTGGTTGGCTAGAGAGCTGGCCTACCTCTCTTCTCATGTTATTAGCAGCAAGTTACCCTATCTGGTTTTCCAACTTAGAAATGGATTGTGCTTGGGTAAGAATAAGTTGTTGGAGTTGTTTAAACTTGTCATCAAAAGTGGGCTGAGTAGGAGGTGGCTGATAATGTGGCTGATGGGAACGATGTGAAGAAAATTACTGAAATTGGCCCTGAGAAAATTGAGCTTGAGGATATGGGGCCTGAGCTTGATGGAAAAGAGGTTGCTGGAATTGTTGATGGAGAAAAGGAGATGAATAAGAGTTATTTGGATTAGATTGACTTGGCATTGGAAAAGATTGTTTTTGATTTGAATGGTGTGAGGGATGAGATTGGGTGGATGGGCTTTGATTGGATTTCCAAGAAAAATTTGGGTGATTTCTCCAGCCTGGATTGTAGGTGTTTGAGTAAGGGTCGTATGCGGGCTTAGAGACACCTTGGGCAGCAAAGATTTGTTCTTGGATAAATGGGAGAAGTTGGGCTGCTATGGGACACTCACTCACAGAATGGCTAAGGCTAGAGCACAAAGCACAAGTTTCTTCTTGACTAGGAGTTGAGAATTGTTGAGGTTGAGGAGCAGAAGATAAAGAAGGTTCCTGCCTATTCATAGCCAATAATTAGTCTAACTTCTGAGCCACCATATCAACCTTCTCTATCTTCTGGGCCAGCAAATCCATTTTATTCAATTTTTGGGTTATGGCATTGATGTCCATCTTATTCTCAAACTCCCTTTGATTCTTGACTTCGTAAAGCCTGGCCCTCTTGTTTGGTCCAATCATTCATTCATATGATGAAAGTGAGGCATGACTGATGGAGTTTTCACTCAACATTTCAAATAGATCATACTCTTCATCCTCAATCTTACTCATGAATGCTCCCCCACATGATGCATCCACCATTTATCTATAATTCTCCGTTAATCCCTCATAAAATGCTTGAACAATTTGCTATCTTGACAGGCCGTGATGAGGATATTTTCTTAATAGATCATTCAACCTATCCCAAGCCTCGTGTATATGTTCTCCAGTATTTTGGGTAAATCCAGTTATGGCTCTTCTCATTGTGTTGGTTCGCCCTATGGGATAGAACCTCTTCAAAAATTCTTTTTACATTTCTGCCCATATATCAATGATCCTACCCAAGGCTCCTAACCAATATTTGGCCTTATCCTTGAGAGAGAATGGGAAGAGAGTTAGCCTAAGAGCATCATCAGAGAAATTCTAAATTTTAACAGTTGAGCAGATCTGAAGGAACTCATCAAGATGTTTGTAAGGGTCTTCATTGGGATTTTCATAGAAAGATGGCAACATTTGGATGGTACTAGACTTGATTTCATAATGAACCGCCTGGTTCTGAGGTGCTTGGACATAGAAGGATGGTTGGTATTGATTGGGCAAGAAATAGTCCTTCATTTGCTTTGGAGGATCGAGATTTTCGGCCATTAGATTTTGGTGGTGAGGTCTTTGATTTTCGGCCATGAGATCTTGTTGGAGATCGTTCCCTAGGTACAAGACTCTCTCAATTTCTTGAATGGGTCCTAGTAGGTTTGGATGTTGAGATCTTCTACCTTGCATGAACTAGGATGAAGAGAGAGATGAAAGAGATTTTTTTTATGATGATTTTTGTTTGTTTATTTTTTTTCTTTTTTTTGATTTTGATACAAACTAGGATGAAGAGAGAGAATATGAGAATTTTTTTTAATTATTTTTTATACCATCACAAACAAGTTGTCACACAAATTACTTAATGACCTAGATGTGACCTAGACCTACAAATTGGGTTTCACAAAATGACTAAAGTGTAACTTGAGTTCACCCTCAATATTTTCACCGGCCAGATAAGGGGTGGGGTAGTGGGAGGCTCCCCTTACTTTCGTAAGGTCCTAATTAAAAATCACTAGCTCGCTTAAGGCGTTTGCCATCCGACTGTCTTATCTTAGGCACCGATTTTCAAAAGAGGGTAAGCCCAAATAACACAAGAACCACAGTGTAAACCTAGGGCCAACGTCTACTGGATTTTATTTAAGGTCTAGGTGATGCAAAGATGCAAGGGAATTATAGTTTGTGGACTAAGGAAGGGTGATGAAATCCCCACCTTATCTTGCTTATGGGTGTTGCCCTTAAGATACTTTGAAATGATATGCAATAAAGTAAGTTCAAACAAGGGGTTCTATGCAAGCATGGAAGTGCATGAGCATGGTATTAGAAAAGTTAGAGTACTCACCATGCCTCCCGCAATCTTCAACAATGTAATTAACAACAATTAAGTAACAAGAAGAAAATAAATACTATCCTAAATAATGTATGACCTAAAACATGGAAGTGTGATTTCTACTCTTGGAATGGAGATTTTTATCGAGTTCAAGTGAAGAGTTTTTTTTTGTGAACCTATCTAACCACAATATACAAGAACATTAAAGAAATGACACAAAATGAGAGGAATAAGTTTGAAGACTTACTTGATGTGCAATCTCTCGTTCTCTTTTTTTTTTTGAAATGAAATGACAGAAAGACTAAGGAAAATGTGGAGAACTTACCTCTGATTTTTTTGAATTTTTAAGTTGCCTTTTCTCCCTTTTTTTTCTTTAAAAATAAGAAAAGAGAACTTTATTAGTACACTATAAACATAAGGAAAATAATGTTCTTAAGTCAAAAATTATCATTCTTCCCTGGCAACGGCGTCAAAAATTGATAACGCAGAAATATATGTCGTTACTACACGCGCGCTAACAATCTTAAAACCGAACTCGCACAAAATGATCAAAGGAGAACGTAGTACTATGGCAAGCTCAGGTCGAATCTACAGGGAAGAAGAGATTTTTAAAGTTAAAAACATTGTAACCTTTTAGAAAATGTTTGTGATTTTTTGTAGCTTGAAGAGAATGATTAAACAAAGAACGGTTCCAACAATTAATTAAAAATTCTTATGATTATGCACATATGTTCTAGAAAATAATTGCATGAAGTGGAAAAGAAGAGATAGAAGAAGTAGGTAGAGAGGGAAGAAGAGCAAGATCTAGATCAAAAGAACAACTACTTTTATTAACTTAAAAGAAAGAGTACATAAAATGTGAATCTAAATTACACTAACAACGTAATGAGATTACAATGAAGTGAAATAACATAAAAGTAATAAAAATAAGAAAAGCATGGAGTTTGGAGATGGTAGCAGCAATGGTGATGATGACGTCGTCCTCTCTTGGCCTTGGATCACAAACCACCTTGCGGAAGATGTCATCTACGCCAAGAGGATGTCACCTTCGTCATTAAAGCAACCTTTGAAGGGTGAATAGCTTTGAAATCAAGATGAATTAGGGGATGCCGAAGAAGAAGTTGAAGAGGAGGAAAAGAGGAAGAACTTTGATGAAGGGCACAGAGAGAGAAAATGTGAGGAAGAGGGTGAAATTAGAGTAATAAGGGAAGTGATCTGCACGGATGAACAGTAACTGTGTAAAAAAATTGAACTGACAAGAATAAAAAATAACTTAAAAACAAGCTGGAATTAGAGGAAGTGGTAGAATAATAAAATATAGATCTATAAGAGAGGATGAACTTTCATGAAGAACTCAGAGAGAAAAGAAGAGCAGAACTGCTTTAAAACGAGGGAATAACAGAAGCTAGCACCTCAGGTGAACAGTAACATGACAGGACAGCAAGTTGAAAAATGGGAAATAACTTTAAAACCAGAAAGAATTAGAAGATGATGCAGAAGAAGAAATTTTAGAACACGTAAAAAAAATGATGCGGGATGGACCATAGACTTGACTCGAATTAGGAATGTAATCCTCGGACTCTAGACGAGCTCGCGATTGTCCCCTAGCGAGGGAAGCGTCGGACGTGCACGGTTGAGAAATCGGCAAGAGCTAGGGTGGTCAACTCTCAACTTCGTGCCCGGATCAGGTCATGGGACGGTCTCGCTCTCTCTCGCAGCAGCGGTAATGTAATAATATGAAGCGAGCTAATTACCCTATCATGCTCTCTAGCAGTGGCGTATGAAATATATATGAATAAAACAAGTTGCCGAGCAAGGGAGAGAACACGATACCTCCACGCTTCCGGCGTGGGGAAGACGATCCCGGCTGAATTCGGTAACTCCCGGTAACAGTAATGAATTAAATTACAGCAATGAAATATCGCCCACTCCACGCAGAGAGGTAAAGGGCTATACAAGTGGGCCCGGGAGGACCGATCTCGAGTTGACGGGCTGCACTTGATCACCCCGTCGGCGCGGTTCAGACGGCGTATGCTGCTGGTTGTGCGGCCCATGCGCTGGTCGGTGGGGCCGTGTGGGACCGGGGTGGCACCACTGTGGTGGGGATGCCTGGGGAAGCGCTTCCTGGGATGGCGGCGTGCTGGTTCGTCGACCGGAGGCCGGGCGGCTCCGATCGGCACCGGTCGGAAAGAGTGCCCACGGATCTGTTGCTTCTGTTTTCAGGCACGCACTCCGGCGAGATCGGCTGCTACGATCAATCCTGATGTCGGATCGAAGCACAAGAGATACTGTTGGAAAGCTCTTTCGAAGTCCTTCAATCTAGGTCCAGAGAGATGAACTGGATCTACACAGATCTGGTCTTTGTTGATTTTTGAAGTTGCTGTTGGACAGTTCCCAAAATCTTAGAATAGCAGAGCAGTTTCCTGAGAACTACCTTTGACCGCAGGGTAGACCTCATATTCAGGCTTTGAGCTCTTCATAAAAGTTATAGAAAGGAGGGAGAGGAAAACGGCAATATTTGTTGTGAAAGGTTTTGTTGAGATTTGGGTGAGGAAAAGTATTTTAGACTAGCGGGTGGTCAGATCTGGACAGAGGTAGGCAGAACTGTAGAGGGATCTGAAAGTGAATTTTAAAAAATAGGTGGTGGCCTGTAGAAATTCCACAAAAATTCTTGGGTGGAGGGGATTGTGGACAGAACCTCCAGTAATTCTGGGGGTTCCATAAAAAATCAATAAGGGGACCAAGAAGGTAAAACTCCGGGTGGCTGTGACTGGATCTGAACAAAAGGCAGAACTGGTGGATGGAGATGCACGAAAATGGAAAATTATAAAACATGACTATAATTTTTTTCAATTTTTTTGAAGGGTTATGATGAATCTTATAACGTACCCTGAAAATATAAGCTCCAGAAGATGATAGAATTGGGAGCTAAAATTCTCGGAGTGGCCTTCTATCCAGTAAGACAAAACCTGGATAGAACTTCCGACGGTGGCTCGTGGCGGCTCGATGACGGCACGAACGGCGGCGGTGGCGGCACAGAATGAAATTAGATGTGGAGGGACTAAGATAGAAGGGTTCACAACCCTGAAATATAGAGGATGGAGAAGAAAAACCAGAGGGAGAGAGGAGAGAGGGCACACCCTTCTTGCTTCAAGCAATTTTCACATAATTTCTTCATTAAAATGACACTATACATAGGGTTATATAGAGAATGGCAAGGGGTGGGGGCTGGAAATTTAGTGGGAAATAGGCTATTTTTTCCCCCATGTGGTCAAAAACTCAAAATAAATAAATTACATATGGAGGGGACACTCCTTTGACTAGGTAGGTAAGGTAGGTGGCCTCCCTTTGACATTTTCAACCACTTGTCTCCCATGTGTCCAATTGACCTTCTAGATGCAACCTAAAACTTTGACCAGCCCCGCATGGACCCATATGGCTTTTGTGGACCAATGGAGAAGGAGTGAGGGCCCCCTTGCTGGACCTACTGACAATTTACATAAAAACTCACACAATCCTAGGGAATGACACATTGGCTTACAAAGCTTTACAATTGCACATATACTTTCCCAAGGATATAAAAGCAAACTAAAGGACACAAATGTAAAATAAAAATGTCAATGCTCGGCGTCGATTCCCATCAAAAAAGAACTTTCATGAAGATAGCAAGAGGAGAATATGGAAGGAAGAGAGAGAAATCGGCGGCCTAATGTGAGGATGTGAGAGGGAGAGAGGGAAAGAATGCCAAAAGAAGAACTCCCTTTCTCCTCCTTGTCATGGGCTATTTATAGGGAAAGTTGGGTAGATGGAGGGTGGAGATTGTATCAAAAGGAGATGGATGGCTAGGATTTAAGTGGAATATGATGCATGGGGAAGAGGAAAAGTAGGTGGGCACCCCCTTTCTTGGACTTTGGGCACCCCCTTTCCCAAGGCTCATCATGTCTCTTCTTTATTTCAAACTTTGAATTCAATTTTCCCTCCAACCAAAATCTGTGTTTCTTTTCCTCAATTTGAAACTTTTGAAATTTTTTTCCCTCCAACCAAAATATGTGCTTTTGACTTGGTCAAAGTGGTGGTTATAGTTTTACCCCCGGCTTCTTTTGCAATTACCTTCGGGGTCATGCACACACATAATTACAATTTAGTCCATAAAAATTATCATAATGTGCATATAAATCTCAAATACTCATGGTTATGCAATGGAGAATTAATGCTCATGGCCCTCAACTTCAAATTATTAAATAAAATCACCAAATTAATCAATTTACGTGAAAGCTCCAATTTAAATGCGGAGTTGAGGTTAACTATGAAATATGCATAATTGCCTAATTAAATGCACATAAAATGGTTTTCATGCGATGAATTATCATAAGAAATGGACACTTATCAAGAGTTCATGAGGACCCGGTGTAGACACGCCAAAATCGATGCTATGTTCAGTAAATCTCATGTCACCACGTGACGCCCCAAAGTGGACTTCAATATTGGCTTAATATGAAGTTTTTCTAATTATTTGATAATTTCTCTGTAATAATTGTAATTTCTTGGCTTTATTCTTTAACAATTGAAATTAACGCCTGGAGGAAGGGCGCCATTTAACTGATGACCTGATGGGGGTCGTGATTTCATAAATAAACGACTGTTCAAATAGGCGTTGTTTCCTGGATTTTACGAATCCTAAAGAAAATAAAATTCAAAGAATTGACGCCCCTCTGAGAGGCGTTGATTATTTAACGCCCATGCAAACAGGCGTCATTTGTCAATTTTAAATTAGGAAAGTCCTTTATTGCCATAAATAAATCCAGGAATTAACGACTGTGTGGATGTCTTCATTTCAATTAACGCCCCTCGTCAGGCCGTCATTTTCACTTCCGTCTCCGTTTCGCCTGCTACCTTCCAGTAGTGATCATTTCCCCATTTTATACCTTGTGTTCGATTGGGAAGAGGGTTTCTCATTAGAGAATTGATTGTCTTGTTTTAATCCTATTGAAACAAGGATTTTTGGGCCTATAAATACCCCCATATGTTCTTCTCGCGCGAGAGGTTAAGAAGGAGCAGCTCAAGAAGAGCAACTGCACACCGTGAGAGTTTTTACAGAGAGAGAGAGTTTTTCTTTCGTTTGCAGGAACTGCTTCCAAGGGCCTTCCTCCACGGGCAATCCTTCTCTAGGTGGCGTTCTTCTTCGGTGGAGATTTCTTCCTCCACCGGTGACAGTTCTTCATCCATTGCTGCAGCCGCTGAAACTCTTCCTCTCCATTTACTGCTGCACACACAGCAGAGAGGGCATCTTCTCTTTGTTGTTGTTTTTTAGTTGTTATCATATCATCATCACATGCCCCCTTTCTTTCTAGCTCTCTGCTAGAAATATTATCAGTACATCACGTATCTTGCTTTGCTTATCATTGCATTTATTATACCCAACCTTGTTGCTCCTTCTTAAAGGGGTTTTAAACCAAAACACACAAGGTGTGTTCATGCTTAATTTGATTGATTTCTATACTTTTAAAGCATTGATACTACACATCTTTGGCTAATCCACATCTTTGTTTATTTTGTGTGTTTTCTTGCAAGGGTAATCAAGCTATAAACCCCCTTCGTCGGTCGGCCGGTAGAAGGAGGAAGGAATAACTTGTAATCTCACCCGCTTCATACAAGGTACATGCGATCATCTTTATATTTTTAAGGTAACCCCTCTGGCGATCATCCTCCATAGAGCATCTCATGCTCATCCTCTTTTCCTTCATGTCCCTCATATTTTAACACCTTTTTTCTCTCTATTTCCATTTTAAACCTTTTTCTTTTCTCTTTAAAATGTCTATGTGACACGCTCACACCCGACCGTTACCTTGTCCCGCTTTAGAAATGGGCTCCAAAACCACATCAAGAGAGAACTTTTCATGAGAGATGTTGACAACCTTGAGCAAGCCTACCAAATAGTTAGGGATGTTGAGAGATTCTCTAGGATCCCTCGATTTGCTCCTCCCCGACCGGCCGATCCCAAAGGCATGGGACCCCGAACCAACCCGACCCCCTTCATGAAGGCCCCTAGTCCAAGTGGAAGTGCCCCATTACGGCCCTGCAATCCCCCTCCCACCATCACTCCAACCAAGACCGCCCCTATCCATCTTCCTCCATGGAGGGAAGAGAATTCCAAGGGTCCAAGTGTAGGAGGGACCACCCCGGGTAGTGGCCGTCAACAATGCTATAGGTGCCAAGGGTTTGGCCACTTTGCGGGGCAATGTCCATCCAAAGGATTGTCTAGTTTACTTATTAGGGAAGAAGCTCCCCCATCCCAAGGGGAACTTGAGAGTGTGGTTGAGGTCCATGAAGCCTCACTAGATTGGGAAGAAGAGTATGAGATCCAATATCATGAGTCGGGTCTAGACTACACCGTTCCATCTACCGACTCCTATCTAGGAGTGATTAGATGCACCCTCACCAAACCCCAAGAGGAGGACTGGCGATGAACTTCAATCTTCCACACCTTTGTTAAGATAGGGGGTCATGTGAGAAAAGTTATCTTAGATAATGGGAGTTGTGTCAATGTCGTGTCTCCCGACACCGTTAAGCTCCTTGGGCTTACTATCACTCCCCACCCTAGCCCATACCGGGTCTCTTGGATCAACAACAATTCCATCCCGGTCAACACTCGCTGCCTTGTGCCCCTCACCTTCTCTTCCTACCATGGCCAAATATGGTGTGATGTTATCCCCATAGAAGTAGGTAGCATCATACTAGGGAGACCTTGGCTTTATGATGTGGATGCCACTATTTTGGGAAGGACCAACATATGCAACCTTGAGCATGAGGGAAAGAGCATCCGTCTTAATCCCTCCCCACCACGTCCCTTGCCTAAGAAGAGCCCACCTCCTCAAAGTCAACACTCCACCTCGCCTCAAGTCATGGGGAACTCCACCCCGCCAACCCAACCTCTCTCCCAAAACCCCAACCAAGATAAGACTTTGGGAATGACCAAGGGTCTTCATCTCATCACCAAAAGAGAGCTTGAGGAGGAGATAGCTCAAGGGACACCTCTATGTGCGGTAGTCATTTGCTTAGGAGAGCCCACCCCCTCCAACCCCCATCCCATAGATGTCCGGCATCTCCTAGAGGAGTTTCATGATGTGTTCCCGGAGGATCTCCCAGACCAACTCCCTCCCATGCGTGATGTGCAACACGCAATTGATCTAGTTCTGGGAGTCACCCTTCCAAACCTTCCTCATTATCGCCTCAATCCCACGGAACATGCCAAACTTCGGTGGCAAATAGAGGAACTCATTAGGAAGGGCTTCATCCGCATTAGCAAAAGTCCATGTGCCGTCTCGGCCCTTCTCACTCCCAAGAAGGATGGATCATGGCGGATGTGTGTGGATAGTCGGGCCATTAATAAAATCACCGTCAAGTATAGGTTCCCCATCCCTAGGCTTGATGACATGCTTGACATGCTAGCTGGAGTCGCTATTTTCTCCAAAATCGACCTCAAGAGTGGTTATCACCAAGTTAGAATTAGGCCCGAAGATGAGTGGAAAATGGCCTTCAAAACCAAAGATTGCCTCTATGAATGGTTAGTCATGCCTTTTGGGCTCTCAAATGTCCCAAGTACTTTCATGCGTCTTATGATGGAGGTCCTTAGGCCTTACATTGGGGTCTTTCTAGTGGTCTATTTTGATGACATCCTCATCTATAGTCAGTCCCAAGAAGCCCACCTTGACCATCTTAGGTAAGTTTGCACCGTCCTTCGGCATGAAAGTCTATTTGCCAACCCAGGGAAGTGTCATTTCATGACCAAGTCCATTACCTTCCTAGGATTTATAGTCTCTACCCAGGGCGTCTCCATAGACCCCGAGAAGGTCCAAGCTATTCTTGATTGGTCGGAACCCCGCAACCTCCATGAGGTCCGAAGCTTCCATGGGTTGGCCACATTCTATAGGAGGTTTATCCGGGGATTCAGCACCATCACCACCCCCATCACTGATTGTCTCAAAAAGGGGACCTTTGTGTGGACCAAACCAGCCTCCAAAGCCTTCCAAGAGCTTAAGGAGAGGATGACCCAAGCCCCGGTCCTATCCAAAGTCTTCCAAGTCACATGTGATGCATCCGGGATAGGAATAGGCGGGATCCTTAGTCAAGAAGGGCACCCCGTGGCCTTCTTCAGTGAGAAGCTATGTGATGCTAGGACAAGATACTCCACTTATGACAAGGAGTTCTACGCCGTGGTTCAGTCCCTCCGACATTGGAGGCACTACTTATTGCCCAAAGAATTTGCCATCTTTTCCGAGCATGAGGCCCTAAAATACCTCAACTCCCAGTAAAAGTTGAATGCCCGACATGGCCACTGGGTTGAGTACATCCAATCCTATACCTTTGTAATCAAACACATGGCCGGAAGTGAGAACTGCGCAGCAGATGCACTCAGTAGGAGGATCTCTTTGTTGTCCACTATCCATGTGGAAGTTACCGGGTTTGATAAACTCAAGGATGAGTACCCTGGCTGCCCTGACTTTGGGCACATTTATATCACCTTGACCACCCCGTCTACCCGGGAACATGAGGGTTTTATCTTAGAGGATGGGTTCCTCTTCAAGGGCCCAAAGCTTTGCATACCACGGACCTCACTCCGTGATTTCTTGGTCTGGGAACTACATGCAGGGGGACTAGCTAGTCATTTTGGGGTTCACAAAACCATTGCTCTAGTTGAGGGTCAATTTTATTGGCCAAGTCTCAAGAGAGACGTAGCCAAGATTGTGAGTCAATGCCGCACATGTACTTCGGCCAAACAGGTGAAGCAAAACACTGGCCTTTACACCCCTCTCCCCATCCCCGACCGTCCATGGCAAGACTTAAGCATGGACTTTGTATTAAGCCTACCCAGGACTCAAAGGAAACATGACTCGATCTTTGTGGTAGTTGACAGATTTTTTAAGATGGCCCATTTCATCCCATGCCCCAAAACCTCAGATGCTTCCCGAGTGGCCAGGTTGTTCTTTGATGAGGTTGTTCGCCTCCACGGGTTACCCAAAACCATAGTCTCCGATAGGGATGTCAAGTTCACCAGCTACTTTTGGAAGACCCTTTGGCACTTGATGGGAACCCTCCTCAAATTCTCCACAGCCTACCACCCTCAAACTGATGGCCAAACCGAAGTTGTCAATCAGAGTCTAGGGAACCTCCTTAGGTGTCTCGTTGAAGATTATCCAGGGAATTGGGATCTCATTCTACCTCATGCTGAATTTGCATATAACAACTCTGTCAATAAGTCCATAGGGATGAGTCTATTTGAAGCTGTGCATGGGTACAAGCCAAGGAAATCTTCAGATCTCATTCCCCTTCCCCAGCATGCTAGAGTGCCTATTTCAGCTGAGTCATTTGCCCAACACATAAGAGAATTACATGAAGAAATCCGCAAGCACATCAGCAAGAAGAATGAGACCTATAAAAGACAGGCCGACTCTCATCGACGTCACCAAGAATTCCACACGGGTGACTTTGTGATGGTGAGAACGGAGAGGCTCTCCCCAGGAGCCATCTCGAAATTGAGGCCTCGTGGGACTGGTCCCTTCCAGGTTCTGAGGCGCATTGGCACTAATGCCTATGAGTTAGATCTACCCGAGGAGTATGGAGTGAGCCCCACATTCAACGTGGCCGACCTAGTGCCATATAAGGGTCCCACGGTGGTACCCAGTGAGGATATTGAGCCCCTTCCACCCATTGAGAGAGCACCCACCAGTGAGAAGAGTCCACCAGTCAAGAGAGCCCATCGTGAGCGAATTGAGCGAATATTGGATGAACATGTCACTGCCACCAGGAGCAAGGTATATGAGCGCTATCTCATCAGGTGGAAGGACCGGCCTCCTTCAGAGGATTCGTGGGTGAGTCGGGAAGATCTCCAACAGCTGGATCCCGACCTTCTCGAGCAGTACCACAACAGGATGGACCCCTACTCGACGGAGTCGAGCTCTTCGCAGCCCAGGGGATTTGATGGAGGCATCACCCACGACTCCCTCTGGCTCGGGTCGTCTTCACACCCAGGAGATGTTTGAGCTCGGGCATCACTCCATGTGAGCCAAATTATCAATTTTGAGTTTTCTATTTGAGTCATTTGATGTATTTTTCCCTTTTATTTGAGTCATTTCCCTAGGTCTTTGGTTTAATTCCCTATGTTTGAGTCATTATCCCCTTGGTTGGCTTATCGGACTGCTTTTGTCATTACATGTAAAGCCAGGGGTAGTTTGGTCATGTAAAAGGTTGGGTCCCTATAAATAGGACCCCAACCCCATTTGAGGAAGTTAATGAGAATTTGCATATTTTGAATCCCCACAAAATTTTGAGTGTTCAAGGTGTGAAACCTAGTGTTAGGGTGAGAAACCCTCTCCTCCCTACCTTCTCTCTCCAAAGGGGGCTAACCCCTTCTCTCTCTTCCCCTCCCCTCTCTCTAGGCCGCCCCCCTCTCTCTCTACTCCACCTCACCCTCCACATCAGCCGTAAACCTACCACCAAATCTGCCACCCCAACCACCCCTTCCCTTCCCTAGGTGCTATCAATGCCCCTCCATCACTTCCCACCAAATCTACTCCCTCCCTAGGAGGATCTTGACCTTCCCAACACAATCTCCCTCTCCCCAACACAATCCACCCTAGTCCCCACACAATCTTGCAGCTCTTAAGGGGAGTTTGAATATTTCCTTTCTCTCTCACCCTCCCCTCCCCCAAACCCTTGATCTGGTCGCCCCCCATCTCCCTCCCCATTCCTCTCTAGAACAACCACCACTCACTCTCTCCTCACCTTGTACCCAGAACCAGCCCCCTCTCTCCCCTACGTCCCACCACTTCCCAGCACCTCCACCTTGCTCTAGCCTCCTCCACACCTCCCATACATCCCCCTCTGGCCACCCCTCCACCTCTCTTCACCATTTAGCATCTTTCCCCCCCAACCTCTGGTGCTCTTAGAAGCTACATCCGGCAAGACTGTTCACAGCTTAGGACCTGCAGAGAACCAGCGTCTTGCAGAGCCGGCCACAACTTCATCCCGGCATCCCTGGGAGCACAAGTGGTACCGTCGGAAGCGTCTCCCTGTCCTCTTCGCAACGGCGTTGGTCTCGTCCCATTCTGAGCTCTTGGCTGCCCGGGGGATCCGTTCTCCCCAAACTGTGCTTATTCTCCCTGACTGCCAACCTGAAGCCACTTGCAGAGACTCCCACGGCCGACCACCTGAAGCTATGGAGGCGGGGCTTGGCTTAGATCTTCTATGATGAGTCTACTTCCAGGAACAAGAAGCAAAACCCCGTTCGGCATCCGGAGCTAAGAGTTCTTAATTTTCTCTCTCAGGTGCGCAGGTCAGTCCAGTGAGGGCCTGAACAGACTCCACTTCACTCTTCGGGTTCTATCTCTCTGATCCGACCTCCTCTGGTGGCCTTTTTGGTTGCTGTTCGAAGAGGACCCTCCCACGGTCGTATCGACATAATCTACATTGCCTTTGGAGTTCAGAGTTACTCGGAGCGAGGACATCTTCCAACACCTTTGATTCTGGAATAGACAGAAGCTGAACCAAGTAGTCCAGTTCAAGATCCTTCTACGGCCTCCGACGACCACAATAAATTCCCCAAAAATTCTGAAGCCTTCCTGGGCCAACCCAGAAAGTTTTGGCATTGGTCTCGCCTACTTCTGAAGTCGGACGGGTCCGTGGTGGCTTCTTCAGTGACTCATTGTCCTGCCAAATCTGAGCGGGCAGAACTGCGGGCTTTAGTCTATTTCGGCATTTCCCCTCCCCGCCTGGCTGGCTTACAGCCCCTCCCTGTGGGAGGTAGTGTTTGGATGTATATGTGACTTCCCCTCCCCTTGTTTCACCCCCTTACATTGGGAGTAGTGTTGTAATCCTTTAAACAGGTTCAAGCTACACCGGCGCGGCGTGTGGGGAACCCACGCTTCCCCGCTCGCCCACGTCTCCGAGCGGGACCGGTTTCCTCAAACCGGTTGAGTAAGTGCTCCAACCCTTACTTTCCCTAGTGCTTGTTCTTTCAATATTAGTTCATAGCTACGCTGGCCTGTGAGAGTGAGTGCTCGATCCGCAAGCTCCTTTGCTTCAAGAGATCACCGTGGGAGAGAGTGTGTAACCCATGCCCTCGGCACAACGTCGGCTCCATTGAATTGGGCCTCCATACCCTTGGGAAAACCCTTGGCCTTGCTGGCCCTCTACCAGCAAGGGCCACGCCCTCACAATCTCTACTCGACATCACCGAGTTACCCCCAGTTTTGGGTGAGTGTCGAGTGAGTGGTCGCCGATTTTGGTCCGTTTCTATTGCGAATTGTGCTTGCTTATTAAAGTCCAAGGTGCATCGGTCTTGTGACTATCAACCCCCAGGTGGTGTCACATCAAGATGATTGATCTATTAATGCCCAGCGTGGCATATCATGAAGATATCAAACAACATAGGGAAGAATCGAAAGATAGATAACAACAAATGGAGAGGACTCATCCCGTGCTCTTGGTCCTGTGAGAGCTGTTGTCCCTGTAAAAGCACCATTAACAAAATATAATGTATTTTTTTTGGATATTTGAAATATGCAAATTTTTATGATTTTGAAAATATTTGAATTTTTATGTGGATTTTTGGAAGATACCTGAATTTTTTATAGATTTTGAAAATATTCAATTTTTGTTAGATTTTTGCTCAGAAAATATTCAACTTTTTTTGGATTTTTCGTAAGAAATATTAAACTTTTTTAGATTTTGGTTTAGACATTGCTAAAGCAGCATCAAAGGATGTTTAAATCACTGACTAAGGGTCCTTGTTCCCTCCCCTTTCGCTAAAACTACCCAAAGCCGGGCATGCATTAAAGGTGGCGCCCTATAACCGACTGCCCTTATATAACGGTGCCCCTACTAAGGCCATTCCTGAGAAACACTAGGTCTTGGAGGGAGAAGAGAAGAAAAATTGGGATAGGCTTGATATAAGTTAAAAAGATATCGGGTTTTGACTTACGTCCATAGCACGACCCCTAGAGATTCGGTCTGTTGCGCCGGGACTTTGTGTCATATCATCAAACCTTAAATTCTCTTATAGACACGAATACAACCGGGCTGATAACGTTCTGCGGGAAAACTATACTACCCTCTTGCCATGCCAAATTCATCCAATTTTCTTTTCTTTTGCTCATCATTTTTTCTTTTTTTGCTTATTGCTTGATAGATATTGCAATTGAATTTTTGGTGTCTTTCGAACTTGAAAGATATTGTAATTTAAAACACGATATTGAGAATACGGTCATAACATACTGCCCCTATTTGAGACCTCCTCTTGTCCGGGTGTGCTTAGGTTGGTTGTTTTGCCCAGAATATCTCTACTCTCATATTTTAGCTGAGTGAAGAAGAGAAAAAGACCTTGTTCTCTCAAGCATGGCCCAAGTAGCAACGGTGTTTTACTAAGGGGATGGCTAAGAACGCCGTGAAGTGTGTGGAGTGCCCAACTAAGGGTTGCCCTTAACAAGCGGGGAGAGAAATGCCGAACTCCCAGCGCGGGGTTCTTATTACCAAAGAATGCTGCATAGCAAGTCTAAAGACTCTTTTTTTCTTTTTCTTTTTTTTTGAAATTTGACTTAATTAAACAAAATCTTAAAATAAAGGCCTAAAATATCACTCTTGATCAAGTTAAGAAGCGCTTCATTTTGAAAAACCGTGCGTGAATAAGGTGATGAAAATGCATAAGAATGCATACTTACGCAAACATATTACCTTGCAACCTTGTAGAAGCAGCTGCCGGAGGCAATCTTGATGAACGTGAGATTTGTCCTCAAGTGGTAGAAAAAAAGGGATTGGAAGCAAATGTTTGAAGTGGCTTAACAAGAAGAAGTGGTGCCCAGACCAGACTTAAATGAATAAGGATAAAAGGAAGAGAGGCGAGGGCTAGAACTCCCTCGCTAAGGTGCTGAGACCTTGGTCACAAGGAACGGTCTACAGAAGAAGCAGAAAATTAAGGAGAGGAGTGAGGCTAAAGCCTTAAAAGTAGTGGGAGAACGGGCAGATGCCCAAGGCGGTGGACGCGGAAGAAGTTGGGTCAAACCCATGACTAGATGGAATCAAGAGAAGAAATTGGTAGATGGAAAGAGGCGGATCCGGAGGGTCCGGAGGTAAGGGAGGAGAATCATGGTAGGAGGAATCCGTAGGTTCCGGAGGAAGAGAATATCGAGGGACGCTATGCCCCCCAAAAAGAGATGGAAAGATATGATTGAAAAGGAAGAAAAAGACAAAGGACGTGATGTCCCGAAGGAGCAGAAGGATGAATCGAAAGAAAGATGGAGGGTCCGAAAGAATAGAATCAGAAGGGGCGTGATGCCCGGAAAGGATGTCCAGAGGTTCTGGAGGAATAGAGAGGGAAGGGACGCGATGCCCAGAGAGAATCAGTGGGATGCCCGAAGGACCCGGACATGAGGGTGTAGAGGGGCGCGATGCCCGAAGATGGAGGTCTGGAAGTTCCGAGAAGATATGGAAAAGGAGGGTGCGATGCCCGATATGCGGAGAAAAATTTTGGGGGTTCGGAAGTGGAGGTGTGGAGTGGGCGCGATGCCCTAGGAGGAGACTAGAGGGAGCACAATGCCCCGTAGGTGTAAGGGGACCCGGAGATCCCAAAGATAGAAATGAATGAGATGGTAAATGTAGAGGATCTGGAGGTTCCGGAAGGCGGGGAAGATACGGGTCCGGAAACCCGAGAAAGAAGGAATGCAAATGCATGCAAATTTAATGCAAATGCAATGCAATGAATGTGATGGAGGTATGGAATGCATGAAATGCAAAGAATACGAGGGGTGAGAGGATGAGATCCTCTTCCTCACCCATGGAGTGGCCCATAAAGAGAGAAATGTGGGTGGAATAGAATAAGGAGTTAATGAATTGGTGGAAGGCCCTTTAGCAAAAGAATGCCAACCCATCCGTGGCAAGCAAGGTGCCCGGCCAGACGACTTAATAGGCAGAAATAGCGCCCATGAGCTCTCATCAGAAGGATATGTTATTGTGATGCAAGAAGAAAACCCTTTAGGAAACTGTATGACAATGGAGCGAGGGGTAATGAGAGCATTGAAAGAGTATCGACTAGTGAATAGGGTGACAATGGTAAAAAGCCGATATGGCATCAATTTGGAAGAATTTATCATAGTGAGCCTTAATGAAGACTTCTTAAATTTGCCCGAGATGAGAACGCAGATTGGCATTTGGCAAATAAAATCTTTAACTTTGAATGGCATAACCGAGGCCAAATCCTTCTTGCCCGGCTCTTGAATATCCTCGGCATAAATACTCGTAGAAATACACCCACTCCAAGTGGTAATGGATGGCGAGATGGAAGCGGTAAGCTTGATGAGTAATGGAGGTGTAATGGAGAGCGTCGACGTGAGGGTAAGTGGAAGCAGAGGTTCAAACACGTCAGGCTTCTCCCCTTGCTCGAAAGCGAACGAGATCGGCTGGACTGCAAAAAGGGATGGACCCTACTCAAGATCTGCCATAGGTTTGGAAAAAGAGTGTGGTGGAGGTATAGGCAAAGTGGGATTCGGTGTAATTGGCATTGGGGTTATAAGGATAGCGGAGGCCTTAGGTGGCGGCAATGGGGTGTTATTTGGTTTGGGAAAAGGTTTAACGGAAGGTTCGACAGAAGCCGATGGTGTGGACGTAACCTCGGATGGCTTGGTGGAGGGTAATGGTGTGGGAATTGGTTGGGACGTAGCGGGAGGTTCGGAGGAAGCCGGTGTAATGGAGGTTAATAGTGTGGTAATCGTAGGTGTAAAAGGAGAAGGTTTGGTGCGTTGGAAGCACCGGATGGGGCGAGAAGTATAAGGGATAGGAGAAGATGCATAGGGCACCTGTATGGTGATTGGAGTATCGACCCATTATCGTAACACCAATTGGTCTCATAGATAGGGTTAGGGATGGTGGCTTCGTCCTGAGCAGGGGGTTCATCGGGTGGCAGTGGAGGGAGTGGAAAATAAAGGAAACTCGGAGTGGGTTTCTCTTGGAAAACTTCATCATTTTGTGTCGGCTCCAAATCTTCATAATCATCAAAAACATCAAGTGGACGCCATGGTGGAGGCGTAATAATGGGTAGTGGAGGTGTAAAATGTCACGGTGAAGAGTTTTGTGGAGGATTATGTAAAAGCGGAGGCAAAGGGTCATGATATTGCAAAAAATTTTGTGGAGGTAAATACGGAGGCGAAGGCGGAGGGCCATATGAATGAGTGGGGTGGATGAGTGGAGGGAAAACGACGCCCACTTGATTTTCGATATCATGCTCACACATATCATTGATGCCATTATCTCTCCTCTCCTTCCAATCTTTTTCCATCTTGGTGATATTATTCATGAAGTCGTGAATAGGATTGGCTGAAGAAGAAGGAGGAGGAGTGGGTCACGGGGTTGTGACCCTCTTAAGTTGTTCCTCCATCGAAGTAATTTTATCAAGGAGATTTTTCTGGAGGGGTGTGACATGAATATTGGAAGGTTGGCATGATGGCTTTGGAGGGGCGGCTTGATATGAAAGCCATGGAGGAGGGTTAATGGGCCGACCCACAAAAGAACCTGGACGGGCCGGGTTGCAAGGAACATGTGGGCCTTGGGGCCGTGGTGGAGGAGGAATAGAAGGAGGTGGATGACGGATGACCTGAGAAGGAATATCTATAGAGGAAGAAGACATATGACAAGAGGGAGGCGGGTGATGGGCCACCTGAGTATGAATGGCAGGAGGTGGGTGATGGGCCACCCATGTGGGATTGGAATGTTGAGATGGAGATGCACCCTCAACAATAGCCTTAAGTGCTTGAATTTGTTGAGGGGTGAGATGATCTAATGCATGCAGAACTTGGGAAACTTTCTCGTCATGTGGAGGAGACGGTCCCGGGGAAATAGTGGCTCGCGAAGGATTCAAGGGACCATGAGATTGGAAATTGCCCATGGGTCGGGCAAAACCATGAGAATAAGGATGTGGTCCCTTAGAAAAATTTTGGTGAGAATTATAACATCGAGGATCATACGATGTTGTAGGTTTATCATCCTCATGAATATATGATTGATTCAACATGTTGGTTTTATTATCAAGGTGAAACATCATGCAAACATACAGTGGTTCAATCAAAACAATCTGCAAAGATCACACAAGTTGGATGCTTATGCTTGATTTCTTAAGTTAAACCTTGATGTGAATTAAGTGATTTTGACAAATTTTAATATAGTTAACACAAGGTAGGAACTTAGTTTCAATGTGATTTTCTTCAATGCCAACTAGGTACACTCTCTCACCATACATAGGCCAACTAAACCCAGGGTGCTTCAATGGTACAACCTGCCCAAGCTTCCATGAGGGAATCCACGGGTGCGGGGACTTATGGAGGCTTGGTTTAGAAATTTCTAATACAATGAGACGGAATGCTCAATGGAGGGTCCTTCCTTAACCAAGAGGGGGGTATGGTATCCTAGAAGTGTGGAGAGAGGAGGTCTCCTAAGCCAAATGCAATATGAATGCAAAACTAATGCAAGATGGAGAGAATATAAATGTATGAATAGAAATATGAAAGAATGATGCAAAATAACTCACACAAGAACAAATCTATGAAAAACTTAGGAAATTGGTGCCCTGACAGGCACCACCAATTCCTGGAAGGGCGCCCTCTGGGTGGGCGCCAATTCCTGTGATGATTTTTTTTTCAGAATATTGTAAATGGCGCCCTCCTCACTGCCCCTATTTCTCTAATGGGCACCCATATGATGGGCGCCAATTATAATTTTCTCTCTCTTTCTTTAATGGGGTAGGGAATTCGCACCCTGCACCCTACCACCAATTCTTAAATGGGCGCCCACTGTGTGGGCGCTAATTCTCCCCGTCCCAGAACCTCACACAACAGCCAGAAAGCTTAAACAGTGGTGAACAAAAAACCAATGAAAGTGAAGAAAACACTCACAAACTTAGAGTATGGATCATGGCAATCAAGAATTATGAAAATAAGCATGACATGCTCTTTTTTTTTGAATAGATGGATAGACAAATGGAATTTCTAAAAATCTATCAAACTAACAATCACTTAGGGAGAGTGCTACGTGGAGCACAAGAGGAGGTGCACCGTGGGTGCAAAGGGGAGATGGCACACATGGGTGCCCAAGGGAGGGGTAATCAAAAGAAAAACAAGAGGTTGTCTCACCATGATCGCCAATTTGTAGATTCTAAGAAAATCCACTTAGAATAAAAGGAAAGAAAAGCATGGGAAAGGGATAGAAAGGGGGATCAAAAGAGCATGTGTGGATGCTATGATGGAGACGTGATCGCTAGAGACATAAGGGCCTCAAAGATGTGACAATAAAGAATATGGAGGGATCATGAATAAATATCTTAAAGTGTGGGGAGATTGTGAGAGTCACCTTCTCTTTCTATCAGCCGGCCGATGAAGAGAGTTTCTCTTGTTGATTACCCTTGCAAAGTTAACAAACACCAATAAACAAACATGGATTAGAAACCAAGATGTGTAGCATCAAAATCCAAATATAAACATGAACATGGAAAGCATGGATATGAACACACCTTATTGATGTTGGCCTTTAAAACCCCTATGCAAAGGGTAGGTAAACGTATGATGATATGATGAAGAAAATATGGGAGGGTGCAAGTGTTGCACAAAAGGAAGTGTGCTAGAGTGCACAATATGGAGATCTCAATGTTGAGATGATAAGAAAATAGAAGAAAACATGATGCATGAACTAAATGGAAAGCATGAAAGATAAAAGGGGAAGAAGATAGGCTTATTGTTTTCTCTAATTTGAGGGGCTTCAAGATCTCCAAGGATGAAGATGCTCCAAGGATGTAGCTTTAAGCATGGGAGACCTCCTCCTTAACTTCTTGGTCCCGCATCACCTCCCCTTAGTTTTGTTGAGCAGCCCTCAACACAAGGGAGAGAGGGGTCCTATTTATAGGGGTGAAATGCGGAGTTAATTCTAAGGAAAATTAGGAAATCATGTTTTAATTAGATTTGGAAGGTGATAAACCATGGCCATGTGTCCCTTCAACCTTGAAAAGCCTTAGAACTCCTTTCCCAAGTGAAAGAGGACTCAAAACGGACAAAGAAGGAGGTTCTACCGGAGTTCGGATCTCTGAAAGAATTGGCGACCACACAGATAGTCACTATTTCAAGGGGCGCCCGTGCAAAGCGTCGCTAATTCTAAAGTGTTTCGAGATGGATTAGAACTTTTCAAAATTTGAAAAGAATTGGCGACCATGAGGTGGTCGCTAATTAATAATTAATACGAGTTTCGGACGAAGTAAAAAACTCAAAATATAGCAAGGAAATAGGCGACTTTCCACACGGGCACCTATTTATGAAGTAGCGACCTTCCATACGGTCGCAGAATCAAAAATTATCCGAATTCGGATCAAAATGTGAAGAAAAGAACTGGCGACCTTCCGCACGGTCACTATTTAAAGAAATGGCGACTTTCCGGAGTGTCACTAATTCATAGATTTCGAAAAACGGCCAAACAGGAGACTGTAAGAAATTGGCGCCCTCTGTGCTGCGACTTCTTAGAAAATGGCGCCCTCTAGGCTGCCATCTTTCAAAGAATTGGCGCCCATCTGGCTGCCATGTTTTAGAAAAAGCCCCCGAAAAATAGAGAAAAAGCTTAAAAAAATCTAGAAAAATAGGAAAAGATGTGAAAAAGCTAGGGAAAGTTGAATATTCAAGAAAAATGAGGAAAACCACTTAAACAAGTCAATTTGAGAGTCAAATGGGGCATCATAGTGCAATAGGAGATATGCTCAAAATGACGTCAAATTTAGCGTGTCTACAACTGTATGAGCACCCGAGTGAGCCTCTCTAGAAAGAGACCCAGAGCTTGCCCAATATCATGGGTAGGGCCCTGAGGCCAACCCCTTGGAGGGAACATCCTCGTAGTCTCTTTGTTCTTCCCAATGTTCAACCTCTTCCTTTCTTACTTTCTTCCTCCTCTGTGAAAGGTCTAGCAAGGGAAGGCCAACATCTGGCTCCCTCCGAGCTATGGTTGAGACCCAGATGCTACTGGTGCCATCCCCATACCATGTGACCCCTCTCTCTACTGGCCTCTCCTTTACCCATAAGGCAGCCCAGTGGTGCATCTTTCCTGTTTTAAGATTTATTCATCGTAGCTAGCAACTCTGAGGAGTTTAACTGGTAGGCCCTGCCCCATGGCCTTAACCGGCAGGCTCCCCACTTGGCAAGCAATATTCTCTCAATAGAGCATAGGTCCCTATGTCAAGGAACCTTTGAGCTCTAAGGGCCATCTTGAAATTTTCAAGTCTTGAATAATTCATATTCTAGTCTCACCCATTGTTTATCCCTATGGGAGTCTTAACCGGCACGACCCTCCCCATGGCCTTTAACTGGCATGCCCCCTACTTAACTGGCAGCCTTCTCCCTGCAGAGCTGACATCCCCATCTCGATGAATCTGTGAGCTCTGAGGGCCAGCCTGCATTTTTGAGGTCCACGAACGATTTGGATTCTACTTCCGCTCATTGGTTTTGGGGAACATTATGTCGTCACCGTGGGTGCTATCGCTCTTGTGCCCACCCACTTTATTTAGGGGCCAACTCAAATTCTTCTATGGATGAGCACCCATTTTTACTCCCCCAAGCATTCTAGTCGGGGGGAGATGCTGTCCAATTTTTATCAGACCAATATAATGTTAAAAAAGCAAAAGGAAGCAATAAACAAAGTAAACAAAATAATAACAAGAAGCTTCTATTGGGACAATAGGAACTTTGGATGAACCCTAAGGGACTGAACAGAAATACTACTGACAGCATACAAATCATCAAGGACTGGAATGAAACATGAAGGAAAGAAGAAGAAAACAAAATAAATTTCTCTAACACAGTAATAAACATTTGAGAAATAAATAGGGCATGTATGCCTATGCACACAGATGCCATGATCGAAGGGCCTCTGCTAAAATTTTCTAAAGAAAAGGGCCAATTCCCTGCATTTGGCTTTTACGAACTCAACACACTTCTACACTACTGCACACATGTAGATCAAGCTCTCCATGCATCTTCACTACAAAAAAAAAGGCTCGGCATCCTGCATGAACAAATTTAGCAACCCCGCCATGAATGAACTCCAAAAATAAAGAATCTATGTACATGGCTAGGTTTAGGGACTGCATGTGTCACGCCCCGAACAAGGCAAAAATATCAAGGCGTGAACAGTTATACGAGCGGTATTCAAATCTAGTACATTCATTTCTAAGTAGATAGACTGGGAAAAAATCTAATAAAAACTATCAGCACTCTCATCACTCCAGCCCATTCCCGTCATCTTCGGGATTTCCTAAAAATTGACAAGAATACACAGGGTGGGCTAGAAAGTTCAGTAGGACTTATATCTCTTTACCAGGTCACTTTAAGTAATTAATATTTTGAATCATCTATATGCTCTCAAAATAAAATAAGTAAATAAAACAAATGACAAGTATAGTAGAGAATAAGATCAGGAAGTCAAGAATTCAAGAATGGATATTGTAGAACTCAAGTGTAAGCATGAGGATCAATAACATGTATAGAATTGTAAAATTGGCCATGTAACAAGAATATTAAGACTCCCGGTCAAACATGTCATGTACAGAAAGTCAAGCATGTAACGAGTCAAACATATAATAAGTGAATTGTCTACCTCAGTGCAATCCTTTGTTTGACAATTAAACTTATCTAGTAATACAGCATAAGCATCCTCCCAATCATCTATAGAATATTTTTCAAAAGGATTGCTTACCTCAGTGTCTGTGTTGGCCATCAGACACAGTCTTTCCTCTTCCTTTTTAGAAGAGCTTTCTTCAACATCTTCCTCCTCATCGCTCCAGGTGCAGACCATAGCTTTGGGCTTCTTCTTCTGCACCTTGGTGTTCTTCTTCAAGAGATCGGGGCAGTCACTCTTCATATGAGCGGGTCTGTGATAGTGAAAACAAGTAGGCTTGTCAGTAGTCCTAAATTTGCCATATTTGGAGTTAAAATTCTTACCAGACGATTGTGACCTTCTTTTTCTAAATGTCTTGCCCTTGGATCTCAGGAATTGTTGGAACCTACGAGTCAACATGGCTTGCAGCTCTGAGTCAAGATCAGAGAAACGGTCACATTCTTCTACTTTCACTATCACTACTCCGGGACACTTTAAGAGCAATGTTTTTTCCCTTCTTGTGGTTTTCTTCAACATTTCTTTTCAAATTTAATTCATATGTCATTAGGGATCCGATCAACTCTGTGACTGTCATTTTTGACAAATCCCTAGATTTCTCTATGACTGTGGCCTTAGTGTGCCACGTTGGAGTCAATGACCTGAGAATTTTCCTAACGAGATCCACTTCTGGGATCTGTTTCCCTAGACACTTGAGGCTGTTCATGATCAACGACAGTCTAGCATACATCTCAGTAATTGTCTCCTCAGAATTCATCTTAAACAATTCATACTCAGAGGTTAGCATGTTTACCTTTGTAGCCTTGACCTGGGATGTACCTTCATACATAAGCTCTAGTTCATCCCACATTTTCTTTGTTATTTTGCAAGCTGATATCCTAGCATACTCCTCTGAATGGACTGCGCACTGCATTATATTTAGTGTCGTCCAGTTCACAGTGGAAAGTCTGATGTGTTCCCTTGTCCATGTATTCTCATCCTCTGGAAGCTCTAACGGTCCTGAGGTGATCACTCTCCAAAGTTCGTGACTCTGTGCTCTTAAGAACACTTCCATCATGTTCTTCCAGTAAAGAAAATTGACACCATCAAAGAAGGGAGGACGGTTAATTAAATGTCCCTCGGCAATGAAGTTGTGAGGAGTATTAGTTCTAGGTCTACCCTGGTCGTTAGACCACATGTTGGGTAATCTACTCTGATACCAATTGATAGAAATACCAGAGAGTGATCTAGAAGGGGGGGATGAATAGATCACCCCAAATTAAAACCAAGTCGAAGGAACACAGTTGATGCGCTTAGAGAGACGATGCAGAATGCATAAAGCACAGCTAAGCACAATCTCAACAATCTATCAGAGGTTAAGATAACCGTAATGAACAGAGATATATCGTCAGACTTATGATCGAACAGTAAATGAGCATAGAAGGACAATGTAAACGATGCAGTTTAAACACTCAATTCAGATTCAACTGATAGAGAAATAGATGTGAATCTACAGTTGACCTGCGGTACTTGGCGGAGGTTTGAAATGAGACTCCTCACGCAAGACGCCAATCTTTCAGATAGGCCTAACCTATCGTTTGGATTTGGTCTTTTAATATACCAACAGGACGCAGTAAATTCACACTAACCGAGAAGATCAATAAGGCAATCACACCAGAAGACAGAGGAATTTTTTAGGTGGTTCGATCTCAATCCGAGATCTACATCCACCCCTCGCTCACACCGAGCGAGGCTTACTTGCACTCTGGCAAATGAAAAGGTAGACTCAGTGTGCGGACAGATGCTGCCTGACAGCTTGCCCTGAGGGAGACAAATCCCTCGACCCAGGTCCTGTACCCCACGGAACCTGCACCCTGGCCTTGCAAACCACAAGTCCAGAATCGGAGAATCTTTCCTCCCTTCCTCTGAACCAGAGGGAACCCACGAGTGACCCCAAGACACTCGCAACCGGAGACAATGTCTCCCTTCCTCCAAGTGTACTCAGAGGGAGACAAAAAACAAAAATGCAGAGCTACGATCAAATGGAAATAGAAAACACAAAATAAAAATAGAATATAGCTTTGATGAAGCTCTTTCAGATGCAACGGCTGGCTGCTCTCAAATTTTCTTCTCTCTCTCTCTTTATTTGAAATGAACTTCTCACTCTCTCTCTTCTTCCTGAATCTACTTTTTTTCTTTTTCTTCTGGGGGTGGCTCTCTTTCTCTGAATATGCAATAGAAATTCTGGACACTCTCATCTTCTTCAAAGGAGGAGGCACCCTTTAAATAGAACAGGGTCTCCGTAAAGATTGGATGAGGTAGAAAACCTAGTGAGCTCTGTTTGGTCCACCTGGCATACTGAATATTCTCCAATTATTGGCCTCTCAAGGGATCTGCCACGTGGACAATTCTTTTCACGCCAAAAAGAAGTCCTAGGTAGCACATTTTACTTGTCACGTGAATTGGATTGCGTGCCTTGAATAGCACGTGGTCACTTGATCTTCAACGAGCTCCCCACGTGTTTGTTGTAATGTCCTCCAGGTGCTCTAGCTTAGCTGAAACTGTTAATCTTAACAATCAACTGCTTTGACTTCTTTTAGGTTGATGGTCTTCATTACATCGATCTTGGTAGCATGAAGTTCTTCGTCTACACCGACCTTAGGTGCGTGAGGTTCTTCATCTACACCGACCTTGGCACATATTCCTTTGTGCTCTTCGACTTTGGGATCATGATCTTCTTCATCTGCTCTGACCTTGGCACTTAGTCCTTTGTGTGCTTCGACCTTGGGATCATGATTTTCTTCATCTACTCTGACCTTGGCACATAGTTCTTTGTATGCTTCAACCTTATGAAGATATGAGCGTGCATGTACTTCGACCTGAACTGTATGTGCACTGACGTGAGCTTGGCCATGTGCCTCGACCTTAACAGTATGTGCACCGACCGTATGCCTATTGCAAACACATGTGCACCGACCTTTGTTCACCTTAAGTACTCATGTGCACCGACCTTCTATATGCACAAGGCAAATGTGCACCAACATTTGTTCACCTTAAGTACTCATGTGCACTGACCTTTTATATGCACAAGGCAAATGTGCACTGACCTTTATGCATAAGACATGAATGTGCACCGACCTTGATATGCAAACTATATGCATGTGCACTGACCTTGATATGCAAACTATATGCATGTGCACCGACCTTTATATGCATAAGACATGAATGTGCATTGACCTTACCTGTCAAAGAGTTGACTCATAATTTTGAACAGTTGATAGTTGACCTATGTTGACTTGTGTTGACTTGCGTTGACCTGTTGTTTTAGGCTATTCAACACAAATGACATTATGCACATCAAAACTATAATGGGACAGTGTAACTTCAACAGTGTTTGGAATCATTAAACCATACAAATATCATGACATCACCAAAACCACATAAATGCAGCATCAACACATATGACTTTGACATCATCAAAATCACAAGGGTACAACAATCTCCCCCTTTTTGATGATGGCAATCGTATGAGTTATTAATGAAAATTTTATTAAGATTTTATTGGTGAGATTTGGGCAATCAGAATAGGTATATTTAAAGATGAGATGATAAACTGAAGTATGCACACTGTTCCTAACATGCATGTAGTATGACACTGACTTCTTCACTGACTTCCTCACACTAACTCCCCCTAACAATGACAACCTTTTCTTTTCCAAAAAAAACACAAAGACTCATGACACAATGACTCATGCCAGCCAAAAATCACTCCCCCTTTGACATCATCAAAAGGAGTAGGGAGAGAACTGAATGAAATATAGTAAATTCACAATATAGAAAGCTTCAAATCCATTTATTAAAGGAGTGAGTAAGAGAACTGAATTAAGCTCAGGTTCTTCAGGTCTAGTAATCAGGTTAGACATCGAGTAAGAGTGAAGATTACCATCGTACAGAAATAATAAGGAATACCACAGTTTAACAGTTATGCCAAGAGAGATCTTTCTAAATGCTGTATAGATCAAACCTCTAGAAGCTCATACACTGAAGGTTGTTCCAACGGTATTGAGGACAAACCGTCTACAATTTCTTCCAGAAACAAAGGGGTTGACAAATTTTTCTTTTCTGAGCATTGTAATTGCCATTGAGTAATTTTGGTAAATCACACATTGTTACATGAGGAGACACCTTGATTAGAGGCTGGAATCCCTAGTTACTCAGTGTGATAACCGTATTACTTCTCTTTAGAAAACAGAGTTAGCATTTGAAGTGTCTTTTTATGTGAGGAGACACCTTGGTCAGAGGACAGAATCTCCATTTACTCAACACTTTAATGCCATTGCTCTGCCATGAATTTTTAATTTTCCATAAGCTTTTTAAACAGAGATAATCTGGCACTTCATGACATAGAATATTTTTCATTTCTTTGATGAGTCATCTAGTTTCTTGGTAACCAGATCATTGCTCTGAGATTTTAATACCCCCAAATTTTTATTTTGATATGTGATGTTAGAAGACAATACCACATGTATTGATCCTCAGAGAATTTACTTCCAGAAGTCTAAGTTCTAGCTTTTTAGGAGATTTCATGATATAAGAGTTTTAACTTTGATCCATGCTCATTAATTATGTAGGAATATATTCTTCATATTCTTTATCCAGGTCTTTGCAAGATTATTAGATAGAAGCCTCCCAGCTATATTTCAGTTAATCAAACTTAAAAGTTTAACAAAGTCATGAGTTTCTATCTTTTGTGAATAGACTGTATAGGATTTTCAATGAGCTTTGTGCATCAGCTAGACCTCTCAACATCTTTTGAATCAGCCCCCTAAATTTACCAACTGACAAATTGACCAAGCTCCCCCTCACACTATGAATCAGAAATGCAAACACTCTGAATGCAAAATACACTACTATGCAGAAAAAAAATGTTGATGGACATTAAACCTGGTCTACATGTAAATGAACCTGTGGTACCAGGCAGAGAACGTAGGTCATATGACCACCTCACACATGATGTGGGTTTCCAGTCAGAAGGGATCTGACCTTCTCCCAACTTACCATTTGATATACCAACAAGTTATGCATGCCAATGCAATTCACTAAAGTATGACAAATGCTTAATGTAGATGTATACAAATGAGGACGGTATGCAGCTCAATGTTGACATAGAAACATGGATGCATTTTATTCAAAGAAATTTAGAATTCAAGGAGATTTAAAGATGCCCAATTCTCTCCTCAAGGTGGTGAATTTTTCATTGTCCAGTGGCTTAGTGAAAATATCAGCTATCTGATGTGTAGTGCCAATATGGATCCATTCAAAAGTGCCTTTAGAAACCTCATCTCTGATGAAGTGATGTCTGGTTTCAATGTGCTTGGTGCGTGAGTGCAAGACATGATTTTTTGCAAGATTAATGGCACTAGTATTATCACAGAATATGGGTGTGTAGCCCAGGTCTACTTGGTAGTCCTAAAGTTGGTGCTTGATCCATATTACCTATGTACCACAACTCCCTGAGGCTACATACTCAGCTTCTGCAGTGGAGAGGGCCACAGAGTGTTGTTTCTTGGAGGCCCAAGACACCAGACAGCAACCTAAAAATTGATAGTGCCCACTTATGCTTTTCCTATCCAGTTTGCAGCCAGCACAATCAACATCAGTGTATGAAATGAGATCTAAAGCATTTGATGCAGGGTACCACAATCTTAAATTATGAGTTTTAAAAATGTATCTAAAAATTATTTTTACAGCAGCTAAATGCAATTCAGTAGGCCTAGATTGATATCTAGCATACATACCTATACTGAATTGAATATTAGGTCTCAAGACAGTTAAATAGAGTAAGGATCCGATCATACCTCGGTATAATTTTGCATCAATTTCTTTACCTAATTCATCTGCATCCAAAGATGTATTGGTACCCATTGGAGTTGAGATGTGCTTCAACTTGTCCATACCAAATCTCTTGAGAATTTCCATTGCGTACTTGGTATGACTAATGAAGCACCCATCCTCCAATTACTTTACCTGCAATCCAAGAAAATATTTCAGTTCACCTACCAAGCTCATTTCAAATTCATTAGACATTAAATCAGCGAATTCATTGCATAGTTCAGTGCATGTTGAGCCAAAAATAATGTCATCTACATATACCTGAACTATGTTGAGATTTTTATTTAGAACTTTTGTAAATAAAGTCTGATCCACCTTACCTCTTTTGTAGACCTTGCTGAGCAGAAATTCTATCAGCCTTTCATACCAGGCCCGAGGGGCCTGTTTCAGTCCATATAAGGCTTTATTCAACCTGTAAACATGGTTAGGGTGTACAGACATATGTAATTCAGGGGGTTGTTCTACAAAAACCTCTTTCTTAATGAAACCATTCAAGAAAGCACTCTTAACATCCATTTGATGAAGTTTAATATTTTTGGAACAAGCAAAAGCTAGTAAAATTCTTATTTCTTCTAATCTAGCAACAGGAGCATATGATTCATCAAAATCTACTCCAAACTCCTAGCAGTAGCCTTTAGCTACCAATATAGCTTTATTTCTTGAAATTATTCCATCTTCATTCATTTTATTCCTAAAAACCCATTTTGTTCCAATGACAGTTGCATTTTTAGGTCTGGCAACTAGTTTCCAAACATCATTTCGTTCAAATTATCCTAGTTCCTCATTCATTGCATTAACCCAAGATTTATCATTCAGTGCATGTTCTACAGTTTGGGGTTCAATTTGAGACATTAATGCAACTAAGTCTTAGTTATTTACATCCATGTAATATGACCTAGTCCTAGGGGGATAATGTAAGTTACCTATAATATTCTGTACATGATGATCTTTCAGAAATTTTAAATTTATTGAGGACTCACCTGGTTCGGCTGACTCACTCTGACCAGGACCCCTTGATGCAGCAGGTGCTGAATTTTCGTCATTCAACTTGTCCTCTAGGAACTCTCCATCATGCTTGGAGTCCCTTTCATCATTTTCAAGATCAGTGGTAATTTTTGTTTCATCAAAAATAACATGTGCAGACTCTTCAACTTTTTATTCAGAAATATTGAAAACCCGGTATGCTCTAGACACTTCAGAGTATCCTAAAAAGATTCCAAGGCTACTTTTAGCTTCAAATTTATCCAGGTCCTTCTTGTCGTTATTATGAATAAAACATTTGGATCCAAAAATTCTGAAGTGAGCTAAGTTTGGTTTCTTACCTTTCAGAAATTCATAAGGGGTTTTCTTATGGATTTGTCTTACCATGGCCCTATTGATTGTATAACATGCTGTGTTGGCCGCCTCTGCCTAGAACTTCCTTAGTAGTTGACTCTCAATCAGTATAGTTCGGGCCATCTCCACAATAGTTCGATTTCTCCTCTCCACAATTCCATTTTGCTCGGGTGTCCTGGGAGAAAAAAATTTATGAGTTAGTCCCTCATTTTCACAAAAATCAAAAAATATGGAGTTTTCAAATTCACCTCTATGGTCAGACTGAATTGAACAGATTTTATGTTTTCCTTCTTGTTTAATCTTATTGAAAAACTTTTTGAATTTGTGAAAAGCATCATTTTTATTGGTTAGGAAAAATATCCATGAAAACCTAGAATGATCATCAATAATCACAAAACCAAACCTCTTACCATTCAGACTCTGAGTTCTAGTAGGACCAAAAATATCCATATGCAACAATTCCATTGGCCTTGAGGATAATGGCTCAGATCTTAGTTTAAAGGACTTCCGAGTTTGTTTACCCAGAGCACATGCATCATAGATTTTTGAATTTGTGTTGAATTTTATTTTAGGTAACCCTCTAACCAGATCATGTTTCACTACTTTATTTAAGGTACTGTAACTAGCATGGCCTAACCATCTATGCCAGTTGTAAGCATTATTATCTAAATCAGCAGATAAATAAAGGTTTGCTTCTGAATTTTCATTCAGGTCTACAATGTAGACATTATTCACTGTATGTCCTATGAACATGATTTTGTCAGCATTAACTTCAAAAAATTTGCATGCTTTATTATCAAAGATTACTCTGTGACCCTTGTCACATAACTGACTAATGCTAAGCAGGTTGTGCTGAAGACCTTCTACAAGTAAAACTTTTTCAATGACAATTGAGGAAAACTTAGCAATTGTACCTGTTCCTATGATCTTACCTTTATGCTTCCCTCTAAATTTGACCAAACCTCCTACCTTCATTTCCAATTCAGTGAATTTGGTCTTATCACCTATCATGTGCCTGGAGCAGCCGCTATCCAGGTACCATCTATTATGCTCGGCTGCCAGACCAACCTGTAATTAATTCAGACAAAGAGAATTTGGAACCCAAGAAAGGTTGGGTCCAAACAAGTTGCTCATTCCTTCCAGAATAATCTTAGGAATCCAGATCTGTCTGGTTCCCTTCCTGTGAACTAAGTTTTTGTTTTCAACATGTAAAATTTTATTGGCTCCAGTCATTGGATTTTGATGAGTTTTGTTCTTATTGTAGAATGAGTTGTTCCAATTGTAAATGTTTCCTTGTGAATTTTTCCAGAATCTTTTATGATTGAATTCCCTCGGTGAATTATTAGAATGTGCCCAATTTGATGTATCAAGATTCCAGTTTCTGTTTTGATTGGGCCATCTTTGTTGATTCAACTACTTCAGATTTTTAAAATTGTTACCTTGATGCATCCCATTAAAGTGAGCAGTATTTGCTTTGTAGACGTCGGGATTCCTTGAAGCAGCAGTTTTGCTGCGTTGATGCAGTGTAGGCTTAGCATGAAAATTTATATTGGTGATTTTTGATGGAATGAAATTTGTTTTTACAGATTTTTGGAATTTGCTGTCTGAGCTGGATGAGGTGTCTAGCTTCTCATTTCCCTTTCCATGGCAAGAAGTTACTATTTTAAATTCAACGGGTTTTTTATTAGAGGGGTCATAGCCCAAGCCCTCTCTGTTGAAATTCACTTTAACTTCTAGTATGGTATCCAGGTTTGTCTCGCCCTGCACAAACTTTTCCAAAGTTGATTCTTTATCTTCAAGCTCCTTTTGAATTTTCTCACAATGTTTTTGAACTTCCTAGTTAGCCATTTTTACAGCTTCATACTTCTCAAGAATGAGAGCATTTTCTTTTTTCAGTTCTTGAAATTTTACTTTGAACTCATCCAGATTTATTTTAGCTTGTTCAAATTGATTTTGAAGATTTTTATTGTCATCCTTCAGGGAGATTACTTCTTCAAATTGATTTTTCAATTCTTCATTTTATTTTCTCAAACAATTTTGTTCCTCAACCATGTTATTCAATTTTTTCTTCAACATTTGGTAATCCTTTGTTTGACAATTAAACTTATCTAGTAAATCTGCGTAAGCATCCTCCCAATAATCTATAGTATATTTTTCAAAAGGATTGCTTACCTCAGTGTCTGTGTCGGCCATCAGACACAGTCTTTCCTCTTCCTCTTCAGAAGAGCTTTCTTCAACATTTTCCTCCTCATCGCTCCATGTGTAGACCATATCTTTGGGCTTCTTCTTCTGCACCTTGGTGTTCTTCTTCAGAAGATCGGGGCAGTCACTCTTCATATGACCGGGTCTGTGATAGTGAAAACAAGTAGGCTTGTCAGTAGTCCTAAATTTGCCATATTTGGAGTTAAAATTCTTACCAGACGATTGTGACCTTCTTTTTCTAAATGTCTTGCCCTTGGATCTCAGGAATTGTTGGAACCTATGAGTCAGCATGGCTTGCTGCTCTGAGTCAAGATCAGAGAAATTGTCACATTTTTCTCTTGCTTTCACTATCACTACTCTGGGACACTTTAGGAGCAATATTTTTGCCCTTCTTGTGGTTTTCTTCAACATTTCTTTTCAAATTTAATTCATACGTCATTAGGGATCCGATCAACTCTGTGACTGTCATTTTTCACAAATCCCAGGATTCCTCTATGACTGTGGCCTTAGTGTGCCACGTTGGAGTCAATGACCTAAGAATTTTCCTAACGAGATCCACTTTTGGGATCTGTTTCTCTAGACCATTGAGGCTGTTTGTGATCAACGATAGTCTAGTATACATCTCAGCAATTGTCTCCTCAGAATTCATCTTAAACAATTCATACTCAGAGGTTAGCATGTTTACCTTTGTAGCCTTGACCTGGGATGTATCTTCATACATAAGCTCTAGTTCATCCCACATTTTCTTTGTTGTTTTGCAACCTGATATCCTAGCATACTCCTATGGATGGACTGCACACTGGATTATATTTAGTGTCGTCCAGTTCACAGTGGAAAGCCAGATGTGTTCCCTTGTCCATGTGTTCTCGTCCTCTGGAAGCTCGAACGGTCTTGAGGTGATCACTCTCCAAAGTTCGTGACTCTGTGCTCTTAAGAACACTTCCATCATGTTCTTCCAGTAAAGAAAATTGACACCATCAAAGAAGGGAGGACGGTTAATTGAATGTCTCTTGGCAATGAAGCTACGAGGAGTATTAGTTCCAGGTCTACCCCGGTCGTTAGACCACATGTTGGGTAACCTGCTCTGATACCAATTGATAGAAATACCAGAGAGTGAACGGGGGGGAGATGAATAGATCACCCGAAATTAAAACCAAGTCGAAGGAACACAATTGATGCGCTTAGAGAGACGATGTTGAACACATAAAGCACAACTGAGCACAATCTCAACAATCTATCAAAAGTTAAGATAACCGGAATGAACAAAGATATATCATCAAACTTATGATCGAAAAGTAAATGAGCATAGAAGGACAATGTAAACGATGCAGTTTAAATCTCAATTCAGATTCAAGTGACAGAGAAACAGATGTGAATCTGCGGTTGACCTGTGGTACTTGGCGGAGGTTTTAAATGAGACTCCTCACGTAAGATGCCAATCTTTCAGATAGGTCTAACCTATCGTTCAGATTTGGTCTTTTAATATACAAACAGGACACAATAAATTCACACTCATCGAGAAGATCAATAAGGCAATCACACCAGAAGATAGAGGAATTTTTTAGGTGGTTCGATCTCAATCTGAGATCTACATCCACCCCTCGCTCACACCGAGCGAGGCTTCCTTGCACTACAACAAATGAAAAGGCAGACTCAGTCTGCGGACAGATGATGCCTGACAGCTTGCCCTAAGGGAGACAAATCCCTCGACCCAGGTCCTATACCCCACAGAACTTGCACCCTGGCCTTGCAAACCACAAGTCCAGAACTGAAGAATCTTTCCTCCCTTCCTCTGAACCAGAGGGAACCCACGAGTGACCCCAAGTCACTCACAACCGGAGACAATGTCTCCCTTCCTCCAAGAGTACTCATAGGGAGACAGAAAACAAAAACGCAAAGCTAGGATCAAATGGAAATAGAAAACGCAAAATAAAAATAGAATGTTGCTTCAATGAAGCACTTTCAGATGCAACGGCTGGCTGCTCTCAAATTTTCTTCTCTCTCTCTCTCTCTTTCTTCAAAATGAACTTCTCACCCTGTCTCTTCTTCTTGAATCTACTTTCTTTCTTTTTCTTCTGGGGGTGGCTCTCTTTCTCTGAATATGCAATGGAAATTCTGGCCACTCTCATCTTCTTCGAAGGAGGAGACACCCTTTAAATAGAACAGGGTCTCCATAAAGATTGGATGAGGTAGAAAACCTAGTGAGCTCTGATTGGTCCACCTGGCATACTGAATATTCTCCAATTATTGGCCTCTCAAGGGATCTACCACGTGGACAATTCTTTTCGCGCCAAAAAGAAGTCCCAGGTAGCACATTTTACTTGTCACGTGAATTGGATTGCGTGCCTTGAATAGCACGTGGTCACTTGATCTTCAACGAGCTCCCCACGTGTTTGTTGTAATATCCTCCAGGTGCTCTGACTTAGCTGAAACTATTAATCTTAACAATCAGCTGCTTTGACTTCTTTTAGGTTGATGGTCTTCATTACATCGATCTTGGTAGTAGGAAGTTCTTCGTCTGCACCGACCTTAGGTGCGTGAGGTTCTTCATCTGCACTGACCTTGGCACATATTCCCTTGTGTGCTTCGACTTTGGGATCATGATCTTCTTCATCTGCTATGACCTTGGCACATAGTCCTTTGTGTGCTTCGACCTTGGGATCATGATTTTCTTCATCAGCTCTGACCTTGGCACATAGTTCTTTGTATGCTTTGACCTTATGAAGATTTGAGCATGCATGTACTTCGACCTGAACTATATGTGCACCGACCTAAGCTTGGCCATGTGCCTCGACCTTAACAGTATGTGCACCGACCTTATGCCTATTGCAAACACATGTGCACCGACCTTTGTTCACCTTAAGTACTCATGTTCACCGACCTTCTATATGTACAAGGCAAATGTGCACCGACCTTTGTTCACCTTAAGTACTCATGTGCACCGACCTTCTATATGCACAAGGCAAATGTGCACCGACCTTTATGCATAAGACATGAATGTGCACCGACCTTGATATGCAAACTATATGCATGTGCACCGACCTTTATATGCATAAGACATTAATGTGCATTGACCTTACCTGTCAAAGAGTTGACTCATAATTTTGAACAGTTGATAGTTGACATGCGTTGACTTGCGTCGACCTGTTGTTTTAGGCTATTCAACACAAATGACATTATGCACATCAAAACTATAATGGGACAGTGCAACTTCAACAGCGTTTGGCATCATTAAACCATACAAATATCATGACATCACCAAAACTACATAAATGCAGCATCAACACATATGACTTTGACATCATCAAAACAACAGGGGTACGAAATAGTTCAATCTTGCATGTCAGTTGGTGCAATGCCACACCTGATCATTCAACTCCCTCGGACACAAGTACTTTCAGGCTTTACTTGCCTAGGACCAGATCAGGGCCCCCATGCTTGCCAGACATTGAGTGTTCAGGTGGACCAAGGGTCCCATGTAATTTCTAGAATAATTCATTTATAATTATGGCCAATCCGAGTTTCAAGAAAAGCTTAAGAAGCGTAGTATAGCGCCCAACTAGATATTTAGTTATGGAGGACTCTAGAGGTGGCCCCTACAGGCTCAAGAAGTGGCTCCCATTACGTAGCACTTTGCGCCATTCCAGCCTCAAGAGGTGCCTCCCATAATGTAGCACTTTACCCCGCATGGCACTTAGCTCCTACACTCCCAAATGGTAGTTTATGACTAAAGTACAGATCTAGCAAAATTTTTATTTTCAAGGATAAGTAGTATGAAGAGTAAATGAAGTTTATAAGAGAAGTTCAAGGATGATTTAAGACATCATGTTTAACGACATTAAGATAATAAAGAAAATAATTTGAAAGTCAAAGCACAATCAGTTCTACGAAAATCTTGTAAAATAGGTTTAGATCAAGTTTTTCACAGTCGGGTGCTTAGCAGAAAATTAAAGAGATCTCGACCAGGTAAGAGGTGGGACAGTCGGAGGTTCTCCTCACATTCGCAAGATCGTAATTAAGTAGCCACTTATCCACTTAAAGTGTTTGCCCGTGGACCTCTAACCTTAGACACCGGTCTTTCTTGGTAGACTTGCTAGCTACATGATTTGTCAGAAATACAGAAACACGTAAATCGAACAAAAATCATTCTTGCATATTCTAACATGTTCATTTGTAAAAGAATTTCAATGAAGGAAAAGATATTAAAAAAATATGTCAAGCTTTCAGATAGAGCTTAGATCAAAATGGACAGGGTCAATTATTTCTAGGAATTTTATGAAAAATTGAGAATAGTTATTTAAACCTTTAACGAGAGCCTTACGAGTTTATTTACGTAGTCATTTCTTTCTTGATAGTCATTTTAAGGTAAGAACGTGATTTTAAAATTTAAATTTTAAATTTTAAAATAGCGCACATAAACGAGGCAAATCGGACATGATTATCACGTTCAAATCATAGTCCATGTGTGATCCGCGTTCTTAGATAGAAAATCGAAACTTGTTCTTACAATGAAAACTCTAATTTTTGGACTTTAAATCTCAAAATAACTCATAAATACATGATCATGAAAAATTACATAGAATCAAAATACTGATACAAAGGAACATGTATGAAGATCTAATTAAGTTTTGTCTATGAGAAAACCTACCTAGTGGAAGATCGAAGAGGAAGAAGAAAAAGAACGAAGAACACTTCTAACACTCCTACAACTTTAATATTTCCTCCTCTCTACAACTAGCATTTCCCCAATAGATTTGTATTTTGAGTAGGGAAGATCTCAGCCCTATTTATAGGCCAAATTTTGTAATTATTTTATTACTAATTTAATTTTAAGTCAATTTCCCACTTAATTTTTCTATTTCATCAACCCATGTTACTATTACACCAACTTATGTTGAAAATGAATTTCAACATGTGAATGTTGAAATAAATCCCTCTCTATGACACAATTAATGACCTCATTTATTTAATAATATGTTATTACTAATTTAATTCTAAGTCAATTTTTCACCTAATTTCCCTATTTCACCAGCCCATGTTACTATTACACCAACTTATGTTAAAAATAAATTCTAACATGTGAATGTTGAAATAAATCCCCCTCTATGATATAATTAATTATCTCATTTATTCAATGATGTTTTATTGCTAATTTAATTCTAAGTCAAATTTGCATCTAATTTTCCTATTTCACCAACCCATGTTACTATTACACCAACTTATGTTGAAAATAAATTCCAACATGTGAATGTTGAAATAAATCCCCCTCTATGACATAATCAATTACCTCATTTATTCAATGATATTTCATTACTAATTTAATTCTAAGTCAATTTTTCATCTAATTTTCCTATTTCACCAACCCGTATTACTATTACACCAACTTATGTTAAAAATAAATTCTAACATGTGAATGTTGAAATAAATCCCCCTCTATGATATAATTAATTATCTCATTTATTCAATGATGTTTTATTGTTAATTTAATTCTAAGTCAAATTTGCATCTAATTTTCTTATTTCACCAACCCATGTTACTATTACACCAACTTATGTTAAAAATAAATTCCAACATGTGAATGTTGAAATAAATCCCCCTCTATGACATAATCAATTATCTCATTTATTCAATGATATTTTATTACTAATTTAATTCTAAGTCAATTTTTCATCTAATTTTCCTATTTCACCAACCCGTGTTACTATTACACCAACTTATGTTGAAAATAAATTCTAACATGTGAATGTTAAAATAAATCCCCCTCTATGACATAATCAATGACCTCATTTATTCAATGATGTTTTATTTCTAATTTAATTCTAAGTCAATTTTTCACCTAATTTTTCTATTTCACCAACCTATGTTACTATTACACCAACTTATGTTGAAAATAAATTCTAACATGTGGATGTTGAAATAAATCCCCCTCTATGACATAATCAATGACCTCATTTATTCAATGATGTAAGAAATGGCATCATCCACTAATTAAGATTTAATTAGAGCTAATAATTCTCTCTTAAATCGGATGTTACAGTACTGCTACAATACTATTATAGTACCGATGTCTTCGCCTTCTTAGAATCGTGCCGCAAATCTCGTCATTCATGTTAACATGTGAGATATGGTTCACGTTTATATATTCTATACTTTAAAAACATAATATATATATATTCATTATTTATTTTATTTTCATCTTTTATTATTTTTTTCGCATATAAATACATATATAAAGTTTTGAATTGCTACATCCTCCCCCGCTTAAAAAGAATTTGGTCCTCCAAATTCACATGATTCATTACAAAATAAGAGAAGTGCTAACAATACTAACCTGAAAAAAATTATGGATACTTATCCTTAATCGCATCCTCTAATTTCCAAGTGGCTTCTTCTTGTCCACGACGGCTCCATTGGATTTTAACCATTGGTATTGCTTTATTCCTTAGTTTATGTAATTTTAGATCTAGTATCTTCATGGGTTTCTCTTCATAAGATAAATCTTTTTGCAGTATCAGATCATCATGTTGGATCACATGTGAAAGATCATAGACATACCTCCTTAGCATTGACACATGAAAAACATCATGCACTCTTGCTAGTTTTGGGGGTAATGCTAGCATGTATGCTAGTTCTCCAACTCTATCAATGATCTCAAAAGGACCAATAAATCTCAGACTTAACTTTCCTTTGACTCTGAATCTTTGGATTCCTCGAGTAGATGATACCTTCAAGAAGACATGGTCATTGATTTAAAATTCCAGATCTCTTCTTCTACTGTCAGCATAACTCTTTTGTCGGGATTGAGCAATTTTTAGTCGGTCCCTAATCATCTAGATATTTTGAGTAGTATCTTGAATAATGTCAGGACCTACTAACTACTTCTCCCCAATCTCATCCCAACATATAGGTGATCTACAACTTCTACCATATAAAGCTTCAAAAGGTGCCATTTGAATACTTGATTGGTAGTTATTATTGTAGGAGAACTCAATCAATGGTAAATGTTCATGCCAAGTACCACCAAAATATATCATGCACGCTATAAGCATATCCTCTATGATTTGATTAGTTCTTTCTATCTGACCATCTATCTGAGGGTGAAAAACTGTACTAAAATTTAATCTCATTTCTAGAGAAGATTGTAATCCCTTCCAAAAGTGAGAAGTAAATCTAGGATCACTATCAGAAATTATAGATGAAGGAATGCCATGCAATCTTACAACTTCCTTGATGTATAGAGCTGCCAGTATATCCACCGTCCACTTACTTTTGATGGGTAAGAAATGAGCAGACTTAGTTAATCAATCAACTATAACCCAGATTGCATCAAGTCCTCCTCTAGTTTTGGGCAATCTCATAATGAAATCTATACCAATGCTTTCCCACTTCCACTCTAGTATCTCCAGAGGCTTCAATTTACCTGTAAGTCTGAGATGTTCTGCCTTTACCTGTTGACATGTTATACAACGGCTCACAAACTCAGCCACTTCTCTTTTCATATTCAGCCACCAAAAATTTCTTTTCAAATCTTGGTACATTTTAGTGGCTCCTTGATGAATGGTATACTTGGATTGGTGCGCTTCTTTCATTAT
This sequence comes from Amorphophallus konjac, assembly GCA_022559845.1. Lineage (NCBI taxonomy): Eukaryota > Viridiplantae > Streptophyta > Magnoliopsida > Alismatales > Araceae > Amorphophallus > Amorphophallus konjac. The sequence continues at coordinate 113,886,966 of CM040118.1, forward strand.
ATTCTTCTTGATTTTGTCACTATCAGGCACACAAGTTCTTCCTCAAAATAACAATTTCCCATCATTAGCCAGTTGGAAATCGGGCCTTTGGCTCAAATTTCCCGTAATTTCAACCAATAAAGGATCATTACCTTGTTGCTCTTTTATTTCAGAGAACATATCAGGCTGTACCCTTATAATCGCAATCAAGACTCGTTCCTCCTTTGGTTCCACATTTAAATTTAATCTTGTAAATTGCTCTAGTAGTTGCCACTCACTAATCATCAAACTTGATAATAAAGCCCTTGGCTTCCTACTAAAAGCATCAACCACAGCATTACCTTTTCCAGGATGGTATTGAATAGAAAAGTCAAAATCTTTCAAATATTCTAACCATCTTCTTTGTCTCATGTTGAGCTCCTTCTGAGAAAATAAATATTTTAAACTCTTATGGTCTGAATAGATAATGAACTGTTCACCATATAAATAATGCCCTCATATCTTGAGAGCAAAGACTACTGCCGCCAATTCTAGATCATGCACAGAATAATTAACTTTACGAGTCTTCAATTATCTAGATGCATAGGCTATCACCTTGTCTTATTGCATTAATACATAACCTAGGCTAATTCCTGAAGCATCAGTATATACCTCGAATCCTCCTCCCACAATAGGCAGAGTAAGAACAGGTGCAGTTGTCAAGCGCTCCTTCAGAGTTTGAAAACTCTTCTCACATTCTTCAGCCCACACATAAGAATTTTTCTTCCTTATTAATCTAGTCAATGACACAACAATTTTAGAGAAGTCTTTGATGAATCTCCTATAGTAACCGACCAATCCTAGAAAACTTCAGATTTCGGTCACATTTGTAGGCCTTTCCCAATTATTGACAGCTTCCACTTTAGAAGGATCAACAGAAATACCTTCCTTAGAGATCACATGACCGAGAAATGAAACTTTTTCCAATCAGAACTCACATTTGCTCAATTTAGCATATAGTTGATTCTCCCTTAATATTTGTAAGGCCATCTGCAAATGTACTTCATGTTCTTCCTTGGTTTTAGAGTAGATTAATATATCATCAATAAATACCACCATAAATTGATCTAAATAGGGCCTAAACACACTATTCTTCATGAGTTGCATAAATGCTATAGGTGCATTAGTCAGCCCAAAAGACATGATGTGATGGTGGAGTGGCTTTTCCCCCTACCTCTGGTAAGGGGTGCACTCTCCCATCCTTCCCTAGGCAGGATTTTTTGAAAAAAAAAAAGCCCAAAAGACATGATGACAAATTCATAGTGCCCATACCTACTCCTGAAAGCTATCTTATAAATATCTTCTTCCTTGATTCTCAGTTGATGATAACCAGACATGATGTCAATCTTGGAGAAATAATGAGCTCCAGAGATTTGATCAAACAATTCATCAATTCTTGGTAGAGGATACTTATTCTTGATAGTCAATTGGTTCAACTGCCTATAATCAATGCATAACCTCATAGATCAATCTTTCTTCTTCACAAAGAGAACATGTGCTCCCTAAGGTGATGTTCTAGGTCTGATGAATCCCTTCTCCAACAATTCTATCAATTGCTCTTTTAATTCTTTCAACTGAGCAAGTGACATTGTATAAGGAGTTTTGGATACAGAGGCTGCTCCTAGTATCAAATCGATTGAGAATGAAACTTCTCTCTTGGGTGGTATGATAGGTAACTCCTCGGGAAATACATCAAGATATTCTCTAACAGCAGAGATTTCTTCCAGAATAGGTTTCTTGGGTTCGATTTTAAGGACAGAAGCCAAGAATGCAATACATCCTTTCTTCATCATTTTTTGAGCTTGAAGGGCAGAGATGAGAAGAGGGTGTATAGGATGGCTATTTCTAGATAAAGTGAGTTAAGGGTATCCCGGTTCACCGAAGGTTGCACTTTCTCGCCTGCAATCCACCTTAGCATTATACTTGGTCAACCAGTCAGCACCTAAGATTACATCATAACCCTTCATGTCCATGCATATCAAATCAGTGGCTAAGTTACGGCCACTAATCAATACTTCACTAGAGGGAAAATAATGTTTAAGCTCAGTGCTTGCTCCTAAAGGTGTGGAAATGACAAGTTCAGTTTTCAAAGGAACGAGTTTTTCATGTAAGGTGGCAACAAAATTTTGGGATATGAATGAATTGATAGCTCCAGTATCAAATAGAACAAAAGTAGTTCTAGAATTGATGGTGAGAGTACCTTCCACCACTCCTCCTTCTTCAATAGGTGCAGGTTCTATCAGAGCTTAGAGTCTTCCTTGAAGCCTTAGTCCTTCTTGACTTTTCTTCTCCGGCAGAGATTCCTTCATAAGGGGACAATCAGAAATCCGATGCTCCCTACTTCCACAACGCAAGCATGCTCCCTTCTTTCTCTAGCACTCTTCAGTTTTATGACCAGTCTTGTCACAATACTTGTAGATATCTTTTGATGATAATGAAGGTGCAGCAAGGATGCCTTGCCTATTTCTATCTCGAGGCTTTTTGTTTTGTTGAGGAGTTCTTCCTTCGTTTGGCCTCTTCTTTCCAAATGTTGGTTTAAAATTTTTGACGCAAACGACTTGCTCTTTCATGACTCTTCCTATGATTCTATCCGTCATCTTCATGGCATCTTCTAATAGTTGGGCCTTTCGGACCATCTCGGCATATGTTTGGATGTCCATAGGCGCTAGTTGGGGAATATATTGGGGCCTTAGCCCATTCATGAATCGGTTGGCCTTCATCCTCTCTATATTAATAAGATGTGGAGCATAACGGGCTAGTCGGGAAAATTTGGCCTCATATTCAGCTATAGAGAGGCTTCTTTGTTTAAGGGTGGCAAATTCCGATGCCTTCCTTTCTTGAACTCTTTCTGAAAAATACTTGCCATTGAAATATTCCAGAAATTTCTCCCAAGTGATTTGAGGATCGAGCAAGATCGCCTCCACCGATTCCCCCCAAGCTCTCGCGTCCCTTTCCAATTGAAAAGTTGCAAGCAAAACTCTATCTTGATCCGAGCATTGCATGACTAGAAATATTCTTTCTATTTCCTTGACCCAATGTTCGGCTTCATCCGGGTCAGTGGAACCATTGAATATCGGGGGATTCATGTTCCTAAAGTTACGGCGTAGGTCTCCTGCGCCATAGTGATTAGCTCCTCCTTGAGCAACTTGTTGTAGGGCTTGAGTTAGCCCTTGGACAGTCCTTTGTATTTCCCTCCATTGAGCACTCTGAGCGGCCATTTTCAAAATCAAAGAAACTATGGGGATTAAATATCTTAACTATACATGTCTTAATATCTAGCCCAAGTCTCTACCCAATCTCACGGGTAAAGTATCACTAAATTTTAACATATAGTGTGAAGAACCTAGGGTTTTCAATAACTATGTCTTGATGCCCTACACTCTTTTTTTAACCATAGGCTCTAATATCAACTAAACTGCCATACCCTGAACAAGGCAGAAATATCAAGGCGTGAACAATTATACGAGCGGGTTAATCAACATACTCAGATGATGAGTATGAACAACAAATGGACAAAATCACATCTTTATTTCATAACCTGACATTTCTAACAAATATTCTTCAAATATTTTTTATACTATTTAAATCTAGTACATTCATTTCTAAGTAGATAGATTGGGAAAAAATCTAATAAAAACTATCGGCAATCTCGTCACTCCAACCCATTCCTGTCATCTTCGGGATTTCTTGAAAATTGACAAGAATACACAGGGTGAGCTAGACAGCTCAATATGACTTATATCGCTTTACCAGGTCACTTTAAGTAATTAACATTTTGAATCATCTATATGCTCTCGAAATAAAACAAGTAAATAAAACAAATGACAAGTATAGTAGAGAACAAGATCAGGAAGTCAAGAATTCAAGAATGGATAGTGTAGAACTCAAGTGTAAACATGAAGATCAATGACAAGTATAGAATTATAAAATTGGACATGTAACAAGAATATTAAGACTCCCGGTCAAACATGTCCTGTACAAAAAGTCAAGCATGTAACGAGTCAAGCATGTAATAAGTGAATTGTCTAGTTCAATCTTGCATGTCAGTTGGTGCAATGCCACACCTGATCATTCAACTCCCTCGGACACAAGTACTTTTAGGCTTTACTCGCCTAGGACCAATCAAGGCCCCCATGCTTGCCAGGCATTGAGTGTTCAGGTGGACCAAGAGTCCCATGTAATTTCTAGAATAATTCATTTATAATTATGGCCAATCCGAGTTTCAAGAAAAGCTTAAGAAGCGTAGTATAGCGCACAACTAGACATTTAGTTATGGAGGACTCTAGAGGTGGCCCCTGCAGGCTCAAGAGGTGGCTCCCATTATGTAGCACTTTGCACCATTCCAGCCTCAAGAGGTGCCTCCCATAACGTAGCACTTTGTCCCGCATAGCACTTAACTCTTACACTCCCAAATGGTAGTTTATAGCTAAAGTACAGATCTAACAAAATTTTCATTTCCAAGGACAAGTAGTATGAGGAGTAAATAAAGTTTATAAGAGAAGTTCAAGGATGATTTAAGGCATCATGTTTAACGACATTAAGATAATAAAGAGAATAATTTACCAGTCAAGGCACGATCAGCTCTGCGAAAAATCTTGTAAAATAAGTTTAGATCAAGTTTTTTCACAGTCGGGTGCTTAGCAGAAAATCAAAGAGATCTCGGCCAGGTAAGAGGTGGGATAGTGGGAGGTTCTCCTCGCATTCGCAAGGTCCTAATTAAGTAACCACTTATCCACTTAAAGTGTTTGCTTATGGACCTCTAGCCTTAGACACCCGTCTTTCTTGGTAGACTTGCTAGCTAGACGATTTATCGAGAACACAGAAACACGTAAATCGAACGGAAATCATTTTTGCATATTCTAACATGTTCATTTGTAAAAGAATTTCAATGAAGGAAAAGACATTGAAAAAAGATGTCAAACTTTCAGATAGAGCTTAAATCAAAATGGACAGGGTCCATCATGTATAGAAATTTTACGAAAATTCGAGCATAGTTGTTTAAACCTTTAACGATAGCCTTACGAGTTTATTTACGTAGTCATTTATTTCTCGATAGTTTTTTTAAGGCAAGAACATGATTTTAAAATTTAAATTTTAAGTTTTAAAATAACATACATAAATGAGGCAAATCGGACATGGTTACAACGTTCAAATCATTGTCCTTGTGTGATCTGCATTCTTAGATAGAAAATCGAAACTCGTTCTTACAATGAAAACTCTAATTTTTGGACTTTAAATCTTAAAATAAGTCACAAATACATGATCATGAAAAATTATATAGAATCAAAATACTCATGCAAAGGAACATATAAGAAGATCTAATTAAGTTTTACATGAGAGAAATCTTACTTAGTGGAAGATCGAACAGGAAGAAGAACAAGAACAAAGAACACTTCGAACACTCCTCCAAACTTTAAGATTTCCTCCTCTCTACAACCAGTACTTCCCTAATAGATTTATGCGTTGAGTAGGGAAGATCTGAGCCCTATTTAAAGGTCAAATCTCATAATTATTTTATTGCTAATTTAATTCTAAGTCAATTTTTCACCTGATTTTCCTATTTCACCAACCCATCTTACTATTACACCAATTTATGTTGAAAATAAATTCCAACGAGTGAATGTTGAAATAAATCTCTCTCTATGACATAATTAATGACCTCATTTATTCAATGTTGTTTTATTGCTAATTTAATTCTAAGTTAATTTTTCACCTAATTTTTCTATTTCACCAACCCATGTTACTATTACACCAACTTATGTTGCAAATAAATTCCAACATGTGAATGTTGAAATAAATCCCCCTCTATGATATAATTAATTACCTCATTTATTCAATGATGTTTTAATACTAATTTAATTCTAAGTCAATTTTTCATCAAATTTTTCTATTTCACCTACCCATGTTACTATTACACCAACTTATATTGATAATAAATTCTAACATGTGAATGTTGAAATAAGTCTCTCTCTATGACATAATCAATTACCTCATTTATTCAATGATGTTTTACTGCTAATTTAATTCTAAGTCAATTTTTCATCTAATTTTCCTATTTTACTAACCCATGTTACTATTACACCAACTTATGTTAAAAATAAATTCCAACATGTGAATGTTGAAATAAATCTCCCTCTATGACATAATCAATGACCTCATTTATTCAATGATGTTTTATTGCTAATTTAATTTTAAGTCAATTTTCACCTAATTTTTCTATTTCACCAACCCATGTTACTATTACACCAACTTATGTTGAAAATAAAATTCAACATGTTAATGTTCAAATAAATCCCCCTCTAGGACATAATCAATGACCTCATTTATTCAATGATGCAAGAAATGACATCATCCACTAATTAGGATTTAATTATAGCTAATAATTCTCTCTTAAATCAGATGCTATAGTACTACTACAGTAACAATGTCTTCGCCTTCTTAGAATCATGCTGTGAATCTCGTCGTTCATGTTAACACGTGGGATAGGGTTCGCGTTTATATATTCTACACTTTAAAGACAAAGAAAAAATATTCACCATTTATTTTATTTTCATCTGTCATTATTTTTTTGGCATATAAATACATATATAAAATTTTGAGTTACTACATCATATGCACGAATCGCCTCGCAAGCATACATGCATATCCATATAGGTCTGCATGAGTAGGTCTAGAAAATTCACCTGTATAAATATGCAATTTACCCCTTGCATGCTATATGAATAAATAAAACCCCTTGCATGTTTTGCTAAACCAGTGCCGGCCTGTTATTTCCGGTATATTAAATGGTGGATTGCGGATGGTTGGACTCCGTCCTGTCGGAAGCTCCCACTATGCGTCGAGTGAAAGACTTCGCCTAGTATTGGAAATCCCTCCCCGTGTAAATAAGTCCCATGCATGCTGCGTGAATAAATGAATTTGGTTGCATGCTTCATCATACGTGTGCTTGCCTGTCATCGCCGGTATATTAAATGGTGAGTTGTGGAGGGTTGGTTCCCGTCCAGCCGGAAGCTCCTACTATGCGTTAAGTGTAACACTCCGCCTAGTACCGACCGCCAGCCTACCTGAACCCTCTCATTAAGTCCACACTTAGTGTGCAACTCACTCGTGTGCAATAAACTTTCGCATCTTGCATGCAATCCCTTGGTGTGCAATAAGTCCATAGAAAATCGTGCTTAAGCTCATTTTAGGCCATTGCATACCATCATGATCCATGTATAACGATGAGCCACTAAAAAGCTTGCAGCTGGGAGTGGTCGTGTCGACGCAGCCTTCTAGCTGCGTCGACCCGACCGTTGCCCATTGCCCTCTTATAGCAGGCAGGGCCGGTGCATCGACGCAGCCTTCTGGCTGCGTCGACCCAATGGTAGGCCGCTGCCCTCAAGTAGGGCTAGTGCATCGACGCAGCCTCCTGGCTGTGTCGACCCATTGGCATCCTGCGGGCCTTCTTGTGGCAAGCAGGGCCAGTCCTCCGTTCCATTTCCATATGCACTTATGCATGCGTCATGTTTTGCATTAAAAAGGGAGATAATTGAAGTACAATGAAGTCAAAAAATTATAATAGTAATCTAAAAAATTAATGACCTTGTCCAAGGCTGGGCAGTAGAGACCTCACTTTGAGCATGGGTGTGTCGACACACCCTATAGGGTAGGTCGACACACCCTTGTTCAGGCAGTCTCCTTTGCAAGGAAAATGGCTTTAATAAAATGGAAATAAATGAAAACTTCAAATGATAATTATAGCTCAAGAGCTCCCTAAGATGGTGTCCTCGTTCTCACCACTTAATATGTGAACGCATAAAAAAGGAACAAAAAAGAAATGGACAGACGAGAACCCAACCTCAAAATTCAGCGGTGCTTGGTCTTTGGGTAGTCCCCGGACCCCGTGCAAGGGGGATATCAACGTTGCCCCGCAACATGGGCTTGGACCTCGGGGTCTCCCCGTCATGGCCATGACTTCATCCTGCTCCGGGCCAATAACCCATCAGATTGGGTTCGTCCCTATTGGGAATTGATCCCATTTCTCTTGGCCTTAGACATTGAGCTTGCCGTACCCACGACATACATTTACACGCGCGCTGTGCATATCTCATGTGTTTTCAATCGAGATTAACATCCAAATATTAAACGGTCTGTGGACGACCAAAATGATCTCACCTTGTGTTTCTCTTATTTTTCTCCCCTTTGGCTCGGGAGGGCTTTCCTAGCAATTTAAATCGTTTCTCCGCATCATTCGGCTTGTTTTACATAAAAATCAGTTAACCCATATAAAAAAACAAGATTAAATAAATGAACAAAAGGCTTTGAGTAAATGAATAAATGAGCGTATGCATATGTCAACTTAAGTTTTCACTCTCATTTTGTTCACTCATGCATGTAGCATAATTCTCTAGGACGTAGGGCCCTTTTTACTAGCGATTAATCTAGGGTGTTCTCCCCTCAAGGGAGATGTAATTAACGTCATGGCCTTTATGGCACGGTGGATTTCGGTCCCGACCCGATACCCACTTTTGTCTGATCTGGCAAACGGCACGCATTAGTGGCTCCTTTAGAGCCTGAATAAATCGTCAATATGTGACTAGCACGCCCATGCACTAATAAATCAAAATAAGAATAAAAAGACCAAATAAAGAATAAACAAATAAAAAGAAATAATAATAATAGATATCGAAAAATGCATCCACAAGTCTGGCACGCTCGGTGGGACTGAAACTGCCCTTCATCTTCTCGCCAGGATTAAGGGCCTTACGGCCCCATCTCAAAATACTAACTGTTTAATCTATAATTGTTGGCTACATCTTGGCGATACTAATGGCTGTCACTTTTCAACCCCTAGTCATTGAGAGCCATGCCAGGCACGGGTACCTGGCCATCCTGTTGAGCTTCGATAGCTTCCCGCCCGTCGTCGGCTTCTGTAACTTTTTGGGAGTGGCGTTCGTGGAGCTCCTCAACACCGAAGAAGTGAAGACCGTGACCTCCGACGCTGCGAGGGTCACCCAAAAGAAGATCAAGACTGTGGGTCGCTGCCCCTACCACATCAACTCCCATGCCCCAATCAGTAAGGGGCGCACTGCTACCAGAAGAAGGAACACTAAGAAGAACGCTGGAACTCTACAAGACTGGCTGTCTATCTCGGGCAAGTCCGTATTGGTGGGAGAAGTTCGAGTATATCTAAACGGTCGATCGGCCAAGGTGATACCTGATAGGGTTATACCCATTGTGTCAATCCGCAACTCCTTCTAGCTACTGGCCCAAGACAAGAGGGACCATGCTGCACCCGTAATTAAAGTAGAAGATGGGCCGGCCCCAAGACTAAACGAATTCAAGTAGATCTGGGTGCCCAAGAGGACCCGTGGTGTTCCCATCATCCGGGAAGAATATGAAAGGGTCTGCTTGGGAGGATCGAAGGAAAAGGTGTAGATTGAGGTGATAACCCCAACACACCCCCGTCGGCATCTTCTACTTATGGCTGACAGGGAGAAGTTCCCTACCACTGCAAGCAATGCTGCGAAAAGGCCTGTCCAAGGCATGCGCTACCCACATGCTCCCTGGGCAGACTAGAGCACCATCACTTGCCTTCCCATCCTCGCAAGTGCGGGAAGAAGAGAATCATGAGCCGGGGGCTATCCCCGCAGGCCAGCGAAGACTACTACGGGCTGCAGATGATATCCAGAGGGCTCGTGACTTTTACACTCCACCGGGTGTAGAATTAAGAAATTATCAGTATTGCTGGCATGCCCTCTCACCTCTAGAGAGGTTTAAGACAAGAAATTCGGTCTCCGAGGGGCGGGCTATTCCCCGAGGACCACACACTAGAATAGCAAAAAAGAATGGTAGCTGGCATGTCTACACCTGCCATATGGCTAAAGTATCTGGCCGACATGGGGTCTTGCCCCCGGAACATGAAGAAATACCCGAGTTGGCCTGGAGACAAGGTTCTCCCGTGAGAAGAGAAGAAGCTGCAAGTGAGGTGCTGCAGGCCCTCGCTGAAGAGACTGGTCCAGAAGGAGCCATGACAACCCCGACTGCCAACATGGCTACAGCTGAAGACAACGCTGGAGTACCATCCATGTCAGCTGAAGAAATGCCAATTGAAGACAGAGGTGGCATCCCCAACCCCTCTGCGAATGACCCTGCTACAATGATGTTGCTACAAAGATGCCGGCAGGAAATCGAACTGTTGAGAAAATAGCTGAATGAAAGGGATTCACGTGCCCCTACAGCCAAGCAGAATGAAGTCCATCCCGGGACATCACGGGGCGGTGGCCAAGTCTCTGACATTTCGCCACAATAGTCCGCATTTCAGCCCGCACCCACTTTTGCTGGGGGCACCTTTCTCCAGTAGCCGCGACATGCGGCCCCGGAGCAACCTGCCACCCTCCAATGCCAAGAGATCACTACCGTGTCCCAGGCGATGGTATTGATGCCATCACAACAACAGCAAGCTCCTCACAATCCGAGCATGGATGGGTTAACTATAATGAACAGGCTCATGGTGGAGCGAATAATCGAAGCAAGGCAGGTGGAGGAGGGCCGTGTTGACTACGGCCCCTTCAATGTATATGAGGTACCATACCCAGCTCACCATGCTGCCAAAAGATTTCCACCCGGTGTCAATAAACCACCAAAGTTTGACAAATTTAAAGTTCTTCGGGTCCTCACTAACAGGACTCACCTTTGAATGGTATTCTAGCATGTCGACCGGATCGATTTATGATTGGCCAGACATGCAGCAGAAGTTCAAAGAAAGATTCCACGTCACCCAGACAGAGGTGGCTGTGACTGAGCTGTGCGCCACCGAGCAAAGAAATGAGAAAATGGCTCTAGAATATATCAAGAGATGAAGGAACCTTAGCATGAGGTGTAGGTATCCTCTGTACCAAGAAGATGCAGTGCAAATCTACAAACAGAACCTAAAGAGGGAAATTCTATAAAAGATAATCGGAGTTGAAGCCAAGTCTTTTGACTGGCTGAATAGCATTGTAGCAGATGTTGAGGCCTTCCTTGCAAAGTATCCCTCCGCCCCTGCTGCCCCAAGCCAGGATGACTGGCGAATCAACAAATGGCTGCCTGTAGCACCCCAGATAAAATTATAGGGAATGAAATTTCCTAAATAAATTACACATAATAAATTCTCTAAATAATCAAACAAGGGCCCAATTGAAAATCAAATACGTAATATCCAACCCACAACCATCCCCATTCGGCTCTCAGCTCATACACATTAAAAGGCCTTAACCTTTCTATATAAAATGGGCCTTATACATAAATAAACCAAATGGGCTTTAATGACCATGTTACATAGAAAACAATTACATTGTCTTTTCACCCACACCAAGTCACGTTCGAACACATAGAAGGATTCTTAGGGTTTCGAACCCAACCAGGAAAGTGGCTGAGGTTTTGGCAAGAGGATTTGCATGGGAAACTTTAGACGAACTAGGATTCTGTGGGGGGAGATTTTATTAAATATTTCGTTTGTTTTTTTATTAATGGAAATTTATTGGATTTGTTTGATTTATTTGTTTATTACGTGGGTGTGCCAGTCACTAAGTGACAAGTTTATTGTGCGCTCGATCTGACTTGGTCAGAAGAAAGTGAAGTCCGTGTCGGGACTGGCTGTCCGTCATACCATAAAGGCTATGACGTTAATTACATCCTCCAAAAGGAGGAAAACCCTTGATTAATTGTCAACATAACGGGCCACCGGGGGCTATCTAGATATGCAGGCATAAGTAAACCAGCAAGAATGATAATTCGCAATGCGGGAACCAAATACAAGCTCGGACATGCGGTTTAATTCCATTCACTATCTGGAACCTGTGATACGTAGCGGAGGACGTAGGTCCGAAGACCATCATCACACGTATTGAGAGCTTTCAATCAAAGCTAGTCTGACCTTCAGCAGATCACCATTTAATATACCAGAGTTTGAGATAGCGACAAATACACAGTAGGCATGCATGCGCATATATAAATGTATGATAGAATTGATTTCAAAGCAGCTAACAGATGAAAGCTAACTAAGATTCTTATTGGTTAATTGGAGAGCACCTCAGAGCTGAATATGATGGGGAGATGGAGGATAGAACGGGTGTTTAAAACGATGCAGAGGGAGGAGTTTGCATCTGATCTGGCACAGTGAAATGTAGGAATAGGTTTAAAACAGCGTGGGGTAGCGTAGGAAAAGGGGGTTAAACGGCACGGTCCCATTAAGGGTTTAAACGGCGCAGTGGGGGGACGAGCGCGCCGAATAAGGCCGCGTCGGTTTAGAGCCAATGGGGTTGGAATGGCTTTTGGGTGTAGGGTTAAAACGGCACGGTAGGGGTAGGCGCCGGATTAGGGCGTGCTGGATTAGGGGTGCGCCGGTTTGGAGTAGAATTCTAATCTTTTTTTTTTTTGAACTATTGAGTTGCATTGTGATTCTGTTCAGCCTTTTGGTGTTAATTAAGGTTGATCAATGAATGAATTCAAATCCTAATTGTCCTGTAGACATGGCAAATCAAGACTTGTGCGAGGTTCCTACTCAAGCACGGTCCATTCTCAGTTCAAAGTAGGTTTACAGCTCTCAGAACTAAGGTTCCACGATGATTCAGCCTAAGTATTCAGACAAAAATTCGGCAGCACCTCCCCATACCCAGAGGGTTGCAGGGGGAAAGTAGAGATATTTTTACAGAAACTGGGGTAAGCCCCTTAAAGCCCGAAAGTCAAACGGTGACCGGCGGACCTAGATGGATGGAAACCCCGAGGGCTAGCCTACGAGGGGCACCAATGCTCCATGGGCCAAAGGTACTGTTCAAAGGGACGGCCAGAATGGGAGGAAACCTTAAGGGCTAGCCTACAAGAGGTTCCTCACCTACAGCCACCACCAATGTAGCACCCCGAAAATTTAAACAGGAAATAAAAAAATAACTATAAATATTAGTCCTGGAATAATGGTGGTTAATAAATTTTTTGATAAATATAGCTAAAATAAATAATTGAGAATTAGAAATTTAATATATCCTTTTATCTATTTGAGAGTTAAATTAAAAATATAATTCAAGTATAATATATATATATATATACATATATACATATATATATATATATATATATATATTTATATTTATATATTTATAGGATCGAACCCGACTCTGATACCTGAGACAACAATGAAAATGAATAAGGAAGATAAATAAATAAAGGAAATAAGGTCTATATATATATATAGTTCTACCAAATAATTTAGATAAAACCATTTATAATTCAAATGAATATAATTAATGGGCCTTAAAGAAAATGATTTGACTTTTAAAAGAGTATATAAATACCTAAATATTAATAGTCCTGGATATACCTAAACTAATGGGCTAAGACACTTGTGTATATACTATGCATGGGCCAAGGATGTTTATAAAGAGATGCTTGTAAATGAATACGTGGGCTTTAACAGGGAAACAAGGGCATATGACAAATGGGCAACTAAAGAATGTATATATATGTGTGTGTTAACAAACATGTCTGGCCCATTAATCCCCTCACGTTCATTGAGGTCTTCAAAACCTATAACATGTTCGAACCTGCATGTGCAAAAGAAGGGAGGTGGCGGTGTAATTGGCAAGGGAGCCAACCTATCGAATACATATTCATGAGGCTTTAAATCCAGCCAACCCATATACTTGCTCGAAGGGTGAAATGTTAGGGTTTTCATATGATAATATGGCAGGCAGCGGTGTTGGGTTGCAACGTGGAAAGGTGGTGGCTTGCGTTTTGGTAAGATCACATTAATTCATGGCAGGAATTAAAATCTTGCCTTAATAATATTCAAACCCCCTCAAGCCTTTACCCCTCTATAAAGATCCTGGCCATCGAACGAGCATCCGATTTGATGCTGTGTTCGTGAGTACCCGTGCAGGAGATCGTCTTCCCCTTCTTCGTACGTTCGTACGCCGCTACCGTTATTGCATGAAGGCTAACATGCATCTTCTTCTTCCTCTGCTGCAGTGGCCGAGTGCTGCTGCTTTGCTGCTAGTGTTGTCGCTGTAGAAGAAGCCAGGCTTCTTCCCATCTCCTTCCTCTGCCACTTTTTCTTCCTCTATCCCGATTAAAGCATCGTTGAGGTAGACAATCTCCCAAGTAAAACCAAGACTAAGATTGCATGCTAGATGATAGTGCACGTAGCATTATTCTATTATCCCTGTTGCGTGTTTTGTTAAAAGAAAACACGAATCTTTTGTGTTAGTTAATAACCGTGGTAACGTTTAAAATGAACCATGTTAATAAAAATAGTAAAGTGCATGTTTTTATGATCCTTAGATTTTTCTGATATTTTTTCATGATTTTCTTTCATTTAAATCATGTTGGAATAAAAGTGATCCTATTTATTCGGTTAAAATATCATTTTAACTTCAAAATTTGATATCTAGTAAACCGAACAAGATAAGATCTTGATAGGCATATGATTAAAATCCTTGTATTTTTCTCATATTTTTCATATAATTTATTTCATAAAATTCTTGATAAATTGAAAGTGACACTATTCATCCCATAGTTTATGTTAAAAGAATGAACGACCCTATACTTGGTCGTCCATTCTTGTGAGGTTTTTTTTAAAAGCCCCATAAAATGATTATTCTCTTCATGCCCTTATTTGTTAAGCCCCTTCCATCTTTATTCTTCTTAAAGCCTATTTCCTTGTCCTTATTCTTTCAAAAATATATATACACATATAACATACGCAAAAATGTGGGACCATGTATACGGGCGCTCATTCCTTCCTGTTAAATTAATGTCTCGACCACTCATTTTTAAATTCAAGAAAATGTATTTAAACCTTAGAAAATTCATATCTTATGATCAAAGTTAGTGGAAATTTTGATAAGTATATATTCGTTATCCTTATAATTTTTTCTTAATTGTCATGTGTTTGGTTCCAAAAATATTCTTTTATTTGAAAAAGGCTAATGTTCATCATGATTAAATTTAAAAACCAAATATACTATAAGAATTGACGCCCTCTCTCATGACGTACATTTACAATATTACGCCTCTCTGAAGAGTCGCAATTTCTAGAAATTTATTAATATTCTGGAATTTCGTGAATTAACGCATGCACAGTGGGCGCCAACTTAATTAGCGACCACTTCCAAGGCGCAGTTTTCCTGTGACTGCTTTCCACTCATGTTTTGATCCATTGACCGTCTGATCTTGGCACCATTGTCTCATATCCGAGACTTGGTCCCTGTTTTACTTTTTCTCACACACCCCTCAACTCTCAGTGACGAATGAGCCCTCCACGGGATATTCTTTCATTCGGACTGGCGAGTTCATCATTGAGACCTCCGTAAGTCTACACGTAGCCTTGGATTCCCTCAAGACCGTCTGAGCTAGTTGTACCATCAAAACCCTGAAACCATGTTAGTCATGTTACACTAAATAAAACATGACACCCTACCCTCATAGAATGATGTTCTGGCGATTCTGTGAGAAATCTGTGTCAGTCTGAATGCGCGACAAGTTGAGTGGGCGCTTATTGAATGAGCGACCGTCCATTTGGGTGCCTTTTCTGAAAGCTTGTCCTGTGCTTGTGAATTGCGACCTTACAAATGGGTGCTTATTGAAATAGCGACCGTCCGATAAGGCACGACTTCTTCAAGCTTCTTCTGTTCACAGAATAGGCGGCCACTAGAGTGGGCGCACATTCTGAAATGGCGGTGACCTTATTGGACGCCTTTTTATCCAGATTTCATGAATTGATTCGGTTTCATGTGTCATTGTACTATACTTGTCAAGGTCCATTCTTGAATCTCTATTCTATGAATCTGCCCTAGTGTTCTTACATGCTTGATCCTTGGAACTCTTGGCCATTAAAGTGGAATTGGTCTAGATATTGTCGGGGCTATGGGTCCCAAACAGATGACATTTTAATGCTAGTGTATAAAAATAAGAGGTCCTGATCTGTTCCCATGGGCGAGGTAAAGTCCAAACGTGTACCAGTATCATGAATGATCGGGTGTTGACATTCACCAAATATAGCAAAATTGGTGTACAACTTATTTCCATTTGGGGTTGTCATATTGTTGTGATGTCCCTAAGTGTATTGGCCAATCCAACATAGTGTTGGTAGAAGTTATTGCTTTACTTCTATACTTGTTTAATGTTTACCGTGATTGTTCTTGAATTACCTTATTGAAAGTACTTGTTATCTCGTCATGAAAGTTCTTGATATATTCTTCCATCAATCTACTTGTTCTTACATCTCTTGAAAGTGTCTATCATCTGGTCTATTCTTATAGTTCTTGAATTTATCTCATACCATTATAGTTCTCGATTTCTATATCTTGCATGGCCTGCATGAGCATGTTAAATCGTAATTGACTTAAAGCTAGCTTGGAGCTTGAGATATTAAGTCCTTCTGAGCATTCGCTCACCTCATGTATTTCAATATTTTTCAGGTAATGACCTTAGTGACGACGAGACCTCACAAGATGGGCAAGGGCAAGAGTGATGAGTACTCCAATATCTAGACGAACCATCTAGTCCGGCAATCTTGTGTCTTATGTTAAGTCTAGTCAAGTGTCTCATTGTAATTTTTCTTTATTAAGCCTTTCTTTTTATTTGGGACCAAGTTGTAATAAACTTATATTTGAAATGAAAAGTCTATTTTGTTCAATTACATCTTGTCTTGTGGTTATGCTCTGATTGACTCGACTATTTAACTGTCACGTTCTGAGCAAACGATCACGTTCTGTTGCTATCAATTCGGGGCCTGACAACCATCCCCAAAGGAATGTGGATTTAGTGTCGGGTCAAAAGACCCATTCCTATTCACCTTAGATGGCTTGTAGGACTCCACGCCACAGGAGGGCGGGATCCTATAACCTTGTGGTGATTCAGAAGGAAAGTGGCGTGAGCGTTTGATGGAGATGTCCCCCTCCCGGTCACTAAACTATTATCGTTGAGCAAACAAAATAGAGTGACGGTGATAGCATCCGAGCATCACATGTGTAGCAGGAGAGAGGGATGGGCTACATCGAATAGACCCTCACCCTATCCTTATCGGGGAAAAAGAAAATAAGATGCGAATCGTTCGGCCACTAAACCATGGATGATAGGTCAAGCGAGAAAATATTAGTTGATTAGTGTCTGGGGGAGAAGTTATCCCTGAGCGTGTAGGCCACGGGGCTCACAAGAAGGGGTAACAAGCAGATGATTCTATGTAGCAAAAGCTCGAGCATATAGCAGGTGGTCTGCAGGAACGTAACTATGCCATTAGACACGCTACGCTCAAATCATAGGGACGGTCAGAAATGCCCATAAAGATACGCCTCCTGCAGTGAAACCGGCGTGGGGCACACAGTATGTTCGATACAATTGATCCATTGGAAGGGGCCCGGGGAGGGGCAACATTGATGTATCCCTTGGTTAACTCAGGGCACGAAATCAAACGATGGTAGCAAGCGGTATGAAAATGAATGCAACAGAGAAGGCATATAGGCTCAAACATTCATCAATATGCCCATTCAGACCCAGAGGCCATTACATAGCTCGGGGATAAACCCCAAATGAAAATGGATAGGCGCGGCCTGGCGTTGTCGCACAGAGGCAAATTGATTACATCTCTATACTAGAGTAGGAAGAGTAGATACAAGGAGCAAATGCTAAAGAGAAAAAAATGGTTTGATAGGGAAAGAATTGCGGGCTCATATCATCTCCCGTTTCATTACTTCACTCAGTAGAGATATTTGGCAGAGAGGGGGGAGAAGAAAATGAAGTGATCTCCACGCACCCACCTCTGTTCTTCACGACGGGAACAGAGTATCGGAATGTTCTTTGCCTCTCCTCGCACTGAACCTATCTTTTCCGTTGATGAATGGCAGACGACTGCCCAGGGGAGCCTCACTCAGCTTTCTTTTTTCCCAAGCTTCTCCTCTCCGATCCCTCTTTTCTTTTATCACCCACCGCTCTGTCTCTCTTTCTACTTGCTCTCCCTTAAATTGTTCAAAAACCCAGCTTTTATAGCCTGTAACCGACGTGGCCTCACCCAGTGCGGGGGGTGGCCGTGCTGGTTAAGTGTCTTGCCTTTTGCACGTCGGGTGTGAGGGGCGCCAGTTTAGTGGGGAGCGTGCCATTTTAGAGGCGCGTCGGGTTAATCCCCTTGTCATGCTTGTTCAAGCCGAGATTGGCCTGCGAGCCTCGGACTGGCTCTGGGAGTCAGCTTGCTCTTTCATCTCATCTTTGTCTTGCAGAACTGCCATGAGAAGCATCGGGAAAGCCTGAAGGTCACTGAACGGCCAATACCGATGTCCACCATGCCTTTAGTTTGGCCACTCAGGTTTCCTGCTGATACAGCCTTCGGCACTATTATCTGTGCTACCAGGCCGACTATATTTGTACTCTTAATGTTCCCAGGGAGTGAATCACCACCCGAGGTGCTTTCGCCTTGGCTGGGCAGCTATTTGGTCACCAGTAGACCTGTCTGGTAAGAAGACGTACCCGCACTGGGCTACCCAAGTTTTTGCTGATATAGCCTTCGACACCTTGTTCTGAGGGGCCAGAGACATTTCTTCACCTCAGGAGGGTTTCTTGTCAGGTGGCGAACCACCAGGTACATTCTTGTCTTGATCGGACGACGGATGGGGTTTGTTTGACATGATCGAGTCGATACCGGTTTGTTGGCCAGGCTGCACGGCACTGCCGGTTTGTTGTAGATTTCTTCTGACCATCTTGAGGTGGAGTCCCTGACGCTCTCGTCAGATGACTTGAGGCTTCAATGGTCCTAGAGGACCCTTGGGCATTGATTTCGTTCAGCTTTTGCGCTTCGGCGGGCCGCATTATTTTTATCGTTCGGGCGTGATTGCCATTGATCATATTTCGGGTGCCAATAGATTCTTAGGTGGGAAACTTAATTCCAATTAGGAAAGGTGATATTAAATCTCTATATATACATGGCCCCTACGAACGGCAGAAGCTTGTTATTGCTGCTACTGTTCCGTTCATCTTCCTGTGGTACATCGACGTCGTACGTGGAGGAACTTCTTTCTGTTGCTTCCTCCTCTGTGCTACTACTTCCTACTGCTGGACAAGAAGAAGAGGGTTGTCTCCTCTTCATCTCCTTCCTTCGTGGCTATTCGTGCTGCTGCGGCTGCTGCTGCTGTAGTTGTTTCTTTTTCCACTTCATCTCGTGTCTCTCTTCCTTTGTTCAAGAGATAGGTTTTCTCAAGAAACGAAGCCTAATATCATAGTAATAGGTATTGCATGCATGAAGATCATTATATCCTATTTATAGCTTACTTCCAAGATCCATGTTCTGAGTTTTTACGTAGAAGTTATTGTTTCTGTTTCATATGAAAATAGCAACCTGAGCAGTGGCCGCTTATTAATGAACGACCGAGTAGAAGGCCACTAATTATTGCATTGACGACAGTCTTCTGGCCATCAATTAATGAACGACCACTACACTGATACTATTTCTTTTTAGTACATTTAATAATTTACCCATGTTTAAAATTTAATATCTATGAAACCTGACGTTAATATTCTTGCATGAGCATGTTTCTGGATTCTCCATATTTTTCTCTGCATGACCATGTCTTTAGTTCCCTGAAAATCAACGTAAACATCATTGTGTTACTGTTCATACCAATTCATAGAAATTAAACAGTACTTTGTCTCAATAAACGTATCTGGCTAGTGTATGTTCTTTCATAACTGAAAGAAATGGGTGACCGTCCAAACCGTTGCTATTTAATAAATGAGCGCCCCTGTAAGCAGGCGCTATTCCTAAAATTATGCATATAAAAGGAACTGTTTATATAATTAGTGTCCTATCTAAAGTCGCATATTAAAGATACTGTGCCTCTCCGAAGAGTCGCTATTTCTATGGTAATTAAAGAAAATTCTGGGAATTATATGAATTAACGTCCATACATTGAGCGCTAATTCTAATTAGCGGCCAATACTAGGATGTAGTTTTCTGTAAGTGTTTTTTTCACGTGTTTTCGATCCTAGACCACTGGATCTTTGGCAGCATTGTCTCACGTCCGAGACTTGGTCCATGTTTTGCTTTCTACCGCTTACACCTCAACTCTTGGTGATGATTGGACCCTCTGCGAGATATTCCTTCCTTAGGACTAGTACTTTCTTCATTGAGACCTCTATAAGTCTACGCTAGCCTTGGATTTCCTTAAGGCAGCCGAGCTGGTTATACCCTAAAAATCGTGGAACCCTCGAATGTCACGTCACTCTGAAGAAATGTGATGCCTTAGCCCTCATAGAGTGCTATTTCTAACCTCGGTGAGAAGTCTATCTCTGTCTGAAAATTTGCGACCAGACAGTTGACACTAAAACATGAATTAGCGTCCATACAGTGGATGCTATTTCTTCGTGCATGTACTGTTCACAGGAATTGGCGACCAAGCAGTGGACGCTATTTCTGTAATTGGTGGCGACCTATGTGGACGCCAATTTCCCAGATTTTTCAGATTGTCAAGGTTTTCATTTGCGTTATCGGTGCATCGTCCTTACTCAAAGTTCTGTTCTTGAACTCTATTCCATGAATCTACCTTATGTTCCTACAATGGCTATACTCTTTGGAACTCTATTGGCTATAAAAATATAGTGGATGTCTGAAATAATTACATGAATCAATACCTGGCATTAATGGGGCCCGGTCTGGTCCTGGGGGGAGCGCCCGAAAGTACTTGTGCCCATGGGAGCTATATTGACCACGGTGTGACATTGCACCGGAGTGCATGACTTTCTATATTATGACATTTCACAATATCTCATGCTTGACTTGACTTAACATGACTCGCATGGCCCGGAATGGATATTTACTTGCTTGAATTTATAATAGCCAATTCTCATGACATGACTTGATATTACATGCTAGAAATTCTTGTTAGCTTTACACGAGTATCTTGAAATCTTGCTAGTCTATCTATATTGCTTCTTGTTATTCCACTCTCGACATTATTCATGCGTAACTATCATGCCTAGTTCACGTAACATGTTATTTACTTAAAGCTAGCTTGTTATTGAGATATAATTCCTACTGAGCGTTCGCTCACCCTAGTTTTTCCCCTATTTTTCAGGTAATTTTGATGACGAAGATCATTCAGATGGGAGTGGACACGAGTGAAGAGTGTAGAGCCGTCGATCATTGAAGCTATTGTCTAGTCATGTCTTTTCCTATTTCTTGAGTCCTTATTGTAATTTTCCTTTTATTGGGGTCTAGTTAAACGTCGGTTATGTACTTGAAGTATTTGGTTTATTAATGAAATAAAGGACTTGGTTTATGTCTCTATTTGTGCACTCTATCTATATGTCGAACTTCCTTACGCTCTGATTGACATGATCGATATAAACTCGTCACGCGTACCGGGTTCCTTCCGCGCTCGGGGCGTGACACTGCCACTCAAAACGGTTCACACTGTGGGCTTCAAGGCGAAAAGAGGCAAAGGGGTATTTAACCCTCCTCCCGCTAAACTCACTGTCCGTCAAGGGAGTCCTTCCCTGCAAAACAAGACAAAGAAACTTTATGCCTTCCCCAGGGATAGGACTCGAGCTCTGTTCGAGTGGGCTATCAAACATGACAAAATCACTCTCCCAAGGCCAAAGAGACCGGGTGATGTCGACAAAAGGGATGATCCCCACTTTTGCTCTTACCATCAAATGCTTGGGCATCCCATCGAGGATTGCCATGTATTCAAGGACATAGTCCAGGGCCTCATTAAAAGGGGCGAATTACAAATGGCGAAATACAGGGTTGATCCCCCGCGACCTCATGAGATGCCCATGCTGGAGGCAAAAGTTGACACCATATATGTACATCAACAGTCGCCTGAAGAAGTGTCAGAGGCTCACAGTCAGTACACTTCTAAAGCATACATCCCGACGCCTGAAATGGATCAAGGGAAATGGCAAATATCGCCAGCAAAAATGAGAAGAAGACCGCCATCCTGTCCGACTCTAAGGATCCAAATTCGTGGTGCCATGGCCCGGCCCACTCCACCCCCTACAGTCCTTGGAAGGCATGAGACATCTCTCTGAATGGTTGTTAGAAGGCCAACCAATAATCAAAAGCCAACACAAGAAGATGAAGAAGAGGCAAGAATGTTGAACACACGAAGCAACCCACCGTGGGGGCAAATGCCCGCCATAAAGGGGAAGAGAAAGAATTCAAAGGAGAAAGGAGGCATGTTGCACTCTCTTGCAACACCCTGTCAGCCTCGTCCGGCGTGGCTCAAACGTCAAAAAGAAAGATGAAATATGTCTTGCGCCGATGAGAGCAAATCAAGATGAAACTTCTGCCCCCTACCATACTGCTAGGCCCGGGAGAATATGTGAACATCCTTCGCCGGCTAATGAAGAGGCGCAATATTACACTCCTCTACCAGGGGGCATGAAGTCAAAAGGGGTTGTCTCTAAGGGACTAGCCACATTCAACAATGACGACGGGATGCCATTCATCCCATTCAAAGTGGAGGCGGAAGGCAGCACCCCGGGCTCCTCCTAGCAAGAGCCCACCTTGATGGCGCTAATATGTTAGAAGCAGCAAGAAATCGAAATGCTATGAAAGTAATTAAGCGAAATGAATATGCGTCCGTCTATGCCCAAGCAGGCAGGATTCCCATTTGAGATTGCACAGGGTGGTGCTAAGTCACCCGAAGTCTCACCACGGCCGGCTATGCCCCGAACATCATTTGATCATGCCCGGGGCATTCTCTCTCAACAACTGTAGCATGCAGTCTCATCATGCCCTTCAGCTGCCTGGGCATATCAGGGGGCAACAGCGGCACCTCAGACAGTGGTGCTAACAGGCCCGCACATGCAACCAGCTAGTCTGCACCCGAGCCTAACGGACCTACCAACGACGGACGAATCAAGGGTGGAACAAGCAATAGCAATGAAGACATCCAAGGAGGAAGTCACCGAGGTCGAATTACAAATAACCAAGCAAAGAAATGATGAGTCCACGCTAGACTATATAAGAGAATGGAGAAATCTCCGTGAGAGATGCATGCATCCACCAAGCTATGAGAATGTCGTTCAAATCTGCAAAAGGAACCTAAAGAAGGAAATCCTACAAAGGGTGATCAACATCGAAATCAGGTCCTTTGAACAGCTAGAAAATGTCATGGCTGACATTGAAGCCTTCTTGGCAAAGTATTGCCCGACTGTCGCTGCATCAAGTCAGCAGAATAAGCCAGCCGACAAGCACACGGCACAACAAGAAATCTGCACCTCAGATTTCAAGGACTTCAAGCAACAAAAGAAGAAGGCAAAAGAGGCAGTTGGGGCTTCTTCCACCAAGCCTGCAAGGCAATAACCCTCATTAAGGGAGAAGATGAAGAAACCCTACTCCTTCCCGAAGGACAAGACCAAGACTCTCTTCGAATGGGCCCATGAGTATGGCAAAGTTGTGCTCCCGGAGCCGAGGAGGTCAAGCGACCTCGAAAGAAAAGATGATCCACGTTTCTATCCTTATCACCAAGCATTGGGGCATCCCATGGAAGATTGCTATGTGTTCAAGGACATCATTGAAAGCCTGATTAAGAAATGCGAACTATAAATAGTTGAGTACAGGGTGGACCCACCGCGCCCTCATCAAATGCCCGTCTTAAAAGCAACAGCCCGTTCGAGGAATAATGAAGCTACTGAGGAGAACCACTGAGAGGCTCTCTCTCCGAATGAAAAGACAAAACAAAATACAGCTGTAGCTCTACAGACTCCTGCACATCATGGGGAGGCTTTACAACAATACGACCAAGCACCACCATAACTCCCCAAAGAGAATATGCGCCCACCCCTCCACAACCCCCGATGGGTCACTTCACGTGAGAGAGGGGGCAAATGAACAATTGACCCTCACGAGAGTTCAATCTATCTGGGGGCACATGAAAAAAAATACATCCCAACCTGTGGGCACATGAAGCAAAAATACACCTCGGTCTAGGGGCATTAAAAGCAAACACTACGTGGGCATACTCAAGTCCCACCGAGAATTACAAGACCCATCATGAACACTAGCCGTCAGGCGAATGGGCCACGGAAGATGCTTGAAGCTAAGCCAAGAAGGCCCCCCTTAATATGTTCTATACAATAAAAGAACAACAGATGAAAGGGTGCTATGTCAGCTGATAAGTGCTTAATTGTCTATTTTTATTCATATCACACACGTCATTTTTGGGCTTTAATGAAGTTAATTATGTAATTTTACATGATAATCTCGGTCTCACACAAAACATAGAATTTTCTATAATTAATGGGACTTGAGACTTTTTTAAAATAAGAAAATTGCATAATTAAAGAAAATCATAAGAATTTTTTTCAAATCTGGTTTCTAAAAAATTCATTTTGAATGAACTAAATAGGAGGACAAATGATAAAACATATATTCATTGCTCAAACTTATTTTGTTTGAGGGGCTTGGACATAATTATTTTCATTTTTCTTCAACCTTGTAAATAATGGCAGGATTGGCTCCCGTGTGATGTCTCGCGTGTGCAGACAGCAGGGGCATGCACATCATACACGGGGTGTCCCCCTCTCAAGCGAGCAGGCATCTTCCTTGCAAGTGTAGCGTGTAGGGTAGGGAGACGACAAGCGTTGCGTGCGTCCTCTTCTCATGGCAGCACGTGCGAGGCTGAGCAATGGCATAGGGAGTTGGCGAGTACAGTTGCGTGCGTGCAAGGGTGTGCAGGCGCACCGGCAGTAGCTGTGGTGGCGTGTTGAGAAAGATCTTACAGAGTAGCCAGGTTGGGAAGGCGCGGCAGGGTAGCTCCAGGCGAACTCGGCAGCAGCCACGGTAGGGAGACGACAGGCTTGCATGGGGAGCCGACGAGCTCGGCAGCTCCATGCGAGCATGGTAGCTCCAAGCGAACATGGCGGTAGGAGCGCTAGGTAGCATGCAGGCATGCATGCTCGGTAGTAGGCATGCAGGTGTGTGCGGGTGAGCAGCGGCATGGGGATGCGGCATGTGCACGCGGGCGGTCGCACGGCAACACACGGTGGTGGCAGTTGGCAGTGCGATGGGAGCACCCCCTGGCTCCTATAAAACCCACAGTCCCCCCCCTCTCTAAGAAGACTTCTCCCCTCCGATCTCTCCTTCTGCTTCCCTCCCCCTCCTCCTCCTTCTTCTCCTTTCTCCTCCCTCCCCTCTTCATTCTTCTCTGGCAGGTTCCCCTTCCTCTCCTTCCTCTTTCTTCTCCTCCCCTTCTTCTTCTTCTTCATCTTCCCCCTCTCTCCACCTCCCATTCACACAACCGCGGTACCCCTAGTCAAAACAGGGGCACCGGACAGCTTCTCCAGTTGCCCCCCCACTCCTTTTTCTTCCTTCTCTCTGCCCCTCTGTACTCCCTCTCTACTCTCTTCACCTCCCCCTCTCCCTCTCTCTCTTTTCCTCTCTTCTCTCCCTCTCCCACTCTTTCTCTGCACCCACTCCCCCTCTCTCTGCCCCCCTTTGCCTCTACACACACACATAGTCATGGCCTTCCCCCTTTCTTCCTCTCCACCGCATGCACACACACTCTCACACACACACGTACACACACACGCACCGCACACACACTCTCTCTCCCGCACTGTTCCCTGCTCCACTCACTCCCCCTCCCTCTCCTCTCTCTCGCCCACACACATGCACCGTTCCTTTCTTCGCACAGCCCTCTTCTCTGCTCTCTCTCCCCTTCGCACTCCCTCCTACTTTCCCTTCTCTTCGGCACCACCTACAACCACCGCCAGTGTCTCGTTCTCCCCCCTTCCACCTACACCACATTTCATCCCTCTCTCTCCCTCTTGCTCTCTGCATCGCCACCTGCTCCCCTCCTCCGTCTCATCTCTCCTCTCTCTCAGAACTCCTCCCTCCTTCCTCTCACTCTCGCTCCCTCTGTCTCTCTCCTCACTGTACACACAGGCACCGCCGGCCATCCCTCTCTTCCTCTCCCATTCTCCCCCTCCGGGCGTCTCCTCTCACCCTCTGCTTCTCTCGCCCCTCTCCGCAGCGTCGACCCTCCCTCTCCTCTTCACACACACACGCACACACCCGCCGCACTTCTCACCCCCCTCTCTTCATTATCCTCTCTCTCTCTCTCTCTCTCTCTCTCTCTCTCTCTCTCTCTCTCTCTCTCTATATATATATATATATATATATATATATATATATATATATATATTATATATATATATATATATATATATATCTACTTTCTCTCTCGATCTTCTTTCTTCCTAACCTCTTCTAATACGGCGCAAGATGGGCGTCATCGGCTCTGGGTTGAGTGGAGATCAATGGCTCAAGGAGACAACGTCACCCCGACACTATGACCGCAATCTCTTTGCCCATCGTCCTCCTTGGTGTTACTTAGGATTTATTTTTATTTGGGATTGTAATTTTTATTCTCGCACTTCATGTTGTAAACATTATTTTTTTAATTAGTGAAAATCATGTATTTCTATTTTCTCTCTCTAGATCTCTCTCTCTCCTCTTTCTTCTTCTCCCTCTCCCTCTCTTCCTTCTCTCTCTACAACCCTCAAAATTTCATTAGATAGATTTACTTAATGTAATTTTTATTTTTAGTTGCATATAATCATTTAAACTCGCATTCCTCCTAGCACACAAGATCTTCAATTCATAAACTAAACCTCTCCGTGGATTTGACTCGGACTCGCCGTAGAACTATGTTATTAATTTTTATTGCGAGTTCGATAAATTTTGAGATTGGTCACCACGTGTGTTTTAACGACAGACCTCGCGACGCATTAGTAGCTGCCTCCCTGAAAGAAAATATGAGCCAGTCATTCTGACCATGGGAGCCCCCCGAAGAAGCGAGCAAGGCAGTCAAGCTAGCGAAAAGCGACAAACTCTGCTCTCCTCGCCTGGGAGCCTCAAAAAAGAAGAAGAAATCATGAATGCCAACTAAATTCAATGGATAGATGAAATGCTCCCGAGGCCGGGACATCTACCAAAGATGGACGGGGAACCCTCACAAATTCTTTAATACCCATGTTCGGGTTCCCCTCAAAAGGGGGAGAAGAAAAAGAAGAAAGAAACAAAAAAGAGGGAAAATAAGAAGAAAAAAAAGAAAAAAATAAGAAAAAAAAGAAAAGAAAGAAAAGTTATGAGGCAGATGTGGTCTCCGTACCTGCCTCTACAAGCGAAAAAGAAGAAAAGAACAAACTCTCTAGAAGCACTACATGATAAGTGCTCGGGGGACATCAAATGACCGCGTAACCTACAGGAGTGAAGAAGATCTGGCGACTGCGACCACCGATGCAAAAAGGGGGGGCAAGGAGCCAATTCCTGTTACATGCACAAAGGAGCCTGTCCTCGCAGAAGCTACAATTTTGGGGGTTGTCCCCGGCACAAGTCAACAACAAAGGAGGACAACCGTGAATCCTACACGTAGCTATCGCCGAATGTCCCCTGGAGGCGATGCTGAGTGGTGGCCCCTACCGGTGCAGTGAACAGGAGCGGTCACGGATGCCCTAACACCCATGTTCAGATTTTCTCTCAAGGAGAAAAAAAGAAGAAGAAAAGAAAAAGAAGAAGAGAACAAATAGGGAAGAAAGAAGAGAACAAAATAAACCTAATAAACCCAATAAATCGAAGAAACCTAATAAACCCAACAAACCAAGTAAACCGAATAAACCCGGTAAATCCAACAAACCCAACAAAAAGACCCCTTTCACTTTGGCTCGAACCATTCGTCCAGCCAGAGAATAAAAAGACCCCTTCCACTCTGGATCGAACCTTCTATCCAGCCAGAGAACGAAAAGACCCCTTCAACTCTAACTCGCACCATCTGTCCAGCCAAAGAGCAAAAAGACCCTTTCCACATCGGCCTCACGACCTTCCGTCTGAGCCGATGCATAAAAGAACAAAAAGGCCCCCCATGTGGTCGGCGTCACGACCTTTCGTCCAATCCGACAAATATCCTACCTTCGGCCACGACGACCATCCAATAAAAGAACAAAAAGACCTTTCATGTGGTCGGCGTCATGACCTTTCGTCCAAGCCGACAAATAACCTACCTTCGGCTAGGATGGCCACCCAACAAATGAACAAAAAGACCCCTTCTACTTCGGCTCGGACCATCCATCCAGTCAAAGAATAAAAAGACCCTTCCACATTGGTTTGGACCCGCCGTCCCAACTAGAGAACAAAAAGACCCCTTCTACTTTGGCTCGGACCATCTGTCGAACCAGAGAATAAAAAGACACTTCCATTTTGGCTCTGACCTTCCGTCCAACCGGAGAACAAAAAGACCCCTTCACTTTGGCTCGGACCTACCGTCCCAGCCAGAGAATAAAAAGACCCCTCCTATAGTCGGCGTCATGACCTTCCGTCTAAGCCAGTGCATAAAAGAGCAAAAAGACCCCTCGTATAGTCGACGTCACGACTTTTCGTCTAAGCCAGCGCATAAAAGAACACAATACCCCACCTATAGTCCGCGTCATAACATAAAGGAACAACAAGACCCTTCATATAGTCAGCGTTAGGACCTTCCATCTAAGCCGACACATTAAAGAACAAAAAATATCATTCACATCATCGGCGTCACGACCTTCCGTCTAAGCCGGCGCACAAAAGAACAAAAAGACCCCTCAAACATTGTCGGCATCACGACCTTCCGTCTAAGCCGGCGCACAAAAGAACAAAAAGACCTCTCAAACATTGTCGGCGCCATGACCTTCCGTCTAAGCCGGCGCATAAAAGAACAAAAAGACCCCTCAAACATAGTCAGCGTCACGACCTTCCATCTAAGCCGGTGCATAAAAGAATAAAAAGATCCTTCATATAGTCGGCGTCACGACCTCTCGTCTAAGATGACAAACATCCTACCTTGGCCGGAACTACCGTCTGAACCAATAAATAAAAAGACTGCCATTGGTTAACACCAACCCTATATCCCGCCGAGATCCACCACAACACATGAGACCTTCTCTTCCTTGTTGCGGCGTCAGCCTCATACCTCCAAATAGACAACCTGCGGATGTTCCTTCTAAGCCCTTAAAAAAATAAAACATAAAAAAAGACAAAACATAAAAAAAGAAAGAAAGAAAAAATAAACAACAAATGAACAAAAAAAACAACAACAATAACAAACTAATAAAAAAATCAACCAACAAAAGAGAGAGAGAGAGAACAAATGCAAAAAAATAAAAAACTCCTTGCATGGTCTTGATTTTGAATGCTTACTCTTGCATGCTTGCCTATAGTATAGAGTAATACACTTCCCTTAGATGTTCTAGGACCACGTCTCCTTGAATAAATAATGGTGCCTTAACTCTAGACATGTGTGCGCCATATCACATGCTAAGGGGGAAGAAACCAATTCTGGTGAGTGCATACGTCAAGGGGAAGAGTCGTAGCTACGTCATTAGTAGAACTCACAAAATACACCCGAGATAAACTCCCGCACTTCGCACATGATGTGAATCAATGACTTCTGACCATAGGGATTCTGGATTTTCTTCCTAGCACTCTATGTGCGCTCAAATTCCTGCACTCACATGGAAGGAAATCGTGAGGAAAAAGTGGCCTGCCCCCTCTACAAAAAAAAAAGAGAAGAAAAAATGATGAATAAGTGGAAAGTGAATCCAGGGAGCCAGGAATCCCCACTAAAATAAATGAGGAGACTTGCACGAAATGATGAAGCAAAACTCCACAGTAAAATCACAACACGGATGAATCTTAGTAGTCGGGAATCTCCATTGAGACACATGAGAGGACTCGCGTCGAACAGTAAAGTTCGCAACTAAGAATAAACAAAGGGGGCTATGCGAAGCTACCAAAAGCCAAAAACCTAAAATATATGTGTAGGTGATAGAGTAATCCTCGAGTGTTACTTGGAAAGCCTGCATATCCCTATGTTTAGGGCTCATTGCTCACATACCTGCACTCCCACACCACGGAGAAATTGCCTCGGGTGTAAATTGTTGTTTTAACTATGAACATAGGCTACGCGGCATCCTTGTGACGTATGCACACCTCCTTTAGTTGTACTTCATGAACCGCACTCTATCTATGAATTATAGGTGATGTCCTTATCCTATCCCCGATAGGGGGGAGTTATTCTATGTAACCATTGGATGTTCGTTATTATCGAATGTCTACATGTTTAGGTGGAAATAAAAAAAAGAAAAGAAAAGAAGAAGAAGAAAGAAGAGAGATGAATAAGATAAATAAATGAATGAATGAATAGAAATAAGAATGAATGAATGAAAGAAATAATGTGGGACAATGATGAATGAAAACAAAGAGAGTAAGAATAAAATGTGGCACTTTCAAAGGGGCTACACCCACAGGTCCCACTCACTCGTCCCTCCTTTGCGCCACCTGCGGGTGGGGGGTATTTGTAGACACCCCAATTTTTTGTGGCCACAGCAGCAAGCTTCGGTTGGCCATTTGACATCGACGAAAAAAAGAAGAAGAAGAAACAAAGCAAGAGGCCCCAACGGCCAAATCTCAACCCTGGTGATGGTGGGGCCGCATCCTATATATGGCACCATGCCATCATGAATTTATGTCCCAAGGGACGAATTGAATATAAAATTGAAGGAGGTCCCGACGTTTTCGAAACCACAGCGCCCTGGCCCGGGGTGTGGAAGCCCGGGTATCGAAAGAAGAAAAGAAGAAGAAGAAGGAAAAAGAAGAAGAATAAGAAAGAAAATGGCAAGAAAGAAATAAATAAGAATTGAGGGAATAAAATAGATAAAAAAGAAGAGAGAGGGGTGCTTAATCGGCAGCCTCCCCCCCCCCCCCCCCGTGAGCCTTTTTCGGTACGGGCCCAGTTCATTTAATCGACAGGCCCGCCGCATATTTAATCGCCAGCAAGCACAACCAGCTTCTCTCGCACTCAGCAAAACCAGTGAGCACATCTTAGAGAGCCCTCAATCTTCCAATACCTCTGTTACACCTACAAGAAGGCATCTTTCTCTCATCAGCAAAGCTCCTTTTGGTTTTGTAGTACGAAGGTGAAGAGATAAAGGAATTTTGGACGTCCTTGGCTTCCCTTATGGGGGTGTTCGCCTTCTTCCAGAGCCTCCTCCATGCGGTGTTCCCACCCGAGCTCTACTTTACCGCAGTGAAGCTCTTCTGCTGCTTCTTCAACTACTTCTCATCCTACTTCTACTTCGACATCACGGAGATCAATGGCGTGAACACCAACTGTGAATCGTGTTTTTCACATCAAAAATAAATAAGAGGAAGATAAATAGTGAAATAAAGGGAATAAAGGGGAACAAGAGATTGCTATTGGAGTGTGATCGCCAGAGACGCGAGGGCCTCAAAGGATATGAACAATAATAAAAGGGAGGGATCGCAAATATAAATACCTCAAATGCGGGGAGATTGTGAGTGCACCTTTCTCTTCCGATCGGCCGGCCGATGAAGAGAGTTTTCCTTGATTGATTACCCTTGTAAAATTAACAAACACCAATAAAGAATACGGATTATAACCAAGGTGAGTGTAGCATCAAATTCATAATAAAGATGAGCATGAAAATCATGTATAAGAACACACCTTATTGGGTATTGCCCTTTAAAACCCCTATGCAAAGGGTGGGATAAAAACATATGATGAATGATATGCAAATATAGAGGTGTGCAAGAGTTGCACTGTGGGAGTCTCAACGTGGTTGAGAAGGGAGTTTGACAGCATAACAATGACTAAGATGAATGCATGCTATTAACACAAAAGAATAAAGCAAGACAAAAACAATCAGTGGGGCAAAGAGGCAATAAGATGGAGAAGCCTGTCTGTGCATTGGCTTTGATATGCATTCGGGAGGAAGCTTTCAAGAGCTGAAACTTTTGGACGTGGGGAGCTCCCTCCTGTGCCAAGCAGCAGCAGCATCTCCCTGTACAAAAAATCAAAACAACAACCTCGAACGAGAGCCGTAGGGGTCTATTTATAGGGCACAAACCACAAATCCGGTGGGATTAGAACGGGCAATAATCAACTACGGCAAGGACTCTACTTCCCCAATCGAGCACGGTGACCAAAATAGACAGGGAACTCTTCAGGAAAGGTTCTTTCGAACAGGACACGGAAAGGTAAAAGACGACTCTCAGACGGGCGTTAATTGAAATTGACGGCCTGTCTTGAGGCGTTAATTGAAATCACGACTGGGACAAAGGCGTTAATTCATGAATTTAATTTTAGCAATAAAACCTTCCTTATTTGAAAAATGACGAGGAGACGCCTGCTCCAATGGCGTTAAATATCAACGTCCTTTAGATAAAATTCCAGAAAATGACGCCTCCACTGATGGGCGTCCATTGCAAAAGGGGCGTCCTTGAGCAAGCCGTTAATTCTTAAAGACGCCCTTGCTCAAGGCGTGAATTAAAAAAAAGGACGACTTTCATAGGGGCGTTATTTATGTTTTTTTGTGGGTGGACAGTGAAAAATAGAGAGACAGAATGTATAGACTTGGGCGTGTGAGAAGGAGAGGAGTGTACAGACTTTGGCTTGTGAGAAGGTGGAGAATGTATAGACTTTGGCTTGTGGAGGAAGGGGAAAGGGAATGTATAGACTTTGACTTGTGGAGGAAGGGGAAAGGGAATGTACAGACTTGGTTTGTGAAGGAATAATGGGTGTATAGACTTTGTGAAGGAAGAATGGGTGTATAGACTTTGGGAAGAATGGAAACGGGTGTACAGACTTTGTTGGAAGAATGGGTGTATAGACTTTGGCTGGAAGGAAGGGGAACGTATAGACTTAGTGGAAGTGGATGTATAGACTTAGGGTGTGAAGGAAGGGGAAAGGGAATGTATAGACTTAGGGTGTGAAGGAAGGGGAAAAGGGACGCAATGTATAGACTTAGTGGAAATGGAAAGGACGTGTAGACTTTGTGAAAATGGAGACGAATGAACAGGTGGTGTATAGACTTCAGAATAGAATTGACGCCCACCCTTAAGTTGTTATTTGTTTAATTAACGCCCCTATTGGTAGTCGTCTATTTTAAAAGAAACGCCCTTGGCCAAGCCGTTAATTAAAATGACGCCCCCTCTCACGCCGTTAATTCTTAAAAATAGAGAAAAATGCCCAAGAAATCCGAAAAAAATAGGGAAAACTAGGAAAATAGAGGGAAAGGGGAGAAATCTAAGAAAAGTGAGAAAAACTACTCAAACAAAGTTAATTTGAGGGTCAAATTGGGGCATTAAAAGGTGATACGAGATGTACCCACAGTAACGTCGATTTTGGCGTGTGTACAGCTACCCCGCCTTGGTGTCTGCTTTACAAGGGAGCAGAGCAAACTGAAAAGTAGATGCCAAGGTGTGATGAGACACGCAATCAACATCACTTGATGAGAATTAAAAAGCTCGAGATGAAGTAATCTCGGGAAATTCAATGAAATCAACGATGTTTGGATAAAAGAGGGAGTGTGCACACGGGCACAAAGGAGATAAAAGAAGATGATCAACTTCCAGCGCGGTGGATGTACCCCAGGTCACAAACCTGTAGGTTTCACCATTGGGGAGCGGTTACCAGCCAATGTGGACGTGCTACAGCCAAGGTGGATCAAGGGAAAAGATTAAATAAGAGGATAGAAATCCAAACAAGGAGCTTTCGAGAAAATGACCCAAAACAGCAGCAAGGCGAACTGAGGATTCCATTCAGCAATGAATATCTCATATCTGGAAAGATTAAGATCAATTTGACTCTCCAATCAGCTTGTCAGAATGATTTTCCAATGTTGATTCAAAGTCCTATATGAATGCATGCTGGGTTTAAAGGAAAAAGTAAAACAAATGAAAATATAAGATAATCAAGGATAATATTGTTAAGCTGCCCAGACTGGGTCAAGAAACCGATTTCGCGAGCTGATACTAAGCCGAAGCCCATTTATCCACGCATCAACTCGTAAAAGGGAACCATCGTCCCCAGTCTCGGATGGCTCAACGGCCTATCCGTATGACTAAGACTCCTCTAGAATCATCATTGTTTTTGGTGGAGGGGAACTCAAATTCCAGATTTACCAAAGCCACAAGGTCCTTGATATAATCTAATAGCGTATGTAACATATAGTAAGAATGCATACAGGAAGATGGTGATAGCAATGAGCATGAGGGAACTGGGAGATGAGATGCAAACACCGTGGGACTTGGATGAGGATGCCCAGTCGGTGGACCAAGAGCTTCTTTCCTACGCTCAAAATTTCAACAAGCAATGAATATGGCATTTAAGCATAGCAAGCATAGCATGAAACATAGCATTAATAGGAATCACAACATAGTCATCAAAGCAACCAAAGCTTGGTGTGGATAGCATTCAAGCATGTATTAGCAAGGCGAAGCATGTTTAGCATGAATAGCATGAGTTAAATCATAGCATTGCAAAGCATCATTGTTTGTTGTTTTGTCATGAGGATGACAATCTTGGCATTTGAGATTGAGATTGGATGATTAGAATCAAGTAATGCCCAGCGGTAGAGTGATCAAGTGAAATCAGCAGGAGTTGATCAAAAAGATTTTAGAGATGAACGATCAATTGATGCCCAGTATAGAGAGATGATAATTAGGAGTGTCCATAGTGACGAATCATGGTGATATCGGGAAGAATCAAAAGATTGATAGCGGTGAAGGGAGAGGACTCATCTCGTGCTCTTGGTCCTTACAAAACTTGTTATTCCTGCAAAACACCATCAGAAAAATACAATACAAATTTTTGGATTTTGGAATATGTAAATTTTTATGGGTTTAAAAAGATATTTCAAATTTTTATGTGGATTTTTAGAAAATATTTGAATTTTTTTGTGAATTTTTAAAAACATTCATTTTTTTGGATTTTGATCAGGAAATATAAAAAAAATTTGGATTTTGATTAGGAAATATTTACTTTTTTTTGATTTTGATCAGGAAATATTCAAAAAAAAAATTTGGATTTTGATTTAGACTTTGTTAATGCAGCATCAAAGGGTGTTTTTGAACCACTGGCTAAGGGTCCTCGTTCCTTCCCCTTTCGCTAAAAAAAAATCAAAGCCGGGCGTGCATTTAAAGGTGGCGCCCTACAGCCGACTGTCTAGGGTTAACGGTGCCCCTACCAAGGCCATACCTGAGAAACATTCGGTCTTAGAGGGAGAAGAGAAGAACAATTGGAGATAAACTTTATGCAGGATGAGAGATATCGAGACTTAAATTCCTTCCGGGATATTACCCCTCAAAGAGGAGTCTGTTGCGCTGGGGCTTTGTGCCTTTGATTTTTAGACCTTTGACATGCATATAACCAGGGTTTTTCCTGCGGGGACTTTACCTCTCTTGACATGCCATAATTCATAATTTTGCATTTATTAAAATCTTGACTTGATTTTCATAATAGCCCTTTTTGGCTAGATGTATCATGAAATTTGATTTTAGTTTGGGTCAAGACTACCCCTATTTGAGACTTCTCTCGTATTGAGGATTACCTAGGTTGGTCATCTCATCCGTCAACCTCTTGCCCCTGCATTCGACTGAGTAAAGAAGAGAAAAGACTTTCAGATATACTCATGGCATGGCCAAAGTAGCAACGGTGTTTTATCAAGGAGCCGGCTAAAGGGCGCCGTGAAGTGTGTGGAATACCCAGCTAAGGGTTGCTCTTAACAAGCGGGGAGAGAACGTCGAATTCCCAACGCGGGGTTCTTATTAACCAAAGTGCTGCAAAAGCAAGCCTAAAGACTCTTTTTAGTTTTTTTTTAAAATATGAAATTCAATAAAGATAAATTCCTAGGATAAAGGCTTAAAATATCAATCTTAATCATGTTAAGAAGCACTTCACTTTGAAAATCATGCGTGAAGCAATGAGAAAATGATATCATAAAAATGCTTACTTACGTCAACATATTACCTTGCGATCTTTGTTGAAGCAGCTGCCGTGAGAGGCGGGGTTGATCGTCGTGGGATAGTCCTCTTAGGCAGATAAAAGGATTGGAAGCAAAGGATTTGGAAGTGGCTTAACAAGAAGGAGTGGTGCCAAGACCAGACTCAGACGAATAAGGAGAAAAGGAAGAGAGGCGAGGGCTAGAACTCCCTCACTAAGGCGCGGAGACCCTGATTACATGGAACAGTCTACAGAAGAAGCGGAGAATTAGAAGGAGGAGTGAGGACTAAAGCCCCGGAAGCAGTGGGAGAAAGGGCAGATGCCCAAGGCAGTGGACGTGGAAGAAGTTGGGTCAGACCCAAGATTAGGAGGAATTAGAAGAAGAAATTGATAGATGGAAAGAGGTGGATCCTCAGGGTCTGGAGGCAGAGGAGGAGAATCATGAGGGGAAGAAGAATCCAGAGGGTCTGGAGGGATAAGATATCGAGGGACGCGGGGCCCAGGGAAGAAATAGGGAAAAAGATGATGGAAGAGGAGGAAAAAACTGAAGGATGTGATGTCCCGGAGGAGTAAGAAGATAAATCGGAAGAAAGATGGAGGGTCCGGAGGTTTCGGAGGAAGAAAATGCAGAGGGACGCGGTGCCCGGGGAAGAGTGGATGAAAAGGGTCAGGAGGGTCCAGTGGTTCCGGAGGGATGGCGAAAGAAGGGATGTGATGATCTAGGAGAGGGGATAAAAAATCCAGAGGATCCGGAGGAGGAAGACACCATGGGGCGTGATGCCCAGGGAGGACGGGAGAGGAATCTGGAGGATCCGGATATGGAGGTGTAGAGGGGTGCGATGCCCTAAAAGGGAGGTCCGGAGGTTCCGGAGGGAGCAAATACCGAGGGACACGATGCCTAGGGAGAATCAGTAAGAAGCCCAGAAAATCTGGAGGTGAGGGTGTGTAGGGGCGCGATGCCCAAAGAGCACGATCTGGAGGTTCCGGAGGGGGAAGATACCATGGGACGCGATGCCCAAGGAGGATGGGAGAGAAATCCGGGGAGTGCGGATGCAAGAGCTGGAAAGGGGCGCGATGCCCTGAGGGAAGATTGGAGAGGGCACAATGCCCGGTGAGTGTAAGGGGACCTGGGGATCCCGAAGATAGAGGCGGAAGATATAGGAAACGTGGGGGATCCGGAGGTTCCGGAAGGCGGGGAAGATACGGGTTTTGAAACCCGGGAAAGAAGAAGTGTAAATGCATGTGGATGCAATAGAATGGATGCGATGAATGCATGGATGCAACAGAATGCATGAGATGCAGAGAATATGAAGAACATGAAGGGCGAGAGGATGAGATCCTCCTCTTTACCCTTGGAGTGGCCCATGAAGAAAATGTGATAGACAAGAATGTGGATGGTGTTGAATAGAAGGTGGATAAAATAGTGGAAGGCCCCTTAGCACCAAGATAACCGCCCCTCCATGGTAGTGAAAGTGTATGCCCAATGGATAAAGTACAAGCCCATGATGAAGCTTCAATGGTAAATGACAACTCCCTTGAAGAGTGAAAAGTAATAGTGTGAGAGAGTTGGAAAGTCGAGATAAGAAGCATTGTGTTGCCCAGGGGTCGTGGCATATAAAGAATGTTGAATAGAATAGGCATTCGCCCCTTGTATGGAAGAAAGGGTTCGAGGTTTGAAAGTTGGAACAAGGGGTGCCCTGCCCGACCCTTGGGCACAAACTTACACGGCATCAAAGTTTGACATTCTCTCTTAGTGAGCAGTGGCGGGAACTTGGCCTCTTCGACCATGCTTGGCACAACAACCCGGATCGGCATCCGGCATATAAACTCTTGTATCTTGAATAGCACGGCCGTGGCCAAATCCTTCTTGCCCTGCTCTTGATTATCTTCGGCACAAGTACTTACAGAAGGACGCCCGTTCCGAGTAGTAAAGGGGGGTGAAGCGGAGGCGGAAGGCTCCATGAATGGTGGTGGTATAATGGAAAGTGTTGGAGAAAGGGTGAGTGGGAGCGGAGATTCAAACACGTCGAGCTTCCCCCTTTGCTCGGAAGCAGTCGGGGTTGGCTCGAGTGCAAAAAGGGATAGATCCTGCTTAGGACTAGCCACGGGTAAGGGTGAAGGGTTAAGTAGTGGAATAGGGATTATGGACATAGTGGGTTTTGGGGTTAAAGGGATAATGAAGGGTTGAGGTGGCGAACAAAGAGGAGTAGTAATAGAAGGCTTGGCAGAGACTGGCGTAGTGGAGAGTGATGGAGGTTCGGCGGAGGATGATGGAATGGAGGCTACTGGTGTGGTTACGGGAGGTACGAATGGAGAAGGTTTAGTGCATTGAAAATGGCGGATGGGGCGAGAGGTGTCAAGTATAGGAGAAGGCGCATGATGCACCGGTGTGGGTGACTGGAGTGTTGACCAAGAGGTCTCATAAATGGGAGTTGGATCGGGGACTGTGGCATAGTCCTGAGCATAGGGGTCTTCTGGCAGTGGAGGAAGGGGACGGCGAAGGAAACTCGGAAGAGGTGCTTGCAGAGCTTCGTCGTATGCCACCTCAAATTCTTCAATTGCCGGTTCTTCATTAGCAGGTTCAAGTGGACACCGTAGTGAAGGCGTGTATGTGGGTGGTGGAATGTAATGGTATTGTGTATGTGGAGGTGGAGGGCCATATGCGTGAATTGGGTGAATGGGTGGAGGATGGACGGCGTCCACTTGAACGTTGAAACCCGCCGGCTCTTGCTTGCTCGCACTGTCGATGCCGTAGTCATCTCTTCTATCCTTCCAAGCTTGCTCCATCTTTGTAATGTCATTCAGAGCGGCGTGGAGGGGATTGACTGGAGTAGAAGGAGCGGGCCGTGGGCTCGTAACCCTCTTAAATTGTTCCTCCAACGAAGTGACTTTGTCAAGAAGCATTTGTTGGAGGGGTGTGACCTAAGTAACAGAGGGTTGGCAGGGCCTTGAAGGAGGGGCCGCATAAAAAGGCCGTGGAAGGGGATTAATGGGATGACCCATAGAAGAACCCGGATGGGCCAGGTTGCAAGGAATAAATGGGCCTTGGGGCCGCGGTGGAGGAGGAATAGAAGGAGGTGGGTATTGGACCACCCGAGGAGAAGGGTGAATAGGAGGAGATGGGTGATGGGCCACCCGCGTAGGATTGGAAGGAGGATGAGAGGAATGAGATGCACCCTCAACAACGGCCTTAAGGGCCTGTGTCACGCCCCGAGCGCGGAAGATACCCGGAGATGCGCGACGTGTCTATATCAATCATGTCAATCAGAGTGGTCGTGTATTCGACACAAAGACAGAGATGCGCAAAATAGCAAGATAACCCAATCCTTTATTTCATAATGGATAGACTATTACAAATCCAATACTCTGTTTTTTAAAAAAAAGGAGAAGAATACATATCTGACTCAAGAAACTATAGAAAAGACTAGACGACACTTGTAGAAGCTCTATCACTTTCACTCTTGACCATTCCCATCCGATTGACTTCCATCGTCGTCGGACTTACCTGAAAAGTAGAAAGGGACAAACGGAATGAGCGAACGCTCAGTAGGAAATTATATCTCAAGTACTAGCAAGGGGTTTAAGTAATTACATCTTTCATGAATGCAATAAAACTATGCATGCTCGCATAAAACGACAAGATAGAGAGAAGGTAATATCAAAGAAATAAGATGAACTTAATCATGAACTTCCAACAAGATAACAAGTGGTTCAAGATATTCAAGCAAGTACAATTAACAAGTCATGTCAAGAACTTTGGCTATCATGTATCAAGCAAGCAAGTAAATTACCCTTTTCCGGGCCACGCATTTCATGTAAAGTCAAGTACGATTCAAGTACAAGATGTGTGTGGAATGTCCAATCAAGCAAGTCAAGTACTCGGTATAATGCCAGATACCTTATCATTTTAACTCCCATGGGCACAAGTACTTTCGGGCGCTCCTCCCAGGACCAGATCGGGCCCTATATGCGCAGGCATTTATCATGTGTTTTGACATCCACTCTTGTTTATATTGCCAATATAGAATTTCAATAATCAAGCTTGTAGACACGTATGACAACTTTGATAGAATAGAGTCCAAAATATGACAAAGGACATAGAATGGCGATAATAACGGTATAATCACGATGTCGATAAAACTAGGTAGAATATGGTTCCCTTAACTTAGGTACCATGACAAATCAATATGGACATTCTTTATATAGAATTGAGGTCCACATGAACAGTATATCAAAGGTAAAATACCCTCATTCTTATCATAGAATTGAGGTTTACAAGAATGGCATGATATGGCATGATGTCATCATCCCATTAAGAATTTCTTATGATATACTCTTTGTATAATCATAAGGGCCGGTATCCCATGTTTCTTTAGAGTGACATGGCATCAATGGTGTAATGGGTTTTTAGGGTACAACCAGCTCAGTCGGCCTTGAGGGAATCCAAGGCTACGAGGAGTCTTACGGAGGTCTCTATGACTAACTCGCTAGTCCAAAGGAACGGAATGTCCAATGGAGAGCTTGTATGTCAATGAGAGTTGAGTGTGATCGGTAAATCAACATGAAAACATGGGACTATACTCACGGAGTGGAGAATAGTGCCGATATATATATATATTATAATATATAAAACCATCGGTTAGCAAATCAGATGAAAATCAGTTTATAGTAAAATAACGACTTAGGTCAAGTCGTTTCTCAAGTAATTAACGCCTAACAGAAGGGCGTTTACATATGGTCCGTTTTGCAGAATTTTCAATAATTCAATAATTTATCTAAAACGCACCTTGGGAAGGGGCGTCTCTTCAAGAGTTGACGACTACAGTAGCAGGCGTCTCCTTATATATATATTTGACAGAATATCAATAATTTCATGAATTGTCTAAAACACGCCTTGGTCAGGGTCGTTTCTTCAAGATCTGACGACTACACCAGAAGGTGTCTTATTGTTTACATATTTGACAGAATACAATTAATTTTCAGGAATTATCAAAAACGCGCCCTGGGCAGGGGCGTTACTATTTAAATCTATTTTTCAGAATATATAAATTTCAGGATTTTAACCAATACACGCCCTAGGAAGGGGCGTTACCTTTCAGATTCACGCCCTATGAGGGGGCGTTAATATGTGGAAAACGACTTTGTCCAAGTCGTTAATTCAAGTTCCTTCAGAAACTTTAAGGACAGTAACAATTTCAGGATAACAGAGGAACGAATGTAATATCATGACAGTAAAGTTAGCAGGTTGAAGACAGAGGATCATGCATTATTTTATAATCATGATTTCATAGATAATCAATTCTTAAGATGGGTGATTAACGGTTTAAAGAAATTAACGCCTGAGTACGGGGCGTTAAACATGAAATTAACGACCTGGGAAGAGTCGTTTCATGTGAATTAACGCCCTTGTCAGGGGCGTCTCTTTCAAAATATTGCAGAAAACGCATGAAAACTATAATAACCGTATGCATGACATGCTTATATATATATATCTTGCATTAATTTCATTTGGGCTACAATAACTTGAGAAAATCCTACCTTAATATGATTGAACTTGACGAAGGGTTTGAAGGATCGAAACTTCAACCGCAACTTACGAACAGTGGTATCAAGGAGAAGAACTGCAGTTTTCCTATAAGAAAAGAAGAAACATTAGTATTTCTTCATACTTTCTGACCGAAAGGAAAAAGGAAAAAGAACAATACCTTTGTTCTTCACGTACGCCGCCTTCTTAACCTATAACAGAAGAAGAAGATGAAGAACAGTTAGTTCTTCATGCAACATACGTAGAGAATTTAGAGGAACTATTCCTCTCTCACGTACCTTGCAGACTCCGAACGCCAAATAGCGTTGTAGGGTTCGAGCAGTAGGTTATTTATAGGGATTTTGGAAGTCCTATTAAAAGTAGTGTTTGATTGAGGGTAACATATCCCTAATAGAGTCCTTACTCTAATAGACACTTACTAGATTAGGTTAATCTTTCCCTGGATAAGCTCTGGGTTCGAACGAGTCACGAACTGAATTAACGCCTTTGGTCAGGGCGTGTATTCTTTAATTAACGCCTTGCATAAGGGCGTTTCTTAAAAAGCGCCTTGAAAAAGGGCGTTTCGTGTTTTAAAACACGCCCAAGATAGAGGCGTTTCTTTTACTTACCCATTTGGTCGCGTGAGAACTGACGACCGTAGGTGTGGGCGTCCTATCTTTATTCACGCCTTTGATAGAGGCGTTTCTTTTTGAATTAACGCCCTAATAAGAGGCGTTATTTTAATTTTGTTTTACTTCATCGAATTAACCCTATTCCTTTTATATATATTACCTCTGTAATATATATGTTTTAATTCATTTCAATTATTCGTTTATTAGGGTTGCTACACCCTCCCCCACTTAAAAAGAATTTGGTCCCCAAATTCAATATATATATAATTATACATGTGGAGAGCGTAGAACATATACCTCTTAGAATAACTCGGGAAATCGTTTCTTCATAGATTCTTCGGTCTCCCATGTCGCTTCGCGTTCGGGATTCTTATTCCATTGCACCTTGAGCATGGGAATGACCTTATTCCTTAGAGCTCGTATTTCTCGATCTAATATCTTTAAAGGCCTCTGTTCATATGTGAGATCTTTCTGGATCACCAGATCTCCATACTCAATAATATGTGACGGATCGTGCACATACTTCTTCAACATAGATATGTGAAATACATTGTGTACCTCGGACAACTGAGGAGGCAACGCGATGCGATAAGCAACCTCGCCAACTCCTTCGAGTACCTCAAATGGTCCGATGAATCTTGGCGTAAGCTTGCCCTTAACACCAAATCTTCGTATGCCACGTCCAGGGGATATTTTAAGAAATACATGATCTCCAACCTGTAATTCAAGATCTCTTCTCCTGGTATCAGCATAAGCCTTTTGCCTTGTCTGAGCAACTTGTAATCTTTCTCTGATTACCTGTATCTTCTCCGTTGTATCCCTTACCATGTCTGGACCTAATAGTTGTTTCTCTCCAACTTCGTTCCAACATATGGGAGATCGGCAACTCCTTCCGTATAAGGCTTCGAAAGGTGCCATTTGGATACTAGCTTGGTAGCTATTATTATATGCAAATTCAACTAAAGGTAAGTGGTCATGCCAGCTTCCTCCAAAGTCAATAATGCATGCTCTCAGCATATCTTCAACAACTTGATTAGTTCGCTCGGTCTGACCATCCGTTTGTGGGTGAAAAGCAGTACTAAAGTTGAGCCTTGTTCCCAACGAATGTTGTAATCCCTTCCAAAAATGAGAAGTAAAACGGGGATCTCTATCAGATATGATTGAGACAGGAATTCCATGTATCCTGACTATTTCTTTGATGTATAGTGCAGCTAGCACATCAATTGACCATCGGCTTTTGATTGGCAAGAAATGTGCCGATTTAGTCAATCGGTCAATGATAACCCAGATTCCATCATGTCCTCCTTTAGATTTAGACAAACCCATGATGAAGGCCATACCAATATCCTCCCATTTCCACTTAGGAATATCTAGAGGATGTAGTTTTCCCGCAGGCTTTTGGTGTTCCGCCTTGACCTGTTGGCATGTGAGACAGCGTGATACATAGTCCGCTATTTCTCTTTTCATATTAGGCCACCAAAAGTTCCTCTTTACATCTTGGTACATTTTGGTTGATCCTGGATGAATAGTGTACCTTGATCGGTGAGCTTCATCTAAGATCTTCTTCTTTAATTCCGGACAATCGGGTATACAAGTTCTATCTTTGAACGATAATCTTCCATCAGAAGTTAGTTGAAAATCAGATTGTCCTTCTAATCTGCCTTTGATTTCTACTAATATAGGATCATCATCCTGAAGTGTTTGTATCTCAGATAACAAATCTGACTGTATGCTTACATGAGATAGTGTGACAAATTTGGATTCCGTGTCCAAGCTTATATTGAGCTCGGAGAATTGTTCAAATAACCTCCATTCTTGCATCATACAATTTGCTATCATTGCTCTCGGCTTTCGACTAAGGGCGTCAGCAACATAATTACCCTTTCCGGGATGGTATTGTATATTGAAGTCGAAGTCCTTGAGATATTCTAGCCAGCGTCTTTGTCTCATGTTTAGCTCCTTTTGTGAAAATAGATATTTGAGACTTTTGTGATCGGAGTATACAGTAAACTGTGCTCCATATAAGTAGTGTCTCCATATCTTTAGGGCAAATACTACCGCGGCCAGTTCTAAGTCATGGACGGGGTAATTCTCCTCATGCTTCTTCAGCTGACGTGAAGAGTATGCTATGACCTTTCCTTGTTGCATTAGGACACATCCGAGGCCAATGCCAGAAGCATCAGTGTAGACCTCGAATTTCTCTCCTTCTATCGGTAGAGCTAAAACCGGAGCTGTGG
This sequence comes from Amorphophallus konjac, assembly GCA_022559845.1. Taxonomy (NCBI): domain Eukaryota; kingdom Viridiplantae; phylum Streptophyta; class Magnoliopsida; order Alismatales; family Araceae; genus Amorphophallus; species Amorphophallus konjac. The sequence goes on from CM040118.1 coordinate 113,931,163, forward strand.
TGAGATGATCCTTGAGAGTTTGAAAACTTCTTTCACATTCCTCACTCCATTCGTATCAGATCTCCTTGCGAGTTAACCTTGTAAGGGGCACGGCGATCTTAGAGAAATCTTTGATGAATCGCCGATAATAGCCTGCAAGACCTAAGAAACTTCTGATCTCGCTTGCATTAGTGGGTCTTTCCCAGTTTCTTACAGCTTCAACCTTTGACGGATCTACAGATAAACCGTCCTTGGATATGACATGTCCGAGAAAAGCCACTTCTTCAAGCCAGAACTCGCATTTGCTGAGTTTAGCATATAATTGATTTGTCCTCAAGACTTGCAATGCAATCCTCAAATGCTCTTCATGTTCTTCCTTAGTCTTAGAATATATCAATATATCATCAATGAAGACTACTATGAATTGATCCAAGTAAGGCCTGAATATGCTATTCATTAACTGCATAAAGGCAGCAGGGGCATTTGTTAGTCCAAAAGGCATAACAACAAATTCGTAATGGCCATACCTGCTTCTGAATGCGGTCTTGTGAATGTCATCATCCTTGATTCTTAATTGATGATATCCCGACCTGAGATCAATCTTGGAGAAATATTTGGATCCTGAAATCTGATCAAATAACTCATCGATTCTCGGCAGTGGATACTTGTTCTTGATAGTAAGATGATTCAACTGTCGATAGTCGATACACAATCTCATGGATCCATCCTTCCTTCTTTACAAATAAGACTGGTGCTCCCCACGGGGAAGTACTTGGTCTAATGAACCCTTTTTGAATCAATTCCATCAATTGCTTCTTCAATTCTTTTAGTTCTGTAGGGGACATTCTATAGGGTGCCTTTGAAACAGGACCAGCACCAGGGACTAAGTCAATGGTGAAGGCCACATCTCTTTGAGGGGGTAATCCCGGCAAATCTTCCGGAAATACGTCTGGAAATTCTCGCACTACCTGAATGTCCTCTATCTTGGTTTCTTTAGCTTCTTTAATAGTGACAAAAGCAAGGAAGGATACACATCCTTTCTTGACGAGCTTGCTTGCTCGAAGAGCCGAAATAAGAGGGGATTTGCTTCGACTCTTAGGACTAGTATAAGTCAGTTCCGGAAACCCCTTGAAAACAATCTTGCTATCACGGCAATCAACCGTTGCCTGGTATTTGGATAACCAATATGCTCCTAGTATAACATCATACTCTTTTAGATCTAAGCAGATAAGATCAATAGGAAAATTCTTTCCTCGAACCAATACCTCACAGTTTTGGTAATGATGTGTGATATCCGTCTCGTTTCCGAGAGGAGTAGACAATATTAACTTCATCCATTCTGGTTCTAGAGGTAATGGGTCAGCAAACTTCTTGGAAATAATGGAATGCGATGCACCCGTATCAAATAAGACATGTGCATATTTGGAACAAATTTTTAATGTACCTTCCACCAATCCGCCTTCTTCTTCTGGTTCGGTCTCTTGGATTGCATGAAGACGCGCGTTCCTTGTCACTGGGCGTTTACCCTCACCGTCTTGGTCATTCATTAATGGACAATCGGGAATCCGATGTTCACGACTCCCACAACGGAGACATGCTCCTAATTTCCTCCAGCATTCTTCTGTTTTGTGACCAGCCTTGTCACAATGCTTGCATACTACGTTTGAAGGTGTAGTGGTGATAGAGAAAGGCTTGGATTTCTTGAACTTCTGATCTTGAGAGGAAGAACCTCCATTATTGGGCCTCTTCTTAAAGTTGGGTTTAAAAGAACCCGAACTTGTGACTTGCTCCTTTTTATCTTTCCCACGGATCCTATCAGATAGTTCCGTGGCATCTTCAAGCAACTGAGCTCGGCGCACTATTTTAGTATAAACTTGAATATCCATAGGCGCCAGTTGAGTAATGTAGTGGGGCCTAAGCCCATTAAGAAATTTACGGGCTTTCATCTTTTCCGTGCTAATTAAATGCTTAGCATATCTAGACAGTCTAGAGAACTGTGCTTCATAATCAGCCACCGATAAAGATCTTTGCTTTAATGCGGCAAATTCGGCGGCCTTCTTTTCCTGGACCCTATCAGAGAAATATTTGGCGTTGAAATATTCAACGAATTCTCCCCATGTAACTTGAGTTGGGTCAATTGTAGCTTCAATCGACTCCCACCAGCATCTAGCATCCTTTTCTAACTGGAAAGTAGCTAATAAGATTTTGTCCTGATCTGTGCATTGCATAACACGGAATATACGTTCAATCTCCCGAACCCAATGCTCGGCATCGTCTGGATCGGTCGATCCCATGAACTTCGGGGGATTCATATTCTTGAATGCTTGGTGTAAGCTTCCAGCTCGTGGAGCACCACCTTGTGCTACCTGTTGTAGCACTTGGGTCATCCCTTGAAGGGTACGCTGCATGTTGCGCCATTGAGCACGTTCGGCAGCCATTATCCTACAATTTCAATAGCTATGTTAGTATTATATCACTATGATCTTATAAAGGACTCATTGATCATTTAATCCTTGGTTCTACCCAGTCTCACTTGGTTAAAGGTTTTGAAACCTATCCTTGGACTTGGGTTTCCTAGGAATTGAATACCTTAGGCTCTGATACCACAAAGACTGTCACGCCCCGAGCGCGGAAGATACCCGGAGATGCGCGACGTGTCTATATCAATCATGTCAATCAGAGTGGTCGTGTATTTGACACAAAGATAGAGATGCGCAAAATAGCAAGATAACCCAATCCTTTATTTCATAATGGATAGACTATTACAAATCCAATACTCTGTTTAAAAAAAAAAAAAAAGGAGAAGAATACATATCTGACTCAAGAAACTATAGAAAAGACTAGACGACACTTGTAGAAGCTCTATCACTTTCACTCTTGACCATTCCCATCCGATTGACTTCCATCGTCGTCGGACTTACCTGAAAAGTAGAAAGGGACAAACGGAATGAGCGAACGCTCGGTAGGAAATTATATCTCAAGTACTAGCAAGGGGTTTAAGTAATTACATCTTTCATGAATGCAATAAAGCTATGCATGCTCGCATAAAACGACAAGATAGAGAGAAGGTAATATCAAAGAAATAAGATGAACTTAATCATGAACTTCCAACAAGATAACAAGTGGTTCAAGATATTCAAGCAAGTACAATTAACAAGTCATGTCAAGAACTTTGGCTATCATGTATCAAGCAAGCAAGTAAATTACCCTTTTTCGGGCCACGCATTTCATGTAAAGTCAAGTACGATTCAAGTACAAGATGTGTGTGGAATGTCCAATTAAGCAAGTCAAGTACTCGGTATAATGTCAGATACCTTATCATTTTAACTCCCATGGGCACAAGTACTTTCGGGCGCTCCTCCCAGGACCAGATCGGGCCCTATATGCGTAGGCATTTATCATGTGTTTTGACATCCACTCTTGTTTATATAGCCAATATAGAATTTCAATAATCAAGCTTGTAGACACGTATGACAACTTTGATAGAATAGAGTCCAAAATATGACAAAGGACATAGAATGGCGATAATAACGGTATAATCACGATGTCGATAAAACTAGGTAGAATATGGTTCCCTTAACTTAGGTACCATGACAAATCAATATGGACATTCTTTATATAGAATTGAGGTCCACATGAACAGTATATCAAAGGTAAAATACCCTCATTCTTATCATAGAATTGAGGTTTACAAGAATGGCATGATATGGCATGATGTCATCATCCCATTAAGAATTTCTTATGATATACTCTTTGTATAATCATAAGGGCCGGTATCCCATGTTTCTTTAGAGTGACATGGCATCAATGGTGTAATGGGTTTTTAGGGTACAACCAGCTCAGTCGGCCTTGAGGGAATCCAAGGCTACGAGGAGTCTTACGGAGGTCTCTATGACTAACTCGCTAGTCCAAAGGAACGGAATGTCCAATGGAGAGCTTGTATGTCAATGAGAGTTGAGTGTGATCGGTAAATCAACATGAAAACATGGGACTATACTCACGGAGTGGAGAATAGTGCCGATATATATATATATTATAATATATAAAACCATCGGTTAGCAAATCAGATGAAAATTAGTTTATAGTAAAATAACGACTTAGGTCAAGTCGTTTCTCAAGTAATTAACGCCTAACAGAAGGGCGTTTACATATGGTCCGTTTTACAGAATTTTCAATAATTCAATAATTTATCTAAAACGCGCCTTGGGAAGGGGCGTCTCTTCAAGAGTTGACGACTACAGTAGCAGGCGTCTCCTTATATATATATTTGACAGAATATCAATAATTTCATGAATTGTCTAAAACACGCCTTGGTCAGGGTCGTTTCTTCAAGATCTGACGACTACACCAGAAGGCGTCTTATTGTTTACATATTTGACAGAATACAATTAATTTTCAGGAATTATCAAAAACGCGCCCTGGGCAGGGGCGTTACTATTTAATTCTATTTTTCAGAATATATAAATTTCAGGATTTTAACCAATACACGCCCTAGGAAGGGGCGTTACCTTTCAGATTCACGCCCTATGAGGGGGCGTTAATATGTGGAAAACGAGTTTGTCCAAGTCGTTAATTCAAGTTCCTTCAGAAACTTTAAGGACAGTAACAATTTCAGGATAACAGAGGAACGAATGTAATATCATGACAGTAAAGTTAGCAGGTTGAAGACAGAGGATCATGCATTATTTTATAATCATGATTTCATAGATAATCAATTCTTAAGATGGGTGATTAACGGTTTAAAGAAATTAACGCCTGAGTACGGGGCGTTAAACATGAAATTAACGACCTGGGAAGAGTCGTTTCATGTGAATTAGCGCCCTTGTCAGGGGCGTCTCTTTCAAAATATTACAGAAAACGCATGGAAACTATAATAACCGTATGCATGACATGCTTATATATATATATCTTGCATTAATTTCATTTGGGCTACAATAACTTGAGAAAATCCTACCTTAATATGATTGAACTTGACGAAGGGTTTGAAGGATCGGAAACTTCAACCGCAACTTACGAACAGTGGTATCAAGGAGAAGAACTGCAGTTTTCCTATAAGAAAAGAAGAAACATTAGTATTTCTTCATACTTTCTGACCGAAAGGAAAAAGGAAAAAGAACAATACCTTTGTTCTTCACGTACGCCGCCTTCTTAACCTATAACAGAAGAAGAAGATGAAGAACAGTTAGTTCTTCATGCAACATACGTAGAGAATTTAGAGGAACTATTCCTCTCTCACGTACCTTGCAGACTCCGAACGCCAAATAGCGTTGTAGGGTTCGAGCAGTAGGTTATTTATAGGGATTTTGGAAGTCCTATTAAAAGTAGTGTTTGATTGAGGGTAACATATCCCTAATAGAGTCCTTACTCTAATAGACACTTACTAGATTAGGTTAATCTTTCCCTGGATAAGCTCTGGGTTCGAACGAGTCACGAACTGAATTAACGCCTTTGGTCAGGGCGTGTATTCTTTAATTAACGCCTTGCATAAGGGCGTTTCTTAAAAAGCGCCTTGAAAAAGGGCGTTTCGTGTTTTAAAACACGCCCAAGATAGAGGCGTTTCTTTTACTTACCCATTTGGTCGCGTGAGAACTGACGACCGTAGGTGTGGGCGTCCTTTCTTTATTCACGCCTTTGATAGAGGCGTTTCTTTTTGAATTAACGCCCTAATAAGAGGCGTTATTTTAATTTTGTTTTACTTCATCGAATTAACCCTATTCCTTTTATATATATTACCTCTGTAATATATATGTTTTAATTCATTTCAATTATTCGTTTATTAGGGTTGCTACAGCCTGGATTTGTTGAGGGGTGAGATGATCTAATGCATGCAAGATCTAGGAAACCTTCTCATCATTGGGAGGAGACGGTCCCGTAGGAGTAGTGGCTCACGATTGAATCGAGGGACCATGAGATTGGACATTGCCCATGGGTCGGGCAACGCCATAAGAATGAGGGCATGGTCCCTTGAAAATATGATGAGAATTATGATGTTGAGATTGAGGAGTATAGGATGTGCTAGGTTGTGCATCCTCATGAGCATAATTAAGATTGAACATGTTGTTTTGTCTACCAAGGTAAGCCATTATGCAATCAAACAAAACAATTTGCAAAGAAGCACCCAAGTTGGAATGGTTACCGTTGATTTTTTTTATTTGAACCTTGGTGAATTAATGACTTTTAACAAACTTTCGGAGTGATTCACACAAGGGAGGAACCTAGTTTCAATGTAAGTTTACTTCGATGCTGACTAGGAACACTCTCTCACTGTACATAGGCCAACTAAACCCGGGACTTCAAAGGTACAACCTGCCCGGCATCCGTGAGGGAATCCACGGGTGCGGGGACTTACGGAGGTCTTGGAAAAGGAATTTCCGGTCCAAAGAGACGGAATGCTCAATGGAGGGTCATTCCAATTCCAAGAAAGGTGCGTGGAATCCTAATGTAGTGAGAGAAGGTCTCTCAACCAAATGTCATAAAATGCAGGATAATATAATCAAATCAAACAAGTATAATCAGATGATGAACATATGAATAAATCCAGCATGAACAAACAGAGCAAACAGGTTTCTATAAACACGCAGGTAAGAAGCGACTTAGCAGCAGTCGCTACAAGCAGAAGAAACGACAAGGGGGCTGCCGCTAATCTGTGAAATGCTGACCGACAGTGCAGAAGGAACGCCTTGGTGTGAGGCGCTGATTATGAAAAGGACGCCTCTAGCAGAGGGCGTCAAAAAAGATGGTGCGCAAGCTCAAACTAAAAGACGCCTTGATGTCAGGCACTGCATAAACAAAGGACGCCCAGACCAAAGGGCGTGAATTCACAGGGAGTGATAAACCAACCACGAGATATGATGAATAGCGCCTTTGCAGAAGGCATTAATTAACAAAAAGACGCCTTGGGTAAAGGCGTTAAATTACGAAAAATGCCTTGAGGGAAGGCGTCAAACAAGAAAACAGCAGCGATGCTCACAAACTGGCTAATCCGCAGTGTGGACAATGGAGGGTGCCTAGTGGGGCACAAGGGAAGGCGCCCGTGGGGCACAATGGAGGGGTACCGTGGGTACCAAAGGGAGGGGCACACGTGGGTGCCAATAGGAGGGGGGTAATCAAAAGAAAAATAGTGGGGTCCCACCGTGATCGCCAATTTGTGAATCGTGTTTTTCACATCAAAAATAAATAAGAGGAAGATAAATAGTGAAATAAAGGGAATAAAGGGGAACAAGAGATTGCTATTGGAGTGTGATCGCCAGAGACACGAGGGCCTCAAAGGATATGAATAATAATAAAAGGGAGGGATCGCGAATATAAATACCTCAAATGTGGGGAGATTGTGAGTGCACTTTTCTCTTCCGATCGGCCGGCCGATGAAGAGAGCTTTCCTTGATTGATTACCCTTGTAAAATTAACAAATACCAATAAAGAATAAGGATTAGAACCAAGGTGAGTGTAGCATCAAATTCATAATAAAGATGAGCATGAAAATCATGTATAAGAACACACCTTGTTGGGTATTGCCCTTTAAAACCCCTATGCAAAGGGTGGGATAAAAACATATGATGAATGATATGCAAATATAGAGGTGTGCAAGAGTTGCACTGTGGGAGTCTCAACGTGGTTGAGAAGGGAGTTTGACAGCATAACAATGACTAAGATGAATGCATGCTATTAACACAAAAGAATAAAGCAAGACAAAAATAATCAGTGGGGCAAAGAGGCAATAAGATGGAGAAGCCTGTCTGTGCATTGGCTTTGATATGCATTCGGGAGGAAGCTTTCAAGAGCTGAAACTTTTGGACGTGGGGAGCTCCCTCCTGTGCCAAGCAGCAGCAGCATCTCCCTGTACAAAAAATCAAAACAACAACCTCGAACGAGAGCCGTAGTGGTCTATTTATAGGGCACAAACCACAAATCCGGTGGGATTAGAACATGCAATAATCAACTACGGCAAGGACTCTACTTCCCCAATCGAGCACGGTGACCAAAACAGACAGGGAACTCTTCAGGAAAGGTTCTTTCGAACAGGACACGGAATGGTAAAAGACGACTCTCAGACGGGCGTTAATTGAAATTGACGACCTGTCTTGAGGCATTAATTGAAATCACGACTGGGACAAAGGCGTTAATTCATGAATTTAATTTTAGCAATAAAACCATCCTTATTTGAAAAATGACGAGGAGACGCCTGCTCCAACGGCGTTAAATATCAACGTCCTTTAGATAAAATTCCAGAAAATGACGCCTCCACTGATGGGCGTCCATTGCAAAAGGGGCGTCCTTGAGCAAGCCGTTAATTCTTAAAGACGCCCTTGCTCAAGGCATGAATTAAAAAAAAGGATGACTTTCATAGGGGCGTTATTTATGTTTTTTGGTGGGTGGACGGTGGAAAATAGAGAGACAAAATGTATAGACTTGGGCGTGTGAGAAGGAGAGGAGTGTACAGACTTTGGCTTGTGAGAAGGTGGAGAATGTATAGACTTTGGCTTGTGGAGGAAGGGGAAAGGGAATGTATAGACTTTGGCTTGTGAAGGAAGGGGAAAGGGAATGTACAGACTTGGTTTGTGAAGGAATAATGGGTGTATAGACTTTGTGAAGGAAGAATGGGTGTATAGACTTTGGGAAGAATGGAAACGGGTGTACAAACTTTGTGGGAAGAATGGGTGTATAGACTTTGGCTGGAAGGAAGGGGGACGTATAGACTTAGTGGAAGTGGATGTATAGACTTAGGGTGTGAAGGAAGGGGAAAGGGAGTGTATAGACTTAGGGTGTGAAGGAAGGGGAAAAGGGACGCAATGTATAGACTTAGTAGAAATGGAAAGGACGTGTAGACTTTGTGAAAATGGAGACAAATGAACAGGTGGTGTATAGACTTTAGAATAGAATTGACGCCCACCCTTAAGTCGTTATTTGTTTAATTAACGCCCCTATTGGTAGTCGTCTATTTTAAAAGAAACGCCCTTGGCCAAGCCGTTAATTAAAATGACGCCCCCTCTCACGCCGTTAATTCTTAAAAATAGAGAAAAATGCCCAGGAAATCCGAAAAAAATAGGGAAAACTAGGAAAATAGAGGAAAAGGGGAGAATTCCAAGAAAAGTGAGAAAAACCACTCAAACAAAGTTAATTTGAGGGTCAAATTGGGGCATTACAAGGCGATATGAGATGTACCCACAGTAACGTCGATTTTGGCGTGTCTACACCAACAAGCTCTACAAACCCATCCAGCTCTACCTAAGCAGCTCCGCCTCCGTCTCTGGCAGTCGCCTTAAACTAACCCGGGCGCTCAACTCCTCCGCCTTCTCCTGGCGTCCTCTCCCCTAAGAAAAGCGGGGCTTCACCCTCCTCATCAAGAAGAAGGACAAGTCCGTCATCCTCCACTCCTACCTCGACTACATTAATGGGACCGACCTGTTCAAACTCAGGCCATTCCACGCACCTTGGCTTACCGGCAAGGCATCCTTGCCCATTTAACAGGAAGGAAGGGGATCCTCCACCCTTTTTCGGCACCTCTTCAAGCTTTAACCGGTGGCAGCACCGTGAGCAGCTTAACTAGCAGGGGCTTGGCCCCCCTTATCCGGTAGAGTGTTAACCCACATAGCCGACAAGAAACCGTTTAACCGGCAAGGGAAGCTTTAAACGGCATGCACCCCATTAACCTACAACCCGTTCTCTCTCTCTCTCTCTATCTCTCTCTCTTTCTGCCTATCTCGGTGTTGCGCTGTGGTGCTCGCAACATTGCTTTGGTCTCCTCCCTTGCATGTACATACGGGATCAGCTGTAGTCTAGGAGATCTCTCTGGGAGAGATGGAGACTTGCAATCTCTAGAACCAGGGAATGGCCACTCACTTACTGGAAGAAGTCTTTGCTTGCTCCAATAGCCTGCCAACCGTTCTGGCCCCATAGGCGCAGGCGTAGCCCCAACAGCCACAGCAGCAGGAGAGGAGGCCGAGGCCTTAGCTGGAGCAGACCCTGCGGTGCCCCAAGTGCGACTCCACCAACACCAAGTTTTGCTACTAAAACAACTACAGCCTATCCCAGCCCAAGTACTTCTGCAAAGGTTTCCAGCAGTACTAGACCAAAGGTGGGGCCTTGAGGAATGTCTTTGTTGGGGGCGGTTGCAAGAAGAACAAGCGGCCCTCCTCTTCCTCTTCAAAGAAGGCACATGTTCACCAGACCCTCGTCGCCTACTCCACCGCCGTGCTCCAAGCCCTCCCACCTCCTCCGACTCCAGTCGCTGAGAACGCTCCCCCTCTCCCGGAACGACTCCTCTAGCGGCCATTATCGGCATGGTCCCCATTTAACCGGCGGAGCTGGCATAACCAGTGCAAGCCTGATTAACCAGTAGAAATCATTTAACCGATAGAAACATATTTAACCGGCAAAAGAACCGCTTAATCGGCAAGAGGGTCATTTAACCGGTAGGAGGCCGTTTAACCGGCGGGAAAAGTGTAAATAACAGCTGCCGGTTTAAGCGGCAGCTCCCGATTCGAGCACCTGCAAATTGCCGTAAACGGCAAACACTGGCCAGGAAAGTGGCCAAGAGATCTTGCCACTACCCATAGGTCCTTTCCCGGCGGCCACTGTTGTCTGGTGGACACAGTTTTTGACCGGTTCAGGCACCCCCTTATCGCCGCGCCGTCCGGGATGGGACGCTTCCTCATTCGAGTGGCCTTCAAAGAAGACTCCTCCCTCTACCTCCTTCCTGTCTCTATAAAAATAGGAGCAGCAGCAGACACAAGGGACGGGGACTCTAGACTGGGGGAGTTGGATGCGAAGTCGTGCGAAGGAAAGAGGAGAGGGAAAGAGTGCAGACGTGCGTGAGTGCAAAGGGGAAGAAAAAAAAGAAAGGGGAGTGCATAGAGCTCACCTGTGAGCTTTCAGTGAAGGAAGGAGTGAAGCTCCAAAGAAAAGAAGAAGTGTGAGTGAGAGAGGTGAGGAGAAGAAGAGGGGAGGAAGGGAGGAGTTTCTACTCCTTCTCTTCTTCTCCCCCCATTTTATTCTTTTCCCTTGGAATGTTTTTTCTTTGTTTCCTCTTTCACTTTTTCGTACCCAGTATGAACGTCCTCGTTGTTTGTTTGAAATATAATGAAAGAAGCAGAGTGTTTATGATTGCACAGCACAAGTTGTTCTATTTTATGTGGACTACTTCTTGTATTTTGCTTGACTCTTCATCATATGTTTTGAGCAAGAAAAGCCTCTTGATGGCTCTGCCTTCTCCCTTCGCTTGACGGTAGAGTTCCATGGTGCTCATAGTACGAGCACCCGAGTGAGCCCCTCTAGAAAGAGACTTAGAGCTTGCCCAATATCATGGGTCGGGCCCTAAGGCCAACCCCTTGGAGGGTACCTCCCCGTAGTCTCTTCATTCTTTCAAATGTTCAACCTCTTCCTTTCTTACTTTCTCCTTCCTCTGTGAAACGTCTAGCAAGGGAAGGCCAGTGTCTGGCTCCCTCCGAGCAATGGTTGAGACCCATATGCTACTGGTGCCATTCCCATACCATGTGATCCTTGTCTCTACTGGCCTCTCCTCTGCCCATAGGGCAGCCCAGTTGTGCATCTTTCCTGTTTTAAGCTTTATTCACCGAAGCTAGAAACTCTGAGGAGTTTAACCAGTAGGCCCTGCCCCATTGCCATAACCGGCAGGTTCCCCACTTGGCCCGCAATATTCTCTCAATAGATCCTATGTCCCTATCTTAGGGAACCTTTGAGCTCTAAGGGCCGTCTTGATATTTTCAAGTCTTGAATAATTCATATTCCAGTCTCACCCTTTGTTTATCCCTACAGGAGTCTTAACCGGCACGACCCTTCCTATGGCCTTTAACCGACAGGCCCCCTACTTAACTGGCAGCCTTCTCCCTGCAGAGCTGACATCCCACTCTCGATGAATCTGTGAGATCTGAGAGCCAGCCAGCCATTTCAAGGTCCACGAACGATTTGGATTCTACTTCCGCTCATTGGTTTTGGGGAACATTGTGTCTTTACCATGGGTGATGTCGCTCTTGTGCCCACCCACTTTATTTAGGGGCCATCTCAGATTCTTTTGTGGATGAGGACCCATTTTTACTCCCGCAAGCATTCTAGTCCGGGGGAGATGCTGTCCAATTTTTATCATACCAATATAATGTTAAAAAGTAAAAGGAAGCAACAAACAAAGTAAACAAAATAATAACAAGAAGCTTCAATTGGGACAATAAGAACTGTGGATGAACCCGAAGGGACTGAATAGAAATACTACTGACAGCATACAAATCATCAAGATTGGAATGAAACATGAAGGAAAGAAGAAGAAAATAAAATAAATTTCTCTAACACAATAATAAAAATTTGAGAAACAAACATGGCATGTATGCCCATGCAAACGCATGCCATGATCGAAGGGCCTCTGCTGAAATTTTATAAAGAAAAGGACCAATTCCCTGCATTTGGCTTTTACAAACTCAACACACTTCTACACTTCTACACACATGTAGATCAAGCTCTCTATGCATCTTCACTACAAAAAAAAGGCTCGGCATCCTGCATGAACAAATTTAGCAACCCCTCCATGAATGAACTCCAAAAAAAAGAATCTATGTACATGGCTAGGTTTAGGGATTGCATGTGCATGAATCACCTCGCAAGCATACATGCATATCCATATAGGTCTACATGAGTATGTCTAGAAAATTCCCCTGTATAAATATGCAATTTACCCCTTGCATGCTATATGAATAAATAAAACCCCTTGCATATTTTGCTAAATGAGTGTCGGCATGTTATTTACGGTATATTAAATGGTGGATTGCGGATGGTTGGACTCCATCTTGCCGGAAGCTCCCACTATGCGTCGAGTGAAAGACTCCGCCTAGTACCGGAAATCCCTCCCCGTGTAAATAAGTCCCTTGCATGCTACGTGAATAAATGAATTTGGTTGCATGCTTCATCATACGTGTGCTTGCCTGTCATCGTCGATATATTAAATGGTGAGTTGTGGAGGGTTGGATCTCGTCCAGCCGGAAGCTCCTACTATGCATTGAGTGTAACACTCCGTCGAGTATCGACTGCCAGCCTGCATGAACCCTCTCATTAAGTCTACCCTTAGTGTGCAACTCACTCGTGTGCAATAAACTTTCGTGTCTTGCATGCAATCCCTTGGTGTACAATAAGTCCATAGAAAATAGTGCTTAAGCTCATTTTAGGCCATTGCATACCATCATGCTCCATGTATAACGATGAGCCACTAAAAAGCTTGCGACTGGGAGTGGTCGCGTCGACGCAACCTTCTGGCTGCGTCAACCTGACCGTTGCCCATTGCTCTCTTGCAGCAGGCAGGGCCGGTGTGTCAACGCAGCCTTCTGGTTGCAGCAACCCAATGGCAGCCCACTACCCTCAAGCAGGGCCAATGCGTCGATGCAGCCTCCTGGCTACGTCGACCCATTGGCAACCTGCAGGCCTTCTTGTGGTAGGCAGGGCCAATCCTCCGTTCCCTTTCCATATGCACTTATGCATGCGTCACGTTTTGCATTAAAAAAGGAGATAATTGAAGTAAAATGAAGTCAAAAAAATATAATAGTAATAAAAAAATGAATGACCTTGTCCAAGACTAGGCAGCGGGGACCTCACTTTGAGCATGGGTGTGTCGACACACCCCGTAGGGTAGGTCGACACACCCTTGTTCAAGCAGTCTCCTTTGCAAGGAAAATGGCTTTAATAAAACGGAAATAAATGAAAACTTCAAATGAAAATTATAGCTCAAGAGCTCCCTAAGATGGCATCCTCTCACCACTTAATATGTGAACACATAAAAAAAGAACAAAAAAGATATGGACAGACGAGAACCAACCTCAAAATTTAGCGGTGCTTGGTCTTTGGGCAGTCCCCGAACCTCGTGCAAGGGGGACATCAAAGTTGTCCCGTAACATGGGCTTGGACCTCGGGGTCTCCCTGACGTGAAACAAAAAAAAATCGGGGTCAATGATTTCCTTCTTCTTCTTCTTCTTTTTTCTATAAATATTTTTTTATCAGTCCTTTCTTTTTTATCATTTTTTACTTTTTTCCCTCTTTTTTCTATTTCATTTTCTTTCTCGAACCTCCCATTTTTTTCTAGAAAAATTCATCACCCCATTTTTCCTAACCTTCTCTGCCACCCCTTTCTTCCATTTTTTTTTCTTTCTCAGAAGAATATAACGATAGAGAGATAAAGAGAGAGAAAGAATAGAGAAAATGAGAGGGTGAGGTGAGAGAAAGAAAAGGAGAGAGAACATGGCAAGCCATGCACATGCACCTCACGTAGCTCTTTCTCTTTGCATTTTTTTTCATTTGTTTTGTTGGTCCGCCACGGTAGCTAACAAGAAAATGAGAGAGTGGGAGAGGAGGAGAGAGAAACGATAGAGTGAGAAAGAGAGAAAGTCTGGGAGGGGTTTGCTTGCTTCATTTTTTTTCTGTTGCACTGGCTTCACGAGAGAAGGAAAGGGAGAGAGCGGGATTCAGAGAGAGAGAGAGGACGACGAAGAGAGAGTGAGCGCTGCACTGGCTTCACGAGAGAAGGAAAGGGAGAGAGCGGGATTCAGAGAGAGAGAGAGGACGACGAAGAGAGAGTGAGCGCTAGAACAACTAGAGGGAGGTGAGGAATAGCAGCGGCGGAGAGAAATGACGTGGGAGCCGATCTGGAGAGCAGGGAAACATTGTCGGCGTGCTCGAAACGGTGGCCCGTGCGGTGGAAGATGGCCGGAGGATGCCGCGTTAGGAGGGGATGGGTGCCACACTCTAGACGATGGGTACCAGTCCGGTGTGGAGGCAAGAACTACTCGCCTACGTGTCTAGGGACGTCAACGAGCAGCCGCTGCATATGGGGCGTGGTGGGGAGCTTCTGGTGGAGGAAAGGAGCGTAGAGGACGACGTCATTGGGGTGATGTACACGGGTGATGCCGAACAGGTTTGGTTGCTGCGATGGCCAGCAGGGGAAGATGCAACAGCGGGCAAGCGGGCAGCGTCCATAGGCAGCGGCTCTACTCTACGGCGTTGGGAAGGTGAACGGTCAGCGGCTAGGGAGGCGGGCTGGGCTGTCGGGGTGACTGTTGCTCCTTGCAGGTGTCCGTGGTGGCGCTGAGTGTTGAGGAACAGAGGATATGTCAATTGCGCAGTTATTTGCGAGCTTGGCAAGGGTGGGTGACGGTGGTTATGTGGCAACTTGGCAGGGAATGGTCCGGCAGTGGTGGTTGGAAGGTGGAAGGGGTAGAACGACGGATAAGGGTCGCTTGGCTATTGGGGGGCTTGGTTCTCAGACAGGAATAGAGGTGCATGGCGATGGGGAAGTTGGGAAGGCGACGATGATGGTACTGGGGTGGTGGAATGATTTTTTTTTCAATTTAATTAATTAGGCGTGCCAGTCACATATGTGACAAATTTATTGTGCACTCGATCTGACTTGGTCAGACGAATGTGGAGTCCGTGTCGGGACCAGAAGTCCATCATACCGTAAAGCTTATGACGTTAATTACATCCTCCGATAAGGAGGAAAACCCTTGATTACTCGCCAGAGATTGAGGGCCTTTGGGGCCGAAGAGAAAATACATGACAACAATGTTTATTATGCAAAGCAGGTTATAACATATATGGCTCCAACAACTCATAAAAATAGATGATATTATTAAGTCAACGGTCCAGGGACCGAGCTTAAGAGGGAAGGGAGACTTTCAGTCACAGGCAAACTGAGTCATGGCCATGATGGGGATGATCCCCTGGAATCCATACACAGTAGCTGGGACTTCAAGTATATATTCCCCTTGCAGGGTACGAGGGAGATGAGAAGTCTGCAAATTCCACCAGAATGTATGGCTTATTGTGTTTCTTTTGTCTTATTATCATTTTTTGATTTTTGAATTCATTTATTGGGGGCTCAAATTGGGAATGCCAATGATGTCCCTAATTTTTAGGGAGAGAGAGATATACAATTGAGTTTAGGAAGACCATTTTTATGCTCATTTATTTATTTATTATTATTTATTATTTTATCCATTATTATTATTATTGTCATTTAATAGATTATGGTCCACATGGGAATGATAAGTGAAACTGTGCATAGACCTAAATGCAGATGTGCACAGACCTTCTATATGCACGAGACAGATGTGCACAGACCTTCTATATGCACAAGGCAGATGTGCACAGATCTTAATGAGCTAGAATTCAAATATGCATCGACCTCAGTTAACATAGGAGGCGAACGTGCATCGACCTTAGTGTGCAATAGTTCAAATGTGCATCGACCTTAATTCACACAAGGTACAAACATGCATTGACCTTAGTGTGCAATAGTTCAAATGTGCATCAACCTTATATGCATTAGGCTGAAATGTGCAGTGACCTTACATGCATTAGGTTGAAATGTGCACTGACCTTATATGCATTAAACTGAAATGTGCACTGACCTTATATGCATTAGACTGAAATGTGCGCTGACCTTATATGCATTAAACTGAAATGTGCACTGACCTTATTTGCATTAAATTGAAATGTGTACTAACCTTATATGCATTAGGCTGAAATGTGCACTAACCTTATATGCATTAAACTGAAATGTGCACTGACCTTATATGCATTTGGCTGAAATGTGCACTGACCTTATATGCATTAAATTGAAATGTGCACTGACCTTATATGCATTAGGCTGAAATGTGCACTGACCTTATATGACAAGGAGAAGGTATGTGCACCGACCTATATGCATAAGACATGAATACATGTGCTTCGACTTTGAGTGTGCATACGTATACATATGCACTTACTATCAACCTGTGAAAAATGTTTGTGCACACAACCTGTTCGGTAAAATGAATATGCATACAACATGTTCGATGAAATGTGAGCATGGACTCTGTGCAACTGCATGACCTATTTCCATGTATGCATGAGCATATATGATTACGTGCACAGATCCTACTGCATGAATATGCACAGACTATAATGCATGAGTTCATGAATGTGCACAGACCTTAGTGAGCAAAACTTTGTTCAAGTGTACTGACCTCCTATGCAACAATGATCTTATGCATCAACCTTAATATGCACAAGGCAAATGTACATAGAATGGTTGAATTTATTTATGCAATGCATATGGGATGTTTTGGTTTATTCATGCCATGCATACAGGACGTGCAAACTCTGAATGGGGTTCATTTATGTATATGATGTGCATTTGTTCCAATGCAAATGTGGATTGGTTGCTTGATGCTAAAGAATGTATGTGGGGATGAATTCATGCTCATGCAAATTCAGTGAGCACTAGTGCTGACTATTAGATGCACATAAGGGTTTGATTCATTCTAGAGGAACCTCATTGCTGGCCAGACGCCAAACCAGGGAGGAGTCAACTTTCGGAGTCGACTCCCAGACATATCCCTTGTTCAGAACTTTTGCACATAGCCTATGCGTGGGAAGGATGACCTTCTTGCTCTATAGAATTCAAGCTTCATGCAGGGTGCTTATATGTTCAGTGCAGGTGCACCCAGGGGCTCAAAGCCCTTCTGTTCCACCTAGCAGATTTTAATCAAATGCACTGCATGCAAATGGACAGCCATGCTAGGCTCAAGAAGAATGTCGAATTTCCAGAATGCCGGGGAGGAGTCTTTAAAATGCATATGAATTTAGAAGCAGGGAACCCCTGGCTTCATGACAGCTTGGCAGTGGGCTGAGATCGTCCCATGACTCATTCTATCGGTTTCAATGTTATCTTTTTTTTTTCCATTCTTCTCATTCTTTTGTTACTACCATTAAATTGGTGAACCTTATTTGGAAGTTTATTCATCACCTTGTTATCATTCCATCATTTTTTGTTAGATTCATGCTGTCATAGCTGGTTTTCTGTATTTTTTTTAAGTGCCAGGTTCTGGTAAAATTTTGGCAGCATCTCCCCCGGACCGAGCATTTGCCGGGTGAAAAGTGGAGACTCACCCACGGTGTTACCGGGGCAAGTTCCTTAAAGTCGGGAAGCCAAGCGGTGACCGGCTGTTGCACTGCGGTTTTTTATGCCGAATGACCAGGGTAAAGGAAGGGATACAGCGGGGAAGGAAAATACGGGAGTTTGATGTATCTCAGGTATCCTTCTTACAGTTGCATACCTCTCATGGTGGTATCAGGCACTCTCCTTTTACGGTTAGTCAAAAGGGGTCGAATGGCACGAGAATGTCAGGGTTACTGATTATCCGGACAGGGTGCGGGCATGCCAGTTGATTTCTCGACAATCACCCATGGAACCAAGGGTAGACAGGGGAAGCGCCACCAGGGTGCGGCACATGGGCTCGGGCGATCAGGCGACACGTGGAGAAAAGGGGCTCCACGGGTGTGAGTGCATAGGCGATTGTGGGTGTCGTGTACTGGACATCTTTCCCCACCGGTTGCAAGCAACCGGTGTTTATTTACATCGTATTGAATCTGAACACCTTCGTTCTATGCTAAAGAAAAGTCTGTAAATGTGTCTAAAGCCGTGGGTAGAGAGCCGGGAGCGTTCCGCAGTGTTGGGTGCGCTTTTGACTGGGTGATGTTTACTGGGATAAGGGTGTTGGGCACATATGCTGAAAGGTGTAGGTAGGGAGCTGGGGGCCCGAATGCGGGCGCTTATATTTTACTGGCTTTATGATGGGCCGCATGGGCTTTACAAATGGGCCTAAGTGGCCAAAATACAACTGGCGCAAGCCGCGGGACAATTCCGACACGTGGGTCGGTCCCCGGGTCATTGCGTAATGAAGCGGATATCCGCGTGTTTTACAGGATCCCTTTACAGGGGGATTGGTGTGGGCCCGACTGCCTTGGTGGCCAAAGCGGGCACAGACTGGTGCCTGGCAGAGGACGGACGCGGCTCGAGGTGAGCGATCGGGTCTGAGTCTCAGACGGTGAGTGTCGTCATGCTGGGGAGTCAAGGTCGGCCCTTAGACTATAATTCCCGGGTCAGAGGTCTGACTGGACTCGCATTGTTAGTCTGAGGGGCCAACGGCCAAATGGGAGGTGAACGGTGGGCACGTAGTTCCGTGTCAGGGTCTGGCATGGTATCATGGAGTGCACCTCGTCACCGTTGTGAGTTGACATACACGAGCAAACCTAGGATGCAGGTGTGTTTGCCGTCGGCATTGTCGCCTTACGTGCGATGGGGATGGTCTTGATATGAGATGGCTAAACACCGCGTGAGGGGAGTATGCGTGACATACCCTCGGCGTGTGTGAGCCGACTAGCAAGCCAATCGCACGCGCACTTGTCTTCTCGCATTCTCGACCCTTGCCGAAAGCCTCGGGAGTCCGAGGGTGCGACAATTAGGCCGGGGGGTGTTCGTTCTTGCTATTGTCATTGTTGCCGTCCTCCTTGTTCTTCTTTTTTTGCCCCTTGAGCTTCTAAGGGGGAAATTTATAGGAAGTTGAAGGGGTAGAGGGGGGTTTAGGCGGACCAAGTTGAGGGTTCAACTTGGTCCGGGTAAACCCCCTAAACAGTAGCATTTTATTTTATTTTTATATTTTTTTGTGTGTGTTTTTGTGTGTGTAACGGAGTTGGGGATGGGGTTTAGGCGGACCAGCCCTATGGGATGGTCTGGTCCGCCTAAACCCCTCTTCGGAGGGGAAAAATCTTTTTTTTTTTAATTTGGATGGGGTTTAGGCGGACCAGCCTGGGGGTCCAGGCTGGTCCACCTAAACCCCTCCCATGGGGGGTTTGGGCAGACCAAATGGGTCCCTTTTTTTATTTTTAAAAATCTTTATTTTAATACCAAGGGGTTTAGGCGGACTAGCCTGGGGGTCTAGGCTAGTCCGCCTAAACCCCTCCCCAGGGGGGGTTTAGGTGGACTGGATTGAGGGAGAGAGAGAAGGTGGCCCCACCTCTATAAAATTTGATTTTTTGGCCTATTTTCTTCCTAAATTGACTAAGAAGAAAAGGACAGTTGTGCTGGGAGGATACGTGGAAGCTTGTGCGCGTTGACTTGAGGAATTCCCCCGTGCTGTCGCTTTGCGCTCCCGCGTCCACGTGTCGACTTCTCGAACTCCTACGAAACATGAACCGCGTCGTATGATCGTAAACTGGACGAACTGAGACTGAGTGGGGTCCTGGGACCACCGGGCTGGAGAGAGGGCGCGACCCCTGGGGAGCTCGCTTTCCCCGGGGGCGTGCGGCCGCGCCCCGGGGTGAACTGGCCCCGGGGCCGATCGTGACCCCGAGGGATGGGCCCCGGGGTCTCCTTGTGTCTTCTGCATGTGTCCTTTGACGGACGTTAAGCTCCAGGAACTGGGATGGGCCCGTGGGGGCCATTGTCCTTCGAGTCCTAATAGCCGCTCGCAAGGTGTTCGGGCAAATGCTCAACACACCCCGGGTTGCCGAACAGGCCACGTAGGTGACCGACGGGCCTTGGATTTGGCCTAGGGTCGAGGGTAGAAGTCCATAGGGACTGGGAGGAGGCACCTTGGGCATACGGGCCCGGTCTCGTGCTACGTGCTACGTTGTACGGCGGGTTGGCAGGGTAGCCCGGGGTTGGTCCGAGAGCTAAAGTTAAGTGGCTCCTTGCCACGTGTCTGAGGGTCGGGGGTGGCCTCGGCTTGCTGGGGAAGTCATTGTAAGACCCAATTAGTGTACTGGAACCACGAGGTGGCCCGTGGGTTGGTGTAGAAGGGTTGAAACATACGCGCCCACAAGGTGTTCGAAAAAATGCCGAACACACGTGTGTGAGACGTATACACGTGCTGTGGGCCTCCCAAGCCTGTGGTTGACCTATTTAGGTCTCCCTTTGACCTTGGAGGGTTGAAAGAAGGCATCTCAGGGTAAGCCCCTGGCCTTTTCACTGAGTGCCACGTGGCGTGGCTTATAATTGGGGTGCCCCCGGGTTGCCCCGGGTAGTCGTGTAGAATGCGGGCAAAGTCCGCAACTTGGGGGTCAGGAGTGGTCCCGATTGATTGCTAATGCCGCCGTTTACCTCGGCTAGCGGGTCGGGGCCCTTGGTCGGGCCCACTGGATTGTCGGAGGGGCCGGGTAGCCCATGCCTTGAAGGTGTTCGAGGAAATTCCCGTACTCTTATTTCTGGGTATTTTGCTGGGGAAATTGTCCGGGTAGAACAAATGCCCCCCACGGGTCGTGCGTCGGAGGCGGAGATGAGGGCGTACGGCCCGTGAACCTCTCCTTCTGAGTTGTTATAGTTGTATTTCGACGCTTCATGTACTTTGGCTTTATTGTATTGTATGTGTTGAATCTCTGGCGTGCTGACCATTTTCGGTGTTCTGTCTTGCAGCTATGGCACGATTCGATAGGCACGAGAGGGTCCCGAGGCGTGTGGTCCGGGAGGAGGACCACTGGGTGAGGAGGACCGAGCTGCTCATGCCCCCTTTGGGCCCGCCAGTCATCACTGTGGCTAATGTGGAGCAGCTTGACTGGGGGCACACGGTTGTGGCAGAGGGCCCCGTTAGCGAGCGCGACAGGGGAGTTGGGGTTGTGGAGTTGGCCCGCGCGTCGGAGGCAGGCGGGCTTTACACTTATGATCGCAGCGGCGGCTACCCGATGGAGTTCCCTTTGGACCGTCACTTGTTCGAGTTCATCAGGCGCTTTGTTCCGCCAGGCATGGAGGAGAGTGACTCTCGAGTTACTGGAGCCTGTCGCCGACTAGAGTGGGCGATCTTAGCGGGCCGAGACAGTTTGCACGGAATTGTCCTCTGCGGTTTTCTGAGTTTCTCCGGGGACTATTGGAGATAGTGTCAGTTTCCTAGTGCTGAGTGCCTGGGCTTCTTCATCAGAGCAGACCAGTTTGGAGTTCGTGCTGGAGTGATGGGCCCCGCTTCCTGGGATTTGCACGGACACCACCGGGCAGAGATATAGGGCAGTCCAGGGTTAGCACTGGAGCCATCAAGGCTGGACTACGCCGGTGAGGGCTATGACGACCACAACCTTCTATCTGGGATTCTGTGACAGAGTGTTGTTAGCTGGTATGGCCGCTGGGCAGTGATTTCGTCGCACAGATACCGCCAGGGAGCTACTGAGTGGTTGATGGGCATAGTACACCACTATCGGGTGCTACTAGACCGAGCTGATATTAGATATGCTGTGACTGCGACCTTGTACGGGTACCCCTGCTACACGGGGCTTCTACAGGCATTGGCAGAGCGCTTCAACCGCAGGTGGAATACCGTGGCGATAGCTGAGGGAGAGACTTCGTTAGACTTGTGGTCTCTATACAGGATCTTCGGGTTGCCAATCAACGGCGAGGGGTACGAGGAGGTAGTGCTGGATGATCTCCATCGTAGCCATACCGACGGACATGGGAGATATCGGGTTTCTTACAGCTACCGGTATTTGCTGAAGACCTGGAGGGACTTAGCCCTGGCCGGGAGAGAGAGAGCAACGTAGACTCCTAGGGTGCCGCTGAACGCATGGGTCTGCCACTTCTACAGCGGACCCTTTTGCTTTCACCAGGAGTTTGCGAGAGACCAGACTCCATGGGAGGAGTACACAGAGGTGGAGCTGTGCTTCCGGACATACACGAGGTACATCTACGTGCAACAGGAGGGTTGGAACCCCCATAGACTGCCAGACGTGACCCACCTGGCCGCGTACTTGGCATACTGGTTGGCGACGTTCGTGGTCCCACACGGGGAAGACGGCCAGCTGAGGGTGGAGTTGTTATGGCCTGCGTGCCAACTGGCGGTGGGACGAAGGTTGGCCTTAGCCCCGATGGCTTTGGCCAATGTTTACCAGGGACTGGGGGTACTGGCGGTGCACCCAGCACCACGTGAGCGGAGTCTGCTTCTGCCGACCCACTACCTCTGTATGTGGGCTGGCCTACTATTTCCAGGGTTGGTGTCTCGCGGGTCCGTGGTGAACCAGGCAGCACCATTGTTATTCAGCTTCACCGGGCAGCCGGACGGGGACATAGTCGTACAGCTGGAGGAAGCAAGGAGAGTCTTATGCTACTTGCCCGGTAGGGGCGAGGAGGGGATTCCCTTTGACTGTGCCACCAAGGACTCCCACCTAATTCTGGTGCATTCGAATGGTGGGGCAGCCTGCGCCTTTCCTTACCAGCAGGAGCCGGATGCGGCATTGTACACAGAGTGGGTGATGTGCACCCGGCCAGCGGTGTTGCCTCTACACCGGTCCGTGATGAGATTCCTAGAGCTGTACTACCCGCACAGGTTTGCTCGGACCTTCGGGTATGACCAGGGAATCCCGCCGAACCAGGAGTTCCCATTGGCGGGTCGATAGTACAGAGGTCGGGATACACATTTGCTAGCCGCGGCGTGGTAGGACTTCTACTGTCGCCGAGAGCCGGAGCGACTACCGACGCCTGCGCCGGGATGCAGGGGACGGTTCGATGTCCACTATGCCAGGTGGTGGTTCGAGCACAGTCACCATGTAGCACCCCGAAAATTTTAAAACGGTAGATATTAATATTGGTCATAAAATAAAAATGGGTAATAAAATTTTGATAAAAGAAATAGTCTAAATAGAAAATGAGCCTACATATTTATTAAAAAATTGTAAATAATTCTTTCTCGAGGGGTACATGCCCAACTAAAAAGTTAGAACTTAATGGGCCTCACTAGAGACACAAGTAGATAATTGAGATAGGAGTTATAGGATCGAACCCGACTCTGATACCCGAGACAACCATGGAAATGGATAAGGAAGATAAATAGGTAGGGGAAATAAGGTCCACTTATATATAGTTCTACAATTAATAAATATTGATTGATGAGCTTCGATAGAAACAAGATTTATAATGAATGAATATATACAGATATATAAATAAATGCAAGTAAGGGAAGCCCATAAATCCTCCCATGCCTGAAGGTGTATGGGGCTTGCAATTTAGTAAAAGGGAATCTCATAGTTCCTTTATTGAACCTGAAGGTGAACATTGAAGGACCTTAACCCAAGGTATGGTAATGACTAATGGGTTGAAAGGATTAGTACCTAGTGGGCTTTGAGAAATATATATAACCCTATAATTATATGGGCTTTAACCCATATCTATGAAGGAACCCACTAACTAAATTTCCACTTGACTAAATATACAAGGTCTTAACCTATCTGGGCTTTACGTTAGATTTAGCCCACTCAAAACAAAACCCATACAGTTAATTGGGCTTTCACTATTTTGTCTGTAAAGTAACCTCTAATGCTAAGACCCGAAGAGAATGGGCCATTTTCAAAAGGATCACGTGAACCCAGGAGACCATAACCCCAAACCCACATATGATGACCCAACCCATATGCATGTTCGATCGTGGCATGCATGGGTGCTAGCTTAGGGTGTTTTGAACCATAGAAGGTAGGCAGCTGAAAGATGGGCAGGTGAAGTGCTTTGTGGAGTAACGGACGGCAAGGTTTAACAACTTGCCAACAATGGCCTTCGACCCCTCCTCTAAGTTTTCCCCTTATAAATAAATTCTCTAGTCGAACGTGCAGACCTTGCCACTGCCGTTCGAAGGATTCCTTGCTTCCTCCTGTTGCTGTTCGTGTCTCCTCCTGCACCTGTGGACGAGAAGGTAATTCTTCTACTGCTATTCATGCTGTAGTCCCGTGAGGAGGCTTCTTCCTCCTGCGTGAAGAGTTGGCTCCTGCTGCCACTATAAGTTGCAGTTGTTATGCCGCTGCTGTCCTCTTCATCCTATTTCTTCCTTGTCGCGTGAAGGACGCTGTAGTTGCTGCAGTAAAGGCTCCTTCATCCTCAACGTGTTCTTCATCTCAAAGGTAGGTAATCTCCCAAGCAAAACTTAATAAATCTTCATTTTAATTAATCCTACATGATTATTTCATGTTCCCGATTGTATTACCGGTGTGCACGTTTTCTTTTGTGTTAAGAACATGCATCTTTTAGTAAATCGATAATTGGTTAAAATCTTTGAAATTTAATATCTATTGAATCATGTTAGTAAAAATAGTAAAGTGCATGATTTTATGATCTTTAGATTTTTACGATAATTTTTATGATTTTATTTTTTTAAAATTTAGCTATAATAAAATTGACCCCAGTTATTCGGAAAAAACTCGACATGAACTTCAAAGATTTTTATCTTTAAAAATAGAAAGAATAATATTATAATATTTCATGGTTGGAATCCTTACATTTTCTCCTATTTTTTGTATATTTTATTTCATAAAATTCCTTTTAATTAAAAAGTGACACTATTCACATGATAAAGAGATAATGACATATTACTTGTCGTTAATTAATGAATGACGACAATGAGCATGTCTTTGATTTTTGAAAAAATATTTTCACCCACCCTACGAACACCAAAATTACATATAGACCTTATCTAACTTTTTCAATTATCTTTATTCCTTAAAATCTTATCTATATATCCTTATTCTTCTAAAATGAATATATATTGTGATAAAAATACATCTTTTTAAAGAGACATCATTTTTAAAATTATTAATAAAATATAAATTTATGTCTTCTCAAAGTGATTCTATTTATTCTGAATTATTAATTTAAATGGATATAAAATATGAATTAAACGCCTTCTTAAAAAGATGCACATTCTTGTCTTTGTTATTAAGAGAAAGTGATATGAAAGTCAAAGAATTAACGTCGTGACTTAGTCAAATAGCGCCTCCATCCATGGACGTCAATTAATATAATTTTATTTAATTGTGGTAAATTCTAAAAATTTACTCCTCTCTAAGGAGACACAAATTAATGTACGTAAATATTGTATCTCATGGTTTCATCTAGTTTTGGCCCATATCGCGGGTCTCTTGGCACTCATATCCCAGTCCGTGGATAGAGTCCCTATTTCACGATTGGTTCACGTATATATCTCAACTCTCGGTGACATACGAGCCCTCCGTTGGACATTCCGTTCCTTCGGATTGGCAAGTTAGTCATTGAGACCTCCGTAAGTCTCCTCATAGCCTTGGATTCCCTCAAGGCCGACTGAGCTGGTTGTACCACAAGAACCCTAGAACCCTGTTAGTCATGTCACTTTAAAGAATACATGACACCCGGCCCTTATAGAATGCTATTATGGCGTTTCTGTGAGAGATCTGTCTCTATCTGACTTATAAGATGCTAATTTGATTAGCGACTACATTGGTTATCGCCGTTTTCTGTCATGAGCATGTTGAAAGGGTGACCTTATTGGCGGGCGCTTAGTGTAAATGCAACTGTATTGTGGAGGCACTAATTCTTCAATGCTTTGTTCAGAGAATGAGTGACCACCACTGTGGGCGCGACTTCCTAAATATACGGTGCTCTGATGAGACGCAAATCTCCCAGATTTTGTGAATTATCTCGATTTTTGTGTGCCATCATACTAGACTTGTCGAGGTCTATCTTGAATCTATGTTCAGTGTAATCTACCTTATTGTTCGTACATGCTTGATCCTTGAAATTCTTGGCCATTTAATATGGAATTAGTCTAGATAAAATGTCAGGGGCTATGGGTCCCAATAAAATGACATTTTAAATGCTATGGATCCTGATCTGACCCTTTTGGGCGAGGTAAAGTCCAAACGTTTACCGGTATACAATGACCGAGTGCTGGCATTCACTACCTATAGTTGTCTATAACTTATTTTCATGAGGGGCGGTCATATCTTCGTGATTTGCCCTTAGCGCATTGGCCAATCCTATGTAGTGCAAGATGTGCAAAAGTTCACGTGATAGTGATGATCGGGAGCAATTGTCATCATAGTACACCCTTCCACAACTTATTGTTCATCATGATAAGATCTTGAATTACCTTATTAGAGGGGCTATCATATTATCGTGACTTCCCCTTAGTGTCTTGGCAAATTCTATATAGTGCTAGTAGAAGTGATTGACTTACTTATATATTGTTCATCGTGAATGTTCTTGAACTACCTTAATGTTAGTACTCGTTATCTTGCCACAATAGTACGTGATATGTTTATCTAATTGATCTCATATCTCTTGATTGTTCTTATAGTTCTTGTTTTTATCTCGCGCCGTTATAACTCTTGATTTCTTATACTTTGCATGACTTGTATGAGCATGTTAACATGTAATTCACTTAAAGCTTACTTGGAGCTTGAGATATTAAGTCCTACTGAGCGGTCGCTCACCCTGCTTTTTCCAATATTTTTCAGGTGATGACCTTAGTGATGACGAGACCGAACATGATGGGCGAGGGGAAGAGTGAAGAGAACTCTGACATCTAGAATAACCGTCTAGTTTGGTTATCTTGCGTCTTATGTCTCATTGTAATTTTCTTTTATTGAGTCTTTCTTTTATTTGGGTCCAAATTTGTAATGAACTTATATTTGAAATGAAATTCTATTTTGTCTAAATATTTTTTGTCTCATGACTATGTTCTGATTGACACGACTGTTTAACTGCCACGCTCCGAGCAAACGAACACGTGCCACTGCTATCGGTTCGAGGCGTGACAGAAGGTGGTATCAGAGCCTAGGCTTTCTAAATCCCTAGGTTATCAAGTCCAAGTCCTAGATTGAGTTCTTTTGTCAGTTATCCTATAGGAATGCCGTGAGATTTGGGTAGAGCTATGGGCTAACTAATAAAATATGTTTCATCTACGCTAGATTAATGTCAAGATATGAATAATCATTTATTTAAAACTTGCCTTGTAGGCTATTAATGGCTACTGAGCTCAATGGAGAGAGATGCAACGCACCGTACAAGGATTAACACAAGCTTTACATCAAGTTACACAAAGAGGAGCACAACATGGTGCTGGGGATTTGCATAGAAAGTTTCAAAAGCTTAATCCCCCTAAGTTTAGTGGGTCTACCGACCGGATGAAGCAGAGAATTGGGTGCAAGAAATAGAGAGAACCTTCAAGGTGATGCAATGTACCGATGAAGAAAAGGTATTACTAGGAACCTATCAACTAGAGAAGGATGCTCGGGTCTGGTGGGGATCCGTGGAAGCAATCTTACCCAACGAGCAAGTCACATGGGACGAATTCTTGGAACACTTTAACGAGAAATATTTCTCAGAACGGATTCGTGAGAAGAAGGCTACAGAGTTTGCGGCTCTGAAACAACGTAGTCTCTCAGTAGCGGAGTATGAGGCGAAGTTTTATAGATTGGCCTAGTACGCCACACTTAGTTTGTACGGAGAAAATGAGAACGAGAAGATTCATGAATGGCTTGAAGGTGGAGCTGATTCCTCAATTAGTTCCATTGGAGATTGAAACTTATATGGAGATGGTTAGAAAGGCACAACTCTTGGAAGATGCCATGGATATGATGGAGCGAGTCAAGGGAAAGATCGCTAAGAAAGAACAAGCGAACGAATCTAAGAATAAGGAATCTGTAAATGGCAAGAAGAGATTCAATGGACGTAACAATTTTCGCAAGGACAAGAAACCCCGGAATGATGGACAACAAATTATTCCGGCTAAGAAAAAATGTGAATATTACAAGAAAGGGAGGCATGATCCGAACAAGTGTTGGTATAAACTTGGGAAATGCATCCGTTGCGGAAGCGGAGATCACAAAATTGCTCGATGTCCGCTCTTAGAGAAAGAAGCGCCGCAAGCAGTGGAAGGTAATCCTAAAAAACTACCAAATCCTTAATAGCATGAATTGGATATGGTGAACTTAGTACTTAGCATGATATGTGAATGATCTAGCCAGAATACATGCTTTGGATATGGTGATTTTACCCCACTTTTATGGAAAAAGAAATCATGTGAATTTGGGGACCAAATTCTTTTAAGTGGGGGAGGGTGTAGCACCCCGGAATTTTTAAAAGGGTAGATATTAATATTGGTCATAAAATAAAAAGGGGTAATAAAATTTTGATAAAAGAAATAGTCTAAATAGAAAATGAGCCTACATATTTATTAAAAAATTGTAAATAATTCTTTCTCGAGGGGTACATGCCCAACTAAAAAGTTAGAACTTAATGGGCCTTACTAGAGACACAAGTAGATAATTGAGATAGGAGTTATAGGATCGAACCCGACTCCGATACCCGAGACAACCATGGAAATGGATAAGGAAGATAAATAGGTAGGGGAAATAAGGTCCACTTATATATAGTTCTACAATTAATAAATATTGATTGATGAGCTTTGATAGAAACAAGATTTATAATGAATGAATATATACAGATATATATATATAAATGCAAGTAAGGGAAGCCCATAAATCCTCCCACGCCTGAAGGTGTATGGGGCTTGCAATTTAGTAAAAGGGAATCTCATAGTTCCTTTATTGAACCTGAAGGTGAACATTGAAAGACCTTAACCCAAGGTATGGTAATGACTAATGGGTTGAAAGGATTAGCACCTAGTGGGCTTTGAGAAATATATATAACCCTATAATTATATGGGCTTTAACCCATATCTATGAAGGAAACCACTAACTAAATTTCCCCTTGACTAAATATACAAGGACTTAACCTATCTGGGCTTTACGTTAGCTTTAGCCCACTCAAAACAAAACCCATATAGTTAATTGGGCTTTCACTATTTTTTCTGTAAAGTAACCTCTAATGCTAAGACCCGAAGAGAATGGGCCATTTTCAAAAGGATCACGTGAACCCAGAAGACCATAACCCCAAACCCACATATGATGACCCAACCCATACGCATGTTCGATCGTGGCATGCATGGGTGCTAGCTTAGGGTGTTTTGAACCATAGAAGGTAGGCAGCTGAAAGATTGGCAGGTGAAGTGCTTTGTGGAGTAACGAACGGCAAGGTTTAACACCTTGCTATCAATGGCCTTCGACCCCTCCTCTAAGTTTTCCCCTTATAAATAAATTCTCTAGTCGAACGTGTAGACCTTGCTACTGCCATTCGAAGGATTCCTTGCTTCCTCCTGTTGCTGTTCGTGTCTCCTCCTGCACCTGTGGACGAGAAGGCAATTCTTCTACTGCTATTCATGTTGTAGTCCCGTGAGGAGGCTTCTTCCTCCTGCGTGAAGAGTTGGCTCCTGCTGCCACTATAAGTTGCAGTTGTTGTGCCGCTGCTGTCCTCTTCATCCTATTTCTTCCTTGTCGCGTGAAGGACGCTGTAGTTGCTGCAGTAAAGGCTCCTTCATCCTCAACGTGTTCTTCATCTCAAAGGTAGGTAATCTCCCAAGCAAAACTTAATAAATCTTCATTTTAATTCATCCTACATGATTATTTCATGTTCCCGATTGTATTACCGGTGTGCACGTTTTCTTTTGTGTTAAGAACATGCATCTTTTAGTAAATCGATAATTGGTTATAATCTTTGAAATTTAATATCTATTGAATCATGTTAGTAAAAATAGTAAAGTGCATGTTTTTATGATCGCTAGATTTCTACGATAATTTTTATGATTTTATTTTATTAAAATTCAGCTAGAATAAAATTGACCCCAATTATTCGGTTAAAACTCAACATGAACTTCAAAGATTTTTATCTTTAAAAATAGAATGAATAATAATATGATATTTCATGGTTGGAATCCTTACATTTTTCTCCTATTTTTTTATATTTTATTTCATAATATTCCTTTTAATTAAAAAGTGACACTATTCACATGATAAAGAGATAACGACATATTACTTGTCATTAATTAATGAATGACGACAATGAGCATGTCCTTGATTTTTGAAAAATTATTTTCACCCACCCTACAAACACCAAAATTG
The DNA here is from genome assembly GCA_022559845.1 of Amorphophallus konjac. Classification (NCBI taxonomy): domain Eukaryota; kingdom Viridiplantae; phylum Streptophyta; class Magnoliopsida; order Alismatales; family Araceae; genus Amorphophallus; species Amorphophallus konjac. Next base: position 113,961,691 of record CM040118.1, read on the forward strand.
CTTATAGGCCTTATCTAACCTTTTCAATTATCTTTATTCCTTAAAATCTTATCTATATATCCTTATTCTCCTAAAATGAATATATAGCGTGATAAAAATACATCTTTTTAAACATACATCATTTTTAAAATTATTAATAAAATATAAATTGATGTCTTCTCAAAGTGATGCTATTTATTCTAAATTATTAATTTAAATGGATATAAAATATGAATTAAACGCCTTCTTAAAAAGACACACATTCTTGTCTTTGTTATTAAGAGAAAATGATATGAAAGTCAAAGAATTAACGTCATGACTTAGTCAAATAGCGCCTCCATCCATGGACATCAATTAATATAATTTTATTTAATTATGGTAAATTCTAAAAATTTACTCCTCTCTAAGGAGAAGCAAATTAATGTACGTAAATATTGTATCTCATGGTTTCATCGAGTTTTGGCCCATATCGCCGGTCTCTTGGCACTCATATCCCAGTCCGTGGATAGAGTCCATGTTTCACGATTGGTTCACGTATATACCTCAACTCTCGGTGACATACAAACCCTCCGTTGGACATTCCGTTCCTTCGGACTGGCAAGTTAGTCATTGAGACCTCCGTAAGTCTCCTCGTAGCCTTGGATTCCCTCAAGGCCGACTGAGCTGGTTGTACCACAAGCACCCTGAAACCCTGTTAGTCATGTCACTCTAAATAATACATGACACCCGGCCCTCATAGAACGCTGTTATGGCATTTCTGTGAGAGATCTGTATCTATCTGACTTATAAGGTGCGAATTTGATTAGTGACTACATTGGTTATACCCGTTTTCTGTCGTGAGCATGTTGAAGGGGTGACCTTATTGGCGGGCGCTTAGTGTAAAAGTAATTGTATTGTGGAGACACCAATTCTTCAATGCTTTGTTCAAAGAATGAGTGACCACCACTGTGGGCACGACTTCCTAAATATACGGTGCTCTAACGAGATGCCAATCTCTCAGATTTCGTGAATTATCTCAGTTTTTGTGTGCCATCGTACTAGACTTGTCGAGGTCTATCTTCAATCTCTATTCAATGAAATCTACCCTATTATTCATACATGCTTGATCCTTGAAATTCTTGGCCATTTATTATGGAATTAGTCTTGACAAAATGTCAGGGGCTATGGGTCCCAATAAAATGACATTTTAAATGCTACGGGTCCTGATCTAACCCTTTTGGGCGAGGCAAAGTCCAAACGTTTACCGGTATACGATGATCGAGTGCTGGCATTCACTACCTATAGTTGTCTATAACTTATTTCCATGAGGGGCGGTCATATCTTCGTGATTTCCCCTTAGCGCATTGGTCAATCCTATGTAGTGCTAGATGTGCAAAAGCTCACGTGATAGTGATGATCGGGAGCAATTGCCATCATAGTACACCCTTCCACAACTTATTGTTCATCATGATAAGATCTTGAATTACCTTATTAGAGGGGCTATCATATTATCGTGACTTCCCCTTAGTGTGTTGGCAAACTCTATATAGTGCTAGTAGAAGTGATTGACTTACTTCTATATTGTTCATTGTGAATGTTCTTGAACTACCTTAATGTTAGTACTCGTTATCTTGCCACAATAGTACGTGATATGTTTATCTAATTGATCTCATATCTCTTGATTGTTCTTATAGTTCTTGTTTTTATCTCGCGCCGTTATAACTCTTGATTTCTTATACTTTGCATGACTTGTATGAGCATGTTAACATGTAATTCACTTAAATCTTGCTTGGAGCTTGAGATATTAAGTCCTACTGAGTGGTCGCTCACCCTGCGTTTTCCAATATTTTTCAGGTGATGACCTTAGTGATGACGAGACCGAACATGATGGGCGAGGGGAAGAGTGAAGAGAACTCTAACATCTAGAAGAACCGTCTAGTCTGGTTATCTTGCGTATTATGTCTCATCGTAATTTTCCTTTATTGAGTCTTTCTTTTATTTGGGTCCAAATTTGTAATGAACTTATATTTGAAATGAAATTCTATTTTTTCCAAATATTTATTGTCTCATGACTATGTTCTGATTGACACGACTGTTTAACTACCACGTTCCGAGCAAACGAACACATTCCACTACTATCTGTTCGGGACGTGACACACCAATATCGGCAGAAGGCCTCGGCGATCTGAAAAGCCGAGGAGACCCATCTCTTGAGGGAGGATCTGCCCCTCATCGCACTAGACGACGGGTACCTACGGACTCGCTTCTCTCGGATCCGCCGGGAGGTGGAGCGGCGGGCACAGCAGGCGCCCCGGGGGAGCCAAGGCTCACTGTCTACAGGGCGGAGCGGCAATGGGGCACTGAAGCCCCTCAGGCAGGCTCGGCCGGCGCCTGGAGGTACTGGAGGTGGGACGCCTCGACCCGAGGCGCGAAAGACTTGCTGGACCCAGTTTCTGGCTGATTACGGGTTCGAGATGAAGGGGTCACTGGACTGAGTACTCCCTCAGGGGAGTTTGGCAGACACGGCGATTGACGACTGGAGGTGCCATATCGCCCATGCGATCGGGTTGGCTAGACCCGTAGAGCTCGTGTCCCTCATCGAGTACACCTACACCCTGAGGGACGTGAAGGAAGCGGTCATGAAGGCCACACGGGTTGTGGGCTTGAAGCCGGAGCAGTTGGTTCCTCTATCGCTGACCCCCTTTGTGGCTTCATGTAAGACCTCTTCGTTAGCCTATTGTCCCCGCTTCGTTGTTTCCTAGGGTACGTGGCTAAGACATCTTGTGTGGTTGTGTTTATTGGCAAGTTCTGTGGTGGACAGGGATCACCCCTCCACGGGGACATCTTCCGGGGATGGTGACGGGGCCCTTCAGCCCTGGCAGAAACACCCGCGGGTAGAGACCGGAGTCAGGGAGTCCGGCGAGTCCTCTTGGGGACCCGCTGTCAGGGAAAACATTGAGGCAGAATCGGCTCTGAGTAAGTGCTATATCTGCCTATTTGTTTTATGGTGATTCACCCCTTATGATCGACTAACCCTATTGTGGACACCCGTTTTATGACCAATAAGTCGGGTCATCTCCTTGTTCATTCTATATGATGCTCCGAGTTATTCCCTTTCATTGAGCCTTCTTGATCAGTTGGAGGTTTATTTCATGGGTCTTGATTCCTTGGTTGGGTCTGATTCCTTGATTTTTTGCATTCGATAAAGCTTATCAAGCTTTCCTTTTTAATCTTGGATCCTTATTGTCTCTAACGGTCTATTCCAAGCGTGTTACATTCCTCTGACGCATTATCCCATAGCCGTTACGTATTGAAGAGACCTTACCCTCAAAGCTCTTATCCTTTGAATCCATTTTCTCTAACGGTCCAACACAGGGGCGTTACATCTTTCTGACGCATCAGTCCATGACCGTTATATCTTGAGAAGTCCTAGAGCTTGAGGCCTCTATTCTAATCCTTATCCTTTTGCCTATCTGTTGTCTCTAACGGTCTGTCGGAAGATCGTTACATAATTGTGACGCGTTATCCCTCGACCGTTACATTCATTCAGAGTCCAATTGTTTAGAACTTCTTCCCGTTGATCTTATCTTCTTAAGAGATAGGGTAGTCTGACGGTCTACTCCTGGCGCGTTACGTCCCTTTGGCGGTCTGTCGTGCAGCCGTTACATCCAACAGAGAGTCCTAGCAGGTCTGGCTCCTTCTCTGCTACTCCGTGGTCGAGTTGAGAGTTTGATCTTGTGGTTTCTCTTCCAAATCTGATCCTCAGGACCTTCTGTTTGTTTCTATGGACTCTTGGGAGTATTATCTTCAAGAGTTTGCTAAGAATCATCCTCCTTTTTAGCTGAATTATCCTCTGCTCGACCGAAGAGTTTGAGGGTCTATAAATAGAACCCTTGACTTCATGACCTGGAGAGGAGAAATATGGAGTTTGCGTCGAAGTGTTGCCGCATTCTAGAGCCATATCTAACCAAGAAGAATTGATTTTCTACGTCCATCTGCATCTCAGTCAAGGGAGTACTTTGGTTTCAAGTGTTTAGTTTCATCATTGGCATACTTGTGTTCTCCCTTCTCCTTTGCATCATAGCATTGTCACACTCCTTATTCCACGTTCCTCCACTTGTTTCAATCATCTAAACATCCTTCCTATGTTTTAAAACACCCAGAGGGGTTAAAAAACCAAACTCCCCCGGTATTCCCCTTTCCTTTTGCATGATATCAAGTTCATTTGAGAAGTGATTCTACATTGTGTGAAAGGCTAATTTGGGATTATTTTTTTGTGTTCTACGTTCTTTGGCAGGTTTATAGGGTTCATAAGGCGAGGCCCAAGATTTTTGGCCGGCTGGAAGGTTTGGAGTTTGAAGAATTCACGAGCTTGTTCTGCAGACACTCTGACGGTCTTCATCAGGCGCGTCAGGTTCCTCTAACGGCTCATCGGGTGACCGTCACACTCCTGTGACGCGTAGGTGCTGGGCTGTTACATTCAACAGAGCTACAGTTTCCTATTGATTTCTCTCTCCCGTGGGCGGGTGCATCATCCTCCTATTCTAAGGTATTTCTCAGGTCTTTGGCTTGTGTTTACCTTGGTGGCGATCACGTTCTTTCTTAGTATTGGGCATTAGTTTTCTCTTTCTCATATCTCTTATTTCTTTTGCTTGTTCCACCCACGCGGTGTGTTTTCATTTATTCCTTGCTCCACGCCCCGGCGTGTGTTTTTCCTTTTCTTTCTTTAGTAGTTTGATTGAGATAGCATTGCCCATGCTAGAGCTTGTTCTGATTGCCTAGGTTCATGGTTCACATGTTCATAGGTTGATTGAGATCGTTGTTATTTGCTCATTATATTTGTCATTCTTCATATCACAAACAAAAGGAAGAAAACAAATCAACAGTTTTTTGGTGATCACGGTGGGACAACTCGTGCCAATCGTGTTTTGATCTTTGTTAAACCTGCCATCATTTCCTTGTCTTGGTTTTCCCCGGATTTCCCTTTTATTTTCTGTTGTTTTTGGTTCCCTGGCTCCTTTGACGGTCTCCAGTTCCTGCGTTACATTGCTTCTGACGGTCTGGTGTTCGACCGTCACTTTATTCTGACGCAGGTACGCATCTCGAGGTGCATTTTCTTTCCGCAGTTTCTGCTGTGATCTTTGTGCTTGGGTGTTATCTGGTCTCCTCCCTGGTTGATCTACTTATCTACATCATTGTGCGCATACTTGTTTGCTAGATTATAGGTTAGAATTTGCATGCACTCCGGTGTGCATAGGTTCATTCATATTTTCATACATTAGATTGTATTTTCCTACTTTGGTGTGTGGACCTCTCGTCTCCATATTCCTTGGGGCCGACTAGGAAATCACACCAGGGACCTCCATAAGTCCCCGCGAGCCGTGGATTCCCACACGAACGCCGGACCGGTTGTACCTTTCCACCCCATGTCTAGGGTTGCATAAGTGAAGGAGTGATTAACATTTAAAGTGAAACCAAGCCTTACACCCCTCTCCTATTAGGAACCCATTATCGAGAGCACATTTTTAATTAATCTACTAAAGTTCCAAAGGAGAAATCATAGAAATCTTGTGGCATCATCTTAAGCAACTTGGTTGACTTGGAGTGTCTTCATTTCTTTTTCACTTACATCTTTGCTAGGAGTCGTCTAAGTTTGGTCACTTATTGTATGATTGATGTGTGTTATTTGCATCTTGCTAAGGTTGTCCGTTGCATGTGGAGTCCCCTCCATCCATTAGAAGCATCATCACCAGGGGGCAAGTCCCTCTCCTCATCCTATTTCAACCCACTCTTCGAATCTACTATGGCTTCCTTTGATCTTCCTCAGTCCCAAGAGGAGTCTCTCCCTCAAGGGCTTCTAGAGGATCCCTCTAGGGTTGTCTCGTTCCAGCCCAGGGAGGAACCCCTTCCTCCTTCATCTTCCATCCCTATGCAGATTGCTCCATCCACTCAAAATCCTCCTCTTCCTTCCGCCAATTCTGTCCTTCAGATGATGGCTCAATTAGACCCGGCCCAGCTTCAGGCGGTCTATCAGGTTATGCAGGGGTCCAACACCCCGCCTTCTCCTATTGTCTTTGGTCATTCCAATCCATCCGTCGCTCAACCTAGAGCCAATGGACCCACTGTGCAGCCCGTTGATCTCACTCCGGTCCAACCTAGGACCCTCCGCTTCTCTAATCTTGAAATGGGCCAGTCTTCTGGTTCGGCCCGGCAGTGCCTTGATAAGGGCAACCCAGTTATGCCTCCTACTTTCCCGTTGGATCATCACATCTCAGGCCCAGCTGTGCCGTAAGTTCTTCTTGGTCCCAATGATTATATGCGCCCTCAGCAATGGGCAGCCCAGGTCCAGTCTAATGTGGGTCACCCTTCGATCCACCATCCCTCTTATGGGCCATCTCCTCCATCGGCTTATCCTTCTATTCCTCAGAATTCATCTTTCGCTGTCCCTGCTCCCTCCCAAGAGCAGGAGTTGCTTGATAAGTGGGATGCTATGCAACAGCAACTCGACTTCCTTCAAAAGCGGGTTGGCCCTCAATCTTTGGCAGACGTTCCGGTCCCGAGTTTCAAGAACATCCGGTTCCCTCCGCAGTCCGAGCTCCCCAACTATAGAAAGTATGATGGGAACAGCAATCCTTTTGTTCATGTGAGGGACTTCTTATACGAGTCGGCTCAATTTCAGCACGATGATCACCTCATGGGGTATCTATTTCACCGATCGCTGGATGGTGTTGCACTGGAATGGTTCTATTCTTTACCACTGGAAGATGTCGAGAGTTTCAAGACAGTAAAAAATAAGTTTATTCAGAGGTTCCAAGATAGAGTCGGCCCGGAATATTCATTTACAGATCTGGTGGCCGAAAAGATGAAGCCTGATGAGGAATTTGCTACCTATGCAGACCGATGGAGGCAGATGGCCGCTAGAGTTCCCGGCCACATTCCGGAGGAAGAGAAGGTCAAATTGCTTATTTCAAATGCCACTCCGACCTTCTACAACATTCTAGCCATGAATGATATAGCCAACATGCATCAACTTTACAGCCGAGCGCGCTTTATTCAAACTCAGTTCAAGGATTCCCCCATACACTCTCTCTTTGAAAACCAAAAGCCCAAGTATCATAAGCAACCTCAAGGGCCTGTTACCGAGGGGATCCAGACGAACGAGCAAGTTCAAGCCGTTACTTTCCCTTTTCAAGCCGCACCCTTCCGCTTCCCCCCAAACCCCCGCACTCCACAAAACCCCGCTCCCCAAAACTTCCAAGTTACCCCACAAAACCCTCCGCCTGCCTTCACCACTCCACAAAATACCTTTGCCGCACCACAGCAACCACCACAACCTCCGCAATATCACAATGTCCCTCCACCCAACGGCTATAACAACAACAACAGCAAGCGTCCGGCTCCTAAAAGGGCACAATACCCACCCTTGCCAGAAACCCTCACAGATATCTTCTCAGCTCTCATGTCAGTAAATGCTATACAACTTCCTCCGGAATGGCCCATTTAGAACACAGCCATTGATCAAACAAAGTATTGCATATTCCACAGGCAGCCGGGGCACACAATTGAAGGATGTTTTCAATTCAGGGACCTAGTGTATGACCTCCATGAAGGACAGAGAATTGATTGGGCCGAGATGCACAAGGCCATTGTTGAAATCAAAGAGAAGAGAAGGCAGTCATCGAGGCAGCAAGTGCAGCAACAACAGGCACCGCAGCGGCAGCAGCAGCCACCACAACAGCAACAGCAGTCGGTTCAGGATTTGGGGATTCATCAGAACCCGATGCCAAGCCACCCTCCCGCTCCGCAGCCTCAGCCGCCGGCACCGGCTCAGGTCAATGTTGTCCAACCCCCGGCTCCTAACGTCGGGTGGTCTTTTGATGACGACGGCACCACGCTGCAGATAATGGCCCTCCACCATAATCACCGCAATCCCCTCGCTTCCCCCATCATTTTACCTACACACCCAACGCCTTCACCACTTGTTCTCCCATTCACACCCGCTCTAGTAAATCCGCCACCAGTTATCCCCGCTACCATCATTTCTCCGTCACCCACTTCACCTATCACTACACCTCCGCTAACAGTTCCTCAGCCCGTGCCTACGCCCATCGTCACTACCCCACCTTCCACTAATCCCTCACCCATCATCCGTCCATCACCACTTATTACCTCCACCAACACCACATCCCACTAGATCCTTTCTCCTACGGCGCTTATCCCACTCATCCACCCCACCGGGCCAATCATATCGCCTCCTGATGCCGTGCCGGCACAAAACCTCACCCTATGGAGCGGGCGGTTGTTCCATCGGAATTATCCTACCACTTCCAATCTTCAGTCCTCCCAACCGGCTACCGAGCAAGAAGAAGCCGAACCTCTGTCGGGTACCCAATATGACCTGCTACATCATTTGGACAGGGTGCCCGCCAAAATTTCTGTTCTAGAGCTCATTAAAAGATCTACTCTTCACCAGGATGCTCTCAGGAATTTCCTTCAGAAGGTGATGGTTAGCAAAGATATGGCAGTCGACAGTCTACCTACGGCACTGGCAACAATCTCCAAGGGGCCCGCTATTACCTTCTCTGAAACCGAGCTAGCACCACCGGAAGCTCGACAAATGCCGCTTTGCATCACTATTATTCTGAACAAAGTCAGTATTGAGGCGGCACTAGTTGATACAGGGGCGTCTATCAATGTATGTCCACTCAGCACTCTCAGGGCCCGCAACATACCAGAAGAACTTCTACGCCCGACTCCTACGACTATAGCTGCATATGACAACTCAAGGAGAGCATGTCACGGGGTGGTCACTATTCAAGCAGAACTTGGGCCTCTTACTATGCCCGTGGAGTTCTATGTGCTAGACATTGACCCTATGTTCAAGGCTATCTTGGGTCGCCCATGGATTGACACCCTCAGCGCTGTACCCTCCACTACGCATCAATGCATTAAATTTCCTTTCCAAGGGAGGGTCGTCAAGGTTAAGAGCTTATCCACGGTCCAATATGTTAAAGCTATTTTAGAAAAGGTTCTTCCCACCTTATGGTCAAGCAGCCGGCCAGTTATCTCTGTGCTAGATCTAGACTTTCCTTGGGCTTATGCACCCCGCAAGCCCGTCGCTACCGCGGTTAATATCAAGATGAAGCCCCGGATTCGAGATTCCAAGGGCTGGGACATTATACCAAAACTAGGCTACCAACCGGGGAGAGGCCTCGGTGCTCAATTGCAGGGAAGGACCAAGCCCATCCCCAAGGGAAGAAAAATGAACAGGAGAGGTCTCGACTACCGAGAGACCGCATTATCTATAATGGGTGACTCTGGGCCACTCACCTGGGACTACCGTCAGCATTTTGTCAGAGGGCCTCTTCAACCAGGCATATTGAGCCCACCGCCAGTTCTACCAGAAAGAAAAGATTCAGTTTGTCCAGTTGCCGGTCCCCCTCTACCACCAAAAGGGCCAGTTGATGACATGATTGACTATAGTCAGGCCTTTGAAAGATTATTCCCCGAAGAGGGCTGCTGACAGAAGCATCAAGAGGTTCGGCTCGTCCAATGGAGGCCGAAGAAGCAGCCAGTTCAGCATCCACAAGAGGAGGGGAGCTCACCCGTTATCATTTCTTGGTCTCCTTCCCATCTCACATCTCTCTTCCAACTATTGGAACCCATTCCTCGTTCTCCCCCTATGATGGTCGATCCATACTTTACGGACGGACCACTTGAAATCCTGTTTGTCCCCTGCGCATGTGGGCGCTGCCCACCCATCAATCTATTCGATCTATTCACTCCTCCTTCCTCCACCACTCCACTCCACGAGATGTGGTTTCGGTCCTCCGATCCATTCTTCGATTGCATCTTCCCAGAGTTGTTCCCCATGCAACTCCCGCCTCCTCCATCCTGTTGTGTGGTCTCCACTGTTCTCCAAAAAAAAACGTCAAATTTGAAACGAAGATTTCAGTGGAAGATTATGCTACCCTGTCTCCATCCTCCGCCCAGGGGCACGAGTCCCCTGCTCCTTCCCTTCCACTAGATTTTCTTTCCCTTAGGTTAGGAATAGGGTCCGTCGAGTCTAGGGAAGTAGAGTCAGTTAGGTCTAGAGAAGTAGGGTCTTGTTCTAGCTCGTCCAACCCTTCCTCCTCTGAGCCGCGCCTGCTTGTATGTCCTCCAAAATCTGTTCCAGATAGATTCCTGCAAGATCTAGCTTAGCGATGTCATGCTCTTTTGAGGTGCCCAGAATTTGTTACTACGGCATTCATGATTGAAGATGAAGAGGAAATAGAAGGCATGTGGAGCGATGACAGACTCGGTGTCTATGAAATCCCTGATGAAAAAGACCCGATTGATGATGAGGACAGCAACGTAGATGACACTGCCGATTTGTATGCACGAGGGTTAAAGAAATTTGACGAGCCATCGTCGACAGTGGATGAACCTACGAAGGAAATAAATTTGGGAACTGAAGAAGACCCAATGCCCATCATTATTGCCGCTAATCTCCCTCCGCAAGTAGAACAAGATTTTATCAAGGTTCTAAGGGAGTATAGTGATTCTTTCTCCTTGTCTTATGAGGACATGCCAGGTCTTGACCCCTCCTTAGTCGAACACCCACTCGTGCTTAAACCAGGGGCAACACCTGTGAAACAACGGTCGAGAAGATTTCACCCCCACATGGCCTTGAGGATTAAGGAAGAAGTCGACAAGTTGTATAAGGCCAGATTCATTAGAGTGGTTCTATGTCCTCAGTGGGTGGCGAACATAGTCCTTGTTATTAAGAAGGATGGAAAGGTGCGTATTTGCATCGATTTCAGGGATATGAACAAAGTATGTCCTAAAGATGATTTTCCGCTGCCTCACATAGACGTTCTGGTGGATAGCACCGCCGGGTATGAATCTTTGTCATTCATGGATGGTTACTCAGGATATAATTAGATCCATCTCGCTCCTAAAGATCAAGAGAAAGCCTCCTTCACCACGCCCTAGGGCACGTACTGCTATGTGGTCATGCCGTTCGATCTGAAGAACGCAGGTGCCACCTATTAGAGGGCGATGATGGCCATCCTCCATGACATGATGCATATCTATATGGAAGCTTACGTGGATGACATTTTGGTGAAGTCAAGGACTAAAGAAGAACACCCCTCTATTCTGGATAAGGTGTTGCAAAGAGCCAGGGAGTATAAGCTTAAAATGAATCCGAAGAAGTCTATTTTCGGAGTCTCTTCAGGGAAGCTGCTAGATTTTATAGTGAGCAAATAGGGGATCCAGATTGATCCTAACAAAGCATAGGCCGTCATGGACATGCCTCCGCCAAGGAACATTACGGAACTTCGAGGACTGATTGGAAGGTTGCAATTCATCAGAAGATTCATATCCCAACATTCTCAAAGGTGCCGCACATTTTATGAATTGCTTAAGGCGGGGGTTAAGTTTGAATGGAATCAAGACTGTCAGAAGGCCTATGAGGACCTAAAGGAATATCTATCCAATCCCCCGGTTTTGCAACCTCCTATCCCTGGGGAACCCCTAATCCTATACATCTCGGCCATTGAGGACTCCCTAGGGGCGGTCTTAGCACAAGTAGACGACGAAGGGAAAGTGTCACGCCCCGAGCCTTTAATTACAGTGGAAGACTCGCTCGGGGAGCGCGAACAGCCGGCATGGTAAGCCTCTTGCAAGCAAGAATCAATCAGAGCGCAAGACAATCACACAAATAAATGCAATTGAACAATAATATTCAAACTCCAACTTTATTTCATAAATGATCAATATTCAAGATACAATCGCTAATTTGATTTACATTTTACTAGACTCAAGAAATAGGAAAATTACATTGACTCAATCTAGACACTTTAACTTCCTAAGTCTTCACTCTCATCTTTATAACACTTTCACTCGCTTCCGGATCCACTACTAGTATAGCCCGAATCCGAATCCGAACTATTTCCATCTCCTAAAAAATATTAGAAAATAGGTCATGAGCACACTTGCCCAGTAGGTATCTTCGCATCAACATGAAGGCACTATTTAAGTAATTATCATTTTTGCTCTAAAGAAATAAGGTAAAATCATGCGAATGCGAATCAATCATGCGATCAAATCAATAGAACAAGATAACCATGTAAGATAGAATGATCAAGAATGAGCTAGCAAGAATATAACAAGAACATGATATTGGCCTTCCATGAACAAGAATGTAACGAGATTGTACTAGCAAGCCACATATTCCTCACTTTAGCATCTTATGCTTAAGAGCAAGTGCTTCGTGAATTTCTGTGGAATATCAAGCAAGAATGTCATGTCGTGCCGTGAATCTTCACTTATTTATAGAAATAGTACTCCCAGCGCAATGCGACGCCAGTACCATCATACCCCATGGTTTATAAAATAGTATGTTTCCGGCAATCAGCCGAGGGGACTAGCATAGAGCCCTTGAACACAATCAGTGCTCGATCGCATCTTCAGTTATAAATTAAGCTACTTCCACGCAGTATAACAGTAAAGTATGGCTAAGAATATAGCACTCCCAATAATTCCATGATAACAATAATCAATGAATGAATGCTTCAATTTTGAATATATGAGATCAAGAATGATATTTGAACTAAGTTATGCTTATAGAATAAATCGACAGCATAACGGTATTTTCCTTAACTTCCATTTCTTTTAGATAAATTTAAGCAATATGACAAGTTCTAGATCATCAAGGTTTGTCTAGAATCATTGGAATATCAACCCTTGGTCAAACCTTGGGTTAACATAAACAAGCTATGTAACGGTCATATGCTGGGCCGTTACATTATGTAACGGGCCAGTAATGGGCCGTTACAGTGATCCGAGTTCAGAAAGATAAAAATAGACTCAGAGGAATGTGACGGTCTGGCACTGGGCCGTTACGTGAGCCTGACGGTCCAGTTCAAGGCCATTACATTTCAAGAATCAGAACCACGATAGAGTGTTCTAATTAATGGGCTTTCATTGGTACAACCAACTCGGCGTCCTAGTGGGAATCCCAGGCTCGCGGAGAATTACGGAGGCCTTGAAATAATGATTTCCTAGTCCATTGGAAGGATTATCCAATAGAGAGGTCCTCATGTCCAAGATTGTGTTCCTATAGTGCAAAGTGTGAACTAATGACAATATACCGGAATATGTGCCATGTACTTATAGAATTGACTCTATTGACAGAGAGAGATATGTATAATCAATGTGAAAATCATGATAAAAACTCCGTCAATACAATGTTAAAAAGTCATGCTTTATAGTACAAAACTATAGAATTTGGTTTAACATAACTTAAGTAGAAGTGATGACAAAACATGCAATACCTATCATGAATAATCAAATATCCTTAAAATCACATGATTAGGTTTAAAACTTAGGTAACTAGGTTTTAACCATAATAAGATTGGCAGGTTGTATTCAGTCATAGGGTTGACAGAACACAGGATATAACGGTCTGGAGATGGGGCGTCACAGTGAAAGTGACGGTCAGGACCCAGCCGTTACATGATTGTAACGCGTCTGTCCAAGCGCGTTAGAAACAACAGTGCAATTCAAATATCACAGAGTGTGTAACGGTCTATCGTAGGGCCGTTACTTGAAAGTGACGGTCCTATGCTAGTGCGTTACAGTATCTGTTAACAGAAAACAATCATAGAAACTAAGAGATCAACTCACATCATGTCTTTTATCAAAACATGATGAGCTTCTAGTCATGTTAACGAAGTAAGGCCATCTACATGCATAGGTAATCATGAATAGATGAATAGTCATGTTTTAATTTCTTAATTTGGCTAAAAGGTTCATGATGTGCATAGAACAAATAAAACATGAAATCAATGCTCTATAATGCATGGAATTCAATCAAACCAGAGGGCTTTTAGTCCTATCATGTTATTTTTACCGTTCATGAGATAACCTACCTCTTACTTAGACTGTAGTTTCTGAATTTGGTTGAGAACCTTGCCCTAGATCCCTTCCTTCTCGTGTGACTTTTTCAGCAACTTCTTTAGGCTCTAACTCCACGCCCTCTTGACCTAAAGATGTGAAATTCAGAGGGGAGTTAGTCTAAAGTATTGTAAACAAATTATTCTAAAGAACTTACCTGAGATAATGACTCCTTACCTTGCTTCCTTACGTCTAAAAAGTAAGGGTCGCATAGTTCAGAACTATGCCCTATTTATAGAGTTTGGGCTAGGGTTTGAGGATTAGATCGAGTTTAGAGTCCTTATTTCATCAAATCCTAATCTCTAAGAGTCCTTAGAGTCTTTACAATCCTTCCCAAGTCGATCCATAGTGGATAGGAACATCAAGTTCCAATCCTTTCATGAGTCCCTTCACTTACGGAACTAACAGGAATGTAACGGTCGAGTGCCCATGCGTTACATGGATGTGGCGATCTTACGATAGACCATTACAGTCATCGTAGCATAGAGTTTCAATTTATAAAAACTCTTTTGTTAATTATCCAAATCATTATCTTATATTATTAGTATTTATCCTTAATATCCGTGGATAGTCTTAAATACCTTCTAGAATATGGGCCAAACCTAATGGTCTAGGTCCTAAACCCTTTTGGACTTCAATTAAGTGGGTTGGGTTAATTGATTAACACAATTTTGGCCTTATATTGATTATTTAGCCCAATGAATGCCAGAATATTATTTAAATAACTAGAAATTACTTTTATAAATTTTGGGGCTCTACACCCTCCCCCACTTAGAAGAATTTGGTCCCCAAATTCAATTCATGGATTGAGGAGAGTGCACTTACAATTAAATAATTCCGGGAATCTTTTCTTCATAGCTGATTCGATTTCCCATGTTGCTTCATAAGGCCATGCTTTCTTCCATTGAATCTTCACCATAGGAATGACCTTATTTCTGAGTTGACGTACTTCTCGTTCCAAAATCTTCATTGGCGTTTGTTCATATGTCAAGTCCTTGTGGATCTCCAAATTGTCATAAGTGATAATGTGATCTGGATCATACACATACTTCTTCAGCATCGAGACGTGAAATACGTCATGAACTTCTGCTAACTGTGGTGGCAAAGCCAATTTATAAGTCACTTCACCGATCCTTTCTAGGATTTCAAATGGACCGATAAATCTTGGAGTTAGCTTTCCTTTAATGCCAAATCTTCGAATACCACGACCCGGAGAAACCTTTAGATATACATGTTCTCCTACTTGAAATTCCAAGTCGCGCCTTCGATTGTCAGTATAAGATTTCTGCCTATCTTGTGCCATTTTCATCCTTTCCTGAATGAGCTTGATTTTCTCTGTAGAATCCCTGATTAAATCGGGGCCTAGAAATTGCCTTTCTCCTATTTCATTCCAACATATTGGCGATCGACAACTTTTCCCATATAGAGCTTCAAAAGGTGCCATTTGTATGCTTGCTTGATAGCTGTTGTTATATGCAAATTCTACCAAAGGCAAGTGATCATGCCAACTTCCTTCAAAATCAATGACACAAGCCCTGAGCATATCTTCTACCACTTGATTTGTCCTTTCTGTTTGACCATCAGTTTGTGGATGGAAAGCGGTGCTAAAATTCAATCTAGTCCCAAGTGAATGTTGTAGGCTCTTCCAAAATTGTGATGTGAATCGGGGATCTCTATATGATATAATAGCGACAGGGACTCCATGTAACTTGACAATTTCTTTTATGTATAGTGCTGCTAGAATATCTACAGACCATCGACTTTTTATTGGTATGAAATGTGCAGATTTAGTCAATCGGTCTATAATTACCCATATTCCATCGTGTCCACCTCTTGTCTTAGGTAGTCCCATAATGAAATCCATTCCTATGCTCTCCCATTTCCATTCCGGGATACTTAAGGGATGTAATTTACCTGTGGGTCTGAAATGTTCCGCCTTCACTTGTTGACATGTGAGACACCGAGATACGAAGTCAGCTACTTCCTTCTTCATATTGGGCCACCAAAAGTTTCTTTTGAGATCCTGATACATTTTTGTACCTCCTGGATGAATGGTATACTTTGATTTATGTGCTTCTTCTAAGATCAATTTCTTTGTATCTTCATGATCGGGTATACACATTTGGCCCTTGAATAGCATTCTTCCATCTTCGGATATAGAAAAATCTGGTCTTTGTTCAATATTGGCCTTAATTTCTAGTAAAATTGGGTCATCCTCTTGTAACTTGGCCAAATCCTCAATCAATGTTGGTTGAGCTCAGATATTTGCCATGAAATAATTATCTTCCTTAATGTCAACATCTAGATTCAATTGAGCAAATTGAGGAACAAGGTTAGTCATACTAATCATGAGACTTGATAACATACCAATTGGTTTCCTATTGAGTGCATCTGCTACAGCATTCGCCTTGCCAGGGTGATATTGAATAGCGAAATCGAAGTCTTTAAGATATTCCAACCATCTCCTCTGCCTCATGTTAAGCTCTTTTTGAGAAAATAAATATTTCAAACTCTTATGGTCTGAATAGACAGTGAACTTTTCTCCATAAAGATAATGACGTCAAATCTTCAAGGCGAAGATAAGTGCTGTCAATTCTAAATCATGTACAGGATAATTTTCTCCGTGATGTTTCAATTGTCTTGAAGAATAGCAAATCACCTTTCCATCTTGCATAAGGACACACCCTAAGCCAATTCCAGATGCATCCGTATATACTTCAAATCCAGCACCCTCTTTTGGTAGTGACAAAACAGGGGCTGTTGTAAGATGATTCTTAAGACTTTGGAAACTCTTTTCACAGTCCTTCGACCAGACAAAAGGATTTT
Organism: Amorphophallus konjac; assembly: GCA_022559845.1. Taxonomy (NCBI): domain Eukaryota; kingdom Viridiplantae; phylum Streptophyta; class Magnoliopsida; order Alismatales; family Araceae; genus Amorphophallus; species Amorphophallus konjac. The sequence goes on from CM040118.1 coordinate 113,978,419, forward strand.
CCTTTCTGGTAAGTCTAGTTAAAGGAACCGCGGTCTTTGAAAAGTCCTTTATGAATCTTCTATAATAGCCTGTTAGACCCAAAAAGCTTCTAACTTCAGATATAGTCGTTGGTCGGCTCCAATCTCTGACAGCTTCTACCTTAGAAGGATCCACAACAATACCTTCTATTGAAATAATGTGGCCTAGGAATGAGACTTCCTTGAGCCAGAATTCACACTTATTGAGTTTGGCATATAGCTTATGTTCTCTAAGTGTTTGCAAAGCTATCCTTAGATGTTCTTCATGTTCTTCTTTTGTCTTGGAGTATATCAGGATATCATCGATGAAGACGATGATGAACTGATCTAAATATGGCTGGAAGACACTGTTCATAAGTTGCATGAATGCTGCTGGGGCATTAGTTAACCCAAACGGCATTACCACGAATTCATAGTGGCCATAACAACTTTGAAAAGCCGATTTGTAAATGTCCTCTTCTTTGATTCTAAGCTGGTGATAACTTGATCTTAGGTCAATCTTAGAAAAATATTCTGCTCCCGAAAGCTGATCGAAGAGCTCATCAATACGCGGCAATGGGTATTTGTTCTTGATTGTAAGTTGATTCAATCGCCGGTAGTCAATGCATAACCTGAGAGAACCATCCTTCTTCTTGACAAATAGAACCGGCGCACCCCAAGGGGATGTGCTAGGTCTGATAAAACCCTTGTCTAGAAGTTCCTGTAATTGCTTCTTTAATTCCTTGAGTTCTGTGGGGGACATCCTGTAAGGGGCTATAGAAACAGGTGCCGCACCTAAAATGAGTTCAATGGTAAAGTTTACTTCCCTCTCGGGTGGTAAATTAGGTAGTTCAGATGGGAATACGTCCGGGAATTCATTTGCAATAGGAATATTGGCTAGGACAATCTCCTTAGAATCGATAATAATGACTGAAGCAAGGAAAGTTTCGCATCCTTGCGAGATAAGCTTGCAAGCGTGTAGAGAAGATATAATGGTAGGATGCTTCTTGTATTTGATGCCAAGAAAGGAAAATCTTGGAAGACCGGGCTTTCGGAAAGATATAATTCTATTTCGGCAATTGATATAAGCATCATGGTCTACAAGCCAATCTACCCCTAAAATGGCATCATATCCTTTCATGTCAAAGCATACTAAGTTTGCGGGGAGATTGTGTCCTTCTACTACCACCTCACAATCGGGATAATAGTTGGTAAGCTTAGTTCCAGATCCTAAAGGTGTAGTAATAGCGAGATCTGAAGGTAGGGGAACTAATGCAGTTGGTAAGATTTTTGCAAAAGTGGTGGAGATAAAAGAATGAGAAGCACCAGTATCAAATAGAACGAATACAGGACAAGAACAGATTTGAAGAGTACCTTCCATGAGCCCATCATTTTGATCCCTGGGCGCTTCTTCTTCATCTATAACTGCATTAAGGCGAGCCTGCCTCCTACGTCCTCCATTATTTGGTTGGTCTTTCATAAGGGGGCAATCTGGTACACGATGCTCCCTACTCCCACAATGCAAACAAGCACCTAGGCACTTCCAGCATTCTTCAGCCGAGTGGCCGAATTTCTCACAAAAGGTGCACGCTAAGGCGACTTGCTCCTTTTCTTCCTTCACCTTTTTACTACTCTTTTGAGAACTTCCACCGTTCCCGTTCCTTGATCTTTTCTTGTTATCACGGCTTTTGTATGGTTCCGTGATGCTGAACTTCTCCTTCTTATAATGCCGATCAGGGCGCCGGCTAGATTCTTCTCCCTTTCCTTTCAACCTTTCGACCTTCTCTAAGGTCCTCTCGCATAGATATGCCCTTTGAACCATCTCCGCATAAGTGCGGATATTCTGTGTCCCCAGTTGTTGAATGAAACTGGGCCGTAACCCGTCCATAAATCGGTTTGCTTTTAATAAGTCTGTACTAATCAAATGTGGTGCATACGGTGCTAGTCTTGAAAACTGCAACTCATATTCTGCCACGGACATCATCCCTTGACGAAGGGAGGCGAACTCCATAGCCTTCCTTTCCTTTACATGCTCGGAGAAATATTTGGCACGGAATAAAGTGAGAAAAATATTCCATGTATGTGGCGCATCAGCTGGAGGTGCCGGAACTGATTTCCACCAAGTGCGAGCATCCTTGTCTAATTGGAACGTAGCTAGATGGACTTTCTCCTGGTCAGTGCATTGAATAACATCAAATATCCTATTCATCTCGTCGATCCAATTTTCTGCTTCGTCTGGATTGGAAGATCCATAGAAACGCGGAGGATTTAGACTCCGGAAATTGCGATGAAGGTCTCCTGCCCTTGCCCCCGCACCACCTTGTGCTATAGTTTGCAGTGCCTGGGTGAGGCCGGCAACAGTTTGTTGCATACCGTCCCAATCTACACGATGAGCCATGATAAGAATAATAAGGTACCTGAGAGAAAATAACAACTTGTTATTTCTCATGAAATTGGAATAAGCAAAATAATTCTTAAAGCTAATTAGCTATCTTATCCCGGGTTCTACCCAATCCTCACATGGGTGTGGAATTTTTACTTAGTTCATAAGTAGGGGTCCTTAACCTTGGACTTATCCTATGACATGACTCTTTTCCTTAAGTCCTGAGACTTAGGCTCTGATACCAACTTAACTGTCACGCCCCGAGCCTTTAATTACAGCGGAAGACTCGCTCGGGGAGCGCGAACAGCCGGCATGGTAAGTCTCTTGCAAGCAAGAATCAATCAGAGCGCAAGACAATCACACAAATAAATGTAATTGCACAATAATATTCAAACTCCAACTTTATTTCATAAATGATCAATATTCAAGATACAATCACTAATTTGATTTTCATTTTACTAGACTCAAGAAATAGGAAAATTACATTGACTCAATCTAGACACTTTAACTTCCTAAGTCTTCACTCTCATCTTTATAACACTTTCACTCGCTTCCGGATCCACTACTAGTATAGCCCGAATCCGAATCCGAACTATTTCCATCTCTTGAAAAACATTGGAAAATAGGTCATGAGCACACTTGCCCAGTAGGTATCTTCGCATCAACATGAAGGCACTATTTAAGTAATTATCATTTTTGCTCTAAAGAAATAAGGTAAAATCATGCGAATGCGAATCAATCATGCGATCAAATCAATAGAACAAGATAACCATGTAAGATAGAATGATCAAGAATGAGCTAGCAAGAATATAACAAGAACATGATATTGGCCTTCCATGAACAAGAATGTAACGAGATTGTACTAGCAAGCCACATATTCCTCACTTTAGCATCTTATGCTTAAGAGCAAGTGCTTCGTGAATTTCTGTGGAATATCAAGCAAGAATGTCATGTCGTGCCGTGGATCTTCACTTATTTATAGAAATAGTACTCCCAGCACAATGCGACGCCAGTACCATCATACCCCATGGTTTATAAAATAGTATGTTTCCGGCAATCAGCCGAGGGGACTAGCATAGAGCCCTTGAACACAATCAGTGCTCGATCGCATCTTCAGTTATAAATTAAGCTACTTCCATGCAGTATAACAATAAAGTATGGCCAAGAATATATCACTCCCAATAATTCCATGATAACAATAAGCAATGAATGAATGCTTCAATTTTGAATATATGAGATCAAGAATGATATTTGAACTAAGTTATGCTTATAGAATAAATCGACAGCATAACGGTATTTTCCTTAACTTTCATTTCTTTTAGATAAATTTAAGCAATATGACAAGTTCTAGATCATCAAGGTTTATCTAGAATCATTGGAATATCAACCCTTGGTCAAACCTTGGGTTAACATAAACAAGCTATGTAACGATCATATGCTGGGCCGTTACATTATGTAACGCGCCAGTAATGGGCCGTTACAGTGATCCGAGTCGAGAAAGATAAAAATAGACTCAGAGGAATGTGACGGTCTGGCACTGGGCCGTTACGTGAGCCTGACGGTCCAGTTCAAGGCCGTTACATTTCAAGAATCAGAACCACGATAGAGTGTTCTAATTAATGGGCTTTCATTGGTACAACCAACTCGACGTCCTAGTGGGAATCCCAGGCTCGCGGAGAATTACGGAGGCCTTGAAACAATGATTTCCTAATCCATTGGAAGGATTATCCAATAGAGAGGTCCTCATGTCCAAGATTGTGTTCCTATAGTGCAAAGTGTGAACTAATGACAACATACCGGAGTATGTGCCATGTACTTATAGAATTGACTCTATTAACAGAGAGAGATATGTATAATCAATGTGAAAATCATGATAAAAACTCCGTCAATATAATGTTAAAAAGTCATGCTTTATAGTACAAAACTATAGAATTTGGTTTAACATAACTTAAGTAGAAGTGATGACAAAACATGCAATACCTATCATGAATAATCAAATATCCTTAAAATCACATGATTATGTTTAAAACTTAGGTAACTAGGTTTTAACCATAATAAGATTGGCATGTTGTATTCAGTCATAGGGTTGACAGAACACAGGATATAACGGTCTAGAGATGGGGCGTCACAGTGAAAGTGACGGTCAGGACCCAGCCGTTACATGATTGTAACGCATCTGTCCAAGCGCGTTAGAAACAACAGTGCAATTCAAATATCACAGAGTGTGTAACGGTCTATCGTAGGGCCGTTACTTGAAAGTGACGGTCCTATGATAGTGCGTTACAGTATCTGTTAACAGAAAACAATCATAGAAACTAAGAGATCAACTCACATCATGTCTTTTATCAAAACATGATGAGCTTCTAGTCATGTTAACGAAGTAAGGCCATCTACATGCATAGGTAATCATGAATAGATGAATAGTCATGTTTTAATTTCTTAATTTGGCTAAGAGGTGCATGATGTGCATAGAACAAATAAAACATGAAATCAATGCTCTATAATGCATGGAATTCAATTAAACCAGAGGGCTTTTAGTCCTATCATGCTATTTTTGCCGTTCATGAGATAACCTACCTCTAACTTAGACTGTAGTTTCTGAATTTGGTTGAGAACCTTGTCCTAGATCCCTTCCTTCTCTTGTGACTTTTTCAACAACTTCTTTAGGCTCTAACTCCACGCCCTCTTGACCTAAAGATGTGAAATTCGGAGAGGAGTTAGTCTAAAGTATTGTAAATAAATTATTCTAAAGAACTTACCTGAGATAATGACTCCTTACCTTGCTTCCTTACGTCCAAAAAGTAAGGGTCGCACAGTTCAGAACTATGCCCTATTTATAGAGTTTGGGCTAGGGTTTGAGGATTAGATCGAGTTTAGAGTCCTTATTTCATCAAATCCTAATCTCTAAGAGTCCTTAGAGTCTTTACAATCCTTCCCAAGTCGATCCATAGTGGATAGGAACATCAAGTTCCAATCCTTTCATGAGTCCCTTCACTTACGGAACTAACAGGAATGTAACGGTCGAGTGCCCATGCGTTACATGGATGTGGCGGTCTTACGATAGACCGTTACAGTCATCGTAGCTTAGAGTTTCAATTTATAAAAACTCTTTTGTTAATTATCCAAATCATTATCTTATATTATAAGTATTTATCCTTAATATCCGTGGATAGTCTTAAATACCTTCTAGAATATGGGCCAAACCTAATGGTCTAGGTCCTAAACCCTTTTGGACTTCAATTAAGTGGGTTGGGTTAATTGATTAACACAATTTTGGCCTTATATTGATTATTTAGCCCAATTAATGCCAGAATATTATTTAAATAACTAGAAATTACTTTTATAAATTTTGGGGCTCTACAGAAAGAGCGGGCTGCTTATTACCTCTCTCGGTTATTTAACCCGGCTGAGGCCAAATACACCGCTATGGAGAAGACTTGTGCCGCCTTAGTGTGGGTAGCCCAGAAGCTTAAACATTACTTCCTTGCCCACCCAGTTAGGTTGATCTCTAGAATGGACCCGATCCGCTATCTCTTAGAAAAGCCTATCCTTTCTAGTAGGTTAGCTCGCTGGCAGAGCTTCCTCTCCCAGTTTGATATCACATTTGTCGTTCAGAAGGCGGTCAAAGGATACGCCATCGCTGAGCATCTCGCCCATCTCCCCATCCCTCACACTGATTCTATTCAGGACGATTTCCCTGATGAGCATCTCTCTGTCATTTCTCATCATCCCTTCTGGTCTCTGCACTTCGATGGAGCGCTCAATTCTCAAGGCCGAGGGATCGACGATGTTCTGCTCACTCCAGAGGGAGTGACAATTCTCTTTGCTTATCAGCTTTGATTTCCTGCCACCAACAATATCGTCGAGTATGAGGCTCTCCTAGCCGGATTAAAGCATGCCTACCTTCTTGGTGCGTGTTACTTGAATATCATAAGAGACTCTCAGCTCGTCTTGCGGCAAGTTCTGTCCACTTACCACACTCGTGACCCCAAGCTTAAGCCATATCAAGATTTGGACACGCTCCTGGCTAGGTAATTCCGTAAACTGATCTATATCCATAGTCCTAGGTCTCAGAACATTCTAGCCGATGCCTTAGCATCGCTTGCCTCCTCTCTATCTTTCCCTCTCAGTCAAAGTACTGAGACTATCATCGTTCAGAGAATGGACGCACCTTCTCTTCAGGATCCTTGGTACATCAACCTTAGGAAAACTGTAGAGGTGAGGGCTGAGAAGGAAGACCTCAAGGAAGTATCTTTGATGGAGTTAGAAGAGATCTTAGAGGAAGAAGAATTGCCCTGGTATCATGAAATTGAGTTGTTTTGCAAAGATAGATAGTTCCCAGAAGGGGCAAATGCCGAGCAGCGCAAGTCAATAAGAAGAGCCGCCTCAAGGTATACCATCGTTGCAGGAGAACTATACAGGCGTGCTACTAATGAAATGCTCATGAGATGCTTAGATGATGATGAGGCTTGGAAGGTGGCTGAAGCAGCCCATTCTAGCGAGTGTGAAGGTCATGTCAATGGCCAGGCTCTAGCGAAGAAGATCCTTAGGCAGGGCTACTATTGGCCCACTCTAGAGGAAGATTGCTCCCTCTACATCCGGAGGTGTCTTAAATGGCAACTCCACGCTGATAAAATCCATGCTCCAGCTTCATCTCTCCATCCTCTTTCCACTCCTTGGCCATTCACTATGTGGGCTTTCGATGTTGTTTGCCCGCTTGGTGATCCTAATTCTCAGATCAAACAGAAATCCTTTATCCTTACCGCCACTGAGTACTTCACCGAATGGGCCGAAGCAGAGGCGTATGCAGAGATCAAAGCTTCAAAGGTGTGCCGCTTCATCATGAAGAATATCATCTTGCGGTTCGGAGTACCAAGCAGCATCATCACCGACAACAGACCCCAGTTCATCTCTCAAGAGCTCAAGGACCTATGTAAGAAGTTCAATATTGCATTGCATCATTCATCTCCATATTATCCTCAAGGCAACGGTCAAGCCGAAGCCACTAATAAAACCCTTCTTAAAATCATAAAGAAAACATGCGAATCTCATAAGTTTTCCAATTGGCCAGAAAGATTAGTGGAAGCTCTGTGGGCTTACTGCACCTCCGTCCGTACTCCTACGGGGCAGACTCCCTATGACCTTACCTACGGGATGGAGGCGGTGCTCCCATATGAGATCTTGATCCCTTCCCTTAGCGTGCAGCTCGATAAGGAACTTAATCTCGATGAACGTCGAGAGGCGTTGCTCGTCCAGTTGGAACTCTTGGATGAGAAGAGGATGAACGCGGCCGATCACGTATCCGTTTATCAAAAGAGAGGTTCGCGTTATTTTCAAAAGAAGGTGATTGAACGTAAATTTCAAAAGGGTGATATGGTTTTAAACGCAAATTCATTCGGTCTGCAGGTCCTAGGTCTAAATTGCAACCTAACTGGGAAGGGCCGTTCGTTGTAAAAGAGGCTTATCCAGGGAATGCTTATTGCTTAGTGAATGCAGAAGGTGAGGAGCTTTCTCATGCTTGGAATGGGTTGTATCTTAAGCGTTTCTTTCCTTAGAGTCTAACCCGTGCCACCCTGGCAGCAAGGCGTTCCTTTCCCTTCACCATGAAAGAGAAGTCCTGAGTATGGCAATCACACACTACACAACATCCTTGGTCAGGTTTCCGCTTTATAGACATCATTTCTCCTTGGCCATGCTTTGGGGGAAAGTTGAAGTCCCTGTCCGTTTCTTTCTTCGGCTGAATCCAGGGGCAAGAGGTGAATAAGGAGGCAATGACTGATTCAGGCACCCTAACGAGAGGAGGTCTCAAATAGGGGCAGTCCGTTATGACCTGACGCCATAGAGCAAAGGAAAAGAAGAAACCAAAGGAGCAATCTTTGTGACAAAATCAAAAGAATTATCTTAAAAGTCTATCGATCATGATCCCAAAGCTCCAAAAGGCGAGAAAGAAAAGCTAGGCATGTCAAGAGTGGCAGTACAGTTCCCCGCAGGACGAATGAGCCCAGTCGTATGCATGCCTAGAGTGGACTAAGGTTCGATGACGGACACAAAGCCCCAGCGCAACATACCAAATCTCTAATGGATTGTCTGGAGAGGAAATCAAGCCCTAAAAACTTCTATATCTGGCCTAAGCTTAGCCCCGTGTTCTATTTTTCTTTTTTAGGACTAAGACTAGTACCCTGAGTATGGCCTTGGTAGAAGCACCGTTATGCGAATCAGGTTTTGGCCAGGGGTTGTCACCTTGTTGCACGCTAATCTCGGGAATTCTCGATATAATAAGGAGGGCCCACGTTGCCGGGGGAAGCATCGGTTTTCAAAATCCAAAAAAACAAATCAATCAAATATTTCAAAATCCAAAAAAATCGTATATTTGAAAATAAAAAAAATTCATCTATTTCAAAACCATCAAATATTTCCAAAATCTCACAAAAATTCAGATATTTCTCAAAAACTCAAAAATTTCATCAAATGCATTGCATGCATCGCATTATTCTTATTATTTCTTCCGCCTATTTAATAAGGCTCCACCCCTTGACCAAACATCAAGAAATGGTCATTCTCTAACTTACTTTAAGGCAAGGGGTTGAGTCTAAGAACAGATCTAATTTGTTTCTTGTCTAAGAGTGTGCATAATGCAGGTTCAAACCCGGGTTGAAATCTCACAACTATGCAGGTCTAGCTCTGTAACGCGCCAATTCCAGACCGCCACAGTCATGTAACGGTCTACACCGTGACCGTCACCTTCTCCAGGGCATTGGCTTCTTTCTCTCAGTAGGTCCATCTATGACGGTCTTCCTGCGGACCATCACATCCTTCTAACGATCTGTCGCTAGACCGTTACATCCTCCAGAAAATAGGATTCTCAGTCCACTCCCTTGACGGCCCATCGCCAGACCGTCACGCTCTTCTAACGGCCCTTTGCAGGACCGTTACACTCTCCAGAGGCCGTGCCTTCAGATCATTCTAGCCAAATCAAGCAACAACTCATGCTTATTTCAATTAAAATCACTTTCATATCATTCACCTAAACTCATTTACTTAAACTTAATGCAACATCAGTTCTGATTGTCAATTTACATCATCAAGAAAATCAAGCTACATTCAAGTTCCTATACGCAAGAGGGCGGATCTTCCTCAATTCTTCCACATAGCCACGGCGTGGTTCATCGTTCTCTTTCACTTCCTCTTGCCACGGATGCACCTTACTTATCTCCCACATGGTCAGCGCGTTCCGAACTGCTCTTTCATCCTCCTCGGTCCCCATCTTTCTAGGTAGACGGGGAGGGTAGTGTGATAGTGCAGGAACTTCGGTTCGAGGTAGTCTGATCTGAAGATGGCACCGGTGCGGGTTGTAGATCGCCATGGTAGTATTTCCCACTAGCTGGAGGTCCAGGCCTTGACGTCGCGGTATTCTAAGCAAAGTGCTCCGAAGGATTCTTGGTCGCATGATGAATTTCTCTAATGGCAAAGTGTTGAGGAAGAGGCGCCATTCATCCCGTGTTTTCTTGTCCGCCGTCTTGCATTTAACCTGGGAAGAAAATCCAAAGGCACCTTCAATAAAGAACAAAGGGTGGCTCCCAAAGATTCGGCTGGCTGAAATTATGTCTTCCTTGGGTTGTAATTTTACTCTCACTCCCATCCAACACTCAAGGAGTATCATGGAACCGAATAGAGGTCCTCCTAAGCAAGCGGAGCTTAGTCCTTCATAAAGATATGAGAGGATCGCTTGAGAGACGGACATTCCCCACCACAACCCGCTGATAATGCTGATATTTTGGGTATCTAAGAGGTGGTCGGTAATGGTGAAAAGGAAGACTCCGCATAAGCAAACCGACACCGCCTTGGCTATTGCTTCATGTCTCTCCCACTTGTTCTTGCAATGAGAGACTATCCATTGAGCCATGGGTATTAAGTGAATGTGGTGTGGGCTGATCATGGTCCTCACGTCCTTTGGATTGTGAATGAAATCGCTCAAGATCAAAGACGGGTCAATAGGCTCCACCGTATAGCAAACTAGGTCTTTGTCCCCCACCTTAGTCTTAGGAGGGGCTAGGTAGGTTTTTACCTCCTCTAATAGGACTGAAGCTTCAAAGGAAGGGAAGATGAAGGTATGTGTTTGAGGATGCCACAATTCTATGAGAGTTGAAATGCTTGGCCAATCTAAAGATAATTTCTGAAAGTTCTTGCCTAAGACCAATAAAGGTTAGAGGTGCCATGCCCTAAGGATTGCTAAGACTTCTAAAGGGAGTTCTTTGATCATGGGAGCCACCCACTTCAAGTTAGAGTAGCATCTTGGACCGGGAAGAGGCTAGACGAAGAAGAAGAGATTATGAGAAGTTGAAGTGCAGAAATTAATAACTTTTGAACCATTAGAACTTACCACCCTTTGAGCACTTGAGCTCAGATGTTTGGGGATTGATGTCAGCCTTTGCAAATCCCCATGTTCCTTCCTCGCTGCTCTAGGTCCGGTGTAGACCTTCTCCTCCATGACCATCGCTTCAAAGCTTCTCTTCATGGTGTTTCTGCCCTTAGGAGAGGTTCTTCAGCCCTTGTAGCAGAGAATTAAGGAAAGCTACATTTTTTGGTAGAGTTCCTGAGTTTTTAAGGCTTGCTTTTGGCTCTAGGATGATAAGATTTGGGTTAGGAGACCTTATCTTAAGTTTGAGAGAGTTCTAGTGGGGGTTTAGATGGTTAACCTTCGGGTTTGGGCTCTCATGGCGCAATCCGTCTCGGAGTACACTTCGTTCTCTGACGGTCTATCGTAAGGCCGTCACGTGTCTCTGACGCACCAATTCTGGGCCGTCACATTTCCTGTGGGTTTCTTTTGGCCCAATCTCGTTCTGTCAAGCCTAACGGTCTGAGCTATGACCGTTACCTTCTGTGACGCGGGGTCCCTAAGCCGTCACATTTTTCTGCTGTTCGATCTTGGCTTCTTCTTGCTCAATCATTCCTGACGGTCTAGTTACGACCGTTACTTGGCTCTGACGCTCCACATTTGAGCTGTCACATTTTCTGCACGCTACTTCAATCCAGCATTGTTCTGTCATCCCTAATGGCCTGGATCTGGCCGTTACATCATTCTGACGCTCCCCAGTGGACCGTCACATTTCCTGCTGATCAGGTTGCAGTCTGGTCTCTGTCATCTCTGACGAACTTCAGCTTGTGCGTTACATAACTCTGACGCGTCTTTCGTAGACCATCACATTCTCTGCTGCTGGGTTTGTGCTATTCTTTTCTACCTATAGTTCTTCATTTACACATGTCCCGTTCCATTTACATGACTTCAGTCATCCCCTTCATGCCATTTCACACATTTCCACATGCATTTCTATTTCATTCCATTCATTCCACACATTCACACATCCATGCCGCATTCCTGCCATCTATCCATCTTCACATCCACATCCATTCCATTTCATCTGCATTCCATTCACGCATGCATTCATTCACATAAAACAACAAAAACACAAAAAAGAATATGCATTCATTTCCATTTATATAAGTCATGTACAAGTAAGAAGGAAAAATAAAAAAAACAAGCTCACTCGGCCGGCTTGTCTCCCGGGCCGCCCTTGTCATCACCATCCTCGGGTCTCCTGGCCGGTGGCGCTATGGAGGCACTCTCCTCCTGCTATCCCCTCTCTGCCCTCTCGTTCCTCCGCTGGCCGGAGTAGCTGGCCAGGAAATGTGCTACTGATCCACTCGGGGCAACGCTCCTCCGTGCCCCGCTTTGAGAGGTGCTCCGCTCCGGTCCTCGGCCCATCATCCTCAATGTGCGCTCCATCGTCCGTAGTTCGATCTTCAACTCGAAGATCTGACGCCGTGTCTCCCGGGCCTCGGTCCGGTAGCGCTCCAAGTCCGCTGTCCCGGTCTGGAGTCTCTCCACCTCGGCTCGTGCCTGAGCCAGCTCTGTCCGGAGTCGCTCTGCCTCCGATCATCCTCGCTCTGCCTCTGCTCGAGCGCGCTCCGCTTCGGCCACTGTTGTGGTCAGCTCTCTCGCCTGTAGTTTGCATTTTGCATTTTCAGTGTATTAAGCATTTAGTGCATGAGCATTTAGGTCTAAAGAACCATTTAGTTTCTTACCCGCTCCGCGAGGGTGGCCTCCGCCTCCTCGGCCTGAGCAACCGTTCGAGCGAACTCGACATCCCGCTCAGCTCTGCCCCCGGCAGGCTGTGATGAAGATGACGAGGCATTCGGTCCGACTCTTTGGGCTCCCTCGGCCCGCTGCATTTAGAATTAGAGTTAGTCAGTCTCATTTGCATCATTTGAATCATAATCAAAAATCATTTAAGTCTCAGGTTTTGGGAATCCTACCAGAAGCTCCAGAGCGGTCTGGTACTCGTCCCGCTGTTGGATGGTAGCGTGGAGTAGCCCCTCGAGCTCGGCTATCCTTCCCTCAGGGTCTAGATGCATTTAGAAAGCATATGAGTCAGTGCATATAGGAAATTTTCATGTAAAAGCATTCAGAGATAGGGTTTAGAAGTTCATACCGGTCGTCGGGTACCTTGGTACACCTGGTCCCCGTACCGCCCGGCGAAGGCTTTCAAATACGCCTTATCGCTCTCGACCCACTCCTTTACCGCCCGACCTCTCTTGTTCCAATCATGGATGTATTTTACCTTACGAGAGCACCAATCCACATTGCCGCTAATCCCCTTAGATGACTTGCCCGGGCGTTTGTCGTCTCGGCGTGGGAAGGTCACCTCTGGCTGGTGTAGTCCCCGGGTCCGCAAAATCAAGCGGTAGTGGAGTGGCTCGATGACGTTGATGCAGTGCAACCACACGTCTCGCCCACGGTATGATAGGGCTGTCTGGACCCATGGCTGTCCCTCGGTACTCTCGTCCCGGTACGGGGTCCATCTCACCTGGAAATCATGTTAGTTAGTTTGTCAGCATTCATAAGCATTCAGAAGCATTTAGAAGCATTCAAAGCATTTAGAGTTCTGGGCTTACCGCTGTATGCGGGAAAGAATCCAGCTCCTCTTGGATCACCCGGGTCAATCGAGTGATCGACCCTGAGTCCCTGGCGACCACCCATCATCTGGCGATCGGGATCCGCTCGGGGTGGAGTAATGTGCCTCTCCCTATTCCGGGGAGGTATATGAAGCTCCAGATCTGCATTTAGGAGTCATGTCAGTCATTTGCATTGCATTATCATTTGCATAATCATAATAGAAAGCATTTAAGTCAGATTTACCTGTAGAAAAGGCGAGAAGCCGCCCAGCATGGTCTGTCGGTCTGTCGTGCTGAGCGACTCAAACAGGAAGGCCAGGACCGCCGCTCCCCATGCGTACTTCCCGACTCTGCCTAAGTCCTCGAGCAATGGCAGCAGTCTACAGCTGATCACGTCTGCTCAGGTCGTGAATAGAAGCTTCCCGAACAGTAGCATGAGGAACCGTCTCAGGACGCAATCTCCTTCTGGTCCCGCCTCTGCGGCCACATGTGGGCGCACCTGCTCTATCACTCGGCCTATATGCTCCTCAGGTAGCTCTCCCACTGCTATCGCTGCTCCTCTCAGCCCCAGGCTCTCCTGCAGTCTCGATCTCGACAGCTGGGATGAAGTCTGGCCCGGTCTGATTAAATCCAAGCCCAGCAGCTCCTGGGCGAACTCCCTTTAATTTCCGTAAGTCCACCCGGTCACTGCAGCTCCGTGGACCCTCAATCTCGTAATCCGCACTATGTCTTCCAGCGTGGGGATCATGTGGCCCCACGGGAAGATGAATGCTCTGCTAACTGGATCCCACCGCTCGTGCAATGCGTATAGCAGTGGAGTGTCCATCCTGATCGCCTCGATGCTCAGCACCTTGGTAAATCCCATTGCTGCGAGTCGCTCTCTTTGGTAGTCGGGTAGTGCCTGATAGACCGCCCGGATCTGAAGCCATTATATTCTTATTCTTCTTTTTCCCTGCATGCATTTAGATCATAAGTTAGTCAATTGCATCATAAAAAACATCGCATAACATTCATATAATAAAAACAAACAAAAAAATTGAATAATTAAAAACCTAGAAAATAGTCCTGGTCTCTAGTGACTGTGACGGCCCTAGGGTGGGGCGTCACACGTCTCTAACGCGCCAGGGGTGATGCGTTAGGCTCGTGACGGTCGCTGGAAGGACCATCACGCTCTCTGCTAAAGAGCGTTCTCCCCTTTTGTTTCCCTTGGCTTCCCACTGTGGCCAAATGGCCTACATGTGTTCCTAATGGGTTCATAGACCCATTTTCTACCCCCCATTTGTCCATGCATGCACTTAAAAACTCATAAAAATTGAAAATTGAAAATTAGGGCGGGTGGGCTTACCTCTCGGTCTTGGCCCCTCTTCCTCTTCTTTTCTTGTGCTTTGGGTTCTCCTTCGTCCTGGGGTGCTTCCCCTTGATCCTCCTCAGCCGTTGGAGCTTCTCCTTCCGCCGTTGGCTCCCTCGTCGTCGTTTCTTCTTCCACGGGCTGTGGAACCACCTCTTGTTCTATCCGACGGTGGAGGCGACGTATCGCCTTCCTCTTCATCCCCTTTTCCCTTCTCTTCAGTGGCCGTGGGGCCTCGTCGCCGTCCATCCTCGTCGGTGGTCGCCGGTGGTCCTTGGTAGCTCTCGGTTGGGGTTTTTGAGTGTTAGGGCTGTGAGTATGAAGCATGAATGATGGTTTGTGACCGTTCGGTTTGTTTTTTTTTTGAACGCTCAGGAAAAGTGACGGTCTATCGCCAGACCGTTACATTCTCTGGTGCGTCTTCCTTAGACCGTCAGGTCAGTTGAATTGTTTCATTGAAGAATTTAAACCGCCAATATGTAACGGTCCAGTCCTAGACCGTTACGTGGTGTGACGCACCATCTCTAAACCGTGATTTCTTGATGAATAAAATGGCTTATTTTGATGCTTGAATGATTGCATTTTCTTCCATGGTGTATATTATTAATGCTTCTCATGCGTACAAACAGTTATGCCTTGTTTCATGATCATATTAATTATCATTGGCTAATCTTTTGTTCATGGATGAAGTTATGAACAACATCATGCTTTGCCATTCGTCAGGCAGGTAAGTCAGGTATAGTATCCCGAATCCTTTGTCCCTTTAATGCATTACTATATGTTATCTATGATATATTATCTCGAGAACCGGCTGGTCATTCATGTGTTCCAGGATCTGATGTTCCCCTTAAACAAAAATGACGATGATCTAGGTGCACATGTTTAATCGTTGGATAGGCCGTTAGGTTAGAAAAATTTGGGGATGATGGTTCTATCTTGCACGCCATGGTTGCAGATGGTGTCCTGACCCTGATTTCTCCGGTCTAGCAATATTATTCTCGAGTATCTTGTTATTTTATTCTTTTTTTGCATTCATTTTGATGATTTCTTTATTTTAGCCCAGCATGCATCATGCGCATTCTTTGAGCATTCATGAAGCTTCGTCTGTTCAAGCCATCTCAATGATGGTGAATAGCTGTGTTCTTGATCTCGAATAAGGAGAATCATTCCACTCTGAATTAGAAGGATTCCTTCGGTCTACTCGCTTGATTTGGTTAGCTGAAGATCCCTGTCTGGAGTTTAGTCAGCTATCTCTTTCCTTTCTGTTGCCTCCGGCGGCTAGCCGTGTTTTCCTTTCCTTAGTTGTTAGTTCCTCCAGACATGCGTCCTTTGGTTGACTATTTCCTTGTGAGTAGTTCGAAGTTTTCCAGAAAATTCCTGTTGCTTGTTGGTTGTACAGGTGTCATTTGCCATAACGCCCGCTTTTCAGTCCACTCCGCTTCATTTCCACTTCATCTCCATGTTCCATTTCGCTCTCACTTCACCTCCGCTCGCTCCCCTGCAAAGAAGACGTTAAGGAGGGGCATCTGTTGACACCCATTTTATGACCAATAAGTCGGGTCATCTCCTTGTTCATTCTATATGATGCTCCAAGATATTCCCTTTCATTGAGCCTTCTTAATCAGTTGGAGGTTTATTTCATGGGTCTTGATTCCTTGGTTAGGTCTGATTACTTGATTTTTTGCATTCGATAAAGCTTAGCAAGCTTTCCTTTTTAATCTTGGATCCTTATTGTCTCTAACGGTCTATTCCAGGCGTGTTACATTCCTCTGACGCATTATCCCATGGCCGTTACGTATTGAAGAGCCCTTACCCTCAAAGCTCTTATCCTTTGAATCCATTTTCCCTAACGGTCCAACATAGGGGCGTTACATCTTTCTGACGCATCAGCCCATGATCGCTATATCTTGAGAAGTCCTAGAGCTTGAGGCCTCTATTCTAATCCTTATCCTTTTGCCTATCTGTTGTCTCTAACGGTCTGTCGGAAGATCGTTACATAATTGTGACGCGTTATCCCTCGACCGTTACATTCATTCAGAGTCCAATTGTTTAGAACTTCTTCCCGTTGATCGTATCTTCTTAAGAGATAGGGTAGTGTGACGGTCTACTCCTGGCGCGTTACGTCCCTATGGCGGTCTGTCGTGCAGCCGTTACATCCAACAGAGAGTCCTAACAGCTCTGGCTCCATCTCTGCTACTCCGTGGTCGAGTTGAGAGTTTGATCTAGTGGTTTCTCTTCCAAATCTGATCCTCGGGACCTTCTGTTTGTTTCTATGGACTCTTGGGAGTATTATCTTCAAGAGTTTGCTAAGAATCATCCTCCTTTTTAACTGAATTATCCTCTGCTCGACAGGAGAGTTTGAGGGTCTATAAATAGAACCCTTGACTTCATGGTCTGGAGAGGAGAAATCTGGAGTTTGCGTCGAAGTGCTGCCGCATTCTAGAGCCATATCCAACCAAGAAGAATTGATTTTCTGCGTCCATATGCATCTCAGTCAAGGGAGTACTTTGGTTTCAAGTGTTTAGTTTCATCATTGGCATACTTGTGTTCTCCCTTCGCCTTTGCATCATAGCATTGTCCCACTCCTTATTCCACGTTCCTCCACTTGTTTCAATCATCTAAACATCCTTCCTATGTTCTAAAACGCCCAGAGGGGTTAAAAAACCAAACTCCCCCGGTATTCCCCTTTCCTTTTGCATGATATCTGTGGATCTCTTAATTTAGAATAATCCACTTAAGAAAAAATATAATGAAAAGCAAACAATAATCATCAATGTGGAGGAAAATATATGCACGAGGTGCACAAGGGGAGTGTGTGATCGCCAGAGACGCTAGGTCTCAAAAATATAATCAATAAGAACATGGGAGGAATGATCGCGAAAAATACCTCAAAAGATGCGGGGATGTGAGTGCTTCCTTTCTCTTCAAATCGGCCGGCCGATGAAGAGAGTTCTTGCTTTTATTACCCTTGCAAAAAAGACAAATACCAATAAAAAATATGGATTAGAATATGGTGTGTAGCATCAAATTCTATATGTAAAGATGAGCATGAAAATTGTGCAAGAACACACCTTGTGGGTGTTGGCCCTTAAACCCCTATGCAAAAAGGGTATGGGAGTATATGAATGATATGATATAAATATGAATAAAAATGTGAATAAGGGGAAAGAGTGCAAGAGTGCACTGTGGGGAGGTTTCTCAACGTGGTTGAGATGTAAAGAAAATCGAATAGGAGATGGGCGTGCAGATGAATGATGCAATAAACAAAAAAAAAATAAAAATAAAGGAGAAGAGCCTGTGCGATGCTTGGGCTTTGATATTCAATGGGGAGAAGTCTTCCAAGGGATGAAGATGTGCGTGGAGATCCTCCTTCAGCCAGCAGCAGCACCTGTGAGAAGAAAGGAAAACAAAAAAACAAAATAGAAGAAAGAAAAACAGAAGAAGAAAGAACAGAAAAAAAACGGAGGGCGATAGGGAGAGGGATCGACAGAGGAGGAGTCCAACCTTAACAACAGAGCAGTCGGCCCTATTAAATAGAATTGGAGGAGATAAACATGGGCAAGAGTCCAATAAGGGGGAAGGATAAGAATGGGCAAGAGCCCCAATCAAGGTAGGAGTCTAACGAAGCAAGGACTCTCTGGGGAAAGGGCTGCGAAGCCAGAAGATGAAACACGCCTTGGGTCAGGGCGTCAATTCAAGAATTGACGACCTACCATAGGGCGTTAATTCAAAACACACCCTGGCCAAGGACGTCAACACCCAGATCAATTTTAGAAATAAATATTTCTTTTATTTGGAAATTGTGAAAGACGCCTCAGGGAGAGGCGTGAATTGAAAAACGCCCCATGGTAGGGCGTGATTCAACATTTTTCAAACATTTATTCTTTTTCGAAAATTGGATAATTCTAGGAATTGACGCCCTCATCTCAGGGCGTCCTTTCATCAAGAAACGCCCCAGGTAAGGTCGTGTTTTAAAACACGCCCTTCACCAGGTCACGAATTTTAAAATAGGTAAAATGGGGAGAAATAGATAAAATGGGGAGACACGCCCTGGATCAGGCTGCGTTTTTAAAAAACACGCCCCTCTCCAGGGCGTTAATTTTAAAAAAAAGGGGAAAGGGGAGAAAATCCATAAAAAAATGAAAAAAAACACTCAAATAAGCTAATTTGAGGGTCAAATGGGGCATTACAAGGCAATATGAGAAATACTCAAAGTAATGTCAATTTTGGCGCATCTACAGCTACCCCGCCTTGGCGTCTGCTTTGCAAGGGAGCAGAGCAAACTGAAAAGTAGATGCCAAGGTGTGATGAGACACGCAACCAACATCACGTGATGAGCATCAAATCAAAAGCTCGAGATGAAGCAAATCTCGGGAAATTCAATGAAATCAACGATGTTTGGATAAAACGGGGAGTGTGCACGCGGTGCACGAAGGAGATAAAATAAATGATCAACTTCCAGCGCGGTGGAAGTACCCCAGGTCACAAACCTATAGGTTTCACCATTGGGGAGCGATTACCAGCCAATGTGGACGTGCTGGAGCCAAGGTGGATCAAAGGGAAATGAGATTAAAAAATAAGATGATAAAAATCCAAACAAGGAGCTCTCGAGAAAAGACCCAAAATAGCGATAAAACGAACTGAGGATCCAATTCGACAATGAAAATCTCATATCGAGAAAGATTAAGATCAATTCAACTCTCAACATCAGCTTATCAGAAATGATTTTCCAAGTCCTACATGAATGCATGCTGGGCTAAAGGGAAAATAACAAATGAAAATATAATATAATCAAGGATAATATTGTTAAACTGCCCAGACTGGGTCAAGAAACCAATTATGCGAGCTGATACTAAGCCGAAGCCCGTTTATCCACGCACCAACTCGTAAAAAGGGAACCATCGTCCCCGCTCTTGGACGGCTCAACGGCCTATCCGTGTGACTAAGACTTCTCTGGAATCGTCATCGTTTTTGATGAAGGGGAACTCAAATTCCAGATTTACCAAAGTCACAAGGTCCTTGATATAATCTCGTAACATATGTAACATATAGTAGAATGCATACAGGGAGATGATGATATCAATAAGCATGGGAACTGAGAAATGAGCTGCAAGCACCGTGGGGCTTTTAGTGATGATGCCCTGCCGGCGGGACTAAGAGCTTCTTCCTGCGCTCAAAAATTCATTAGCCAAGATATAACAAGCAATGAATAAGGCATTTAATCATAGCATGCATAGCATGAATCAAAGCATCAATCAACCATTATGAATTGAATCATGATATTACAAAGCATCATTATTTGTTGTTTGTCATGAGGATGCCAACTTGGCTAATCAAGTTTTGGAGTTGAATGATCAAGATCTGATATAATGCCCATCGGCGGAGTAGTCAGATGAAATTAGCAGGAGTTGATTGAAAGATTTGGAGATGAATAATCATGAGATATGATAATCAGAATGCTATAGGGAGATGATGCCCCTGGGTGGCATGTCATGAGAATATTGGGAAGAATCAATAGATTGATAGCAATAAGTAGAGAGAGGACCCATCCCGTGCTTTTGGTCTCTGCAAAGCTGTTCCTGCAAAACACCATCAGAAAATACAATGCAAATTTTTGGATTTTGGAAATATGCAAATTTTTATGAGTTTTGGAATATGCAAATTTTTATGAGTTTTGAAATATGCAAATTTTTATGAGTTTTGAAAATATTTAAATTTTTATGGAGATTTTTGGAAAATATTTTGAATTTTTGTTGGGATTTTGATCGTGAAATATTCAATTTTTTTGGATTTTGGCTTAGACATTGTTAATGCAGCATCAAAGGGTTGTTTTGAACCACTGGCTAGGGGTCCTTGTTCCTTCCCTTTTCGCTAAAACTGCCCAAAGCTGGACGTGTATTGAAAGTGGCATCCTATAACCGACCGTCTTTGATCAACGGTGCCCCTACCAAGGCCATACCTGAGAAATGTTCGGTCTTGGAGGGAGAAGAGAAGAATAATTGGAGATAAGCTTTGTGCAGGATGGGAGATATCGGGACTTGAATTCCTTCCAAGGTGTTCCCTTCAAAGAGGTAATCTGTTGTGCCGGGGCTTTATGCCTTTAATTTTTAAACCCTTGACATGCATACGACCAAGGTTTTCCCTGCGGGGACTTTGCCACTCTTGTCATGCCATAATTCACAATCTTGCTTTTATCGAAAGTTTGACTTGATTTTCATAATAGCCCTTTTGGCGAAATGTATATCATGAAATTCAGATTTAGTTTGGGTCAAGACTGCCCCTATTTGAGACTCCTCTCGTATTGGGGATTACCAAGGTTGGGTCATCTCATCCGTCAGCCTCTTGCCCCTGCACGTGGCCGAGTAAAGAAGAGAAAAGACTTTCAGATATACTAATGGCATGGCCAAAGTAGCAACGGTGTTTTACCAAAGGAGCCGGCTAAGGACGCCGTGAAGTGTGTGAGGTGCCCAGCTAAGGTTTGCTCTTAACAAGCAGGGAGAGAACGTTGAATTCCCAGCACGGGGTTCTTATTAACCAAGGTGCTGCATAAGCAAGCCTAAAGACTCTTTTTAACAATGATTTAATTTAACAAAAGCCTAAGATAAAGGTTTAAACCACCACTCTTAATTCTGTTAAGAAGCACTTCATTTTGAAAATCATGCGTGAAGTAATGAGATGATGATATCATGAAAATGCGTACTTACACCAATACATTACCTTGCAACCTTTGTTAAAGCAGCTGCCGTGAGAGGTTGATCATCGTGGGATAGTCCTCTTAGGCAGATAAAGGATTGGAAGCAAAGGATTGAAAGTGGCTTAACAAGAAGGAGTGGTGCCAAGACCAGACTCAGACGAATAAGGAAAAAAAGGAAAAGAGGCGAGGGCTAGAACTCCCTTACTAAGGCGCGGAGACCCTGATCACATGGAACAGTCTACAGAAGGAGAGGAGAATTAGAAGGAGGAATGAGGACTAAAGCCTCGGAAGCAATGGGAGAAAGGGCAGATGCCCAAGGCAGTGGATGTGGAAGAAGTTGGGTCGGACCCAGAATCAGGAGGAATTAGAAGAAGAAATTGGTAGATAGAAAGAGGCGGATCCGGAGGGTCCGGAGGCAGAGGAGAATCGTGAGAGGAGAAATCATCCGGAGGCTCCGGAGGGATGACAAAAGAAGGGACGCGGTGCCCTGAGACGAAATAGGGAAAACGATGATGGAAAAGGAAGAAAAAAAAGAAGGATGTGATGTTCAGGAAGATTAGAAAGATGAATCGGAAGAAAGATGGAGGGTCCGGAGGTTCCGGAGGAAGCAAATGCCGAGGGACGCGATGCCCAGGGAGGAGAGAAAAATCCGGAGGTTCCGGAGGAATGAAATCAGGAAGGAGAAGGTGGAAAGGGGCGTCGTGCCCGAGGGAAAAGTCCGGAGGTTCCGGAGGAAGCAAATAAAAAAGGTGGAGAGGGGCGTCGTGCCCAAAGGGAAAGTCCGGAGGTTCCGGAGGAAGAATATAGAAAGGGGCGCGATACCCAAGAGAGAGGAATGAAGGAGGATCAGGAGGAAAATCCGGAGGTTCCGGAGGTAGCAAATGAGAAGGGGCGCGATGCCCAAGGGGAAAATCTGGAGGTTCCGGAGGAGGAAGGTGGAAAGGAGCGCGATGCCCAAGAGAAAGGTCCGGAGGTTCCGGAGGAGGAGAATGGAAAGGGGCGCGATGCCCGAGGGGAAAGTCCGGAGGTTCCGGAGGGATGACAAAAGAAGGGACGCGATGCCCTGAGATGAAATAGGGAAAAAGATGATGGAAAAGGAAGAAAAAAGTGAAGGATATGATGTCCCTGAGGAGCAGGAAGATGAATCGGAAGAAAGATGGAGGGTCCGGAGGTTCCGGAGGGATGAAATCAGAAGGGACACGGTGCCCGGGGAAGAGTGGATGAAAAGGATCAGGAAGGTCTGGAGGTTCCGGAGGAATAAGATGGAAAAGGGCGCGATGCCTGAGGGGCAAGTCCGGAGGTTCCGGAGGAATAAGATGGAAAAGGGCGCGATGCCTGAGGGGCAAGTCCGGAGGTTCCGGAGGAATGGAATCAGGAAGGGCGTCGTGCCCTAAGAAAAGGGATGAGACACCTGGAGGTTCCAGGGAAATAATAGCAAAGGGGACGCGATGCCCCGGAGGAAGAGAAAGATCTGGAGGTTCCAGAGAAATGAGATGGAAAGGGGCGCGATGCCCAAGGAGGAGGGAAATAGAATCCGGAGGTTCCAGAGGATTAAGATGGAAAGGGGCGCGATGCCCGAGGGGAAAGTCCGGAGGTTCCGGAAGAATAAGGTGAAAAGGGGCGCGATGCCCGAGAGAAAGGTCCAGAGGTTCCGGAGGAAGAGAATGGAAAGGGGCGCGATGCCCGAGGGGAAAGTCCGGAGGTTCCGGAAGTAGCAAATGAGAAGGGGCGCGATGCCCAAGGGGAAAATCCGGAGGTTCCGGAGGAAGAAGATGCCGAGGGACGCGATGCCCTGGGAAGAAGGGAGAGAAATCTGGGAGATGAAAAGGTTGGAAAGGGGCGCGATGCCCAAGTAATGAAGATGAATATGAATAAGATGGGAAATGCGGAGGATCCGGCGGTGCCGGAAGATGGGGAAGATACGGGTTCGGAAAACCGGGAAAGAAGAAGTGCAATTGCATGCAATATGATGGATGCGATGAATGCAGCGAATGCAGTGAATAGAATGAATGCATGAAGGAAGATGAAAAATGAGAAGAATACGAAGGGTGAGAGGGTGAGGTCCTCCTCTTTCCCCTGGAAGTGGCCCATGAAGAAAACGCGATCGACAAGAATATGGATGGGGTGGATAAAGGAGTGGAAGGCCCCTTAGTGCCAAAATAACTGCCCCTCCACGGCAGTGAGAGAGTATAGCCCACTGGCTTAATGGACAAAGCATAAGCCCATGATGAAGCTTCAATGGTAAATAACAACTCCCTTGGAAGGTGAAAAGTAATAGCGGGAGGGAGTTGGAAAGTTAGGCTTGGAAGCATCATGTTGCCGAGGAGTTCAAGATTTGGAAATTGGAACAAAGAGTGCCCTGCCCGGCCCTTACGCAGCATCAATGCTTGGCGTGGTGGCGACTTGGCCTTGATGTAGCGGTGAAAGCGCGTCGTTAATACGCCCGCTTATCAACGTTATATTATACCGAAATCACGCACTTAAAAAGATTTAAATTCGAGTAAAGTGGTGAAGACGGGTCGATCCACAGGGAACAAAGTTTTCTTAAATAGTATGGATACAATTTCTTTTGCTTGAAAAAGTATAATTTGACATGGTTTTAAGCTAATTACACTAATTACACATGATTAAGAAACACATGGAATGTTGACTCTGAATAACAGCAAGTTTGGAGACAACCTATCTTTAAAATTAGAAGGATTTAGACGAAATGGAAAACAGAAAAGTTGTAGAGAAAAACGAGAGGAAAAAGATTGATGAAGAACTCAAAATCAAAAGATGAAAGGAAGAAGGTGAAAAGCTTTAAAAACAGGGGTCGGATGAATAGTACCTGACAGAAAAACAGCAGCTTAGAAAATTAATTCTAGAGCTCAAACAAAGAAGAATTGGACAACGGGCAAGAAGAAGAAAACTTAGATCTACAAGTTGAGAACAACTTTCATGAAGAACTCAGAGTTATTTGAGGATTGTAAAGGCTTCAAAATGATGAAATGGTACAGGGTATCACCACGGATGAACAGTAATTACTCTAAACAGAATTAAGAAGATTAGGCTATAGATTAAGAACGAGATAGAATCAGAAAAAGTGGTGAACATAAAAAGTGTGGGGAATGTAAACAGGAACAACTTTGATGAAGAAGGAAATTACAAACGGGGATCATAACAACATGAAAAAGGGCGAAGAACAGTAAGAACATGCATAAGAACACCAAGAACAAAATATAATTAACACAAGAAAACAACTAATATTGTATTAAAATCTCTCAAATCACTCATTACAAAGTGGCTAAACTCTCAAAACAATCAAAGCTCACAACTCAAAACTCAAAACAAATGGCTTTCTAAACAAAATGCTATCCTTTCCACCCTTCCTCTCCTTAATCCTTGTATATAGGGGTCTATTTATAGGATTATAGAACACCCTTGTACACCCCTTCAATGCACAAATTTGACTATACTTCCTTTATTAACATGTGGTAAGCACATTCCTAATTTTTTATAATTTTTTTCTTGCCATTTGCTTCTTCTTTCTTCCTTCTTTGGTGGCTCATTTTGTTGATTCTGCCGACATGGGTTCGGAGGGCGCGATGCGCCGGATGGAGAGAGGGCCGCGCGGCGGCGCGGTGCGCCCACCGCTAGCAGACAGAGGGGGGGCGGCGGCGGCGCGGTGCGCCCGCGGATGTGAGGAGGGGAGAGGGGGGCGGCGCTGTGCGCCCGCCCCTTCTCTTCTTCTTCCTGGTCCGTGCGAACAGAGGAGGGGGGCGCGATTTGAGGAGGGGGCGGGATCGAATCCCGCCCCCACTTCTTCACCTGCTTCCTGCGCACAAAACACACACACACATATTAATATAATATATATATATATAACATATATATAGCTTAATAAATCTTATAAATATGTTATAAATGTTAAAACATGTTAGAAAATTATGATTTTTTTCTTTTTTATTTTATTTATTTAAAGTGAACATTTGACTCATCAATTATTTTTTTGTTATTTTTATTATTTTCTTTTCCTTTTTTTTTATTTGGTTTCTTATTCTCCTTCTCTCATCGAGGACTTGTAAAAATACATAAAAATTATCGTAAATATTTATTTAATTTCACAAATTAGGGAGTTGATTCGAACTTCAAAATAGATGTGATACATGCATATTTATTATCATTAAAGCTCAAAAGAAATGTTTATAATGGCTTTTTAATAGGTAAAAATATGCAGTTATCACACCCCCCCAACTTACTCATTGCTAGTCCCTTAGCAATGCAATTTAAGAGCACATAAAAATTTAGGACTATCAAGAGGTTTAAATTATCCAGACTTCATTTTCAATCATCTTTCATAGAGTTAACTAAGGAGCAGGATTCTGGACTAATTATCATTGACTAGCCTTATGTCAAAAATGCAGGTACATGATCAAGAATCTAATCAAAATTCAGTAGCACTTGTGCATGTGTAATGCTAACTCCACAGTGAAGATAATTGCATCCCTCATTTGCTATTCTGAATAAATGTCTTTCAATTCTGCACTCTTACTTAGAGCGTTTAGCACACTAGCTTATTGTCTGCCTTCTTTTTATTTTTATTTTTTTTTCTATTATTTTTTTTTTGTTTTTGTACACATGATGCTGCACTACCCGTCACTATTTTACACGAACCTCAACACGTCTTAGGTGAAGTAGGCCCGGTTCCACAGATTAGAGTTCCCGTTTCCTTTTTACGCGAACCTCAACACGTCTTAGGTGAAGTAGGCCCGGTTACTCAGAATCGGAGCATTTTTCATGGTGTTTATTTTTTCATGAATAATTCTTATGGCAGAAAGCTTTGTAAAAGTTCTCTTTTCAGAAAGTGCAGAATATCAGACAGTACCTAAAATAGCAGAAGACTTGTCATTCTTGTTTCATTAGCGTGCAAAGTGAGTTTCTTTGTTCTAAAGTGCATCTGAACTTTAAATAGACTCTTAAATAAGTGTTCCATGGCTAGAGGAAAGAAATTATCCATCATCCTTTTCCCAGTTCGTTCTATTCAGAATGACTTTTCAAGCAGGAATCTGGAAACTCAAAATGGGGATTTACATGACAGATTCTCATACAACAAAGCATTCTCATACAACAAAGCAGGGTAGCAAGCAAGAACTCATGGTATTTTCATGAAAAATTTTCAAAAATTTTCTCCCTCCCCCCAAACTTAAAGGGCATTGTCCCCAATGACATATGCAATAGAAAGCTTAGAGGACAAGTAAACATAAAATATGGTTGGGATGGAATGACACAACCTGGTGGGCGGGGTGACGACGGCTCCAATGCTGTGTGGCCTGGCAACTGAAACACAAACACACAAAATATCAAATCACAAAAACCGTGGGTTGCCTCCCAAAAGCGCTAAGTTTACCGTCTTCAGCCAGACGCATGAAAGTTCAAATGGAAATCATACCTGATCATGTAAGGTGATGGATTCTTTTGGTGATAACAGTTCATTCTCCAAGTAGGGTTTTAACCGTTGGCCATTAACAGTAAAAAGATGACCATTTTCTGGATTTAGAATTTGGACAGCGCCATGGTCAAAGGTCTTAATGACAGTGAATGGGCCATCCCATCTGGATTTCAACTTACCCGGGAACAAACGTAACCGTGAGTTAAAAAGCCAAACTCTTTGATTTGCAAGGAAAGTTTTTCTATGAATATGCTTATCATGGAAAGCTTTAGTTTTGGCTTTGTAAATCTTGGAATTTGCGTAGGCCTCATTACGCAGTTCCTCCAGTTCATTAAGTTGTAGGGCTCTTTGAGCTCCAGCTTGAGTTAAGTCAAAATTGACTTGCTTAATTGCCCAATAAGCTCTATGTTCAAGTTCAACAGGTAAGTGGCAGGCTTTTCCAAAGAGAAGGCGAAATGGAGACATTCCAATGGGAGTTTTGAATGCAGTTCTGTAGGCCCAAAGTGCATCATCTAGTCTATCAGACCAGTCTTTCCTATCTGGCCTAACTGTCTTATGCAGAATGTTTTTAATCTCCCTATTGGAAACCTCCACCTGGCCACTGGTTTGGGGATGATAGGGGGTAGCGATTTTGTGGGTGATCCCATATTTCTTGAGCAAAGATTGGAATCGGGAGTGAGTGAAATGCGATCCCCCATCACTAATGACAGCCTTCGGACAACCAAACCTAGAGAGAATGTTCTTGCGAATAAATTTCAGGACCACCTTGTGATCATTGGTCCGAGTGGCTATAGCTTCGATCCATTTTGACACATAATCGACCGCCACCAAAATGTATTCATTTCCAAAAGATGATGGAAACGGTCCCATGAAATCTATTCCCCAAACATCAAAAATTTCAACCACTAGAATTGGATTTAGCGGCATCATATCTCTCTTAGACATATTGCCCACGGCTTGACACCTTAAACATGTTTTGGAGAATTCATATGCATCCTTGAATAAGGTGGGCCAATAGAAGCCACTCTGCAAAACTTTAGCCGCAGTTTTCTTCCCCGAGAAGTGTCCCCCACAAGCTAGACTGTGACAAAAATTCAATACTGATTGTTGTTCCTCTTCGGGGACACATCGCCGAATGATGTGATCCGGACCCATGTGAAAGAGTTCCGGGTCCTCCCAAAAATAGTGTTTGACCTTTGCAAAGAAATGATCCTTTTCCTGCTTAGTCCACCCACCCGGTAGTTGGCCTATTGCCAAGAAATTGACAATATGAGCATACCAAGGGGTTGAGGTGATAGACAATAATTGCTCGTCAGGAAAGGAATCAGACATTGGAGCACTCTCAGGAATCACTATTCGAGACAAGTGATCAGCCACCACATTTTCTAACCCTTTCTTGTCTCTAATTTCCAAATCAAATTCTTGGAGCAACAAAATCCATCTAATCAGACGAGGTTTAGCCTCTTTCTTGGTAAGCAGGTACCGTAAAGCGGCGTGATCAGAATAGACAATGACTTTGGCCCCCAAAAGATATGATCGGAATTTCTCCAGGGCAAAAACAACGGCCAAAAGCTCTTTCTCGGTGGTGGTATAATTCATTTGAGCATCTGCGAGAGTGCGACTCGCATAATAAATCACCACAGGTTTCTTGTCAATCCTTTGCCCCAAGACAGCTCCAATAGCATAGTCCGAGGCATCGCACATAATTTCAAAAGGTAGTGACCAATCTGGTGTTTGAAGAATTGGAGCTTGGGTCAAGGCTGCCTTTAAGGAATGGAAAGCCTCAAGACACGACTCATCCAAGTGAAATGGAGTGTCCTTGGTTAAGAGCTTAGTGAGAGGACGAGTGATGGTAGAGAAGTTCTGAATGAACCTTCTATAAAAACCCGCGTGGCCAAGAAAAGAGCGGATTTGTTTGACAGATGAAGGAGGAGGAAGATTGGAAATTAGGTCGACCTTAGCCTTGTCTACCTCCATCCCCCTTTCAGAAATTACATGGCCTAACACAATGCCCTCTCGTACCATAAAATGACTCTTTTCCCAACTCAACACCAGGTTGGATTCAATACACCGAGCCAGCACCTTCTTTAAATTCTCCAAGCAATTATCAAATGAGTCTCCAAAAACGGAGAAGTCATCCATGAAAATCTCCAAAAATTCTCCCACCATTTCAGAGAATATGGCCATCATGCACCGCTGAAAGGTGGCAGGGGCATTGCAAAGCCCGAATGGCATTCTCCTGAAAGCAAACGTGCCATAAGGACACGTGAACGTTGTCTTCTCTTGATCTTCCGGGTAGACCGCAACTTGATTATACCCGGAGTATCCATCCAAAAAGCAGAAATATCTTTGCCCAGCCAACTTCTCCAAAATCTGATCTATAAACGGGAGAGGGAAATGATCCTTCTTTGTCATAGAATTTAATTTTCTGTAATCAATACAGACTCTCCATCCCGTTTGTATTCTCATTGGCACTTCTTCTCCTCTCTCATTTTGAATCACGGTCAGCCCAGATTTCTTTGGAACGACTTGTGTGGGGCTGACCCATTTGCTATCAGAGATGGGATATATAATCCCGGCATCCAACCACTTCACCACTTCTTGCTTAACCACCTCTTTCATGTTCGGGTTTAGCCGGCGTTGCATCTCCCTGCTCGGCTTGGCATTGTCCTCCATGTAAATGTGGTGCATACAAACATCCGGACTGATGCCCTTGAGATCGGTCACCGACCATCCCATTGCCCCCCTATGCTCCTTAAGAACATCTAAGAGTTGATATTCCTGAGCCGAAGTAAGATGAGAAGCAATAATCACGGGCAGAGTTTGGTCAGGACCCAAGTAAGCATATTTGAGAGAATCCGGCAGAGGTTTCAACTCAAGAGTAGGCGGCTGGTCCAAAGATGGAAGTGCAGGTTTGGATTGTAATGGAGGGAGTGATTCTACCCTAGACCAGGGTGAGAAAGAGAGAGACGAATCCTGAAGCATGTTTCCCTCCTCTAGGGTATCCTCGATGTCATCCGGACTTTCATCCATCACCTCCTCACAGATATCGATGATATTACACTCCTCTTCATTGTCCGGGTATTGGGACGCCTTAAACACATTTAAAGCAACCTTCTCACCTCCAAATGAGATATCCATCATTCCCGTGGCATAATTGATATTGGCCTTAGCCGTAGCTAAAAATGGACGACCCAAAATGATGGGTGTGTGTTTTAAATCATGGGTTGAGGCCATATCTAAAATGAGGAAATCCACCGGGAAATAGCACTCATGCACTTTAACAATAACATCTTCTAAAAGACCCCTTGGAGTTTTTACCGACCGATCCGCCAATTGAAGGATTATGGAAGTGGATTTCAATTCCCCTAGATCAAACTTCTCATAGATAAAGGTGGGTAAAAGATTTACACTAGCACCTAAGTCTAGCAATGCCCGATCAAAGGTGACTCCACCTATCTCACATGAAATCAAGGGGGCCCCGGGGTCCTTTAACTTTCTTGGCAAATGGTTCATAACAACGGCACTAACATCCTCAGATAAACGGACCTTTTGGGTCGCCACTTTTGACTCCCTTCTTGGAGTACAAAGCTCTTTTAAAAACTTGGCATATGCCGGCACATGCTTGATTGCATCCAAAAGTGGAATATTGATATTCACCTGTTTGAATAATTCCACTAATTCTTCCTGTTGTGCTGGCGGTTTCTTATGAGCTTTTGACTTTAGAGCATCGGGAAAAGGAGCCTTAGGCACATATTCTTGAGGTCCATCATCAATTGTTGCCTTTCCTTTATCCATTCTCTTATCTCCATTGTCCGGATTTTTCGGTGCTTTTCCAATTACGGGCTCCTCTTCCTCATCACCCTCCTCTTGGGTGTCTTGACCCGAACTACTGGTAATTCCCCCGGCCTTGTAAGGGTCGTCTAAAACCTTCCCACTCCTGAGAGAAGAGATTGCCTTAGCATTCTCAAATTGGGGACCTGGAGGATGGGGCGGTTGAGGTTGAGTAGGAAGAATAGGAACTCTTTGGGGGAAGCCCGGAGGTTGGTTCCTAGGATTAGCCATAGGTTGGCTAGGAAGCTGACCGACCTCTCTCCGAACATTTCCTGCGGCAATTTGGCCGATTTGACCTTCCAACTTAGCTATGGATTGCTGTTGCGAATAAATGAGTTGTTGGAGTCGGTCAAACTTTTCATCAAAATTTGACTGCAGAAATTGAGGAGGAGGTTGGAAGGGGACTTGATTAGATCTGTTGGATGGATAATGATGGAACTGGCCCTGAGAGTATTGAGATTGCTGATACGGGGCCTGAGAGTGCTGAAACTGAGGTTGAGAATATTGGTGGAATGGTGCATGATGTTGAGATGGAGCTTGTTGAAACGAAGATTGGTGTTGTTGTAGGTGAGGTTGAAGTGGTTGTTTTTGAAATGCGGGATTTGATTGGTTGGAAGATGAGCCTTGTTGGGATTTCCAAGAAAAATTTGGGTGATTTCTCCAGCCTGGATTGTAGGTGTTAGAGTAAGGATCATATGGAGGCTTAGAGACACCCTGAGCAGCGAATATTTGTTCTTGGATGAATGGGGGAAGTTGAGCTGCAGTGGGGCAATCGGTGACACCATGATCAGAGCTAGAACAAATAGCACAAACTTCACCATGGTTGGGAGGTGAGGATGGTTGAGGTTGAGAGACTGAAGAAGAAGAAGGTTCATGCCTAGACAGAAATTGATCTAGCTTTTGGGCGACGAGATCAACATTTTCTATCTTCTTGGCCAATAATTCCATTTTGCTCAACTTCTGAGTCAAGGCATTCATATCCATCCTATTCTCTTGCTCACCATGGCTCTTTACTTCATACAGCCCGCCCTTTTTAGCCGGCCCAATTACTCTTTCATAGGATGAAAGTGAAGCATGACTAATTGAGTTTTCACTCAACATTTCAAAAAGATCATGTGCCTCATCCTCACTCTTACTCATAAACGCTCCCCCACAAGAGGCATCCACCATTTGCCTGTAACTGTCGGTCAAGCCCTCATAAAATGCCTGAACAATTTGCCAGCGTGATAATCCATGGTGAGGGCATTTCCTTATTAAATCCTTTAACCGATCCCATGACTCGTGGATTTGTTCCCCAGAATTTTGTGTAAATCCAGTAATTGCTCTCCTCATTGTGTTGGTTCGTCCAATTGGGTAGAATTTCTTCAAAAATTCTTTTTGCATTTCAGCCCAAGTGTCAATTGACCTACCCAAGGTTCCTAACCAGTATTTGGCCTTATCCTTGAGGGAGAAGGGGAAGAGAGTCAGCCGGAGAGCATCATCAGAGAAGTTGGAGATTTTAACAGTTGAGCAAATCTGGAGGAACTCATCCAGATGTCGGTAGGGATCCTCATTTGTAAGGCCGTAAAAGGATGGCAACATTTGGATGGTGGAGGATTTTATCTCATAGTGAGCTGCTTGGTTTTGAGGTGTTTGAGTGAAAAATGAAGGTTGATATTGATCTGGAATGAAATAATCCTTCATTTGTTTGGGGGCCACTTGTTGGGTTTGATTTTGATTTTGGTCTGCCATGAGGTTAGGTTTATGGTGAATGGTGGAATGCACTAACCTCTCAATCTCGTCTATTGGTCCTAATAAAGGTGGGTGAAGGGATCGCCTACCTTGCATAAACTAGGACAAAAAGAGAAAAAAAAAAACTTTTTATGATAATTTTGTTTATTTAAATTTTTTTTTTTGATTTGATTTTTTTTTTTTTTAACTCAACCAAGATGAAAGAAGAGAAGAGAAGAGAAGAGAAGAGAAGAGAGAATGACTCTTTTGTTTTTATGTTTTTCTTTTTATGATTTTTGTTTTGTTTTGTATTTAAGCAAACACAAGCAAGTTTTCACACAAGCTTAATGACCTAGATGAGTCCTAATCTACCAATGTGGTTTCACAAAGTGATTAAAGTATAACTTACGGTTAACCTCAATATGTCCACCAGCCAGGTAAGGGGTGGGGAAGTGGGAGGTTCCCCCTACTTTCGTAGGGACCTAATTATGCCAAACCACTGTCCCGCTTATGGCGTTTGCCGTTGACCGTCTTGCCTTAGACACCGGTTTTCATAAGAGGTTAAACTTCAATTATACAGAAATCAAAGTGTGATCCTAGGGCCAATGTTTACTG
This sequence comes from Amorphophallus konjac, assembly GCA_022559845.1. Taxonomy (NCBI): domain Eukaryota; kingdom Viridiplantae; phylum Streptophyta; class Magnoliopsida; order Alismatales; family Araceae; genus Amorphophallus; species Amorphophallus konjac. The sequence goes on from CM040118.1 coordinate 114,011,384, forward strand.
AGTTTTAATTAGGGCCTAGGTAATGCAAACATGAATGACTTTGTGATTTTTGGGCTAAGGAGAGGGTGATGAAATCCCCCACCTTATCTTATTTATGGGTGTTACCCTTAGAATGATTTAAAAATGGAATGCAACAAACAATGATCAAACAAGGGGTTTAATATGCAAATGCATGAACAATTATTTTCTAAACACAATATATCATGACATTAATGCAACTTAAATGATGAATGATCCTAAAACATGATGTGTGTAGTTGCTAGTCTTGGAATGAGAATTTTTTATTAGGTTCAAATGAAGATTTTTTTTTTTTGTCTTTTATTAATGAAACTATCTAGCCAATTTTTTTGAAATTTTTCTAAATATAAAAGCTCATAAAGTAAAGAAAATAAACCAAATCACAAGAGAGAAGATGGATCTACTTACCTGGAGCACTCTTTTGAATTTTCTGATTTTTTTTTTTGTCATTTTCCTGTAAAAATAAAAAAAAGAGAAAGAAATTAATATACAAATAAACAAATCAATCAAAAGAATATCCAACCATTAAAAAAAATTTGTTCCCCGGCAACGGCGCCAAAAATTGATGTAGCGGTGAAAGCGCGTCGTTAATACGCCCGCTTATCAACGTTATATTATACCGAAATCACGCACTTAAAAAGATTTAAATTCGAGTAAAGTGGTGAAGACGGGTCGATCCACAGGGAACAAAGTTTTCTTAAATAGTATGGATACAATTTCTTTTGCTTGAAAAAGTATAATTTGACATGGTTTTAAGCTAATTACACTAATTACACATGATTAAGAAACACATGGAATGTTGACTCTGAATAACAGCAAGTTTGGAGACAACCTATCTTTAAAATTAGAAGGATTTAGACGAAATGGAAAACAGCAAAGTTGTAGAGAAAAACGAGAGGAAAAAGATTGATGAAGAACTCAAAATCAAAAGATGAAAGGAAGAAGGTGAAAAGCTTTAAAAACAGGGGTCGGATGAATAGTACCTGATAGAAAAACAGCAGCTTAGAAAATTAATTCTAGAGCTCAAACAAAGAAGAATTGGACAACGGGCAAGAAGAAGAAAACTTAGATCTACAAGTTGAGAACAACTTTCATGAAGAACTCAGAGTTATTTGAGGATTGTAAAGGCTTCAAAATGATGAAATGGTACAGGGTATCACCACGGATGAACAGTAATTACTCTAAACAGAATTAAGAAGATTAGGCTATAGATTAAGAACGAGATAGAATCAGAAAAAGTGGTGAACATAAAAAGTGTGGGGAATGTAAACAGGAACAACTTTGATGAAGAAGGAAACTACAAACGGGGATCATAACAACATGAAAAAGGGCGAAGAACAGTAAGAACATGCATAAGAACACCAAGAACAAAATATAATTAACACAAGAAAACAACTAATATTGTATTAAAATCTCTCAAATCACTCATTACAAAGTGGCTAAACTCTCAAAACAATCAAAGCTCACAACTCAAAACTCAAAACAAATGGCTTTCTAAACAAAATGCTATCCTTTCCACCCTTCCTCTCCTTAATCCTTGTATATAGGGGTCTATTTATAGGATTATAGAACACCCTTGTACACCCCTTCAATGCACAAATTTGACTATACTTCCTTTATTAACATGTGGTAAGCACATTCCTAATTTTTTATAATTTTTTTCTTGCCATTTGCTTCTTCTTTCTTCCTTCTTTGGTGGCTCATTTTGTTGATTCTGCCGACATGGGTTCGGAGGGCGCGATGCGCCGGATGGAGAGAGGGCCGCGCGGCGGCGCGGTGCGCCCACCGCTAGCAGACAGAGGGGGGGCGGCGGCGGCGCGGTGCGCCCGCGGATGTGAGGAGGGGAGAGGGGGGCGGCGCTGTGCGCCCGCCCCTTCTCTTCTTCTTCCTGGTCCGTGCGAACAGAGGAGGGGGGCGCGATTTGAGGAGGGGGCGGGATCGAATCCCGCCCCCACTTCTTCACCTGCTTCCTGCGCACAAAACACACACACACATATTAATATAATATATATATATATAACATATATATAGCTTAATAAATCTTATAAATATGTTATAAATGTTAAAACATGTTAGAAAATTATGATTTTTTTCTTTTTTATTTTATTTATTTAAAGTGAACATTTGACTCATCAATTATTTTTTTGTTATTTTTATTATTTTCTTTTCCTTTTTTTTATTTGGTTTCTTATTCTCCTTCTCTCATCGAGGACTTGTAAAAATACATAAAAATTATCGTAAATATTTATTTAATTTCACAAATTAGGGAGTTGATTCGAACTTCAAAATAGATGTGATACATGCATATTTATTATCATTAAAGCTCAAAAGAAATGTTTATAATGGCTTTTTAATAGGTAAAAATATGCAGTTATCAGGCCTCTTCAATCATGCTTGGCACAATGATCCGGATTGGCATTCGGCAAATAAATTCTTGGGTCTTGAACATCACGGCCATGGCCAAATCTGTCTTGCCCGGCTCTTGATCATCTTCGACACATATACTTGCAGAAGCACCCACATTCCCAGTAGTAGAAGGAGGTGAAGCAGAGGCGGAAGGCTCCATGAATGGTGGAGGCATGATGGAAAGCGTTGGCAAATGGGTGAGCGTAAGCGGGGGTTCAAACACGTCGAGTTTCTCCCTTTGCTCGGAAGCAGTTGGGATTGGCTCGGGTGCAAAAAGGGGTGGATCCTGCTCAGGATTAGCCATGGGTAAGGGTAAAGGGTAAAATGGTGGAATGGGCAAAGTGGGTTTTAAAGGGATAATAGAAGGCCGAGGTGGCGGTAATGGGAGGTTAATTGGGGAAGGTTCAATGGTGGGTTCGATGGAGGCTAATGGTGTGGAGGTAGATGGCTTAACGGGTGGAGGTTTAATAGCGGAAGGCTTGGGGGAGGCCAGTGTTGCGGAGGTTAATGGTGTAACTAGAGGAGGTGTAATGTATGCGGTGTCAAGGATAGGAGGAGACTTACAATGTGCCGGTGTGGGTGATTGAAGTATCGACCCATCATCGTAACACCAATTAGTCTCATAAATAGGGGTTGGATCAGGGATGGTTTCATCCTGAGCAGGAGGTTTATCAAATGATAGTGGAGGGAGCGGAAAATTAAGGAAACTCGAAAGGGGTGCCTACGGAGCTTCATCATCATTGTACACTGCCTCGGATTCTTCGAATGCCGGCTCTTGCTCACTTGAACCGCCGACGCCGTAATCATCCCTCCTGTCTTTCCATTCTCTCTACATCTTTGTAATCTCGTCCAAAGCGGCATGGAGAGGATTGACTGGAGTAGGAGGAGCCGTGACCCTCTTTATTTGTTCCTCCATCAAAGTAATCTTATCAAGCAGAGATTGTTGGAGGGGTGTGACTTGAACAACCGAGGGTTGGCAGGGCCTTGAAGGAGGAGGGGCCGCATAAAAAGGCCGTGGAGGGGAGTTGACGGGATGACCCGTAAAAGAACCCGGACGGGCCGGATTGCAAGGAATATAAGGGGCTCGGGGCCGTGATGGAGGAGGAATAGAAGGAGGCGGGTGTCGGACCACCCGAGGAGGAGTGTGAATAGAAGGGGATGGGTAATGGGCTACCCGATTAGGAATATGAATAGAAGAGGGAGGTGGGTGATGGGCCACCCGATTAGGATTGGAAGGGGGAGATGAAGGAGATGCACCCTCAACAGCGGCCTTAAGGGCTTGAATCTGTTGAGGGGTGAGATGATCTAATGCATGCAAAATTCGGGAGACCTTCTCATCGTTGGGATGAGAGGGCTTAATGGGAATAGTGGCTCGAAATCGAGTCGAAGGACCATTGGATTGGACATTGCCCAAGGGTCGGGCAACACCATAAGAGTGAGGACGTGGTCCTTTGAAAGTATGGTGAGAATTTTGAACATGTTGAAAGTGAGGATTATAAGAAGTGCTAGGTTGTGCATCCTCATGACTTGAATTAAACATGTTATCTTGTTTATAGTAAGCCATCATGCAATCAAAGTTCAAAATAATATGCAAAGAAGCACACAAAAGAGATGGTTACCTTGATTTGATTTGTTTGAACCTTGGTGAATTAAGGATTTTATCAAAGTTTTGAATGATTCACACAAGGGGGGGGAAACTTAGTTTCAATATGGTTTGAACTCCAATGCCAACTAGGAACCCTCTCTCACCACGTATAGGCCAACTAACTCGGGACTTCAAAAGGGTACAACCTGCCCGGCATCCGTGAGGGAATCCACGGGTGCGGGGACTTACGAAGGCTTGGAAAAGGGATTTCCAGTCCAAAGAGACGGAATGCTCAATGGAGGGTCATCCCGATTCCAAGAGGGTGTGTGGATCCTAATGAAGAGGAGGGGGCTCCCAAACCAATGCAAAAAATGAATGCAACAGGGGAAATCAGGCCAACCACACAATATGATCAAACAATATGAAATATCATGAAAACTCACCCACGGGAAGGGTTCTGGAAACCCATAGTAAAAACACGCCCTGGCAGGGGGCGCTACTAACAAAAGACACGACAGTGTGACTGTCGTGAATCAACGTGAGGGGCCCAGGGGCAGGGTAGAAAGCGCCTTAGGGTGAGGCGCTATCCATAAAAGGACGCCCTTTCCAGCGGGCGTCAAATTCACAAGACACGCCCTGATTTGGGGCGCTAATCAAGTAAAAGACGCCCTAGATCAGGGCGTGAATTCACAGGCAGCGTAAAATAACGGAAGAAATCAGGAGATATGCTCGAAGACGCCCTGCCAGAGGTCGTTACACTGGAACAAGACGCCCCGAGTTAGGGCGTTAACTTAAAACGCCCCTCTGTCATAGGCGCTAATTACCTTTCTTCCAGAAAACCTTCACGGCCGACAGTATCAAGCACTCACAGTCACAGTAGGCAATCAACAATATGGATATTAAGATAACAGCATGCTCATCAAAGATTTGGAATAAGTGGAAATTCTAAAAAAGAAAATAACAAACTGACAAATCACTTAGGGAAGAAAGCAAAGCCAATGGAGGGTGCCCGAGGGGCACAAAAGGAGACGCACCGAGGGTGCAATAGGGGAGATGGCACACGCGGGTGCCTAAGGGGAAAAGGGGAAATAAAGAGAACGCAAAGGGTCCCACCGTGATCGCCAATTTGTGGATCTCTTAATTTAGAATAATCCACTTAAGAAAAAATACAATGAAAAGCAAACAATAATCATCAATGTGGAGGAAAATATATGCACGAGGTGCACAAGGGGAGTGTGTGATCGCCAGAGACGCTAGGTCTCAAAAATACAATCAATAAGAACATGGGAGGAATGATCGCGAAAAATACCTTAAAAGATGCGGGGATGTGAGTGATTCCTTTCTCTTCAAATCGGCCGGCCGATGAAGAGAGTTCTTGCTTTTATTACCCTTGCAAAAAAGACAAATACCAATAAAAAATATGGATTAGAATATGGTGTGTAGCATCAAATTCTATATGTAAAGATGAGCATGAAAATTATGCAAGAACACACCTTGTGGGTGTTGGCCCTTAAACCCCTATGCAAAGAGGGTATGGGAGTATATGAATGATATGATATGAATATGAATAAAAATGTGAATAAGGGGAAAGAGTGCAAGAGTGCACTGTGGGGAGGTTTCTCAACGTGGTTGAGATGTAAAGAAAATCGAATAGGAGATGGGCATGCAGATGAATGATGCAATAAACAAAAAAAAATAAAAATAAAGGAGAAGAGCCTGTGCGATGCTTGGGCTTTGATATTCAATGGGGAGAAGTCTTCCAAGGGATGAAGATGTGCGTGGAGATCCTCCTTCAGCCAGCAGCAGCACCTGTGAGAAGAAAGGAAAACAAAAAAACAAAACAGAAGAAAGAAAAACAGAAGAAGAAAGAACACAAAAAAAATGGAGGGCGATAGGGAGAGGGATCGACAGAGGAGGAGTCCAACCTTAACAACAGAGCAGTCGGCCCTATTAAATAGAATTGGAGGAGATAAACATGGGCAAGAGTCCAATAAGGGGGAAGGATAAGAATGGGTAAGAGCCCCAATCAAGGCAGGAGTCTAACGAAGCAAGGACTCTCTGGGGAAAGGGCTGCGAAGCCAGAAGATGAAATACGTCTTGGGTCAGGGCGTCAATTCAAGAATTGACGACCTACCATAGGGCGTTAATTCAAAACACGCCCTGGCCAAGGGCGTCAACTCCCAAATCAATTTTAGAAATAAATATTTCTTTTATTTGGAAATTGTGAAAGACGCCTCAGGGAGAGGCGTGAATTGAAAAACGCCCCATGGTAGGGCGTGATTCAACATTTTTCAAACATTTATTCTTTTTCAAAAATTGGATAATTCCAGGAATTGACGCCCTCATCTCAGGGCGTCCTTTCATCAAGAAACGCCCCAGGTAAGGTCGTGTTTTAAAACACGCCCTTCACCAGGTCACGAATTTTTAAAATAGGTAAAATGGGGAGAAATAGATAAAATGGGGAGACACGCCCTGGATCAGGCCGCGTTTTTAAAAAACACGCCCCTCTCCAGGGCGTTAATTTTAAAAAAAAGGGGAAAGGGGAGAAAATCCATAAAAAAATGAAAAAAAACACTCAAATAAGCTAATTTGAGGGTCAAATGGGGCATTACAAGGCAATATGAGAAATACTCAAAGTAATGTCAATTTTGGCGTGTCTATAATATCAAGTTCATTTGAGAATTGATGCTACGTTGTGTGAAAGGTTAATCTGGGATTATTTTCTTATGTTCTACGTTCTTTGGCAGGTTTACAGGGTTCATAAGGCGAGGCCCAAGATTTCTGGCCGGCTGGAAGGTTTGGAGTTTGAAGAATTCACGAGCTTGTTCTGCAGACACTCTGACGGTCTTCATCAGGCGTGTCAGGTTCCTCTAACGGCTCATCGGGCGACCGTCACACTCCTGTGACGCGTAGGTGCTGGGCCGTTACATTCTACAGAGCTACAGTTTCCTATTGATTTCTCTCTCCCGTGGGCGGGTGCATCATCCTCCTATTCTAAGGTATTTCTCAGGTCTTTGGCTTGTGTTTACCTTGGTGGCGATCACGTTCTTTCTTAGTATTGGGCATTAGTTTTCTCTTTCTCATATCTCTTATTTCTTTTGCTTGTTCCACCCACGCGGTGTGTTTTCATTTATTCCTTGCTCCACGCCCCGGCGTGTGTTTTTCCTTTTCCTTCTTTAGTAGTTTGATTGAGATAGCATTGCCCATGCTAGAGCTTGTTCTGATTGCCTAGGTTCATGGTTCACATGTTCATAGGTTGATTGAGATCGTTGTTATTTACTCATTATATTTGTCATTCTTCATATCACAAACAAAAGGAAGAAAACAAATCAACAGTTTTTTGGCGATCACGGTGGGACAACATTGCTAGAGGTGAGTGTAGGTGCAGCCCTACTCCAGTGGGCGCGAGGCTACTCGCAGAGCGACCCTCTTCCTTTTCCAGAGGATCTGAGGCGGCCGCAGCGGGAGTGCACCCAGGGCTACCACGCTCTTGGCTTCCCACGCGAGCTCTGGATGTCCGGGTTAGCTGGGATTTGGGCCGAGTACCTGCGACTCCGCGAGGCTCAGGAGCAAAGGGCTCGGAGGCTAGTGGCGATCCGAGAGGCACAGGAGTAGCGGGCTCAGCTTGTGTCAACTATAGCTGAGTAGAGGAGTCACTCCGAGGTGACTGCATTGGCATCTCAGGAGCACGCCGCATAGCTGAGGGAGGTGGAGAGCCAGGCTGAGGCCTTGAGGAAGGCCTGGGAGGAGCAGCATGCAGTCACCGAGCGCGTCCGAGCTGAGTGGCAGGCGGCCGAGATGATAGGCAGAGCTAGCACTCAGCTCTTGTCTACCTTGGAGGCGGAGCTCGTGGCTACGGACTCTCACCTTGAGGCGCTGGAGGGGACCGAGCCTGAGATTTGATTGTATCTTTCTCTTTTCTTTTTTTTTGATATCTGGAGTGTATGGATTTTGTCACCCCAAGGGCATGTCTTGGGCTCCTTTTACAGAGTACTAATGACAAACTCCAGATCTTTTGCTTACTGGGTTGTTCCCTCCCTTCTCCAATGGAATAGAGTGATGTGCGTGAGCTGGCGATGACTTATCGTTAGTCGTGCTTGCTTGTTCTACGATGCACTGGCATGAATGATAGGGGACAACTGGGACCGGGTTCAGGGAACCCGATGTTAGGAACTGGAGGCTGAGCGCTATGTAGTAGGGGAAAGAAAGGGCTATATGCGGGGTTAATCCTATTAGAGGATGAAAGCCTACATTCCATGGAACCAACGTAGGCCCATAAGAACGGAGCAGTTCATGTGGTTGAGGGTTGTAGAGGTGATTCTGGAGGGTGTATTGACCCTAAACTGGATGGTAGAGTATTGGCTAGCATTATGCCGTTAGCCAAAAAATGCGATTCACATGCATCTGGGAAACTGAGATTGAGCTGGCTGGATGGTCTGGGGAGACGTGTCAACCAAGACCGGGACTGGGAGAAGGACTGGAAATTAAGACTAGGACTGTGACTAGAAATGGGGACTAGATCTAAAGCCAGCTAGGTGACCTGGGAAGGTGCGATAGCTGGGAGCTAGAGCTGGGCCGGATGACTGGCCTGTAGAGGCGTTGTAGCCGAAACTAACACTGAGAGCCGAGTGGCTACTCTGTGAGGGCATCGTGGCTGAAACTGGGGCTAGAGATTGGGTGGCTGGCATGTGAAGGCATTATAGCCGGAACTAGGACTGGGAGCTGGGCGGATAGCGAGTGAAGGCATTGTATCCGAAACTGGAACTGAGAGCTGGCGGCTGGCTTGTGGAGGGGTTGTAGCCGAAACTGGGACTGGAAGCTGGGCAGATAGCCTGTGAAGGCGTTGTAGCCGGCATTGGGACTGGAAGCTGGCGGCTAGCCTGTGAAGGCATTGTAGCCGAAACTGGGACTAGAAGCTGGGCGGCTAGCCAGTTAAGGCATTGTAGCTGAAACTAGAACTAAGAGCTGGCGGCTGGCCTGTGGAGGCGTTGTAGCCGAAACTGGCACTGGAAGCTGGGTGGGTAGCCTGTGAAGGCATTGTAGCTGACACTGGGACTGGAAGCTGGCGGCTGGCTTGTGAAGGCGCTGTAGCCGAAACTGGGACTGGAAGCCGGGCGGCTAGCCTGTGAAGGCGTTGTAGCCGGCACTGGGACTGGAAGCTGGCAGCTGGCCTGTGAAGGCGTTGTAGCTAAAATTGGGACTAGAAGCTAGCGGTTGGCCTGTGAAGGCGTTGTAGCCGAAACTAGGACTGAAAACTGGGCGGCTGGCTTGTGAAGGCGTTGTAGCCGAAACTAGGACTGGAAGCTGGCGGCTGGCCTGTGAAGGCGTTATAGTTGAAACTGGGACTGGAAGCTGGAGGCTGGCCTATGAAGGCGTTGTAGCCGAAACTGGGACTGGAAGCTGGCGATGACCGACCCTCGGGGGTGTAGTGGCCATCATTGTCGTGGAGTGACGCGAAGGTGGCCATCAGCGAGGTGTCATAGTTGACGGCTTCCATTAGTGAACATCAAAGAAGGAGATTGAGTTTTTTTTTTTACCAGCCCTACCGCCCTTGCGGGTTTTCGCCAGAGCTGGCCCCCTTTTGCTTTTTCCGGTGCGCCCTCGCGAGTTTTCACACCGAGGGGCTACCCGATTTTGCTTGAGGCGCTCTTTCAGGTTTTCACCTCAGCTGGGTTGGTGGTAATTTTTTCCCCCAGTCGTCTCTTTGTAATGAGGACGGTCGGGTCCGCCGGGGTATCTATATTTTTAACCCCATTGTTTGTTTGTTATTTTTTTTTTGATGAATTGTTGTCCATAGCATTTCGCCGTTAGGGGACGTAACCTGGAATTGGAGACCGTAGATGACTAGATATTGTTCAGCCTTTAGCAACGGCTTTTGGAAATCGTCATGTTACGATGCTGAGGGCCATTCTGTGGTGGCAAGATGTGACTGGGGTTATAGCTGGTGGATCAGGGATTGTAGGAGAGAACTGGGACCATGATGAAGCTTGAAGGCTCTGGATTTGTAGGGTATATAGGATGGAGTGGCAAAGAATGACAAGTGTCTGGGGATATGCTTGGACATAAGTCTACTGGGATGGTGACTAGGAGCTTGACTGTCACAGGGACTGGTTGACCAGCGGCGTCGAAGCAAGGGCCGAAGGTTGGCCGAACTGAGTGGGTGTAGTGCGAGGCCAACTGGGAATTATAGGGTTTATGCTCTAGCAGTGTAAGTTGATTGAGGACTACTTTTGGGTGAGGTTAACGGCTCACCGAGGAGTGGGTGGAAGGATGTTCTGACCGGTGGGGAGAGGAAGATTTTCTCGTTATCGGCTCTATCGCCCTTTCGGGTTTTCGCTAGAGTCGACCCCCTTTAGTTTTTTTTGACTTCACGTCGAGGGGTTTCCCAATTTTGCCAGAGGTGCCCTTTCGGGTTTCCACCTCAACTGGGTTGGTGGCAATTTTTCCCCCAGTCGCCCCATTGTGGTGAGGATGACTGGGTCTGCCAGGGCATCTCTATTTTTAACCCCATTTTTTGTTGTTATTTTTTTTTGACTTACCTGGGAGCCTAACGGCTAGACTGGTGCCGGTGCAGAAGTGCCCGTGCTCTCGTGATGACGGGAACGAGGGCAGGGGATTAGTCCCCGAGAATGCCTGACGGCGGTTCTGGGGAGCTGGGCTGGCTAGTTGACTGGGGTTTGAAGACTGGGAGGACTGGCCGGTTAGATCCTTCATGGGGAAGGACCGTCCTTACTAGTAGTGGCTGAGACGTGCGCCTTAGTCTGACTGGCGCACGAGCTCAGGTTCCTGTGCATAATATAGCTTCATATGTTTGCCATTGAGAGGCGGGAACAGTCTATGACCTTTGTGATCGACAACCGTGTAAGCCCCACCCTCGTAGACATTCCGGATAATATACGGACCTCGCCAATTTGGCTGTAGATTTCCGCTGGAGCGCCCTGCCATGACTTCTTTTTCCTTGATCATGACAAGGTCACCTTGCTTGAAAGCTCGCTGCTTGACAAGCTTATCATAGGCTCGAGCCATGCGGGCCTGGTATACTTGCAGGTGTTTGTAGGCTTCGAGCCGCCTGCCTTCTAGATCAGCGAGTTCTTCTAGCCTTCTCTGGTACTCACTTTCGTCAGGGCCGGCAAGGTCGGTGTGGACCGTCATGTGATAAGAGGCTAACTGGACTTCAATGGGGATAACTGCTTCTGTCCCGTAAGCAAGGGAGAACGGCGAGCACCCCGTGGGGGTTTTGTAGACCATCCGATAGGCCCATAATGCTTCGAAGACCTTCTCACCCCAATCGTGTTTTCGGTGGCTAACAATCTTAGCCAGGAGCTTGCGGAGGGTTTTGTTGAAGGCTTCTGCCAAACCATTAGCCTGGGGGTTGTAGACCGAAGAGGTTCTCCAGTCGATGTGGAATTTGGCCGCTAACTGGTATACGGCCTTATTCTTGAATGGTGTCCCGTTGTCGGACACTATGCGACTGGGCGTACCGAATTCCCGTAGGCTTTGAGACATTTAATGCCCATGTGGAGAGCCATCTGGAGCCCAATGAGTAGAGCTTCATACTCAGCTTCATTGTTGGTAAGGGATTTCATGAGGGCGCAGGAGTTGTACAAAACTCCGCCCTGAGGAGTCAGGAAAACAATGCCGACACCTGCCGTGGTAGCTGGATCCTGGTTGCTCCGGGTGATCCCTCAGGAAGCGCCATCGAAGTGGAGCTCCCAGCAAGGCACGCTGGTTGTGAGAGCGTTCTACTGCCAGTAATGCAAGACATCTCCACTCTGTTCAACTGGTTGTTGTGATTGAGCAGCAGGACTCCTCGTCCGGGAGCTCCGAGCTGAGGGGTGAGTTGTCTGGCACTGGATGGGCTGCCAAGAATTCAGCCATATCTTGTCCCTTGATTGCTTTTCTGGGGACATAAGTGATGTCGTACTCCATCAGCAGGAGAGCTGTCACGCCCCGAACCGATAGCAGCGGAACGTATTCGTTTGCTCAGAACGTGGCAGTTAAACAGTCGTGAACGATCAAGAGCAATGGCATGAGACCAAATAATTTGGAACAATAATAAAAATTTTATGTCAAATATAAGTCTCTTACAAGAACTTGAAGACTCAACTATGTCACTATGAAAGAAAAGGAGATGACGCACTAATAGACTTAGACAAGATAACTAAATAAGAGACATCATGCTAGACTCAAGAAAGATAAAAGACTCGAGTTCACTAGATTTTTGAAGCTCGCTTGCACACGTGTCCCTCCCATGTGAGTCTCGGTCTTGCTAGTCACCTGATTACCTGAAAAATGTTGGAATAAAACTGGGTGAGCGAACGCTCAGTAGGAATTATATCTCAAGAACAAGCAATTGGTTTAAGTAATTACATCTTTCACATGTAAATGCAGTAAGGCTATGCAGGTAGAATTAACTAAGCAAGTGAAACAAAACTAGTAAGAATTTGACAATTTCATGAAAAAACTTTCAAGCAAGAGATATCCAAGAGAGATTTATAGAATATTGGCTATTTCCCGCAAGTACTTGTCCATTCTGGGCCACGCTAGTCGAGTCACGCAAGTCAAGTCACGCACGCAAGTAATATCAAGTAACATCACGAAAGAGAGAGAGAGTGTGTGTGTGGAATGTCAAAGATCAAACTAGTCATGCACTTCGGTGCAATGCCAGACACCGTGATCAATATAACTCCCATGAGCACAAGTACTTTCGGGTGCTCCTCCTAGGATCAGATCGGGCCCTAAATGCACAGCATAAAAGATAGATCTAGACATCCACGATAGTTCATAGCCAATAAGGAGTTTCAAGAACTAGTTTTAATAGGATGATAAGATAAGATTTTATGGAATTCGAGGACAAGGCCGTTGAGTAAGGACAGACTTGCAATAAAATCCATGTGAAAGCATAGAAACCATGACATGTCGAAAAAACTGGGTGGAATTGACACCTAAATAGGTTGCCATGAATAACTTGAATAGATGACTCACAAGATAGTCACCAATTCAATGGACACGAAGCAAGCTGAAGAATTGGCACCTAACCATAGGATACCCAATTCAATATATCGCCTAGTGGAATGATCACTCATTCCACTGGCTAAGAGAATTCTCTCAGGGGCCAAGAATAGCTCCATGAAAGGGCCGGGTTACCATGTTTCTCCAGAGTGACGTGGCATTAAAATGGGTACAAGGTGTTTAAGGTACAACCAGCTCAGTCGGCCTTGAGGGAATCCAAGTCTACGAGGAGACTTACGGAGGTCCCGATGACTAACTTGCTAGTCCGAAGGAACAGAATGTCCAACGGAGAGCTCGTATGTCACCGAGAGTTGAAGTGTATAACGTGAACCAATCATGAAACATGGACTCCATCTACGAACGCGAGATGAGAGTGCCAGAAGACCCGCGGTATGGGTCAAAATCAGAAGAAAACTGTGAGAACATGAATGTGTTAATTATAGAATTCATGTCCATCCAATTCTATAATTAACTATAATTAAATAAAAATATTTTATTTGACACCCGTGGGTGGCGTCATTTATTAATTAGCGTCCTCTTGGAGGGACGTTAATTTTATGATTTTTAACTTAATTTATTTAACAAGAATTCACATTTATATCTATTTAATTGAATAATTTCAAGAATATACATTCAAAGAGACATTAATTTATATAAAATAATTTAGAAAAATAGAATATATGATAATTAGGAGAAAAATTCAAGGATTCCAAAAATATATGTTTTATAATTTTATGTTGCATAGTTTAGTAGATATGGATTTTTCAAGATATAATTACAAGTTATATGTATATATATAAATATACATATTTATATATATAATAATAAATATTTTGACGCCTTTGTACAATGGCGTCAAAAGTATTTGACGACATTTAACATGTCGCCATTTCAATATGGTGTCAAACTTCAAGCCACCGGTTCTCGATGTACACATGTCGGAATCACGCGTTCTATATATCGAAATGACGGGCTCGAAAAACTCTACCTAACCGGACGTTCAAAATAAATTTTCATTGAGAGATGGCAGATCTTGATATAGGAGGCACGAAAAATGGTGCAACCACTCTCAGTACCTCGGTCACCTTCCCAACAATACACTCATAAAATTTCATAGCCAAAGGACACTCCGGTGATGAGAATCAAGTCGTTAAAAGAAAAACCTATAACTAGCATGCTACAGTAACCTTTGGAATTCGCCGGGTAACATGATTATATATATTAAATGATTTAACTTGTTTAAACTTATAGTAAATACACCATATAAGGCATGGAAATTTAGGAATAACCATGAAGATTTTAGAAGTATATTTATCAAAAATTTTGGTGTGTGATTACTTGGGTATAAAATTTTAACATGATGTAATTATTTAATTTATTAAGATAATTAAACAGTCTACGACACTTAAGCAAGCGATGATAACAAAACATGAGTTTTAAACATGCAAAATTAATTACTACTATCTTTGAGCTTCAATTATTAAGAAAACCTACCTTTCCGATGTGCAGAACGTGGTATAGGAAGATGAATAAGAAGAAAAGGAAGCAGTGGGATGCCGTTTTCTTCACAGCAGGAAGAAGAGGAAGAAGCCCTCTTTACAGCAGGAGGAAGGTGGACGCAGCAGGGAAGCAAAGGATGAAGAATCTCCACGTTCTTCACGTACACAGCGGCAGGACGAGGACCTCGAACGCAAACAACATCAATCGAGTTGCTACGTTCGATGGGGAGATGCTTTATAGAGATGCAAGGGCTCTGGAGGGTTCGGATACCTGTAATGGAAAGGTTTTAAGACCTTCCGTGCGTTGTCAATTCCCCCTTCTATATTAATAGCCGCATGCCATCTTTTCTGTAAAAACCCTAAAAGCTAAACCCATGCAGCGTCCGAACATGGGTGGGGTAAAGAGGGCATGCTCACGTTGAACCCATTTGTGGGTTTGGTTTGTATGGGTTCCCTATGCGTTTGTGTAGGTAAAAGCCCATTAGCCCATGAATGCATATATATAAATACTTGGGTTTCCCTTACGAGTTTTTTTGGCCCATTTAACATATGTATACGGGTTGTGTTTAGCAAGGCCACTTGTCTATATGGATTTGTATAAGGCTTCTATATTGGGTTTGGGGTTCATGCGTATGGGTTAATATATATATATATACATAACACCATGATTTTAGGCTCATTACTGTACATATAGGTTGTATTGTTTTGGGCTATGATTTTATATATTTGTGTTGATGGAAAGAGATAATAAATGTGTTAAAGCCCATTAAGTGTATACAACTTAACTATTTTTATTTGTTCTTCTCATGCAAGTTTAATTTATTTGGAATATGTTTATTCCTTATTTTTGTCTTCATGGGTCTGAGGTTTAAGAGTCCTTATTGGTGTTAATATACCATTTATCCAAATTTTTCCAAATCTTCTTATATTTCATACACAAATCCTAAAGGTCCTTATTGGTGTGTGGATTTCATTTCTTATGATTTTATTCACTCTATTTATCTCATTAATTATTATCTTAGGTATTAGAGGCAGGTTCGATCCTAGGAAAATATTTACTTTCATTTAAAAGGAATTTTTAACTAGCCATCTATTTATTTATTCAAAGAACGATATACCCAACTTCTTACTTATTCAATATTATTATCAACTATTTATAGGAATATGTAATTATCATCAAGTATAGCTTATCTTTCCTTTTTCAAATCTAAATATATATTTATATATTTATTCCTTTTTAGCCTTCAAAATTACCGGGTGTTACACCCTCCCCCACTTAAAAGAATTTGGTCCCCAAATTCACCTCACCTTCCACTCCAGACAGGGGACTAGCTATAATTCATTATGATACCACATAAGTGAAGAAGAAATCTGAAAGAATCGATTTAGGATCGAGGATGAGGGATACCTTCCATAGCTTTTCCTTTAGCAGACCCGTCTTCCACTAAGGCTTGGGCTCCCTCTTGGAGTCTCGAGTTCTGAATAGGACACTGGACTATCCTATGTTCGAGGCTCCCACATCGGGGACACGCTCCCGTTCTTCGATAACAGACCTTCGATTGGTGATTAAACTTCCCGCAGAACTTACATCTTTCTTGCGATGGGTCAATAGGGGCTACCACACCTTTCCCCCTCTTACATTCCTTATACCTTTGGGAATGGTAGTCCTCATTGGGCCTCTTCTTAGCCGGGACAGGTATTTTAGAATTAACAACTTGGTTCCTTTCTTCAACTCTCTCTTTTTCTTCTACCACCTTTTATAACTCTTGGACCCTTCTAACGAGGTCCGCATAAGCTTGAACGTCCACTAAGACCATCTTGGGGATAAAGTTTGGCTTAGATGCTTCCATTTTATCTAGGTTCCTGCAAAGATGAGTGGGGAGATAATTTATTTACTCAAGAATTAATGTTAATGAAATATAAATATTTTATCTTTCTTTTATAACTTTAACCCCTAGTTCTACCCATCTCTCACGAAATTCTTATAGGATGACTGACAAGGATACTCAACCTATCTCTTGGACTTAATGTCCTAAGGAGTTGAAAGCCGAAGCTCTGATACGACTGACAAGGATACTTGACCAATCATTGGAACCTAATAACTTGAGGATGTGAAAGCTGATGCTCTGATATGACTGACAAGGTTGACCTATCATTGGGACCTAATAACTGGAGGATAGGAAAGTCGAAGCTCTGATACGACTGACAAGGATACATTACCGATCATTGGAACCTAATAACTTGAGGATGTGAAAGCTGATGCTCTGATATGACTGACAAGGATGACCTATCATTGGGACCTAATAACTGGAGGATATGAAAGCCGAAGCTCTGATACCACCTCTGTCACGCCCCGAACCGATAGCAGCGGAACGTATTTGTTTGCTCGGAACGTGGCAGTTAAACAGTCGTGAACGATCAAGAGCAATGGCATGAGACCAAATAATTTGGAACAACAATAAAAAATTTATTTTAAATATAAGTCTCTTACAAGAACTTGAAGACTCAACTATGTCACTATGAAAGAAAAGGAGATGACGCACTAATAGACTTAGACAATATAACTAAATAAGAGACATCATGCTAGACTCAAGAAAGATAAAAGACTCGGGTTCACTAGATTTTTGAAGCTCGCTTGCACACTTGTCCCTCCCATGTGAGTCTCGGTCTCGCTAGCCACCTGATTACCTGAAAAATGTAGGAATAAAACTGGGTGAGCGAACGCTCAGTAGGAATTATATCTCAAGAACAAGCAATTGGTTTAAGTAATTACATCTTTCACATGTAAATGCAGTAAGGCTATGCAGGTAGAATTAACTGAGCAAGTGAAACAAAACTAGTAAGAATTTGACAATTTCATGAAAAAACTTTCAAGCAAGAGATATCCAAGAGAGATTTATAGAATATTGGCTATTTCACGCAAGTACTTGCCCATTCCGGGCCACGCTAGTCGAGTCACGCAAGTCAAGTCACGCACGCAAGTAATATCAAGTAACATCACGAAAGAGAGAGAGAGTGTGTGTGTGAAATGTCAAAGATCAAACTAGTCATGCACTTCGGTGCAATGTCAGGCACCGTGATCAATATAACTCCCATGGGCACAAGTACTTTTGGGTGCTCCTCCCAGGACCAGATCGGGCCCTAAATGCACAGGATTAAAAATAGATCTAGACATCCACGATAGTTCATAGCCAATAAGGAGTTTCAAGAACCAGTTTTAATAGGATGATAAGATAAGATTTTATGGAATTCAAGGACAAGACCCATGAGTAAGGACAGACTTGCAATAAAATCCACGTGAAAGCATAGAAACCATGACATGTCGAAAAAACTGGGTGGAATTGGCACCTAAATAGGTTGCCATGAATAACTTGAATAGATGACTCACAAGATAGTCACCAATTCAATGGACATGAAGCAAGCTGAAGAATTGGCACCTAACCATAGGATACCCAATTCAATATATCGCCTAGTGGAATGATCACTCATTCCACTGGCTAAGAGAATTCTCTCAGGGGCCAAGAATAGCACCATGAAAGGGCCGAGTTACCACGTTTCTCCAGAGTGACGTGGCATTAAAATGGGTACAAGATGTTTAAGGTACAACCAGCTCAGTCGGTCTTGAGGGAATCCAAGGCTACGAGGAGACTTACGGAGGTCCCGATGACTAACTTGCTAGTCCGAAGGAACGGAATGTCCAACAGAGAGCTCGTATGTCGCCGAGAGTTGAAGTGTATAACGTGAACCAATCATGAAATAGGGACTCCATCTACGGACGTGAGATGAGAGTGCCAGAAGACCCGCGGTATGGGTCAAAATCGGAAGAAATCTGTGAGAACATGAATGTGTTAATTATAGAATTCATGTCCATCCAATTCTATAATTGACTATAATTAA
Source organism: Amorphophallus konjac (assembly GCA_022559845.1). Lineage (NCBI taxonomy): Eukaryota > Viridiplantae > Streptophyta > Magnoliopsida > Alismatales > Araceae > Amorphophallus > Amorphophallus konjac. The sequence continues at coordinate 114,029,801 of CM040118.1, forward strand.
ATAAACTTATTTTATTTGACGCCCGTGGGTGGCGTCATTTATTAATTAGCATCCTCTTGGAGGGACGTTAATTTTATGATTTTTAACTTAATTTATTTAACAAGAATTCACATTTATATCTATTTAATTGAATAATTTCAAAAATATACATTCAAAGAGACATTAATTTATATAAAATAATTTAGAAAAATAGAATATATGATAATTAGGAGAAAAATTCAAGGATTCCAAAAATATATTTTTTATAATTTTATGTTACATAGTTTAGTTGATGGGGGCATCCCTTGCCCCTCCACGTTTTTCAAAGCTCAGTTGGATCGTCGGCAAACGTCATTATGTTCCCCACATGTTTTTGAGTCTAGTCATGTAATTTTCATACTTTCTTTGAGTCATAAACTATGTAATTTTCCTTTTATTTGAGTCTAGTACCTTGGTATAAGGGTCATTTACCTAAGTCTTGAGTCATGTAGTTAATTAAGCAGTCTAATGGGCCCAACTAATGGGCTAGGCCCAAGGGCGCCCCTCCCTTGGACTACTTTGGTCATTAGTTAGTTTGTCAGGGTCACTATGGTCATATGAAAGTATGGAGCCTATAAATAGGCCTCCCCTCCCTCTCATTGTAACAACTTTTATGATCAATTCAAAAAAATCAAGTGTGCCTTAGTGTTATTGGAGAGGATTCTCCACTTCTCTCTCTCTCTCTATTGGGGTGGATTCCCCTCTTTCCTCTCTCTTCTCTCTCTCTTCTCTCTCTCCCCAAGGAGGAGGTCGCCCCCCTCTCTCTCTCCTCCCCTCCCAACCACCTCCACTCTCCCACCTACCCCAATTAAGGCTTCTCCTATTCCCCACACCCCCCATTACTCCACCCTTGTTCCAAGAGAGCCCCACCCAATCCACATACCACCCTCCAACCCCCAACCACCCAATACCCATTCCCAAAGCAACCTTCCCACTACCCCAAGCACCCTTCCACCTCCCTAGGCCATTTGAAGTTCAAACTCACCTTCCCTCCACCCACTTGTCGCCCCCTCACCTTCCCCTCTCCCTCCAAGCCCCAAATTCGCAGCTCCTCTCTCACCCATAGCAAACACCCCCTTCCAGCCCCCATTCTCCACTTCCCACACTTTGAAACACCCCCTCCCAGACCCCCTCACAGCTGGGGGTTGCCCCTACACACAACCACCTCATTTCCCCTCCCATCTACCCCACTCCCCATTACCTATCACCACACTCTCAAGTTCTGGTTGCAGGTAGTAGATTGGCCGCAGGTTGCAGAGGCCACCCCATCGTCCCTTGGGAGCTTCAGATGGCATACCATACATCGAAGGAAGCGTCTACAAGTCAGCTTTCCAACGGTGGTGGTGCCGCATCCATACGAGCTCGGAACTGACAGGAGGAGCCATTCTCGCCCGACTGCGCAAAGTGTCTCTGATAGGAAACCATAACCTGAGTGGAGGATCTACTGCAACAATCCTACTAGGAATCTGAGCAAAAGTTCTTCACCAAAAGTCTTCTACTCCAAGTATTCTTTCATCCCCAAAAAGCAGAGCTCCGTTTGGCGTCTGGATCCAAGAAGTTATCAATTTTCTCCCCCGGGTGCGCGGTTCTGCTTCTACTCAGTCTGCACCAACCCTTCCTTAGTGTTCAGCATCTACCGGCCGACCCCGACAACATCTGGCATCCCCGTCAGTCTTGCTTCGAAGAGGACTTGTCAACGGTTACAACGACTTCAGAGGCACCTGATTTGGAGCTCTGGAGTGATCGTGGCAGTCTCTTCTTCCTGCTGTTGTGATCCTGAAGCAGTCAGAACTGAAAACCTATTCCCCTGTTCAAGCTCTTACTCCGACCAGCAGCGGTGCCCGCAGAATTTGGAAAAATTCTGAAGTCATCCTGATCTAGTTACAAAGATTTCCCCACTGGCCCCGCCATCATCAAAAATCAGGAGAGGTCGCAGAGGTGCCATCTTCGACTGCTGCTCCCTGATTCCAGAACGTGGACATATTCGGCATCGGCGGCCTTTCATCACTTCTAGCTCGAATTCCCCTCCCCGCTTGGCCGGCTGAAGGCCCCTCCCTGTGTGGAGGTAGTATTGAGTGTAACCTCATAATCCCCACCCCGAGATTCCCCCCCTTGCAAGGGGTGTAGTTCATGTAATAATTCAAGTCGCAGGTTTGAAGCTTCATCGACGCGGCGTGCGGGTGCATACCCTCGCCTCCCCGCTCGCCCTCGTCTCCGACCAGGGTCGGCGTCTTCACGCCGACTAGGTGAGCCTCGGTTCTCCCTCTTGGCTGGTTTAAATTCCTTTCTTAGCATAGTATTATCGATATTGCTTCGTCGGACGGAGAGTGAGAGTTCGGCCCATAATTGCCATTAATGTGAGTGATCACCGCGGGCGAGTTGTGAGTGAACCCCTACATCCCACACCCTTGGTGTGCTGGCCGCCCGTGTTTTGGGCATCCCTGGCCCATTTGGGATTCTCCCCAAGCAAGCCAACCATTGGAGCATCAAGGTCCTGACTCGGACCCTCTCCGTCAATGCTAAGTTGCCCACGGGCACTCGTGTGTGCTACGCGATCGTGTTCGCTAGTGTGAATGCGCTGCCCAAAGTTGTTTGCTTACAATTGTAGGTCCAAGGTCATTCGGTCTTGTGACTATCACCCCAAGGGTGGTTTCACATCATTAGTAGATATGGATTTTTCAAGATATAATTACAAGTTATATATATATATATAATAAATATTTTGACGCCTTTGTACAATGGCATCAAAAGTATTTGACGACATTTAACATGTCGTCATTTCAATATGGTGTCAAACTTCATGTCGGAATCACGCGTTCTATATATCGAAATGACGGGCTCGAAAAACTCTACCTAACCGGACGTTCAAAATAATTTTTCGTTGAGAGATGGGGGATCTTGAGATATGAGGTACGAAAAATGGTACAACCACTCTCACTACCTCAGTCACCTTCCCAACAATACACTCATAAAATTTTATAGCCAAAGGACGCTCCGGTGATAAATCAAGTCGTCAAAAGAAAAACCTATAACTAGCATGCTACAGTAACCTTTGGAATTCGTCGGGTAACGTGATTATATATATTAAATGATTTAACTCGTTTAAACTTATAGTAAATACACCATATAAGGCATGGAAATTTAGAAATAACCATGAAGATTTTAGAAGTATATTTATCCAAAATTTTGGTGTGTGATTACTTGGGTATAAACTTTTAACATGATGCAATTATTTAATTTATTAAGATAATTAAATAGTAAACTACACTTAAGCAAGCGATGATAACAAAACGTGAGTTTTAAACATGCAAAATTAATTACTACTATCTTTGAGCTTCAATTATTGAGAAAACCTACCTTCCCGATGTGCAGAACGTGGTATAGGAAGATAAATAAGAAGAAGAGGAAGCAGTGGGATGCCGTTTTCTTCACAGCAGGAAGAAGAGGAAGAAGCCCTCTTCACAGCAGGAGGAAGGTGGATGCAGCAGGGAAGCAAAGGATGAAGAATCTCCATGTTCTTCACGTACACAGCGGCAGGACGAGGACCTCGAACGCAAACAACATCAATCGAGTTGCTACGTTCGATGGGGAGATGCTTTATAGATATGTGAGGGTTCTGGAGGGTTCGGATGCCTGTAACGGAAAGGTTTTAAGACCTTCCGTGCGTTGTCAATTCCCCCTTCTATATTAACAGCCGCATGCCATCTTTTCTGTAAAAACCCTAAAAGCTAAATCGATGCAGCGTCCGAACATGTGTGGGGTAAAGAGGGCCTGCTCACGTTGAACCCATTTGTGGGTTTGGTTTGTATGGGTTCACTCTGTGTTTGTGTAGATAGAAGCCCATTAGCCCATGAATGCATATATATAAATACTTGTTTCCCTTACGAGTTTTTTTTGGCCCATTTAACGTATGTATACGGGTTGTGTTTAGCAAGGCCACTTGTCTATATGGATTTGTATAAGGCTTCTATATTGGGTTTGGGGTTCATGCGTATGGGTTAATATGTATATATATATATACATGACCCCATGATTTTTGGCTCATTACTGTACATATAGGTTGTATTGTTTTGGGCTATGATTTTATATATTTGTGTTGATGGAAAGAGATAATAAATGTGTTAAAGCCCATTAAGTGTATACAACTTCATTATTTTTATTTGGCCTTCTCATGCAAGTTTAATTTATTTGGAATATGTTTATTCCTTATTTTTGTCTTCATGGGTCTGAGGTTTAAGAGTCCTTATTGGTGTTAATATACCATTTATCCAAATTTTTCCAAATCTTCTTATATTTCATACACAAATCCTAAAGGTCCTTATTGGTGTGTGGATTTCATTTCTTATAATTTTATTCACTCTATTTATCTCATTAATTATTATCTTAGGTATCAGAGACAGGTTCGATCCTAGGAAAACATTTACTTTCATTTAAAAGGAATTTTTAACTAGCCATTTATTTATTTATTCAAAGAATGATATACCCAACTTCTTACTTATTCAATATTATTATCAACTATTTATAGGAATATGTAATTATCATCAAGTATATGTTATCTTTCCTTTTTCAAATCTAAATATATATTTATATATTTATTCCTTTTTAGCCTTCAAAATTACCGGGTGTTACAAGAGCCCACCTTCCCAGCCTACCTGAGAGGACAGGTCGTCGAAGGAGATACTTCAGGGGGTCGTGCTTGGATATAAGCTCGACTTGATGAGATAGGAGGTAATGCCGCAGCTTATTAACTACGAACACTAATGCCAAGCAAACCTTCTCCATAGGAGAGTAGCGATACTCGGCACCGATTAGCTTCCAATTGAGGTCATAGAGGGGCTGCTCTTTACCTTCCTCATTGATTTGCGCCAACAGAGCTCCTAGCGAAGCGTCCATGGAAGCAATATAAAGGATGAGGGGTTTACCCTTGATTGGTGCCCCCAGGACTGGGGGAGTAAGAAGGTATTCCTTGATTTACTCAAAAGCCGCCTGGCATTCCGAGTCCCATGTGAACGGGGCGTCTTTCTTCATCAGCTTGCTGAAAGGTGCGCATCGAATGGAGAGGTTAGAGATAAACCTCCGAATATAGGCCAGCCTCCCTTGGAAGGACCTGAGCTCAGTGAGGTTACTGGGTGGTGGAAGCTCCCGGATTGCTTTGATCTTGGTGGGATCCACCTCGATTTCTCGGTACCTGACGATGAAGCCGAGAAACTTGCCACTGGATACGCCAAAGGCGCATTTCATGGGGTTCATCTTGAGCCCGTATTGCCGGAGATGCTCAAAGACTTGGCGGAGGTCACGCAAATGGTCTTCGCGCCTTTTGGTCTTGACGACGAGGTCGTCAACATAGCATTCGATGGTGTTATGCAGCATCTCGTCGAATATTTTGGTCATGGCCCTTTGGTAAGTAGCGCCGGCATTCTTTAAACCGAAGGGCATGCATTTGTAGTTGAAAATCCCTTTGGGAGACCTGAAGGCTGTGTGGTTCTTGTCTTTGAGGAACACCCGGATTTGATTATAACCGGACGACATGTCCATGAAAGATAAGGATTCATGACCGATGGTCATATCAACCATCGTTTCTATGATTGGGACTGGGAAGTCATCCTTCGGACAGGCTTTGTTGAGGTCCTGGAAGTCGACGTAGATGTGGACCTGGCCATTCTTCTTCTTGACTTGAACTATGTTGGCGAGCCAAATCGGGTAGATACACAGCTCGACGAAGTCGACCTCCGCCATCTTATGGACTTTGGCCGAAACCTGGAGCTCCAGCTCATGGCGCATTCGCCGCTATGGTTGCTTGACCGGAGCAACTGAGGGAGAAATGGCTAGGTCGTGCTCCGCTATGGAGGGGTCTAGCCCTGGCATCTCCTTGTCCATCCAGACGAAGCAGTCTTTATATTCAAGCAAAAGTTGCTTGTAGTCCCGCTTCTCTGCCTCGGTGAGGAGAGCACTGACGAATGTAGGCTGAGGGGCTTCATCTTCGCCCAGGTTGATCTCCACGAGCTCGTCCACAGTCGCCTGGCCGCCGTCCTCCAGCTCGGGAGGAGCAGGTTGGAAGTCGATGAAATCCTCATTGTCGGTGTCGGCTTCATGTATTTCTTGATTCTCGAAGCCACCGGTTGATGTTGAAGGGACTGGAGAGTGGTTGTTGCTGGGATCCATGGAGGATTGATCTGGACCGCCGGTTCCTGGCCAACAGTTATCAACTGGGGCTGCTGAGATCTCCCCGGGGTTACCCGGCGAAGCTGACAATCCTTCGTAGTTAGGACCAGAGATATCCGTCCCCTCAGGAGGTTTTGTTGAACTAGGTCCTTCGACTGGTTGAGAGACCGGAGGAGCTTCTTCGGCCCCCTTGTCTTGGTAGGGAGGCGAGGAGGGTTCCTCCACGGCTTGAGCCGGCGTTCTGGCTTTGACGGAGATTGGGATTAAAATTTCCTCTTCCTCATCCCTGGAGCTGTCGAATTTGGCTTCGACTCTAGCTCTGTCGTCTGCTGGTTGTGCCAAGCCTATGACGTTAACTGCATAGTGGATGCGAAAGTCGAGGTCTTGGTCGTAGCCAAGTCCCCTGGTATCCTTATGGAAAGACGAGGGTTGCCCCCGGACCTGGGAAGGGGTCCACAGCTAACGGAAGTATCTCTGTTGTGCAGACGTTTGCCACAGGGGACTGTATTGCTTCAGACACGTTTCTTGAATATGCGGTGACAAATCACCCCACACCTGAACTACTTCAGGGGTATCGTCGGCTTGCCTGGACTAGTCGAAGTCATCATCTGGCGGGGCTTGAGGGACCATGTCTCCCTTATAGAAGATAATAGGTTTGTCCCTGTTAGCCTTCTTCTTATTTCGGCGTTGTCGCTTGAAGGTGACAATGAATGTCGTCAGCGACTCAATGCCGTGCTTCTCGGATGCACATGGAAACTAGATGCAGTTTGGTGGCAAGCATATACTCTTGCCGATAGCTCGGCTAATCAGATTAGCCTTGAAGTCGATATAGCACCTCTCAGGGCGATCTGAGGTTGACTTGGAGCCGAGGCACAGCCGATGAAGCTTAGCCTTTTCCTCATCAACAGAGAAGAGATCATCATCCTCTTCCTCTGAGAGCCAACCGTTGCTTTTGCTCTTAATCACAGGGTAGGGACTAATCCCCTTGAAGTAGAGCACAGCGTCGGCCAGGTTGCATTCTGCTGGTGTGAACGGCGATAGGTTTGCAAAGATCGTATGTTGTTCCCCGTCCTTGGCATACTTGATGCATTTGTGGAGAGTTGTTGGGATGACCCAATTTTCATGGACTCAGGGTCTGCCCAGTAGCATCTTATAAGATGTGTTGGAATCGATGATGTAGAGTGTTGCCTTGGAGGTGAAATCATCAAGCACTAGGTTGACATCCACCCGGCTGAGGACATCCTCAGTGTTCTAGTTAAAGCTAGATATCTTGACCGCTTGAACCTTCTGGAGTTATGGGGTCAGATATAGAGTCTTGAATGTCTTGAGCGGCATGATGTTAACAGCGGCACCAGCGTCCACCAGAATTTGATTTACATCATGCCCGTTGATCTTTCCCTTCATGTAGAGAGGACGATTGTGGCACGAAGGGGAAAGCAGCATGTCTTTCTCCATGAAAGAGATGGCGGCCGTGAAGGCTCCATAGGCAGCCGCCTTTATTTCTGCGGCATGTGCTTCATAGACTTCTGACTCTTGGAGTGTTTTGATAAGAGTTTCCCTTAGGTCTTTACTCCAAGCGATGGCTTCCCAAATTGAAACATTGGCAGGGAAGCGCTTCATCTGGTGAAGGACTTTCCGGTCGGCTCGGGCTCGAGCATCCTCCAGAGAGGGTAATATGCTAGGCTGAGCCTTCGGTGAGCTACCGTGCTATTCCCCGTCAGGAAGTTGCACTGCCTTGCCCTTACCACCGGGATCAGACTGACTTTGATCGCCAGCGGTCTCTTGGAACAAGGATGCCAATGATGGCTCTTATGGGGGTGGCTGGCGGGCTGGCTCGTCCTTGCCGGACGGTCCCACTTGCTCTGCCGCAGAGGCCAGTGCCGATGCAAGGGTTGGGAGGCTGGGAGGCTGGGAGGCTGGCAGTAGCCTCTTCCATGTCGGAAGGATCAAAGATATCGGGTCCCCTCCAAATTCCTACTTTCAGAATGGGAGCCGGTTCCTCTCCTCGAAAGAGGATGATTCACTCCAGGACGAAGGTGGACTGAGAGAGGGGTAGCTCGGGAGCTCTCCCATGACCTCTACCACGTCCCCGACCGTGACCTCGGCCACGGCTTGGGTGTTCTGGAGTTGGCTGTAGCCCGAGCGGGGCAGTTGTTCTTTGTCTTGTTCGGGAGGCCACTTGCTCGCCTCGCCGAGAAGCATCAATGTTATCAGGGGGTGGAATGGCCACCATGTTGTAGGTACAGCCCCGAAGCATTTCTTCTAGCTGCTCTGTTGTGATCTCCTTGTCTTTATAGCACAAGGTGAGATAGTTCGGGATTAAGAGCCTTTCGCCGTTCTTAAGCTTCTGGATCATCTCTTGGACCCAATTTCTGAGGCGGGCTCGTTTCTGCATTTCTTCCCACGGGATATAGCTGTCGAGTGGGAGAGCTCCGGTAGGACGAGGAGGAATGTATTCCTCCAGGTCATCAATGAGCCGCTTGAGCCTTTGGAGAGGCATTGGCTCGGCTGGCGACTGTAGGGCGGCTGCTTGCTCAGCTTCTTTCTTGAGCCATCTTCTAAGATTCTTCCTCCTATTTTTCTCTTATCTCTTGGCAATAACGGTCTCCAAGGGAGTAGGAGGGAGAAGTGCTGGAGCTGGAGTTGATAAATTCTGGTGAGGATATCTCCGAGCTGGTGCCTTTGCAGGGCGAGGACGATGACTTTTCTTCCCCCTAATCTCGATCCAGGCGCCTTCCGCTTGTTGTATCTGGAAGGTGGCGTTGATCGCCTGCTCGATTACCTCGAGCGACAATTCCTGGTATGCCGGGATATTGGGACTGGCGTCCGAAGATGTGTGCGCAGTTTGGTGCCTTACCCGCGGTGGTGACAGGAGCCTACGAGGAATCGGTAGGCTGGTGCTGGCGTCCGAAGACGTGTGCGCGGTTTGATGCCTTAACTGCGGTGGCGACAGGTTTTGTTGAGGAGCGGATCGGGGAATATGCTTGTTGTCCTGCTCCTTTGCCTTGCCTTTGTGATCACGCTGAGGACTGGGTCTAGCGATGACTGAAGGCGTCGCAAGACATTGTTGCTCTGCGCAGTTATCCTGACTCTGCGGACTGGCTGAGCCTTGTGGCAGTAGGCCCGCCGCTTGAGTCGAAGCCGCTGAGGACTCGGAGGATGTCTTTTTTGTACTTCAAATTATGTTGACGGGTGGGCGGAGAGGATCCAACGGCTCATCCGCTGAGGAGATGTGACGAGACTAAGGCGGGGCCTCGCCCTACTTTTGCTTTCCCTTCCTATCCACGTCCTCTCGGTCGAGGAGGACCCGGAGGAGCCTGGAGGTGTCTTCTTCAGGGAAAGGGAGAGACTTTAGCTCCCGCCAGGACCGCCACCGCACGGCCGAAGTGGCTGGGGTTGGCTGGTTTACTGTCAATGTCCGGGAGCCCGAAGGGGCCGACGGAGCAAAAGAATGGATGACGTTGACCGAGAAGTCGGTTAGCTCCATCTCTTGACTGACGTCCTGCTCTCTATGCCTCCGCAATCGCTCGAGTGCCTCTCGGTTGTCAGTCCGGAACTCGAGCCATTCTGGAGGATGCTGGGAAGGCAGCCCGTGCCCATTTTCTTGAGGGGAGTCTGGCCGCTCTGGCGCACCCCTGGCGGTGTTCAGGGAATCCTCGACAACTTGCTGAAGCCTGACGAGCGACATGGAGTTTCCTTCTGCATCGATCTGCTCCCATTGGATCTATTCCTGGATAAGGTGTTGAACTTCCTTACGGGACTCGATGGTGGCAGATTCTAGCGTGGAAGGGGCAGTATTGAGGGTGAATATGGTCCCAATGGGTGTAGTCGGCTGGCGAGTTGCGGGACATGATTTGCCCTTTCTCGACAAGGATATCGAAGAGTCACCGGGTTCTCTCCCTGGGAAAGGAGAGAGGTCTATGATCATGCCAGGGCCTCTACCCCAGATACCAAACTGAATGCTCCCTTCGACTGGCGCTGGGTTAATGCGGCCATCAAGTGGATGACATTGGCTGAGTGGTGAGCCATGCGTGCAGCCTTAGCCAGCCTAGCCCACATATGTGGTTACGGGGGATCGACGAGACCGCTCTTCATTTTGACGAGGCCGTCTCGGATCAATTTTTGCATCTGAGTCTTGAAGACGTAGCAATCTTCGACTAAGTGACCCAGCATGCGATGATACATGCAATAACTGGGATCGTCGATCTTCAGGGCCTCGTCTGGCTTGCAGATTTCTGGCAGCTCGACAATCTTCTGGGCCATGCAGAGGTCGAGGAGCATCTTCGTATGTTCCTTCTTGAAGGAGAAGGGTGTCTTCATACGCTCCGAGAAGGAGGAGACAGCCGTCTTGTCCACTGGCTTTTTGCCAGAGCTGCAGGATTCGGCCTCCTTACTGGCTTTAGTAGTAGGGGTGAACTCTATGATATTCACCTCCTTGTCGGACTGGCATTCTCGCACTTGCTTACCCTTTGCTGCAGTGTAGCTCGGGTTATTGGCGAAGAACATCTCTATTTCGGCGACTGTCAAATTGAGTTGGTCGAAGCCTTTAATATTGGTACCAAGAAGATTTTTGCCGACCTCGACGACATATGGTGATGGCGTCCTCCGGAGCAGGTGGATTCATGCACCTCATGCTGAGGTCTCGCCACTTTTTGATGAAGTCGAGGGCGCCCTCGCCCTTCTTCTGTCGGAGAGAACAGAGTTCGGCTAGGGAGACCATTCGCTCGGCCGTTTGAAAGCGGTCGAGGAATTTCATCTGGAGATCCGCCCAGTCGATCACTGAGTTGGGCTTCAGGTGGGAATACCATTGAAAGGCCATTCCCGTGAGCAAAGTAGCGAAGTAGCGGTGGAGATATGATTCATCCAGCGCTAACTGGCCCATGACCGTAACATAGTAGGCCAAGTGTTCGTGTGGCGACCCCTGCCCGTCGAACTTTTGCAGCTTTGGGGGCTTGGCGTACTATGGGGGAAGCTTTTTCAACTGGTGGTGAAGCAGGTAGGGCACACTGTAGAGATCTACTATGAGAACCCCTTCACCATACTGGGTGAGCTTTGTCTCGACAATACGCTCGATCATCTGGCGTTGCGCCAGGTGATTTTCTGACACTGGCATATTGAAGGCTCGTGGCTGGGCCTCAACCGGGGGCGTGCCAAACCCAGTTGCCAATGGGGTTCGGGCAACCGCCGCTGAAGTGTTGGCAGCATCGCGGGCCGCCGATGGTGCCGGTGCCTCGGCCTGGGGCCTAGCAGGTTGTTGAGGATGAAGATCTCATTCCTGGAGAAGATCTTGCAGGAGGGCCTTCAGATGCTGATTCTCCTTCACAAGAGTGTCGAGGGTCACTTATTGAGCCTCATTCGTAGGAGGGTCGTTGTTGACCAGCTCTGCGTTGAGAGGAGGGTCACGGTATTCCACCGGAACTTCTTTCACGCGTTCCGATGCCTACGGCCTGGCAGAAGTGTCGATGTGACTTGTTGGGAGAGGCGGCGGAGCCTGATGGCGTGGCCTCCTGAAATGGGACAGAGGCTAGTTCAAATCATCAGACTGGGTGTCCGGCTGGTGTGCGGTGGTGTAGCACGCGAACACTCGAACCACGTCGTTGATGAACTGGGCCGTCGCTTTCTGCGCGGGTGCCGCTCGGGGCGGACAGGCGCCCCTAGTCTGTCAAAGACCAAGGTGCATTGCAGGGGGGGCTCACTCCCAATATCAGTCGGAGGAGAGTCCGGGACAGGTTGCTGGAGGGCCCGAAAGCTGGCTCGCCTTTGCCTCCGCTTGCTTGTGCGGGGGACATTAGACGACTGGGCGTCGTCAGATGGTGCTACTGTGGGACCTGCCGCATCCTTTCTGATGCCGCATCTGAGTGCTCGGAGGGGGTTTCTAATACGCGCCCTTTGAATGGCCTGAGCTTCCTCTGGAGTGACCCAGATTCTCCTCAAGTCGGATTGCTGGTCTCCCTTGTCGCCATTTTCCTGACGGGTTGTCTTGGGAGGCCGTGTGTCGAGCTGTGGTGGGTGCCCTCGAGCTGTTGCCGAGGAACCCATTCCTTTGAGCTTCTCCCCATCCTCTCGTGTTTTCCATAAGAGGTCAAAATGATTGGAGGTGGGGATGGTAGGAATGGTCCATTTCTGGGGTACGATTGGTTCACCCCCGTCAAGACAGATCCACAAGTCACCGACAAGAACAGTCTTGCCGGAGCTGCTAGTTGCAGCAGCGAGCCACCTGCCTCTACGGCCATGGCGACGCTTCTTGTAGGGAGCTGAGGAAGACTCCGCCCCGAGATGGTAGACTGAGAAAACCCGGCCCGGAGCAACCGGCAGCGTGAAGCTGTTAGCCAGAGTTACCAGGATCGACCCCCGAGGTACGAAACCCGCGCCGGGAGTGGATGACTAGGCGACTCGGGTATAAGCCTTTGCCCGTGCCGATAGAAGTGTTGCCGATGCTCGAGATGACACTCTTGCACCGGGAGGCGACGCCGTCGGAAGTGCTGAGGTGCCGACGCCCCTGGGTCAAGGACTCGCGATAGGTGCTGACGTAGCCCGGGCTCAGGTTGGGAGACCTGAGAAGGGTGCTGAGGAACGTTGCCCCCTGGGTAGGGGACCCAAGGGGAGAGCCAGTTCAGCTGGAGCTCAGAACCGAGGTCCAGAGTGCAATATCAGAGAGCTACGAACTCAGGGTTGGGAGCCCACATCGAGAGTCGGCTTTTCCGGGGTTCGGGTCTGTGGGACCGAGGAAGGTGCTGAGGAGCCATGCACCCGGGGCTGGAAGCCCGTGTTGGGTACTGGCCTTGCTAGAGCTCGGGGTTGGAGACCCGAGGAGGATGTTGGGAAGCCGTGGACCCGGGGCTGGGAGCCCATGTTGGGTATCGGCTTTGCTGCGACTCAGGGTTGGAGACCCAAGGAGGATGCTGGGAAGCCGTGAACCCGGGGGTAGAAGCCCGTGTTGGGTGTCGGCTTTGCTGGGGCTCGGGGTTTGAGACCCAAGGAGGATGCTGGGAAGCCGTGAACCCAGGGCTGGAAGCCCGTGTTGAGTGTCGGCTTTGCTGGGGCTCGGGGTTGGAGACCCGAGGAAAATGCTGAGATAGTGACCGAAGTCCGGGGCACGGGGCTTGTGCCGGAGATCGGATGAGGCTGGCCTCGGAAGCTAATGATTACTCGGGCTGGTGTTGATCTGGGGACCCTGGAGGGGCCAGTGGTGGCGGTCCGGTGCCCGATGCTCAGGTAGGCCAGCGGGACTGGAGGTGCATGTGGCACATTGGCCACGGGAGCCAATGGAGAAACTGGAGTTGGCTGAGAAGCAGCCACAGGGATCACACCCAAAAAGTAGGGTGATCCGATGACGGGAGCAAAGCTGCCGAAAGCAATCAGCGTCGCCAAGTAACCCACCCGGGCGTGGGTGGCGATGACGTTGGGACCGTAGGTGATGGCCGCCATGGTTGCTGGAGAGCTGAGTGCTGCGGAGGCGACAGTTGCTGACAGTTGTCGAGCGCAGTCCGATGGTCAGACCGCGAGCCGGAAGCTGCTAGGAAATACACGTATGAGTACCCTCCGCTGCCTCTCCTGCAAGGACAGGGAAAGGGCACCAGGGCTTCACGGCTGGCACATACTTTTTTTCAGCAAAAAGAAGGAAGGTGGGAGACGTCCCACCGGGCGTGCCATCCCCTTTGTAGCACTGCAATTTTTTTATGCCGAATGACCGGGGTGAAGGAAGGGATACAGTGGGGAAGGAAAATACGTGAGTTTGATGTATCTCAGGTATCCTTCTTATAGTTGCATGCCTCTCACGGCGGTATCGGGCACTCTCCTTTTACGGAAAGTTGAAAGGGGTCGAATGGCACGGGAATGTCAGGGTTACAGATTAATCGGATAGGGTGCGGGCGTGCCAATCGATTTCTCGACAATCACCCATGGAACCAAGGGTAGACCGGGGAAGCGCCACCAGGGCGCGGCACGTGGGCTCGGGCGATAGGGCGACACGTAGAGAAAAGGGGTTCCACAGGTGCGAGTGCATAGGCGATTATGGGTGTCGTGTACTGGACGTCTTTCCCCACCGGCCGCAAGCAACTGGTGTTTATTTACATCGGATTGAATATGAACACCTTCGTTCTATGCTGAAGAAAAGTCTGTATATGTGTCTGAAGCCATGGGTAGAGGCTGGGAGCGTTCCACAACTGTGGGTGCACTTTTGACTAGGTGATGTTTATTGGGATAAGGGTGTTGGGCACATATTCCGAAAGGTGTAGGTAGGGAGCTGGGGGCCCAAATGCGGGCGCTTATATTTTACTAGTTTTATGATGGGCTGCATGGGCTTTACAAATGGGTCTAAGTGGCCAAAGTACAACTGGCGCAAGCCGCGGGACAATTTTGACACATGGGTCGATCCCCGGGTCATTGCGTAACGAAGCTGATATCCGCGTGTTTTACAGGATCCCTTTACAAGGGGATTGGTGTGGGCCCAACTGCCTTGGTGGCCAAAGTGGGCACGGACTGGCGCCTGGTGGAGGACGGATGCGGCTCGAGGTCAGCGATCGGGTCCAAGTCTCGGACGGCGAGTGTCGTCATGCTGGGGAGTCAAGGTCGGCCCCGGGACTATAATTCCCGGGTCAGAGGTCCAACTGGACTCGCATTGTTAGCCTGAGGGGCCAACGGCTGGTTGGGAGGTGAACGGTGGGCATGTGGTTCCATGTCGGGGTCCGGCACGGTATCATGGAGTGCACCTCGTCACCGTCGTGAGTTGACGTACACGGGCAAACCCGGGATGCGGGCGTGTTTGCCGTCAGCATTGTCGCCTTACGTGCGATGGGGATGATCTTGATATGAGACGGCTAAACACCGCGTGAGGGGAGTACGCGTGACATACCCTCGGCGTGTGTGTGCCGACTAGCAAGCCAACCATGCGCACACTTGTCTTCTCGCGTTCCCGACCCGTGCCGAAAGCCTCGGGAGTTCGAGGGTGCGATAATTAGGCCGGGGGGTGTTCGTTCCTGCTATTGCCGTTGTTGCCGTCCTCCTTGTTCTTCTTTTTTTGCCCCGTGAGCTTCTAAGGGGGGAAATTTATAGGAAGTTGAAGGGGTGGAGGGAGGGGTTCAGGCGGACCAAGTTGAGGGTTCAACTTGGTCCGGGTAAACCCCCTAAATAGTAGCATTTTTATATTTTTTTGTGTGTGTAACGGAGTGGGGGATGGGGTTTAGGCGCACCAGCCCAAGGGGCTGGTCTGGTCCGCCTAAACCCCTCCTCCAGGGGGGTTTAGGCGGACTAGCTCCTTGGGCTGGTCTGGTCCGCCTAAACCCCTCTTTGGAGGGGAAAAATCTTTTTTTTTTATTTGGATGGGGTTTAGGCGGACCAGCTTGGGGGTCCAGACTGGTCTGCCTAAACCCCTCCCAGGGGGGGGTTTGGGCGGACCAAATGGGTCCCTTTTTTTATTTTTAAAAATCTTTTTTTAATACCAAGGGGTTTAGGCGGACCAGCCTGGGGGTCTAGGCTGGTCCGCCTAAACCCCCCCCCCCCTTGGGGGCTTTAGGCGAACCAGCCTGGGGGTCGAGGCTGGTCCTTCTAAACCCCTCCCCAGGAGGGGTTTAGGCAGACTGGATTGAGGGAGAGAGAGAGAGGGTGGCCCCACCTCTATAAAATTTTATTTTTTGGCCTATTTTCTTCCTAAATTGACTAAGAAGAAAAGGACAGTTGTGCTGGGAGGATACGTGGAAGCTTGTGCGCGTTGACTTGAGGAATTCCCCCGTGCTATCGCTTTGCGCTCTCGCGTCCACGTGTCGACTTCTCAAACTGGTACGGCACACGAACCACGTCGTAGGACCATAAATTGGACGAACTGAGGCTGAGTGGGGTCGTGGGACCACCGGGCTGGAGAGAGGGCGCGACCCCCGGGGAGCTCACCTTCCCCGGGGGCGTGCGGCCGCACCCCGGGGTGAACTGGCCCCGGGGCCGGTCGTGACCCCCAGGGATGGCCCTCGGGGTCTCCTTGTGTCTTCTGCACGTGTCCTTTGACGGATGTTAAGCTCCGGGAACTGGGATGGGCCCGTGGGGGCCGTTGTCCTTCGAGTCGTAATAGCCGCTCGTAAGGTGTTCGGGCAAATGCTCGACACACCTCGGGTTGCCGAACGGGCCACGTAGGTGACCGACGGGTCTTTGATTTGGCCTAAGGCCGAGGGTAGAAGTCCATAGGGGCTGGGAGGAGGCACCTTGGGCATACGGGCCTGACCTCGTGCTGCGTGCCACATTGTACGATGGGTTAGTAGGGTAGCCCCGGGTTGGTCCGAGAGCTAAAGTTAAGTGGCTCATTGCCACGTGTCTGAGGGTCGGGGGTGGCCCCGGCTTGCTGGGGGGGTTGTTGTAGGACCCAATTAGTGTACTGGAACCACGGGGTGGCCCGTGGGTTGGTGTAGAAGGGTTGAAACATACGCGCCCACAAGGTGTTTGGAAAAATGCCGAACACACGTGTGTGAGCCGTATACACGTGCTGCTAGCCTCCCAAGACTGTGGTTGACATATTTAGGTCTCCCTTTGACCTTGGAGGGTTGAAAGAAGGAATCTCAGGGTAAGCCCCTGGCCTTTTCACTGAGTGCCACGTGGAGTGGCTTGTAGTCGGGGTGCCCCCGAGTTGCCCCGGGTGGTCGTGTAGAATGCAGGCAAAGTACGTAACTTAGGGGTCGGGAGTGGCCCTGATTGATTGCTAATGCCGCCGTATACCTCGGCTAGCTGGTGGGGCCCTTGGTCGGGCCCACTGGGTTATCAGAGGGGCCGGGTAGCCCATGCCTTGAAGGTGTTCGAGGAAATTCCCGAACTCCTATTTCTGGGTATTTTGCTAGGGAAATTATCCGGGTACAACACCGGCGAACCCAAATGGACGGGGACCCCGAGGGCTAGCCTACGAGGGGTACCGATACTCCATGGGTTGTCAACATAATTCCGACCGAATAACCTCAATTGGGTAGGGAGGCATCCCGAGGGCTAGCCTACAAGGCAGCTCCACATACTCAGGGTTGATCATTCCATTCCTTGAGAGAGTAAGCCGAAAGGGGCTACTCTAAGACCCCGAATTGGGTAAGGAGGCATCCCGAGGGCTAGCCTACAAGGGAGCTTCGCGTACCCGGGATTGATCATTCCATTCATAAATGTGCAGCTCATGACTGTTGGCTCTAAGGCCATTAATATCCATCCCCTGGGTGAGAAGTCATCCGGAGCTCATGCTATGAGGCAGCAGATCCCCGGAGACTTGAGGGTGGTCAGATGAAATCCGGACTGATATAAGCTATAATATGTATATCCCTTCCTCCATGACGGGTCCCTAAGCACAGAAGTCCTTCGATGAAGACAGCGGTGTTGCTACACTACAACCCATATGATGGATTACTGCGACAGATGCAGAGCATGAATAATGGAAGGTCGTGCAGAGAGGTATGCTGCTATCCTTATACAAAAATCAAATGACCTATCCAGGTCAAAGCTGGAGGCAAAATCCCAGAACATAATCAGCAGATAGTAGCGGTAAATAGTTCAGGGAATTAATCTATGCCTTGACAAATTAGAGGAGATAGAACCCTACACCCATCCATCACAATTGGAAGGACTGGCTCTATAGTTAACTCATAATCCGGCTCACTCCTTCAGTTTATAAAGAAAGACAATAGAAACCCCGGGATCATGATGAAGATTAAAAGGCGCAGTGCCAAAAATAGAATTTATACAAGAAGGAGCGAAGCAGCAGAAGACACAACAAGATTTGAGAATGAAGAGGGGAAGAAAGAGTGCAAAGATAAATATGCACACAATTGAGCACAGCAGAACACAAGACATTTTATTCATCTCTTTACGTAGAGGGAGAGGTACATACATTATATCAAGACCATAGGATCCAGACAACTATTACATAAGGAAAGGAAGAAACAACATCCAAATTTGGAAAAGAAAAAGAACAAAGAAGGCGGGAGGGAGGGGCATTGACCACGTTCCCTCCCCAAACACACCTTCGCTCCCTCTCTCCCTTCCTCTCTTTCTCCTCTCAGAGATGAACACACGCAGGTGGAAGAGCTTTGGGGATGGAATTTCTCTGCTCGCAGAGGATCGTTTTGGGGCATCTAGAGGCGGAGTTCGGAGGAGAGAGAGAGCTTCGAGCGTTGGGCGGGTTCTTATATCAGCCTTCTGAGGGCATGGACGAGGAGGCTTCAATCATTGGAAGAGCTCATCCACATATTCCTCATACGGCTTCGCACGTGTGCTTCTAGATGAGCTTCGAAGCTTGACCATGGGTTGTGTGTGAGGTCCCCGCTCGCAGTTGACGACACAGAGGGCCACCGGATGGGGCTGACGCACGGTTGGGGTGGCGTTCGCCGGACCACAACACCAGAGTTCCTCGTTGGAGCTGGTGTGCTGTGGCTACCGCGTGTGAGGAGAGAGAGTGAGGGAGCGTGGAGTTGCCCTCTTTCCCATCGATCGGCGTGAGGAAGGCGTTAGCCTCCTCACGCCCTGCTCGCCCATCTTTTCTTTTTCTTCTTCTCTTCTCTTTTTTTTATCATTTTTTGTTTTGTTATTTTTTTTATTTCCTTTTCTTTTTGTTTTGTTTATTTATTTCCATTTTGTTTATTTATTTGTTTATCTTATTATTTTTTATCTTCTTCTTCTCTTTTTTTATTATTTTATTATTTTTCTTTTATTTTTTTTATCTTTCTTAGACTTCTATATTTTTATCATTTTTTGTTTGTAATTTATTTTTTCCTTTTTGTTATTTCATTTTACTATTATTGTTATTTTGTTATCATTATCATTATTTTTTACATTATTATTATTGTCATTATTATATGTGTTTCTTATATATTTTTTATTTATCATATATATATATATATATATGTCAACAAATGCCCCCCACCTGCAGGTGGCGCGAATGAGGGATGAGGGAGCGGGGCCTACAGGTGTAGCCCATTTGAAAAGTGTTATACGTGTCTTTTTTTTTCATGCAAACATGCAGGCATTCATCAAGAGGAGACGTTGGGTATGCATATAGGGTAGCTCCCCTATAACGGGGATAGGATATGGGTAGCGCCCACGATTCATAGACAAGGTGCGACTCATGAACCACAACTAAGAGAGGTGTGCATTCGAAGAGGGGACACCGCATAGAGCGCGCATATGCATAGCGTGAACCGCAATCTACACTCGAGATCGTTCCTCCATGGTGTGCTAGTGTGGGCATGTAATCAGCAAACCCTACACGTAGGGACATGTAGACATTCTAAGTGACACTAGAGGATTTCTCCAGCATCTAAACATACATCTAGGGCTTTCGACTCTGGTAGCTTCGCCCCACCCCCTTGTTTATTCTTTATTCGGGATTTCACCGTTCGGCACGGGTCTCCTCATGTGTCTCAATGGGGATTCCCAGCTACTAGGATTCATCCCTTCTGTTGGCCATTATGGATTTCACCGATCGGTGCGAGTCTCCTCATGTGTCTCAATGGGGATTCCCGGCTACTTAGATTCATCCTTTTATTTGCCATTATGGACTTCACCGTTCGGCACATGTCTCCTCATGTGTCTCAATGGGGATTCCCGGCTACTTGGATTCATCCTATTATTTGCCATTATGGACTTCACCATTCGGCGCGAGTCTCCTCATGTGTCTCAATGGGGATCCCCGGCTACTTGGATTCATCCTATTTACCACACTCTTCTTTCTTCTTTTTTTTAAGGGGGGGGGGGGGGACAGCCTTTCCCTCATGATTACCCCTCGTGTGGGTGTAGAGTTTCGAGTATCCATGAAGTGTCAGGAGGAATCTCAAGCATCCCTATGAATAAGATTGTTGAACATGCTATGTGTGAAGTGCAGTAGTTTAGTCTCAGGTATATCTCGCGAGTTACGCTAGCAATATAGCTATGACTCTTCCCCTAGACACATGCACTCGCCAAAAATTGACTTTCCATACCTTAATGTATGCTGTGATGCACATATCTATGATCGAGGAAACATTATTTAGCAGGGAGACATGGTCCTAGAAAGTTGAAGGGGGTGTGTTAACATATAGTACAAGCAAGCATTCAAAGAAGTTGAGCAAACATTCAAGATCAAACAGGCATGCAAAGTGTTCTTTTTTTATTTATTTTTTATGTGTTTTTATGTGTTTTTTATTTTTTTTCTTTCTTTTTGTATATATATTTTTGTTTTCAATTTTCTTGTTTTTCTTATTATTATTTTTGTTTTTTTGTTTTTTTGTTTTTTTTTATTATTGTTTATTTATTTCTTCTCTTTTTTTGTTTGCTTCTTCCCTTTTTTGTTTGTTTTCTTTATTTATTATTTGTTAATTATTTTTTATATCATTATCATTTTATTGAAGGCTTCGTGGGAATATTTGTTGATTGGTCGTTTGTCATTATGAAATTAATGATGAGATCATTGGCTAAGGTGAAGTATCTGTCAGCTAGGATGCCGGCGGCTCGAGTGTTTGTTGGCCTCAGCATTGGTAGCTTAGCATTTGTGGGCTTGCGCGCCGATGGCTTGAGCATCTGAACATCTGTCGGCCTGAGCGCCGATGGCTTGAACATCTAACATCTGTCGATTTGAGCCCCGATTGGTTGAACATCTATCGGCTTGAGCCCCGATCGGCTAGAACATCTGACATCTATCGACTTTAAGCCCCGATTGACTGAACATCTTTGCATATCATTGATTCCGTTGACTCTCTTTGGAAATCTTTGAGCATCTATCAGTTTAAATGCCGATAGTGGAACGTTTGTCGGACTGGGCGCCGATGCTTAGACATCTTCAGACATTTTGGAGGATTATCAGGCATTCGTCGACAGGGGTGCCGATGGCTGAATGTTTGACATCTATCGGCTAAGATGCTAATGGTTGAGTATTTGCCTTCTTCAAATAATTATTGAACATTTATTGGCACGGATGCCGATATCCGAACGCTTGACCTCTGTTGGCTTGAACGCCAATTGTTGAACATCCACTGGACTGATCGCCAACGGTTGCTATTTGACCCCTTTATCTTTGGAGGTTGCCTGAACATCTGTCGACGCAGGCGCCGATAATTGATATCTTGGGACTTTGTCAAACTTCTTTGAACATCTTATGAGCATTGTTGAACATCTACCGGCTTGGGCACCGATGCATCCATCATCCTCATCTTGGAACATTGTTAATCATCTATCGGATTGAATACCGATGTGTTCATCTTGCATATATTCTTCAGCTATGGTGAAGCATCTGTCGGCCTGGATACCGATGCATTCATCATTCTCTCCTTCGAGTGCCATTGTTCATCCATCGGCTTAAATGCCGATACATTGATCTTGTATATTCTTTGGATACCATCTAGCATCTATTGACTCGAACATCGGTGATCAGATGTGATTCTCTCATTCTTCATTCATTCATCATTTTTTGCTATCTAGGACTCCATCATTTGAATAGCCCTCAACATCAGCATCAGAAGTGCAGTATAGGCATCTTCGACAGAACGACCCCTGAAAGGCCTACATTCCTACTTCGTTTATTACAGCTATAAGCGATCATCGCCCCTATAAAGGGGGGAGCATATTTGACGGTAGCTAGGTATGCCACTATTGACATTTCATACATCTACCCCCAGAATGGGGGGAACCATGGGTATCTTTCATCATCCTTTTGATGCACATTTGGCCCCAGAACGGGGTGCCATCTATATTTTCCACCATTTGACATACATCTTCCCCAGAATGGGCTGCCACCTGTATCTTCGTCACTATTTTTTTTTGCATACATCTGCCCCCAGGATGGGGTGCCATCTAAATCTTTCGTCATTTGACATACATATGCCCCCGAGATGGGGTACCATCTGTATCTTTCATCATTTCATCATTTTTTATCATTTTTTTTGGCATACATCTGCCCACGAGACGGGGGTACCGCCTGTATCTTTCCATCATCATCATCATCATGTATATATATATATATATATATATATATATATATGTATACATCTACCCCCAGAATTGGGTACCATCTGTATCTTTCATCATTTTTCTTCTTTTCTTTTTTTTGTGTGTATATCTGCCCCCAGAACAGGGTACCCTCTCTGTCCTCATCATCATTCTTTTTTTTTTGCATGCATCTACCCTCGGAATGGGGTACTATCTGTATTTTTATCATCATTTTTTTATATACATCTACCTCTAGGATAAGGTATCATTTGTATCCTCATCATCACCCCATTTTTTGTTTGATAAGCATCACCCCTCAAAATGGGGTACCATCTATATCTTTCATTCTTCATTTCTCCTTCTACTTTTTTCTTTGTATACATTTGCCCCCAGAACAGGGCACCGTGCACATTTTCTAGCAGTTTGATGTACATCTACCCGGAGAATAGGTATCATCTACGTCTTCCAACATTTTTATTCATCATCATTTATTTATTTTAATATTCATCACCCCTCAAAATGGGGTACCATCTATATCTTTCATCATCATTTTTTTTTGATATGCATCACCCCTCAAAATGGGGTACCATCTATATCCTTCATCATCATTTTTTTATTATTATTTTATTCATTTCATTTTTTTCCTCATTTCTCTTCTTCCTTTTTTTTGGTATACATCTACCCCCGGAACGGGGTATCATCTGCATCCCCATCATTCTGTTGATGTGGGTCTGCCCCTTAATGAAGTATCATTTGTATCTTTCAAGGAACCTGAAACGCCCTCTAGAGCAGACTGCTCTTTGGCTGGCGTGGTGCGGCCGTATTAGCCGCCTTTTTAAAACTAGACATCTGATGTGGTTGCAGTGGATTCACCCTATACTCCCCTATCTGCAGTTCACCCTTCTGGATCAAGCTTTCAATGACATCTTTAAAGACATAACAATCTTCAATAGGGTGCTCGAGCATCTGATGATAGGGGCAAAAGCGGGGCTCATCTTTTCTTGCAGCATCACTGGGCTTCTTCGGGTCCGGGAGTGTGATCTTGTTGTAGTGGGTGACCCATTTGAACAAGACCCGAGTCTTTTCCTTAGGAAAGGAATAGAGTTTATTCATCTTACTCCTTAGAGAATGGCCTAACTCGATAGGCTTAGCCGACGAAGAGCTGGCTGCATCCTTCCCCTTCCTTCTTTGCTTCTCAAATGCTTGCAGATCAACCGCGTGTACATCTCTACGCATTGGTTGTTCGCCAACAGGCTTGTCCTTCCGATTTGGGGTGGCAGTGGCTGCGTAATGTTTTACCAAAAAGGCCTCGATGTCGCCACAATATCATTCAAGAGATCGAAGGATTTGACTTCAATGCCAATCATACTTGTTAAGATCTATGTCTTCAGGTTGCGCTTGCATATCCGGACAGCCTCTTCATGATTTGGCGGGTGCTGACATCCGGCGTAGAGGTCCCTCCATCGGTGGATATAATCCAAAGTGGATTCATCAGTCCTTTGTTTAATCTCGTACAATTCTGCCTTAGTAATTTCTTCTTTGGCAGACTTTATTCCCATCATCTGTTTTATATTAGGCTTATCTGTCACTGCCAGAGTTGCTGAATTCAAATGCAGACCAGGCATGTGTCAACCCACTTCATTCAGCTTGTTTTGCAGCACTTCAACCTCTTGTAATTTTTGAGATAATTCTGCCATCATAGCAAAGCCAGGAGCGCTAACCCCTGTCCTAATCTTAGACGGGACTAGCAGTGTTCTATTACAGATGCCGGGCGCATCTAGACTTTTAGAGATTGACATCATTGCCCTAACACCCTCACATGGAGGAGGAGTGTGGTAGCATGCTTCTACACCTGGCAACGGAAGGTGCCCATACTTCTCCCTAGACTTAACATCACAACGGGAAGCTGAAGCTTTAGCTTGATCCGACCTCATTGGTGCGAAGCATATCTTTTCGCCATCTTCTTCGGACGTATGGTCGTTACTGGGCACGGCCGAAAGCATGTTGCAAGAGAGGAGGATATCCCCCCTTGTATTCTTTGGCTTCTTCTTTCTCTTCCCTTTGGTGGTTGGCATCTGCCCCCATAGTGGTCATCTAGCGCACTTGGCGCTTCTGATCTCTTTTCGGCTTCTTGTATTAGGTTCGGGGATCCAAACAGCTCCCGTGGGACGGGTTCATTAGAGTGTGGAGAGGGGGATTTCTGTAGCCCATCTAAGAGCAGCCGAACGAGGCTCAGCTCAGCCAAGTGACAGCCCCCTAGGGCCCACTTAGGCAAAAAAGCCCAATAAAGATCACTCGGGATTCCACCCTTCCTCGGTGGCCCTTAGGCTCGGAAGGCCCGAGCGTCAGAACGAAGGAAGACCCATGCCCGAGTTATCCCTTCATCGGGATAGAGGCAAGCGCCCTGCGCCCACTCCGACCTGACTCCATCCGAGCTATGCCTATCGCTCGGACAGGGCTGGCACCTTTTATGCTCGGACCGACTGACAAGTGCTTATCCGCGCAGCCATTGAGATCCCTTTATGAGCAGGAGTTTATGAGGATAAAGGATCCATGATCCCTCAAGGCCATGAAGATCCCACGATGAGGACGTAACTCCCGCCTGAAACTCCTCAGCTTACGGGACTCATAAGGTGAGCGAACTATATAAACCAGGGATTCCCTCCAGTGAAAGGTAAGGCCAACACATGCCTAAAAACTCCCTGAGCAGGAACCACTTCACCACCTTGGTGTTGGGGGATCTCGCGCACCTCTTTCTAACTCCCTCAATACCTTCCACCATTGCTCTACTGACTTAAGCATCGGAGGGTTTTCCCCAGGGAATCATCCCTGGGCCTCCTGATTCATTTCCCTTTCTCTGCAGTTCACTACTAGGTGATCATCCTCCCAGCTCAGGACAAGCGTGAGATCACGCCCCTTCATCTGGTGCCATCTGTGGGAAACGACCAAAGAGCCAGTATGGTGAGAAGAAGTTCAGGGAGGAGGTCCGCCGGCGATAGGGGAAAGGCCACGGTGGCGGCGAGGGAAGGCCCCTCTCAAGACTCCCAAAACCCCCCCTCCGGTGCCAGCGCTCCCGCCAACGGACCGCCCCCTCCCTCTGCGGTAGGGCTGCTGCCCCCTCCTCCCACGGCGGTAGGGCTACCGCTCAACGGCGACGCTGACGCCTTCCAAGCCCTCAACGCGAAACTGGACGTCCTCGTGGAACTCATGAGGACCTAGGCGGCCAGGGATGGAAGGTCACGCGCCCCTCCGGAGAGCCCTCCCCGCGAGAACGTGTCCCAGCACACCACCGGAGGACGCTTCACCCTCCGAGGGCAGCAGCTCATCCGCAACAAAGCAGGAGGACCCTCGCAAGCCCCCCCTAAGGAGCAAGAGGCTTCCTCCATGTCGAAACGAGGTAGGCATGGGTCACACCTGTTAGGGTGCAATGCCCGGATACAGAGGGGGGTGAATGTATCCTTCTACAATTAATGCCCAAATAAAAACTCAAGTGCTGGACGCAATCTCAGAATGAAACCAAATTCAATTAAACCAATGAGCAAACACAAGAGACGCGCCTATTCAAGCATCTAGCGGAAGCACACTCACAATGCAAATCACTGCTCAAGAGATTTTTAGGTGGTTCGGTCCTCCAGACCTACATCCACCCCACACTCAAACCAAGTGTGGCTTCACTAACAGCTGGGCAACACAGCTTGCCAACAGAAGCTGATACACAGCTTACCCAGGGGAACAAACTGCCCTCTTCCTCCTACCTGGAGGGAACCTCTAGCAACCCACGGTCACTAGAAACCAGAGACTCGCGTCTCTCTTCCTCTATACCAAGAGGGAACCCCACTGGTAGCACCCCCACTACCAGTGAACCAGCCAGTAGCACTCTGCTACCAGCAACCCACCAGAGGCAGAGCCTCTCTTCCTCCAGACCAGGAGGGACCTCTGGACTTGCAACCCACAAGCCCAAAACCGGAGATCAGATCTCCCTTCCTCCAAACTGGAGGGAACACACAAGTGACTTCCAGCCACTTGCAGACTAGAGGTCACAGACCTCTCTTCCTCCAGACCAGGAGGGACCCAACCTTAGTCCAGAGGATCGGAAGTACAAAGCTAACCAAATGAAAAAGGAAAAAATAAGAAAGGAAAAATACACAGCGATCAGAAAGCTGTAAAGAAAGATAACACAGATGTGGCTCACATGGAGCTGACTGGCCTAGATTTGATCCAAGGTCCAGTAGACAGATCTTCAGGTAAGCTTCTCTTCCTCTTCTCTTCTCTCTCACTTTCTTTTTCTCTTAACCCTCACGATCTCTCTCTCTCTCTCTTTCTCTTCTTCCTCTTTCGTAGGCACTCTCTGTCTCTTCTCTTCTCCTCTTCTTCTGCTCTTTTTTCTCTCTCGATCTCTGCTCCTCTCTTCTTTTTGGCTCACCCTCTTGCCCTTTTCTCGATCAGCCTTTCTTCATTTTATATCAACAGCCAGCAGGAGGATAGGGTACAAAGTGCATGTGCCTCCCACGCTCGATCCAGAACCTTCCTGCCACGTGCCCTTTTCGAATTTGTTCCTCTAGTATTGGATCACGTGCAGCCCAGTTATTGGGGAATATTCTTCCTCGGACCTGCAAGGAGATAAAGACCATTAATACTCAGAGTTCGCTATATATATCTACCTGAAATGAGTCGGTTGACACTCAAGCTGAAACAACACGAGGTATGAAGGAACGACAAGAGGTGCACTATACTGAGAACGACACGAGATACAGTGGTGACAAAATAAACACTACAAAGAGAACGACACGAGGTTCAAGGGTGACAAAACAAATACTACAAAGAGAACGACACGAGGTCTCATGAGAGCAACACGAGGTGAGAAGGAAGTCTCACGGAGTGAAACGGTAGACAAACACGCGATCAGAGGGAACCTGGACGAAGATAGAAATAAACAACACGAGGACATAAACACAAGAATAACACGAAGACACGAATACAAAAACAACACGACATAACAAACAGTAAAGAGAACGGCATGAGAACAACATGGACTGAAACCAACTCGAAGACGAAAATGACACGAAAACAACATGGACTGAAACCAACTTGAAGATGAAAACAGAAACTGACACGAAGTGTGGTCACAAAGCAAGAAAGACACGGGGTCTAGGAAAGACAACACGTGGACAGAAGACAGGAACGGCTACAATGACACGTGATAAAACAAAGAAAGTAGGAAAATGACTCGAGTAACTACAATAAATGACACGAAAACACAAGAGCAAAAATAAAAAGGATGACTCGAGATGAGCAACTAAATACTGAAGAAACGACACGAGGTGGCGCAGAAAGCAACACGAGGTGCTGCAATGTTCTGCACGCAATGGAACAAAATGACATGAAGACAAGCCCTGAAAATAATGTTTAGACTTCACGCTGTACAGACTTTGAGGAGTCTAAACCAATGTACAGACTTTAAAGGCTGTGAATACCAAGGCATGCTGAACAGACTTGAAACCTATGAAGATGGAGTGTATAGACTTGAAAGTCTGAATACGATGTGCATACTTGCTGAGTTGACGCTGCAGCCCAATGAGTTAACGCTGCAACGTATACACTTTGCGTTCAACTGAAGGTGTGTATACTTGAAGTTTCAAGGCCACAATGTATAGACTTCAAAAGAAGCAGTCCGATGTACAGACTTCAAATGTGAAGACATTGTGAATGCAAATGCAATGATCAGAAAGTGAATACTAGCGATTTGACTCACACAAGATGACTCACAGTGAATAGCTCACTACAAAGGCCAAACATAAAAACCACCATTAAAACCATCATCAAAACCACAGGGGCACAACAACACCGTCCCCTCCCGGAGATCGAAGTCCCCAGGGAGCGCCAGGACAGCCTGCCATCACGCCCCCTCAGCCCTACGGCGCAGCTGCAGCCGAAGTTATCCCTCCGACTGTGAGAATTCGAGAGGCATTTCGCAGAGCAGGAGCGCGCCCTGCGAGCCCTGCAGAAGACCTATCCACCCGAGGACGAGGAGAGATCCCCGTTCTCCAACCATATCTTGAAGGCAGAGGTATCTCCCAGAGCCTCCATCCCGACCTTCAAGCCCTACGACGGCCAGGGTGACCCGACCGATCACTTCGACAGCTTCGACACCCTGATGACCCTTCACGGAGCGTCCGACGCCATCAAGTGTCGAGCCTTTGCGACCACCTTGGTCCAAGGCACCCAAGCATGGTTCCGGGCCCTCGCCCCCGGATCCATCCAAGACTTCAAGCAATTCAGGCGAGTATTCAAAGAGAGTTTCACCGACAGTGGTCCCCCAAGGTCGGTTGCTGGGCTTTTGGCCCTCAAACAGGCGCAAGGGGAGAAACTTCGGGCCTACATTACCTGATTCAAATCGGAAGCCCTGAGGATCCCCCGCCTGGACGTCACCTCGGCCATAACCACACTGACCGGGGGCACCCACGACGAGAACCTCCACCGCGAACTTGTCCTCCACCCTCCCTCGACCCTTGCTGTGCTAGTGACTCTGGCATTGCGCCACGCCGAGTGCGAAGAAGTGCTCAGCGCATGCCGAGACGCAATCGGCTCAGGTCGGGAGGGTGACAAGAAGCGGGCACCCGAGCCAAGGATGTACAGACTTCAAATGTGAAGACATTGTGAATGCAAATGCAATGATCAGAAAGTGAATACTAGCGATTTGACTCACACAAGATGACTCACAGTGAATAGCTCACTACAAAGGCCAAACATCAAAACCACCATTAAAACCATCATCAAAACCACAGGGGCACAACAATCTCCCCCTTTTTTATGATGGCAACACTACACAGTGAGTCATTTGAGAAGTCTGATGACTCAAACTATTCTCCCCCTTTGACTTCATCAAAAAAAAAATAGTTTGAGAAATTAAAGCAACCAGCATGCTATAATTGAAAACCAATTTACCCCTTTGAAATAGGCAAGATGAATCATGGGAGGATAAGAATGCATATGCACGTGGAGATTTCAAAATGCAAGATCACAATTCTTCCCCTTTGGCAACATCAAAAAGAGAGAAACAAAAGGAGGCAGAAACACAAATGATATGAGATGTAATTAACAAATCCAAGAGTGTGAGAGAGAGCCTCAAAATGGGCAACAAGATACAGATCACTGTCTTTTTAAGGATTAAAATATCTGGTATGTCTGCTGGAAGGGCCACGCGGCCTGCCTTATGGTGGTCTCCCCCTAGGAGTAGCAGAGGTATATTCTTGAGGTGGAGTTCTGCTAGAGGAAGCCTGACCAGGGGTTGAACCCAAGACAGATTGAAATTCCTTCAGGTCATTGGACAATTCAGCTAGCCAATACACCACAGCGCTTCTGACATTTGCCACTTCAGAAATGATGTCTTCTTGGCGAATATTAACAGTTTCATATCTGTCAGTCAGAGTTGTCATTTCTGATACGAAAGTGATCAATTTATCATAGATCTTCTGGACATCTGGACCTAGGGCACTGAATGACCCCTTCAAAACTTCTAAGGATGTCCTGATCTCAAAACAGTGATTTATAATGCTGGCAGAAGACTTAAAGGAGGAAATTTGAGCATCTTGTAATTCACGAAGTGCTGTTCCGATCTTTGAACATGCCTCCTGCAAGCCTGACATCAAGGACCTGTTGGCATCATCTGAAGCTTTCTTGTTTAACAGAAACCTTTTCCATTCAGTTAGGAGAGAAATTTCAAGCTTCAATAGCCTGGAATGAACTTGATTGATGTTGAGAGTGACATACGTGAGCAAATCATCCATTTTCTTATCTTGTCTTTGCATTTGCTGAGTCAAATTTATAAGAAGTTCTTCAATATTTGGCGCCCTAGCAGATAGAAGTCGAGGTTGACCTAGAGGTGTACCAAAAAATTCACAGCCAGGTGCAGTTCTCTCATCTATTTCTTCTTGCACTGGCGTTTGGTTGTCTACTGCTGGAGCCTGATCTTCATCTTCAGCTTGGATGTCTTTGTCAGGAACTACATTTTCAGGTGCCTCTTCTTCACTTGATGATTCTGTTTCTAGGTCTATGACAGGAACTTTCTCCTGACACTCATCCACTATATCTTCTATGAGATCATGATCTGCAGGACTTTCAACAGGTGCCTGTTCTAGAATTTCATATGTAACCACGTTGTCAGCCTCTTCCAAGCTTTTCTCCACAGCTTCTCTTAGAATGACATTAACAAAATCAGCAAGGTCTTGATCATTACTTTCCTACTCTTGATCAGGCTGTTCCACGGGCACCCTCACTTCTTCTGATGTCTTCCCAAAAGAATCAAACAGACCATCAATGTTTGTACGTATCTAGATCAGTCTGAATGCTATTTTCAGACAACCTGACTTCTTCAGATGCAATCTCAACAAGCCTCTGAAAAGAAAAAGATACTTCAGTGGGTGCAGCAGACATAGTAGACTGTGGTTGTTCAGATGGTGTTTCCTGTAGAGCAACCTCAGAAGCTGATGCTAAAACTATTTGGGTTGAATCTTGAGGGTGTTCCAGAAGCTCCCCCTGAGCTTGTGATTCCTTAACTTTCTGGGCCTTAACCTGCCCCAAGAGAGAAGAGCCCTCCAACCCCAAAAATACTGAAACAAAGTTCATGTTAAAAATGTTTCGAGCCCTAACTTCTGACATGGCCTCTCCATCCAAGGGAATCTTTGAATACTTGAAGATATCTGTCAAATGGGCGGCGTAGGGCAGATGTCTTTTGGATCCAATACACCCCTTCATGACATTAAAAATAATTTCAGGCAAACAGATCTTTACATTTTGAATCAGACAGAACAATAGGAACCTCTGTGTGTCTGTGATTCTTCCTCTAGCTCTAGTCTGTGGGGTGACAATTGAAGCAATGATGTTTTGAAGAAGCTTGTGAAGAGGGGGAAATGACGAGGTTTGGTAAGATTTCAGCTTCAATTGCCCCTTGTCAAGAATGTTACTGGGTTTACCAGTAATGACCGAAAAGGCTTCATGCAGACTATATCTATATCCTCTCTCCACTTCCCCTTTTTCTGGAATACTAAGAGCTTTGTGGAGAGAGTCACATGTTACTGTCATCTCAACCCCTTTAACAGACGAGATCAAAGCAGACTAATCTCGGCTCAAAGACAAATTATTGTAAAATTCCATTACCAGGCTAGGGTAATAGACACTGTGGTTTTCTAGGAATTTCCTCCATTCCTGAAACTCAAGAATCTCCAAAAGTTCTGGAAACTTCAAAACCAGGGTTTCATCTCCGAAATCTACTATCCTCGGGGGAATGATTTTCCCACTCTCTAAAAACACGGTAGACTGAGAGGGCCTAGTACCTTGTGCTGAAGACATTTCCGCAGCTGTTTCTGGTTCAAGACATCTTTGCTGCTTGGACGAAGGCTCCTCATCTATTTCTTTTCCCTTCCTCTTCCTTTCCACAGGAGCGACGGATTCTGGCTGATCCATTTGTCGTAACTCTCAGAGTATCAACTCTTTCTTGCTGGTTGCTGCTGGAAATGAAGCTAGGACCAAGAACGGAAGTGAACTCTGTGGGGCCGATGAGATTTTCGTGAAGAATAATGAGCGGGAGAGAAGGGTTTGAAGAAGCATACAAGACGTATCGACACGAGGAGACACAGGAAGCGGCAAGGGCACGCGAGGGTTTATGGATGTAACCTTGAGGAACAAGAAGGGTTTTGGGGGGTCACTTTATACTCTTATCGTACTTTTCAGGAAATGCCCAAACTACCCTTATTCAATATGTAACACAGCCATTTCCCGTTAAAGTTCGCTCTTCAATATATGGAATTATTATATTCTTCCGAATACCTTGGTCAGTTACCTCAAGACGTTAAATCAACATGATCACAAAACTAGCTGTTAAAGGTACTTAGCCTAGAGAAGGTTATGATTAAAATACTCCTTATGTTTGTCAGGCAAAGAAATACCAAATAGATAGTTAAGCACGGTTCATTACTTCATTTAAAGGACAAGAGAGGGCATACAGAGTCAACCAATTTGTTGAGCACTAGGTAGAATTGTCCCTTTTTACACAAGGAGACATGTTTATAAGACACCAGAATCCCTGGTTACTCAGGACAAGCTACCTTTATGCCAATGAAAACCAATGATTTTTTTTTTGTTGACTTTTCTTTCCCCTTCCTTTTTTTTTATTTCAACTTTTCCATAATATACAGAGATAGCTAACTGTATCATGACAGAACCTCTAGACTTCTTTGATCTAGAATATCTATTTCTCCACAATTGCCATTGCTCTGCCACAAGGTATGGCGTATTCCCTGGTAGCACCTCTCAAGATCTTAAACACAAGACAGAATCCTTACTTAACACAATTTTTTATCTCACAACCATCTTCACATAAGTTTCAGTTAAAACGAAATCCTCAGCAAGGCTTTTCCATTTAACAGAAATTTTTACAATGTGTTGACCAACAATTGAGGAAAAACTTGGAAGGATTAAAGGATAAAATATAACCCCCATACATTAAAGTTCTTTATTAACAGGTGTAACTTGTTACAATAGATTTTGGGTGGTTTAAGGTATTCTGATCAAATCTGATAAGAGTGACAAAGCTATAAGAAGGAATTTTCCTTCAAGAGAATTCCTGAACCAAAGGGGATAAAACAAGGATAAGAAGGTGACAAACAAAATGGAGAGAGATGAGATGAGATGAGAAGCACTCCATACAGCAAAGCAGCAGGTGAGAGATAACTCTAGAGAGTAAAGACCAAAGAGCTCACAAATAAAATCTTCCTAAGGAGATTCAATCTAGTAACCAGAGAGTGCTCTTGAGCAATAAGCTGCAACCTCATGAGATGACTGAACTCAGCACCAATTAACCACATTGGCAGACAAAGGTTCTTCTGATACCAGATGACCTGACAAGCTCCTTTTTCAGCCCATGCAAGGGCATCTCACACACAACTCTTGGAAATATTAATTATTTATTGAATGACATGCATGCTATCATTTGAAATGCAATACGTTGAAGCAAACTTATGATTTTTCAAATAAGTGGAATGTAATGCAATGAGCACGAGTCAAAAATAGCATGCCTCCCCCTGACTATGAGCATGAAGCTTCCCCAGAGAGCATGCAGTGTTTGCTATGAAAACTAAGCAAATGAATTTGTGATTCATGCACATTCAGGCTCCCCTGTTCAGTAGAATGACCTATGGTACTAGGCGGAGCACTTGGTCTGAAGGACCACTTCACACATAGTAAGCACCTCCAGACAGATTTTCCCTGCCTTTGATAGCTTACTATTTGATATACCATAATGGTCAAACATGATGATCAAAGGGCATGCCAGACAAGTAAGATTGTTCTAATCATGGTAATCATGTCTAGTCTAAAGCAGGCAGTTTATATGTTCAACAACAATCATCAGTCTGATGGATTAAGAATTGAATTCAGATTAGGAAGGCAACAGTAGATTTACCTGAAGCGTTCAGGCATGGGGTCGTTTTATGTGACCTGGTTTATTACCCCTTTATTCCATCCAAGGCACACCTGTCAGGCACCTTCCTATTTTACACTAGCAGGTACCCAAGTGGTTTTGGGTCTTGCATAGTAATTGGCCCCTTTTGGGACTGCCTGCATCCTTTTCTGTGCCAAATAGTCGTCAGAGTTCATGATAAAATAGTTATGCATTGAATGCCCAGACAGCCCACAATAGTGGCATGAACTAGCAAGTTTCATGTTCTCTTATGTACACTAGCATAAACTTGAGCATTATAAGAGTGAGCATGAGGGTTTCTGTTATAATTATGAAATTTTTTTCTTTCATGACCAGCCACCCAGCAAGCAGCAACGTGGTGGCCTGGTTTTTTGCAATTTGAGCAAACAGGAATTCTTTTAAGAACATGTTTGTTCCTACCAAATCCTTTGAAATTTCTATTCCTACCCTGGACATGCCAGCAGTCCTTGACTGCATGGCCATGCTTCCCACAATGGGAGCAGAAAGGAGACTCTCTTCTAAAAAAGCTTGCCCAACATTCAGTGGCCTTGTGCCCAAGCTTGTTACAATTAAAACATTTGACATGCTGGTTCAGAGAAGCAGTTTTGTTGATATTAAGAGCATGTTGGTTAGCATAAGATTTAGCATGATGTGAGAGTGATTTTTTCTTTCCATTAGCAAACCAACATTGAACAAAGGTGTGGCCTAATCTACCACAATGTGAGCATTCACTTTTCTTTGAATGAGCAGCAGGATTTCTATCATGAAATTTCCCAGCATCCATCATTTCAGCATTTAAATCATCCAGTTCTTTTAATTCACACTCATGCATCAAATGGCCTATCTTGTGACAGTAATGACATTTCATGATTTCTCTCTTATGTGCATGTCTTGGTATATCAGTGTGTTTTATAGCATGCACATTTTCAGTGTGATCCAATCCTTTCTTCACATGACTGACCTTATCAATAACTTTTGTTTGTTTCTGAGTCTTCTGAACATTTGGTTGTTTGTTTTCTGAGGTGGTGGCTACATCTGATGCTTTGATAAAAGATGTCATTAGCTTATTCTTGAAAGCCTTTTTATTTATATCATTGTAGCCTAACCCTTCCTTTTGAGTATTGACCTTAACACCTAACAACCTGTCCAGATTTTCTTGTCCTTTCACAAATTTTGACAGGGATTTAATCAAATCTTCAATTTCATTTTCCAGAGAAACGATGTGTATTTCATAACTGGTAATTTCTTGTTCATTGCAATTTACACATTCACTTAGCACTTTGTTTGCAATTTTGTAATCCTCAACTTCTTGTTCCAGATTTTTCATTTTTTCAGATTCTTCAAAGTAAACAGATTTTCCTTTTTCTAAAGCTAAAAGCCTCTCAGACATAGTGGAGTTCAGCACTTTTAACTTCTCATTTTCTTCCTTAAGCTTGTCATTCTGAATTAACTCATTTATTAAAATCTGATCTTCTGAGTTAGTTTCAAGTTTTCTTCCAGCCATAAATTTCTTCAAATCTTTTTCCTTCTCTTCAATATCTTTCTGTAATTCCACATTCACAAATTTTATGGCTTCAATTTTCTCAATCATCAGAATGTTCTCTTTTTTCAGTTTCTCTAAACTTTCTTCATTTTCTTTGGAGAACTTTCTAAGAGAATTATCTTCAGATTTTAGCTTACTTAGATCAGATTTTAGACATTCTGATGCGGGACGGGGACCGACACGGACTAAGACTCACAAAAGACTCTAACTGAGGCCGGCAGTAGCACGCTCAAGGGTCGCCAAGTGGCTGACCACCGTGATATCCCACAGAATGAGGGACGTCTCTCAACAGAAACTCCGACCTCGGCCGTCCCAAGGAGGGAAGCGCACGTGTCTAGGCGTATAGTCGACCTCCAAAGACAAGGGGAGTCGAGTCCTAGCTCGGTGCTCGACTAGTGCTAGGGATGGATGCTCTCACTCACGATCCGCGGTGATGGCAATAAGTGGCTAGGCACCTACCCTCTCTCACGCGGCATAATCAATCACATACTAAAAGAGCAAGCAAAAGGAGGGGAGTCGGAGCGCGTACCTCCACGCCTAGGCGTGGGGAAGGAACCCCGGCCGTGAACCAACAACCCCGATACACCAGAGGTCAATAAAATACAACCCAATAACGGCCCACTCCTCGCAGGGAGGTAAAAGGCTACAACCAATACGTTCGGGGCTGCCGGACACGGGTTGACGGGCTGCACTCGGTGACGGGTCGGCCACGAGGAGGTTCGGGTGCAACGCTGCAGAAACCGGTGTCGCGCGCGCCTGGGCGGAGGGGGGGTCTCACGGGCTGATACGACGCCCGTTTGAGGCACCGTCAGAGAGGACGCGTCGCTGACTGTTGGAGGAACGCTCCGGCCAAAGGGGGTGCGCTGGATCCGCCGGTGGTGACCGTGGGCGCTGCTGAAAGTCAGATCAGGTTCTGTGGGCGCAGAACTGCGCTCGCCGACGGTAAAATCTGGAAATCGGCCTTCTGGTGCCCGAACAAGTCCGGGCCGGTTGGGGGTGAAAGCTGACTGGCAGAGATCGCCCTCGGCCAAATGGCGCTGGCAGACGACGCAGGTGCGAGCCGCAGGAGTCGCTGAAAGTCGGGGCTGGTTCGCTGGGCGGACTGGGCAGACGCGCTGGCGCAACCCCACGAGATCGACCGCCACGGACGGTGACGATGTCGAAACGCGACGCCGTCGGCGGCGTTGGAAAGTTGACTCGGAGATCTACGAACCCTGAAGAAACCAGGGCAAAAGACGCAGCGTGGAGGCCTGGGGAAAATTCTCAATCAGGGCCTCCCCGCTGGGCGAGCAGAGAAAGTGGTGCTGGCACAGGTCGGCGGAGAAAATCGGTACGGGCAGTGCCGATCTCCGATTGATGCAAAATGGGCGCCGACGCGAAGCTGATCCGCAGACGTATCTCCAGAAAATAGGTCGTGGCAAAACTCATCCAGGAAGGGGGCGCGAGCTCTGCTACAAGTCGGGGCAGAAATCTGGAATCACGAACACGAACCGTTGAGGAAGAAGATGAGGATAAGAGGGAACCCCGGAGTCCACCGAGGGCTGAGGCGTCACACCCCGCCGTTCTCCCGTCGCAGGAGCAGAAAGAGAGAGAGAGAGAAGGGCGCAAAAAGCTTTGCACAATACTCACTTGTATTCAAATTCATGTGTAAAACTGTAATCGGTACAAGGTGAGAACTACTTATAGGGGATGGGAAAACCCTAATCTAACTAGAAGGGAGGGGTGCGCCCAGCTCCAAGGAGAGAAAGGCGGCCCATATTTCAGCAAGCTTAGAAAATAGGAAAGGAATCTAAGTGGGATAAGGAAGGGGTGGAGTTGGGGAAAGGAGGAGAGGGGAAAAGGGGAAGGGAGAGGGGAGCGCCCCCCACCTTCCCTAGTAGAACTAGGAAGGGGGGGGGGGCGGCTGCCTCCTCCTCCTCTAGATGGGGAGGGGGCCGCCCCCTAAACCCTAATGGGCCTCTTTTTAAGTGGGCTTCAAGCCCCAATAAGCCCCTGACCCAATAACAAGATCCATTACCCCACAAAGCAACCCAATTGGCCACTATATGGCCCAATAAGTGCCCAAACAATAAGATGTCCACGCAGGGACCAAAAGACAAGGCCCACAAGGCCTGAGCAAGTCCAGACTGAGGCCCAACATGGCCTAAACATGATGAAAAGATAACTAGAAGGTGCCGCCGTCGCCGAGCCACAAGGAGGTAGCGGTGTGCCGGGTGCTCCGTCGAGGATAGCGCCGTGTGTCCTCACCAATTCTCCCCGGGTGGGAAGAACTCGACCCCGTCGAGTAAGGGTCACGGTCGCTGAGGTACCGCTCCAGCAGGTCCGGATCGATCCGCTCCAGCTCTCCACGTGTAATCCAGGTGTTGTCCGACTCGGGGCGCCCTCTCCAACGCACTAAGAAGCGTTGGTAGGCTCCGCTCCTGGTAGTAGTCACCTGCTCATCCAGTATGCAATCTATATGCTCGCGTTTTTGTAATGGGGCTGGAGGAGGTGGACTCTCAGTAGGTGTATCACTCACAACAGGAGGGTCAGGCCCAAATAACTCACTGGGTATCACCGCGGGATCCCGATAAGCTACCAGATCAGAGACATTGAACGTCGAACTGATCCCGTAGTCATCTGGTAGCTCGATCTCATACGCGTTCGACCCAATACGCCTCAACACTCTGAATGGTCCTGCACCGCGGTCTTGGAGCTTCTTTACGGCTCCCGAAGGAAACCGTTCCGGTCTAACCCGGACCATGACGTACTCTCCCTCGCGGAACTCACGTGTGCGTCTGTGCGCGTCAGCTAACTCCTTGTAACGTGCGTTGCTGGCCTCAAGGTGGTGATGATGCAGACTCCGAACTAGCTGTGTTGACTCATACCTATGTGAATGCAGTGGGGGTCCTGGACATCCAAACACAGACCTAGCATGCCTATGACTCCTACATGATTGGACAACA
Organism: Amorphophallus konjac; assembly: GCA_022559845.1. Taxonomy (NCBI): domain Eukaryota; kingdom Viridiplantae; phylum Streptophyta; class Magnoliopsida; order Alismatales; family Araceae; genus Amorphophallus; species Amorphophallus konjac. The sequence goes on from CM040118.1 coordinate 114,067,854, forward strand.
CGGGGAGGACCAGGACAACCAAAGTTGTATCTATCATGCATGGGTGTCCTACGGAATGTGGTAGACTCATGGGGACTAAATTGCCCAAACTCACTCATGACATTCCCTATATGAGACAAACCCCTATATGATGGTGGACATGAAGAAACATGGGGAAGAGACATGTGTCCCTGGCCTCCTAAGCTCGGGCATCTGGATGCCGATAAGGTGAGGTGTTGACTAGAAGGCCTAGGTGGTGTCTGATAGTGGACCTCCTCGACAAGGTGGGGAAAAGAATATGGGTCGAGAGGCTCACCAGGGAGGGGATCGAAAGGGTCAAAGAAATGATGACCCCTCCCGACAGGTCCCTTCACTATACTTGCCCATGTGCGACATTCGCCCAGGTGCAGATAATCACCTTCGGGCACTCTCATGTATGGGGCAAGAGGCTCATGAGGAAGGCAAGGAAGGCAAGGTTCCTCCCTCGGGACCGTGAAACCATAAGCGGGGACAAAATCAACCTCCACGGGTATGGGAAATAATAAAAGGACCTCGGATGTGATATGTCCTATGGTGTAGACCGAGGTAATAGACCCCAAAGCAGGGAGTGTAAAGCTATGACTATAGGGTTGGTCAGACCCTAAGGTCAACATATAGGTCAACTCCCATTGATAATCTAAACTCCTAAGGAAGTCCTTCACATTTTCAAGAAAGCAGAAGGACCGAAAAGTGGTGTGAAAGGAGTTAAGGGGTATTATTGGGAGGGCTGGTCCCATGGGTGTATAGCAAGGAATGGCGACATCTAGAAGTGGACCCTCCCTTAGCCAGCTAGCTAAAGACTCTCCAATGACCAGTTCACCCTCGGAAGGTAAGAATGTCTCTATATGAGGGTCTAAGGGTGAAGCCTCTCTCTCGGGAGTGGAAACTGAGTCCTCTATGATGTGGGGGGGGTCACTCCCTAACTCCTCAACCTCAGTTAGGTACTCCTCCATCAACTCCTGTTCAGCCTCGTAACTCACTGGAACAAACCCAGGTGATGACATGGAGGTGGTCGGCGTAACGCCGTCATGGAAGACAAACTCACCGGGAAGGTGAGATGGGTGTAGGGTGCAGGTCCTCCTATCCAGGTCGATGGTCGCACTTCTTTCCTCCAACCAAGTTCGCCCTAAAATGATGCATGGACCAGCAAGTGTGCTGATCTTGCACCAAGCGCCATCGAAATATTTAACGGGGCCAAACCACCGTTGAAACTCGATAAAAGCTAAACCATCACGGAGAACAATCTCCCCAGTCTTAGAGAGTGACTCAACAATGTCTTGTGAGACACAGTTAGATGACACCCTACTGATGAAATCGATCTCCGTATGCATCCCATTAGGTAGGACGGCAGTGGACATGACAGGGCGCTGGAATGACTCGGTCATCGGTATAGGGATCGGGTCTCCCGACGACTGAGTGGTAGGGGCGACACTTAGGGGTCGTACCATAAGAGCATCGAATCGGGCCAATAGGGATGACTAATCTGACATGTGGTCTCGAGGAACCACCATGGGGTTGGCGCGGAGCTGGACATGCAAGACTCCACGAGACAAGGACAAAACTCTAACTAGACACAAACCTAACATTACAATGCAATGGTGGGTTACCTAGATAAACTAAGAGACTCAATGCAACCTAGATAACTCTAAGGCCTCAATTGCACCCTAGACAACCTAAAGACTCGAATGACCTAAGACCCCAATTTGTTAGAACAAACTGGTTCCCTAAGCTCTGATACCAAATTTGATGCGGGACGGGGACCGACACGGACTAAGACTCACAAAAGACTCTAACTGAGGCCGGCAGTAGCACGCTCAAGGGTCGCCAAGTGGCTGACCACCGTGATATCCCACAGAATGAGGGACGTCTCTCAATAGAAACTCCGACCTCGGCCGTCCCAAGGAGGGAAGCGCACGTGTCTAGGCGTATAGTCGACCTCCAAAGACAAGGGGAGTCGAGTCCTAGCTCGGTGCTCGACTAGTGCTAGGGATGGATGCTCTCACTCACGATCCGCGGTGATGGCAATAAGTGGCTAGGCACCTACCCTCTCTCACGCGGCATAATCAATCACATACTAAAAGAGCAAGCAAAAGGAGGGGAGTCGGAGCGCGTACCTCCACGCCTAGGCGTGGGGAAGGAACCCCGGCCGTGACATTCCTTCATCAAGTTTTCGTTCTGATTTTTATACCTATGAATATCAGATAGACAGGTATCATGAAGTTGCTTGATACTGGAGCAATTTTCACATGGGGATCTAGACCTTTCTAACCCAGTATTCTTTTTCAACTTTTTATACTGACTTCTTAAGCTCTCATGTGATTCTAGCAATTCAGCATATGCATTTTCCCAATCATCTACAGTATAATTTTCAAAAGGATTTACCTCATCATCTTCATCTTGAATGCTGCCTTGATTACTTCTATCAGCCATCATGCAGCTGTCCTTCTTTGTCTTCTGAATTTGCTTCAGCATGTTCAGAATATCTTTAGAAGAACTGCAATCATGAAGACAAGACCATAAGGCTCTGTCAATAGCTGCTTTCATCAGATTAAAAGCTTTCTGATTCTCTTCATGCAAGGAGGTATGCCTGTCAGTCCATTTGGACTTTTTCTTTGGTAGTTCATGAGGACCGTATGAAATTACTTTCCACAGGTCTGGATTAATAGATTTAGCATAACTCTTTAGATTAGCAAGCCATGCACTGAAGTGTGTACCACTAAAAATCGGTGGATTAGCCATGGGAACAAATAGCAAGTAGATTCGAGGCAACAAGAGTATTGATGCACTAAAACCAGATAAGCATCGAAGACTACAAGATCGGATCTGCAGGTCGCTGGACCTTCTAGGCAGACACCCGCTCTGATACCAATTGTTAGGGTGCAATGCCCGGATACAGAGGGGGGTGAATGTATCCTTCTACAATTAATGACCAAAAAAAAACTCAAGTGCTGGATGCAATCTTAGAATGAAACCAAATTCAATTAAACCAATGAGCAAACACAAGAGATGCGCCTATTCAAGCATCTAGCGGAAGCACACTCACAATGCAAACCACTGCTCAAGAGATTTTTAGGTGGTTCGGTTCTCCAGACCTACATCCACCCCGCACTCAAACCAAGTGTGGCTTCACTAACAGCTGGGCAACACAGCTTGCCAACAGAAGCTGATACACAGCTTACCCAGGGGAACAAACTCCCCTCTTCCTCCTACCTGGAGGGAACCTCTAGCAACCCACGGTCACTAGAAACCAGAGACTCGCGTCTCTCTTCCTCTATACCAAGAGGGAACCCCACTGGTAGCACCCCCACTACCAGTGAACCAGCCAGTAGCACTTTGCTACCAGCAACCCACCAGAGGCAGAGCCTCTCTTCCTCCAGACCAGGAGGGACCTCTGGACTTGCAACCCACAAGCCCAAAACTGGAGATCAGATCTCCCTTCCTCCAAACTGGAGGGAACACACAAGTGACTTCCAGCCACTTGCAGACTAGAGGTCACAGACCTCTCTTCCTCCAGACCAGGAGGGACCCGACCTTAGTCCAGAGGATCGGAAGTACAAAGCTAACCAAATGAAAAAGGAACAAATAAAAAATGAAAAATACACAGCGATCAGAAAGCTGTAAAGAAAGATAACACAGATGTGGCTCACATGGAGCTGACTGGCCTGGATTTGATCCAAGGTCCAGTAGACAGATCTTCAGGTAAGCTTCTCTTCCTCTTCTCTTCTCTCTCACTTTCTTTTTCTCTTAACCCTCACGAGCTCTCTCTCTCTCTTTCTCTTCTTCCTCTTTCGTAGGCACTCTCTGTCTCTTCTCTTCTCCTCTTCTTCTGCTCTTTTTTCTCTCTCGATCTCTGCTCCTCTCTTCTTTTTGGCTCACCCTCTTGCCCTTTTCTCGATCAGCCTTTCTTCATTTTATATCAGCAGCCAGCAGGAGGATAGGGTACAAAGTGCATGTGCCTCCCATGCTCGATCCAGAACCTTCCTGCCACGTGCCCTTTTCGAATTTGTTCCTCTAGTATTGGATCACGTGCAGCCCAGTTATTGGGGAATATTCTTCCTCGGACCTGCAAGGAGATAAAGACCATTAATACTCAGAGTTCGCTATATATATCTACCTGAAATGAGTTGGTTGACACTCAAGCTGAAACAGCACGAGGTATGAAGGAACGACAAGAGGTGCACTATACTGAGAACGACACGAGATACAGTGGTGACAAAACAAACACTACAAAGAGAACGACACGAGGTTCAAGGGTGATAAAACAAATACTACAAAGAGAACGACACGAGGTCTCATGAGAGCAGCACGAGGTGAGAAGGAAGTCTCACAGAGCGAAACGGTAGACAAACACGCGATCAGAGGGAACCTGGACGAAGATAGAAATAAACAACACGAGGACATAAACACAAGAATAACACGAAGACACGAATACAAAAACAACACGACATAACAAACAGCAAAGAGAACGGCACGAGAACAACATGGACTGAAACCAACTCAAAGACGAAAACGACACGAAAATAACATGGACTGAAACCAACTCGAAGATGAAAACAGAAACTGACACGAAGTGTGGTCACAAAGCAAGAAAGACACGGGGTTTAGGAAAGACAACACGAGGACAGAAGACAGGAACGGCTACAACGACACGTGATAAAACAAAGAAAGCAGGAAAACGACTCGAGTAACTACAGTAAATGACACGAAAACACAAGAGCAAAAATAAAAAGGATGACTCGAGATGAGCAACTAAATACTGAAGAAACGACACGAGGTGGCGCAGAAAGCAACACGAGGTGCTGCAATGTTCTGCACGCAATGGAACAAAATGACACGAAGACAAGCCCTGAAAATAATGTTTAGACTTCACGCTGTACAGACTTTGAGGAGTCTGAACCAATGTACAGACTTTAAAGGCTGTGAGTACCAAGGCATGCTGAACAGACTTGAAACCTATGAAGATGGAGTGTATAGACTTGAAAGTCTGAATACGATGTGCATACTTGCTGAGTTGATGCTGTAGCCCAATGAGTTAACGCTGCAACGTATACACTTTGCGTTCAACTGAAGGTGTATATACTTGAAGTTTCAAGGCCACAATGTATAGACTTCAAAAGAAGCAGTCCGATGTACAGACTTCAAATGTGAAGACATTGTGAATGCAAATGCAATGATCAGAAAGTGAATACTAGCGATTTGACTCACACAAGATGACTCACAGTGAATAGCTCACTATAAAGGCCAAACGTCAAAACCACCATTAAAACCATCATCAAAACCACAGGGGCACAACAACACCGTCCCCTCCTGGAGATCAAAGTCCCCAGGGAGCGCCAGGATAGCCTGCCATCACGCCCCCTCAGCCCTACGGCGCAGCGGCAGCCGAAGTTATCCCTCCGACTGTGAGAATTCGAGAGGCATTTCACAGAGCAGGAGCGCGCCCTGCGAGCCCTACAGAAGACCTATCCACCCGAGGATGAGGAGAGATCCCCGTTCTCCAACCATATCTTGAAGGCAGAGGTATCTCCCAGAGCCTCCATCCCGACCTTCAAGCCCTACGACGGCCAGGGTGACCCGACCGATCACTTCGACAGCTTCGACACCCTGATGACCCTTCACGGAGCGTCCGACGCCATCAAGTGTCGAGCCTTTGCGACCACCTTGGTCCAAGGCACCCAAGCATGGTTCCGGGCCCTCGCCCCCGGATCCATCCAAGACTTCAAGCAATTCGGGCGAGTATTCAAAAAGAGTTTCGCCGGCAGTGGTCCCCCAAGGTCGGTTGCTGGGCTTTTGGCCCTCAAACAGGCGCAAGGGGAGAAACTTCGGGCCTACATTACCCGATTCAAATCAGAAGCCCTGAGGATCCCCCACCTGGACGTCGCCTCGGCCATAACCACACTGACCGGGGGCACCCACGACGAGAACCTCCACCGCGAACTTGTCCTCCACCCTCCCTCGACCCTTGCTGTGCTAGTGACTCTGGCATTGCGCCACGCTGAGTGCGAAGAAGTGCTCAGCGCCTGCTGAGACGCAACCGGCTCAGGTCGGGAGGGTGACAAGAAGCGGGCACCCGAGCCAAGCTCGGGCCAAGGAAAAAGGTGAAACCGAGACGGGGAACGCAAGGAACCATCACGGAAGTACGAGCGGTACACTCCCCTAACTGCTCCAGTGTACGATATATATAAAGACATCAAAGGCTCGGGCCTCCTCCACCAACCCGAGCCAATGAGGTCGAAGAATCACAGTCGCAGCAAGCATTGCCTGTTCCACAGCGACCACGGGCATCACACCGGCGACTGCCATCAGCTCCAGGACGAGATCGAGAGTCTCGTTCGTTAGGGGCACCTCTCCCGGTTCGTGGCCAGGCACCAGGAAGACCGAGGCACCGCAGAGGAGATCGACAACGCCCCCCGAGGGGTCCACATCAACGTCATCACCGGAGGAGCTGCATCAGGAGGAGATAGTGGCCGAGGAAGGAAGCGTCATGCTGAGTGGGCAAGCCAAGCCATCGAGCCTCCCAGGGCCCCGCCGAGTGAGCCCCAGGTCATAGTCTTCTCCGACCAAGACCTGGAGGGGCTGAGCATGACGACGCCCTAGTCATTTCGGCCACGATAAACCATTGTAACGTAGATAGGATTCTAGTTGACAATGGAAGTGCCCCTGTTGTATTATCCTACGAATGTTTCCTTAAGATGGGGGAGGATCCGTCTAAACTCTGCCCGATCCAAACCCCCCTGTGCGGGTTCAATGGCCAGGCCACTTATCCCGAGGGAGCCCTAAGCCTGCCGGTTACTCTTGGCACCCCATCCAAAACCGTTACGGTCATGGTGGACTTCATAGTGATCAAAGGTGTGATAGCATACAACGCAATCTTCGGCCGGGGAATCCTCAGCCGAACGAAAGCGGTGCCTTCTACCTATCACCAAAAGATGAAGTTCCCCACCAAAAATGGGTTGGGGGAAGTCCGAGGCAACCAGGCCATGGCCAGAAGGTGATACAATATCTCGGTTGAAGCCACAAGGCCGGACGGGAAGAACAAGGGCCCCTGGGAAGTTGAGGAAAAATCCTCAACCGCCGAACCTGGAGGTGAATTGCTAGCGATTTTCCTAAACGACGACCCGACCCTAGGAGTAAAGATCGGAGCCGACCTAACATCTGAGGTGCAACAGCAGTACAAGAAGTTTCTTTCCGCGTACATCCGGGTCTTTGCATGGTCTGATGATCAACTCCCCGGGATACCGGAGGAGACGGTGATGCATAAGCTCAACCTCGACCCAGCCATGAAGCCCGTACAGCAACGTAGAAGGAAGCACGCGCCAGAAAAGCAGGCGATTATTAAGGAGCAAGTCACCAAGGGGCAAAAGACTGGCCTTTTTAGACCGGTCCTATACCCGACGTGGCTGGCTAACGTCTTCCTGGGACCAAAAGCTTCGGGAAAGTGGCGGATGTGCGTGGACTTCACCGACTTGAACAAGGCTACTCTAAAGGACTGCTATCCCTTACCGAGCATCGACCAACTGGTTGATTCAACCTCAGGCAATGAGATACTCAGCTTCCTGGATGCCTATTCAGGTTACCACCAGATCATAATGCACCCTGAAGACATCGAGAAGACCTCCTTTATCACCTACTTCGGTGTACACTGCTACACCCGGATGCCTTTCGGGTTGAAAAACGCTGGAGCCACGTACCAGAGGCTGGTCAACCATATGTTCGAGGGACAGCTCGGTCGAAACGTCGAGGCCTATATTGATGACATGCTCGTGAAGACCCCCAAGGTTGAGGACCATTTCACCGACCTAGCAGAGACCTTCGACACCCTCCTGAAGTACAACATGAAGCTCAATCCTGCCAAGTGCGCCTTCGGAGTGAGGTCAGGGAAGTTCTTGGGCTTCCTAGTCACCCAGCGTGGGATCGAGGCCAACCTCGACAAGGTCCTTGCCATCTTGGACATGCGCCCACCCACCTGCATCAAAGATATTCAACGCCTTACCGGGCGCATTGCGGCGCTCAGCAGATTCCTGTCCTGCGCGGCTGAACGATGCCTACCCTTCTTCAAACTGTTGAGGGGGCCTAAAATGGCATCTGCTACATTCACGTGGGATGAGGAATGCCAAAGAGCGTTCACCGAGCTTAAGGAGTTCCTGGCTTCACCCCCAGTGCTTTCCAAGCCCATCCCAGGTGAAGCCTTGCATCTCTATCTCTCGGCGACCCCATCTATAGTTAGCTCGGTCCTAGTCAAGAATGACTCGGGAACCGAGAGACCGGTCTACTACACCAGCAAGGTGCTCAATGAGGCCGAGAAAAGGTACCCCGCAACCGAAAAACTCGTGCTAGCGTTGGTTACCTCGGCCAAGCGCCTCCGACCCTATTTCCAAGGGCACTCCATCACCGTGCTGACCGGCGAACCATTGAAGAAGATCCTCACTCACCCTGAAGCCTCAGGACGCCTCGTCAAGTGGGCCATCATGCTCGGGGCCTACGATATATCGTATCGGCCTCGCTCGGCTATCAAAGGCTAGGCGCTCGCTGACTTCATTACCGAGAGCACCATCCCGACTGAAGAAAGATTCACGTCTGTGCCCGGGCCGACCTGGGAACTATTCATCGACGGATCTTCCAACTCAGCCAGAAGCGGTGCAGGCATCCTCCTGAAGTCCGCCGAAGGAGCAGAGCTACAGTACGCCCTGAAGTTCAACTTCCAAGCCTCCAACAACGCTTCCGAGTATGAGGCCCTCATATCGGGAGCCCGCATGGCCCGGCGGTTAGGGGCTGAGCGAGTCAGGATTCACACTGACTCCCAACTGGTCGCTAGCCAGGTCAACGGTGATTACGAAGCTCGGGAAGCACCAATGATCAAATACCTCCAACTGGTCAAGACTGTGGCCCACCAGTTTGAGAGTTTTGAGGTAGTCCGAATAGCTCGGGAGGAAAACTCCCGAGTAGATGCCCTCTCTCGGCTGGCCTCCTCTCTTGACCCCGAGGGCACTCGATCGGTCCTTCTCGAAGAGCTAGAGCGACCGAGCATCGATTCGGAGCTCTTAGCTGTTGACTCGGCCTCCCCAAGCGACTGGCGCACCCCCTACCTACCGTGGCTTCAAGACTCTTGAGAGCCTCCTGACCCTCAGGAAGCCCGAAGATTGAAGTACCAAGCTCGGCGATTCGTCACTCTGGATGGTGCTCTCTACCGGAGATCCTTCTCCGGCCCTCTCTTGAAGTGCCTCAGCACTGACGAAGCCAACTGAGCGATCGAAGAAGTTCACGAAGGTCTGTGCGGAGCGCATTTAGGGGGAAGGTCGCTCGCCAGGATCTTGCTACGGCAAGGTTATTGGTGGCCCACCCTGCAGCGCGACTGCTCGGCCTACACGCAACGTTGTGACCGCTGCCAACGATTTGACCACTTCGTCCATCGACCGGCAACGGAGCTTATCACCCTAGCCGAGCCTTATCCTTTCGCTCGCTGGGGAATCGACATCCTCGAGCCATTCCCCACGGCCCAGGCCCAGGCCCAGGCCCAGAAGAAGTTCATTATCGTCGCCATCGACTACTTCACTAAGTGGATCGAGGCCGAAGCAACTGCAAGGATCACCGAGACAGTCGTCTGGAATTTCATCTGGAAGTCGATCATCTGTCGCTACGGCATCCCCCGGGTGATAGTGAGCGATAATGGTCGGCAATTTGATTCTTGATATTTCTGAGACAGATGCGTCGACCTCAACATTCGCAATCACTTCACTTCGGTCGCCCACCCTCAGGCTAACGGGCTAGTCGAAAATGCCAATAAGACTATCTTAAAAGGCATTAAGACTAGGCTCGGCAAAGCCAAGGGCAGCTGGCTTGAGGAATTGCCGAACGTACTTTGGTCACACAGAACGACTCCCAGAACAGCAACCGGTGAAAGCCCCTTTCAACTGGTATACGGCACCGAGGTCGTGATCCCGTTGGAGATTGGCAACCCCTCCCTCCGAGTCATCTGCTTCTCATCCGAGGCAAACGACCAGAAACTGCTCGAAAACCTTGACCTAGTAGATGAAGTCTGAGAGATCGCCAGCATCATAGCAACGAAATATCGATGCCCCCTCACTCGATACTACAACGCCAAAGTCTGAGATAGACACTTTCAGCCGGGAGACTTCGTCCTCAGAAAAGCCGAAGCCTCTCGACCACTTGAGGCGGCGGGCAAGTTATCCCCTAATTGGGAAGGCCCCTACCGAGTGGTCGAGACGCTCGGAAAAGGAGCATACCGTCTATCCATGATGGAAGGAGAGCTCATCCCTCAGACCTGGAACGCAACTACATTACGCAAGTTCTACTTCTGAATACTGAACATTGTGCAAACGACATGAGATAAAGCAAAAGGCTCCTTTCTTTTATTCAAACAACCCGCTTGTACATCAGGAAGGCCGAAACTAATAGAATACATGTCAAAAAAGCAAAAAATCCATCTGGCGCCGTCATATGAGCCCATCACTCGGCTGACTCGGATGACCTTCCTGCGTCCAGCCACTGACTCTGCCTCGTGTAGAAATTGGCTCGGATAAAGGATAGTCGACCCCGTTGGCTCGGGTAGCTCGAGACAAAGGTGACAGAGGGATTAGGAAAGAGAAGGCTACCTTCCATGTTGAACTTGGAAGAGAAGGAGGAGAGGGAATGCATATGAAAGCATCTTCCCCGCCAACCTACCAACTCTTTGGAAGAAAGAGGGTGCAGGCACCCTCCGAAGAGTGAAAGAAAGGAGGAGTAGAGCAGAAGTGGGAAAAAGAGGCTACCAGAAAGAAAAAGAAACCAGCAGAGCTGGACGAGGAGGCAGGGGAAAGCCCGGAAGGGATGGAGCTTAGTTGGCTTCCTCCTCCCATCCGTGAAGCGAGTAGGAAGGAACGGGCGGCAGGGACGTCTGATGCCCCCATCCGTCCTCCATCTCGCCCCCTGCAAGCGCCACCAGAACTAATAGAGGGAAGATGACGTGCCTTCGCACGTTGAACCCTCTTCAATTCCGTTCGACGGTCGTCGAACCCTCTTCAAATCCGAAGCAGCAAGAACTCTCTGACCCCCGTTGTCGGTAGCCTCATCTTCCGGAACGTCTTCCATGCTCCGAATACAACGGTACAACGCTACGTGAAGAAGGAATGAGGAAATACTGTCAGGGAAAACCCTAAGCGGTTGAGAGGAAGGGACGCCCTTCAGACCTTTTATAGGCAAAGGGAGGATACTTGCCTTAAATGATTTCCCTCCTCGAAAACATGCCAGAAGGATTTCTCCTTACGAACGGTCACCTCAAACTTCTCATCTTCCGCCTCAGTGGGATACACGTAGCGGCCAGGCATTCAAAGCATGGGAAAACGGAAAGACACCTTGTCGGACGCTCACCCAACCATCATGCGAGATCCACGCAGAAAGTATCGGCCCTTTCCAACCACCGCAGATACGCTGAACAAAATACAGCAATGGCGATACGGAACAAATAAGTCTTCATCATAACGCTACTGCCTTATTTATTTCTACACAAAAAGGAAGCTTTTTCCTTCAAAAAGGAAAAAGACATACAAAAAGAAGAAGCGAAGCAGATACATCAGGCCTCTGGCCCACCTTGAAGCCCGGAAGTAGAGGGCTCGAGCGGTCTACCCCCGGCAGCTTCGGCGATGGCCGACCTTGGCACTGACCCCACCGGCGTGGGAACTACCTCGGTTGCATGCCCTCCCGAGGCATCCTGAGTTGGCGACCCCTCGGATGATGAGCCCTCGTGATCCTCTTCATCCTGCGCCGAAGCAGAGGAGCTGGAGGATGAGAAGTCCGAGTCATAACATTGCCCGGATGGGAAGTCGACTGCTCCGGATGCCTGCTCCTCGGCGTAAGAGATGGCCCGGTCGTAGCCCTGTTGGAACCCCTTGCGGATGCCCCGGCGAAGTCCTAGATCGTAGTAGGGGAGGGCAGCCTCCTTAAGGTCGACCCGGTAGGCCTCTGAGCTCTTGTACTGCTCGAGAGCTTCTGCCCCGGCCGATCCCACCCTACTAGCGAGCTCGGCCTCCCTTCGCTCCGCCTCAGCTGACTTCCGCTCGGCCTCAGCAGTCCGCTCTTCAGCCGCCGCCACCTACTTCTTCGCCTCGGCCCGTTCAGCCTCGGCCTCCCACCGAAGGTGCTCTTCTTCCTCCGCACGGTCCACCAGCTTGGCACGCTCGGTCTCCCACTGGCGATCCAGCTCAGCGTGTGCATGGCGCTCCTCTTCGAGAAGCTTGTTCTTCCTCTCGAGCGATTCATGAGCCTTAGCTAGCTGCTCGGCTAGCGCCCGGGTCTCCACTTGGCTCGACCGCATCAGTCCCTTGACGGAGGAGAGCTCCCGCCGAAGCTCATCGCGCTCCTCGGTGAGCCGAGCCAACCTCCTGTCTGACCCACCAAGGGTCCAGGCCAGGTTCGCTCGCTCCCATTCAGACTGAGCGTACGCTTCCGCCAGAGCAGCCCCCATCTGGGCCAGGGCCATGCCGCCCTCCATAACCCCGACGAGAGCCGTGGACAGGGAGTACTGCCTACCTCCCCCCCTCACCTTCGCGGCTATACCGTGGCATACCTAGTGCAGGGGGCCCGAGATACCGAGCCTCTCCAAGGCCACCGAAATGGAGAACCCCCTATCACCCGATGCCCCTCCGTGCGGCTCGGATCAAGCCCCAGCCTCGGTCGCCCCTCGCGCCTCGGTCGGATTCTCTTGCGGCCTCTCAACCTGGACCGGCCCGCCACCTGCACCATCGCCCGAAGCGCCCGCCTCGGCCACGGTCCCAGCATCCTCCACTTCGGCCACGGCCCCCTCGGCTCCTGCTGAGGGGAGAGCCAGGTCAACCCCGCTGCCAGTCACAGGAGCACCCTCGGTCCCCTAGGTTCCGGTCGAAGAAAGAACTGAGCCTGCATCGTCGCAACCCGCCGGGGAAGCCCCGACCTCCTCGGCCCCCTCTAGCTCGGCTGGTGGGAGAGCTCACCTGGTAGGGTCGGCCCCATCATGCTCGGCGGAGGGGCGAGCCGCGGCAAGGTCGCCCTCAACCGCTGGCACGACCCCGACCTTCTTGGCCCGCTTCCTGGCCCTCGCGGAGGCCCGGATCATACCCTCCATAGGGTCCTTACGCTTGGATCCCTTCGGCCTGGAGGATTCACCCTGGGCCGCTCCCTTGCCTTTATCTCTGGTTCAGGAGCGACCCACGGGAGCAGCCGATTCGTCAGCATCCGAGTCATCTCCAAGCTCGATCACCTCTGCGGCCTCCTTCAGAGGTTCCCGCCTGGTGTCTGGATAAAGAAGAAGACATATTCAGGAAAAGAAAGATGACCCCCACATTCAAAGGAGAATATAGTTTGTGGCACCTGAGCCTGACGGATGCAGCCGCGTAAGAAGACACCGCTCGATATTCTCCGGCGTGACCAGCTCTTCGGTGGATTGGTGGTGCTTCAGCAAGATGGCTACGTACCCCTCCTCACGAGGAGGGAACTCATCTTGCCTTGGAGGGATATTCGGGTGGAAATTGGGGATTACTGGACACCTCCAGGTCTCCTCCACTGAACAAATCTCCACCCAGAAGAATTGGGTCTTTCACCCCTTATGCGAAGAATCCTTCGTCGCCAAAGAGATACAACTCCTATTCCACCTTGCCTGGTTGAAATAGAAGCCCTTCCCAGCCGAAGGATGTGCTTTCAACTCAAAAAAATAGTGAAAGAGGTCCATGGAAGGAGGAACCCCACACTGGCGGCAGAGAATGCAGAAGGTGGAAAGAAGGAGATAAGAGTTGGCTACCAGTTGAATGGGCGCCAACAGGAAGAAATTGAGAAGCTGAAGGACAAAAGGTTCGAAAGGAAGGCGGAATCCACTCTTCCACGACAGAAGAAACATATAGATATGGCATGTACGAGAGTCCAGGCTCGTCTCGTATGGAGAAGCTGCGGCAAAGCTGAACTTGTGGGGCAGGCGATACTGGTGCTCCAGCCTCCTCACATCTGCCTCCCCCAGTTCGCTGTAGTTTGGGACCGGCGCCCTCGCCACCAGCTCATCCTCCCACTCCTCGGCCTCCGAACGCTGGTCTGCCATGGAATCAGGAGAAGACTCTGAGGAAAGGCGATCTCGAGACCCTGAAGATTCCGGGGGAGGAGGAAGCTACCGGACTGCCTCCGTAGTTGTCTCTGCCAACTCTTCGAATGCCGCTGCAAGCCTCTGCTCTTCCGTCACGTCCTCATGGCGCATCGAAGAGCCCCAAAAGCAAGAACAAAGGAGAGCGAAAACCCTAAAGATGGAGGGAGTCTGGAATGACAACAAGCGCCAACGCCTATGAACCCACGCGGGAGGCGGCACGTCGTTCTGACCTCCGAGAAAAGGGGGCCCCTTCAGTTCAAATCCGTTAGGATCATCATTAACACGGGCCCAGGTGACTACGACACGTGGCTTACTGACACCGCCAGATCTCCACCCACATGAGCCACGCTGGTCCGAAACCCCAAACAGCTACTCTTCCGAGCTTACTAAAGCTCGGGAGTAGGAGGGGGACAAGTGGAGAGGGGGATTTCTGTAGCCCATCTAAGAGCAGTCGAACTAGGCCCATCAGGGTCGAACGAGGCTCAGCTCAACCAAGTGACAGCCCCCTAGGGCCCACTTAGGTAAAAAAGCCCAATAAAGATCACTCGGGATTCCACCCTTCCTTGGCGGCCCTTAGGCTCGGAAGGCCCGAGCGTCAGAACGGAGGAAGACCCATGCTCGAGTTATCCCTTCATCGGGATAGAGGCAAGCGCCCTACGCCCACTCCGACCTGACTCCATCCGAGCTATGCCTATCGCCCGGACAGGGCTGGCACCTTTTATGCTCAGACCGACTAACAAGTGCTTATCCGCGTAGCCGTTGAGAGCCCTTTATGAGCAGGAGTTTATGAGGATAAAGGATCCATGATCCCTCGAGGCCATGAAGATCCCACGATGAGGACGTAACGATCCCATGATGAGGACGTAACTCCCGCCTGAAACACCTTAGCTTACGGGACTCATAAGGTGAGCACACTATATAAACCAGGGATTCCCTCCAGTGAAAGGTAAGGCCAACACACGCCCAAAAACTCCCTGAGTAGGAACCACTTCACCACCTTGGTGTTGGGGGATCTCGCGCATCTCTTTCTACCTCCCTCAATACCTTCCACCATTGCTCTACTGACTTAAGCATCGGAGGGTTTTCCCCAGGGAATCATCCATGGGCCTCCTGATTCGTTTCCCTTTCTCTGCAGTTCACTACTAGGTGATCATCCTCCCAGCTCAGGACAAGCGCGAGATCACGCCCCTTCAGAGTGTATTGTACGAGCCTTCGACACTTCCTTAGGCAATTTCCAGTGTAAATATATCATATTGACTGTTCTTTTTAGCTCGGGCAATTCATGCGGGCGAGGACGGTCTACCTTGTATTCATCCATCTGCAGTTCCCCCTTCTTAATCAACCCTTCAATAGCATCTTTAAATACACAGAAACCCTCAATGGGATGCCCTAGTGCCTGATGGCATAGGCAGAAGCGGGGGTCATCTTTCTTCTTGACATCATCGGGTCTCTTCGGATCCGGAAGGGTGATTTTGTTAAATTGGGTGGCCCATTCAAACAGGGCCCGAGTCTTCTCCTTAGGAAATGAATAGAGCTTGCTCATTCTGGCTCGCAGGGCGGGGCCTTCACACTGATTAGCCGGCTTGGCAGGAGGAGGGCGAGCAACCCTTTTATCCTTTTCTTTTTGTTGCTTGAATGCCTTAGAGTCTACTGTATCAACTTCCGCAGGCGCGGGCCACTTATCAGCCAACCTGGCCTTATGGCCTATAGCAGTAGGAGCCGAAGGGCCACTAGAGAGGAAGGCCTCGACCTCCGCCACGACATTGTTTAGTCGGTCAAATGACCTTATCTCCATTCCAATCATTCTTTCGAGGATCTCCCGCCGAATATTTTACTTGTAAACTTGGAAGCTGTCCTCTTTATGTGGGGGCCGCTTGCATCTCATGGCGAGGCTCCTCCACCTTTTAATGTAGTCTGCGTCATGTCTTTGCTTTGTTGAGTATAGTTCAGCCACCAAAACCTCCCTTGCGGTGACATGAAACCTCTCCCTGAAGTTTCGTTGCATATCTGACCAGTCGACAATTGAACACGCCGGTAGGCTGGAGTACCATTCAAATGCGAGCCCCGTCAATGAGGTCCCGAAGAATTTCAGTAGATATGACTCGTCTGCGGCCAAATCACCCATGACGGTCATATAATAGGCAATGTGTTCTTTGGGGGAGCCTTGCCCGTTGAACTTGTCAAACTTTGGCGGCTTGCTGATTTTTGGTGGGAGCCATTTAATAGCATGGTGTAGTGGGTACGGGACACAGTAAACATCGAACGTAGCATAATCACCTTCGTCGCGTTCTGCAAGCTTCATTTCTATCATCTTTTATATCATCGACTGATTCATGGCAGTCGGGTCGACTGTCTAAGGGTAAAAGCGTGTCGGCTGGAGGTGAGAGGTGACCAGAGTGGTCGCCTGAGGCGCCGGGCGTAGCAGAGGTGTTTGATGTATTTGTGGCAGCACCAACGGTAGCAACGGCTGAGGTGGATGCTGCTGGGAATCAGCCCGGCCATGCTCTGCATGTTGGAGAAAGTTGTGTGAAGGAGGGAGACCACCGGGGTCAGCACCTCCCTGTGACGACTCCGCCTGTTATTGACACCCGTTTTTAGCCCACAAGTTGTGTCATTTCTCTTATGCATCATTTTTTATGTCATGAATTACCCATTATTTTGGAGCCTTCCTTGGATGGATTTCGAGCCCATTTTTATCATTCTCTAGCCTTTGGACCTTGGAGATCATTATTTCTTATAGTCCCGGAGTTTATCTTGTCAACTTCCGGCTTCCAAGTCAGCTTACGGCCCATTTAGGTCGACTTTCCATCAGGCATTTGGCTCCTTTCATTGTGTAGTCTTGAAAACGGTCCTTTTTCATCCCCTTATATTTCTCTATTCAAAAAGTTTTCTTCACCAAAGTTGTTTGTATTTTAAAGCCCAACAATTTCTTCTTCTATGCCATTAGCCAGTTCTGCACCAATTTCAAGTTATTTGTGCTTTTCTAGCGTGCTGCGCTGCGTCCTAGAATTCTTACTCTGTGTTATAGCCCCATTTTCTTCTTCTTCTGATCATTTTCTCATCTTGCTCTCTTCATGAAAGTTGTTCCCCTTTTCGTTATCTACAATGTCTTATTCTACCACTTTCACTAGTACTGTACTGTTTGAGAGCTACACACTAATTTCCAAAGTCACGCGCAGTCTGCCCAAAATCTTCCTCCAGCAGTGAAGTGGCCTATTAGTAGACCGCCAGAGCACAAGAAGTGGTCTATTAATAGACTGTTAGACCACAAGAAATGGTCCTACGATAGACCGCTACACCTAAACTTGCTTAAAATCACCCCGTTCGGCCCCTAGAGCGTGGCGGTTCTACCCTAGACCGTTTATGGCCTCTGACGGTCTTACGATAGACCGTTTGCCAGACAGAGAGTCCTAAACTTCCTGAACTCCGATTTCTTCGCCGTGGGATTCTTTGGAACCCTTGTTCAACCTATTTTCTCCAAGAGGAAGCTTCCGAGTCGTCTCTAATTGATATAGGACTCTTATCCCCACTATTATCTGGAGTTTTGTGCATCTAAATCTCCTATTTTGGGTGTTTATCTCGGATTTAAACTCAATGGCTTTTCTGCTCCTATAAATAACTGCCCAGTTCGCAGTTGCAAAGGAGGGCTCTTTCCGGATGTGGGGCAAAGCCATGCTGTAACTCCAACTCATAACTTCAACCCTATCTTGAAGAGGGAAGTATTGGCTTTCCATTGCATCCTTTTGGGCTTAATTTCATGGTCTATATTCTTAGTTCTCCTCTCCTCAAAATCACAAATCATCACAAAATACTGCATTTTCTGCTACACATACATTTTTCCCCATTTTGCATCATTATTGTCTCTCTATTCTCTCAACCAAATTCCGTGATTTCAAATCCTATGCATGCACAACACACACACCCATTATTTCCACCCTTCCACAGGGGTTAAACCCCCCGGTGAGTTTGCCCTCAATTTTTACCCCTATTTTATCACTTTGAGATTGATACTACACTTCATGATCTAATGGGTTTGTCTCTTGTTATTTTGCTTTGTTTTACAGGAGAGCATGAATAGAACGTGAGGCCTTCTTCTTCTAGCCGGCTGGAAGACGAAGAGGTGTAATCCACGACATCCCCCGCACCCCGTTCCTTAAGCGCGATCAAGTTTCCATCCTTTTCCAAGGTACATGGCGCCGTTCCTCTCCTTCCTTCATCCTTTGGTGTTGTTGGAACCTTGGTGGCGATCACGGTTAGTATTTCTCATCCTTTCATCCCCTTTTCTTTGGCTCACATATTTATGCATGTATTAATTTAAAGGGGGCGGGATAGGAACCATTAAACAAATCTACACCTATATCTCCGACAGCTTGGACATCAGGGCTTGTTCTATCTTTTCATGCAGATGTTTCTTCAAGAGCTCTATCTGTTGTTGATATTTTTGTAGTGGCATTAATATTGACGGATCTAGGGCGGCCGTGCTGGGAGCACCATCAACCGTTTTGTCCGAGGCACCTTCAGGAGAGATAGTTAATAACATCTCATCTTCTTCAAACGTCCTTACATTGGACGTCAATGTAGGGGAGGCTTCAGTAGTAGCTTGCTTTCCCTTTATCACTATTCGCGCGGGTTTTTGTTATGCCGATTACCAGGGTGAAGGAAGGGATACAGCAGGGAAGGAGAATACAGGAGTTTGATATATCTCGGGTATCCTCCTTACGGTTGCATGCCGCTCACGGTGGTATCGGGCACTCTCCTTTCACGAAAGTCAAAAAGGGGTCAAATGGCACAGAAATGTCGGGATAAGGGTTAACCGGACAGGGTGCGGGCGTGCCAGTCGATTTCTTGACAATCACTCATGCAACCAAAGGTTGACCGGGGAAGCGCCACCAGGGCGCGGCACGTGGGCTCGGGCGATCGGGCGACACGTGGAGAGAAGGGGTTCCATGGGTGCGAGTGCGTAGGCTATTGCGGGAATCATGTACTGGACGTCTTTCCCCACCGGCCGCAAACAACCGGTGTTTATTTACATCGGATTGAATCTGAATACCTTCGTTCTGAGTTGAAGAAACGTATGTCATTTGGTAGACCGCAAGGGGATTTTGGCAGTTCTGCGAGCATGCTCACGGGGCCCTGTTCGTCGAGGCATAACTTTTGATCCCAATGTCCGATTGAGCTGATTTGTGTTCCGTTGGATAGCCCTTTGTATTGTCTTTCCATCCATATATCATTTGCATCATTTGGGTCACATTTGCATATTGTAATATTGTCCAACTTTTGAGTTTTCTGCATAAGTTCTGCAGGCAGGCTCAGGGACAGGTTCACAGGTACATCTTTGCTCAGTGATTTGACTACCTTCCCGACATCTGATTGCACTGATTTTTATTCCATTGGTTAGTCCTTTGTATTATCTTTCCATCCATAGCTTATTTGCATAATTTGGGTCTCATTTGCTTAGTTAAAAATTGTCATCATTATAGCATTTTATCCATAAAATGTGCAAGTGGTCTGCGCACAGGTTTACGGGAGCAACTTTCTTGGATGATTTGATTGACCTCCAGAGGTCGGATTGCTCTATTCTTGGGCTCATTGTATAGACCTTTATTTTTTTTCCATCCATTTATTATTTGCATCATTTGGGTCTCATTTGCTTAGTTAAAAATTGTCATCATTTTAGCATTTTGTCCATAAAATCTACATGTGGTCTGCGCACAGGTTCACGGGGGCAACTTTGCTCAGTGATTTGCTTGACCTCCCGGGGTCAGATTGATCTGTTCTTGGGCTCGTTATGTAGACCTTTGTATTATCTTTCCATCCATATATTATTTGTCTTATTTGGACCATGTTTGCATAGCTTAATCTTGTCTTGATTTTCTAGTTTTAGGCTAGAAATTGCATGCACTCTGGTGCACATAGGGCCATACATTGCATATCTTAGTTGCATTTCCTACCTTGGTAAGTGATCCTCTCACCTCCATATTCCTTGGGGTCGACTAGGTGATCTTATCCGGGACCTCCGTAAGTCCCCGTGAGCCGTGGATTCCCACACGGACGCCAGGGCCGGTTGTGCCTTTTCCACCCCTTAGGCTTGTATTTACATAAGTGTGAGGGAGTTAACCTTAGTCAAACTAAAGTTTGGACCTTATTCCCATAGGATTCCTATCTTGAGGGAATTATTCTTAACTCAAATCATTAAAAGGTCTATTGAAACTTCTAAAATATTTCCCATCATATCAACTTGTTTGACTTCGGTAAAAACTCTCACATTGCATTATTTGTGTTGTTTGGGTTTGTCCAAGTCTATTAGTGGTGTTTTGTGTTGCATCCACATATTTTACTGTTGTTAGGCCCATTTAGGCTAGCCCATTTTCTGTGTTCATTGTCTGGTCCATTGTCCCGTGGTCCGTTGTCCATTGGTCTTTGCATTAGTGGGTCAGCCCCCTTTTGTCCTCAAGCCCATTAAGCCCTTGCTTCCCCACTTGTATTGTCCTTGATATCCTGGTATTAAGTCTCCATTTTCCCTCATGGAGCATCATTCCAACCCCTTGTATCATTTTTTCCCCAATCTTCTTCCTCTTCCCGTGTGGAATCCTCTTCCCACGCGGGCCCATCTCACCGTGGTCCCTCTGATTCATTCGAGGAACATGCTAATCTCATGGCCAATCTATCATGCCTTGTTCACCAAATGGACCCGGCCCAGGATCAATGTCTCATTGTAAATCATCTTAATGGGTCTTCTTCTCATCATGGGTCATCTTCCCTTCATGGGCCTCTTTCTTCTCCTTCATATGCTACTGGCCCGATTTCTAATGGGACTTGTTCTCTTAATGGGCCTCATTCTTCTGCCCATGTTGTGATGGGTGAGCAGTTTATAGGATCAAGCCCCTACCGTTGCGCAAAAGGCTCGAGCTGGTAGCGAAGGCGGAACCTTATTTCCTTATGGCAGCGCATAACCCCACACTATCGTGCTGTGGGTGGACATGAGGGGCTTCACACATGGACCCCATAATCCATGAGACGGGTTGGGCTGTCAAGCGCCGATGCACCACGTGGGTCCCATACCCCACATGGAGCAACAAATCACAAGGAGACGCTAGAAAATCCAACAATCTCCCCCCCCCCCCCAGCGACACCCGGGGGATTTGAACCTACGACCTCGCTCTGATACCAGTTTAATGGGTGCAAGGCTCGGATTCAGAAGGGGGGTTGAATGAATCCCCTATTTAAAATTTTGTCCGATTAAAACCTGTAACCGAACAATGATGCGGAATTAACACAAATAGGTGCCTTGTATGACACAGGTGCTCTCTTCGAACGAAATGGAAAGATCAGATAGACTGAACTTCTGATCTACTCTGTATGCGCTGGTGTGCAGACCCATATTAATTCAAATATGATGTGTGCGAATAAACCACTCACTAGATGAAAGAACACATCGAGCCTAAGCATGCATCTAGCGAAACACAAAAGACAAACAAACCACTGCACAGAAGATTTTTTAGGTGGTTCGGTCCTCCAGACCTACGTCCACCCCACACTCAAACCAGAGTGTGGATTCCGCTGAAACACAGCTTAAACCGCTGAGCCTCATAGCTTCCCTACAACTGCTGAGCATCACAGCTTGCTTCCGCTGGGCAGTACAGCTTAGCCATCCGCTGCCTAATAGCTTGACCCACTGGGCAATACAGCTTAGCCGACCAGAGGAATCCTCCTCTGCAACCGCTGAGTAACACAGCTTGCTCCGCTGACTAACAGCTTGAATAAAGGTTCAAAAGAAAAATAAGAGACAAGAAAACACAGCAACTGAAAGCTGTAAACGACATCAACACAGATGTGGCTCCCATGGAGCTGACTGGATTGGATATGATCCAGATTCCAGTAGGGACAGATCTTCTGATGAAGCTTCTTTTCTTCTTCTCTAACTCTCTATCTCTCTCTCTATCTTTCTTCTTCTTCTTCATTTCTTTTCTTCTCTGCTACTCTCTCTCTTTTTCTCTCTCCTTCTCTTCTTCTCTCTTTCTCCTCTTTCTCTTCTCTCTGGATCATGCAGGCTCTTTTTGCTTCTGCTCTTCTAAGGTATTTTTCAATCCTCACACACACGATCATCTTCTCCAGATGGAGAAGTCTTCTTTTTATAGCAGTAGCAGATAGGTGGGCGTGTGTCCTCCACGAATTCCCGCCCTAGCGCCTTGACCACGTGACAGCATTTCAGCTCACTACTTTACACGTGTCACGATCCTGGCACATCCTCCATTCTTGGATCACATGCCCTTCTTAAACTCCTCGAGCAAATATCCTGCAAAGGTCAGACTTAATATCAGTTAAAATCAATATGAGGATAGTAGAAAGATGCACAGAGTTGGTTCGAGAATGTATAGACTTGCTAAGTCATCAAGGCAACCATGTGTAGACTTAATATTCAAATGCACGAACTTTACGTATGTATGAAACAAAAGTTGCACAGACATGCCACCAAAGAATGTACAGACTTTGCATGCAATGTACAAGCGATGCACAGATATGCCACCGAAGAATGTACATACTTTGAGTGCATGGTACAAAAGATGCACAGACATGCCGTCGAAGAATATACAGGCTTTGCGTGCAATGTACAAACGATGCACAGATATGCCACTGAAGAACGTACAGACTTTGAGTGCATGGTACAAAAGATGGACAGACATGCCGTCGAAGAATGTACAGACTTTGTGTATGCAGAATGAACACGGATTGCACTGACTTAGTTGCGAGCTGAGCTAATGGATGAATGATGCACAGACTAATATGCATGCGTGAAATAAAATATGCAATGACTTAACCTAAGTGTGCTACAGTGCATTGCACCGACTATGTCCCTTGAACATACATGAGCCTAGATATGCACTGACTTGGAGATATGCTGCAAGACAAAACTTGCACCGAATATGTATGCCTTGGACACAATCAAGACGCTGAGTGAGACTCAGACATGCACCGACTTGGCATGAGCGAAGGGAAGAATATGCACTGACTTATAGCCACCATGAACCACAATTATGATATGCACAGGCCTAGACAGTTAATCCTGCACTGAATCGGTTACGTGCTGCAACAGAGCTTGCATCAACTTTATGTATGCATGTACGAGCTTATCGACATGTAAGCAACCTTGTATGAACTCAGGGTTCATGCAGCAAACATATGCATGGACTTAGCTTGTTCAGGATGAAAGTATGCACCAAGAAGCCATGAAGTCTAGGCAAAACTCGGTACTAACTTAACCTGAGCATGGACATTTAATCAGAACAATGCACTCAAAACATCATATCATCAATAATGCACAAGGGGCCTGGACCTAACACACTCCCATAACGCTCCCCATAGCAGTTAGCATAGATCATCATCATTCTTATGTGGTGACTCATTGAGTTGCTATCATCAAAACAACAACACACTATCATCAAAACACAAGGGGCACAACATGTTGTTGCTGGCCCATTCAACCCATATGCCAATGTTTCCTCCAGGCCCACATACCCTTCCACTCCTGGAATGGCCCCTTTTCCTCCTCAGCCCGGATCCTCTTATCCGGCCCAATATCATCATTCTGGTCCATATTCACATCCTCTTGCTCAAGTTGGCTCATATCCTTCTCGATCTCTCCCTACCCAGGAGATGATTGCCCAAACGCAGTGTCAACTTGATGAACTCCAACATCAAATCAAGCCCAAATTCTCCTTAAGTATTCTATTCGCATTTCAAGGTCTTCGGCTTCCGCCATCTTCACAAATTCCTGCATATCGCCGTTATGGTGGAGTCGGTAACCCCTATGTGCACTTAAATGAGTTTCTTTATGAGTCGGCCCAATTTCGGCATGACCAACGCTTGACGGCTTACCTATTCGGTCTGTCACTGGAAGGCCTGGCCTGGGATTGGTTCTTTTCGTTGCCGCAAGAGAAGATTGTGAATTTTCAAGCCGTCCAAGAGAAATTTCTTCAGCAGTTTCAAGATCAGGTTGGGCCCAAGTATTTTATTGTGGATCTGGCCCACGAGATGATGAAGCCCGATGAGGAATTCTCCACTTTTGCCGACCGCTGGCGTCGCCTTGCCGTGCAAGTCCCAGGACATATTCCGAAGGGAGAGCAAATCAAGATGCTAATTTCTAATGCAACGCCCGAATATCGGTTCATCTTAGCCCTCAATGACATTACCTCCTGGCAACAATTATACAGTCGAGCCCGCTTCATTCGCCAACAAATCCAAGATTCCCTTGACCCCGAGTCTCCACCATCCACCTCCACATATCAACCTTCACCCTCCACGTGCCAACCCTACGCTCGCATGAGTCAACCCGCCATGAGTCAACCTTCCGCCACATATCCCTCCACGAGCCAACCTCCCGCCTCTACATACCCATATGCCTCCGCATATCAACCTTCCATGAGTCAGCCTCCTGCGTCCGCATACCCGTCTCTGTCTCCACCCACGGTCAAGGTCACACCATATCCCGAGCAGGTGGATGCCGTCTACATACCTCCCCACTCCGTTCCACATATGCCTTCACCATATCCCTCCTCCGCCGGCCAAGCACGATTGCCTAGCAACATTCACTTCCGTCTCCACAACCTTCTCCACCACCTCATACCCCTCGGCATCCGCCTTGTCCGAAGCGGGCTCCTTGTCCTCCGTCGCCGGAGTGCTTTACCGATATTTTTAGGGCTTTGATGGCCGCTCACGCGTTGCAGCTCCCTCCAGTTATGCCTTCCCGACCCGCGGTGGGAAATATGCTTCAGTTCTATGATTATCACCGCTAGTAGGGGCATTTGGTTGAGGATTGCCCCGAGTTCCGGGAGTTTATTTATGGTTTGGAAGCCAAGAAGAGGATTGACTGGGCCATTATTCATGAAGTTATTCTACATCTCCGCAACAAGTAGCAACAACAAGAAGCACTGCAGTCATCTCCATTTCAAGACCAGGGGCACCCCTGTGATTCCTCATCTAGTGTTGCACTCGCCTCGTCGTCTACCCCATTACCTTCGCCATCTCCTACCCCATCTACGCAACCTCCACAAACTCAAGCCTCTACTCAGGCCAGTGCCTCCCCTTCTTCTCTCGCCGCCACTTCCACTACTACTACTCCCAACACCGCCCGACGCGTTGTGTTAATACGTCGATGGTGGGCGCCGTGACCCTCCTCTTCACCCTCTCCCTCTCCACCTCCATGTCCACTACCCCCATCGCCTTCATCACCATCCTCTCCATTTCCATCGCCATTACCTCTATCACCATCATCTCCATCTCTATCGCCGTTGCCTCCATCATCTCCATCTCTACCGCCTTTGCCATCTCCTTCACCATCGTGGCCCGAGCCTGAGCAGGCTATACTCCCACCTTCACCTCCGCCCCCACCTTTACCTTCACCAGAGCCTATCATCGCCACATCCCCTGCGCCTTCACTTCACCTCGCCACCACAATTGAAACCTCCACGCCGTCAGAACCTATCACCTCTAGTTCTCCATCCACTTCCAACCCACGGAGCGGGTGTGCATTACCATTGGTGCCCCTGGGGTTTGGTATCCAGGGAGATGATGAGCAGAGTCAGGATGATTCTATGTCGGCTTTTCATTTCAAAATTTAAGATTACATTTGCCATATGCCAACCCGAGTCTCGGTCCTTGGTTATTCCAGGGATAACGAGCTTGCATTTCTCAAGATGGTTGCTAAGAAGTGCCCCCTTACCTTAATGCCAGTTTCTCCTCGAGCGAAGCCGATGGCAATCTCATTGCTCTCCGAAGGTCTTCCTATTGATGTTGTTATCACATCTCGCTCGACTACTATTCAGTTCACTGGCCAAGAAGGGCTCTCTACCCGTATTTTGCTAACGTATACGGCTGCCAATGGTATTATGGATTTTGTGTTCAAGGGGCAGTTCGTTGTATCATCTGCATTCTCCAAGAACATTCTGCACATCCTATGCAATCTCTCTCAGGTTATCAGTATGCTAGCCACGTCAACGCCGTGTATTACTCCCCCTCAGCTTCATTCTCATCTATCAAGGGAGTTATGCTTCTGGTCTGAATGTCGAGAGAAGTTGTTAAATCTCTATATCTTAGTGCCGAGTTACAAAACTCCATGGTTTGATGCTCATCATTCTGAGGAATTATTTGTCCAAGAGTGTCTACATGTTAACACTAGATGTTTAGGGCAACCGCCCCAACAAGACTGCATGTTCATAGACGGGCTAGGTCATCTGCTAGATGGGCCCATTTTTTGAGGAGACACTACAAATCAAGAAGCTTAAAGGTCCGAGTCCGTGTCAGGTAGGTCCATTATAAGCCAATTTCTGCTAAGAAGAGGCAGTGGTGCCAGTTCAAGGGCCGTCAGTTGTGCACTCGGGAATTCACTTCTCCATATTCTTCTCCAGTCCATCCGTCATCTTTTCTCCTGCTCAGTTCCCACCCTTGGGTGGTGTATCTTCCCACTTCAAATACTGCTACCATCATCTTCTCCTCTCTTTCCAGTTCCATGAATCACCATCCAGAACCTTCGAACTTTCCCTCCTTTCACAATTCTAGGCCTCGGCCTATGTCATCCCTTCATCCCGATTTCGAGACATCATCCAATTCCTCTTCCCCGGGACTCCCGGGTGTTGCTTATAATTCTTCTCCGACCCTATCGGATGTCAATGATTCTTCTTCTCCGACCTTGTCGGATGCCCACGATTCTTCTTTCCTAACCCTGTCGGGTGATTCTAATTCTTCTTCCCCGACCTCGTCCGATGTCTACCATTCTCTTTCTCTGACCACGTCGATGATTCCTCTTCTTCTCTTCCTACTCATTCCTCCTCACCATTTCGGGGTCATTACCCTTTTTCTTGCTGTTTTTAAGGCTTTAGCCCACCTTGATCTCAATTGATCTGTTTATTCTATATCTGGTTCCTTGTTATCAGGGTCTCTGCACCTTAACGAGGGAGTTCTAGCCCTCGTCTCTCTTCCATTTTATCCTTCTTCATCCAGTTTGGTGTCTACCTCTCCTCCGTATAGAGGAATATTCAATCCTTGTCATCCTCTCCCTTTTGTCCTAATAAGCAAGGAATACAAAGCTTGTGCTGCCCAAAGCATGATGATCAAGATCGCTTCAGGATGCTACTTCCACACTATGGATTTGTAAGGTATCTTTATTTTGTGCAAGAATATGATATCATTTCCATTATTACTTCATGCACATAGTTATAATGTAGCTTCCTCAACATGGTTTGAGTGGCTTTATAAAGTTTGCTTAGTTTTGTCAAAAGAGTCAAGTTCGCTTCTGCAGCATCCTTAGGCTGGTGATAGCTCCGTGCTGGGAGTCTAGTTTCTTTCCCCAATTGTTGAGGAGTTACCTTCTGCATGGGTTTTCAGACACCACACGGAAAGCCATAATCGATCTCTCTGAGACACTCCGTTGCTGCTTTGGCCATATTTTGGGAATGCACAAAGGTCTTTTCTCTTCTCTGCTCAGCCAAGTGTATGGGCAAGAGATTGATGGATGAGATGACCAACATAGGTGCTCCCCAATACGAGAGAGGTCTCAAATTGGGGCAGTCTTGACCCTTATAAAAATGAGCGTTCATGTAAAATCTAGCCAATAAGGGCTGTCATGTTTGGTCCCGTAGTGCAGGAACACGGATCTAGAGGGGGGGTGAATAGATCCTTTTACTAAAAACTATATCTAATTAAAAACACAACTAGCACACAGCGGAATATACAAGATTGAGTAATTTAATCTAAACATGTTTAAACTAGATTCACTCAATCTCACCGAGCTCACACGATTGCACAAACAGATAGGATAGAGAACACACAATCACAAGAATCAAACCACAAGACACGGGAATTTTTAAGGTGGTTCGGGACCACGACGGGCTCCCTACGTCCACCCCTCACCAAACCGATGAGGCTTTACTACACGCTACAAAAGTAGCAACACGGGGACGAACCCCAACAACACACACGCTGCTTTTGCAGCAAACCACACACGAGGCCTTGCCTCAAGCTGCTGCCACAGCAGCACGCACACACACACACACACACACACCGTTGGGGAACACACCCCGAACTGAATACTTCACACGGAGACACAACTCCGTCCACACACACGTAGGGACTGCCTACACAACCACATGGGAGTAAACTCCCAACCACACACGGGGAACACATCCCAAGTTACGTCCAACCACACACGCGGATATACTCCGCACAAAACAACGCACACACGACAACAAAAACACTCGGAGAACCCTTTCTCCGAACACCCACACAAAGTATTCTTTGAGATGTATATGAAACAAGGACAATTATATGCTATGACCCCCCAACCAAATTCTACAGATGAAAACTAGAAAGATGCATCAAGAGTAAGAATCCCCCTTCTTCAACAAAATCTGATTCTTGTAGGCTCATTGACGGATGATCATGGTTTTAACATTATCTTCTTCTTCTCCTCGTGCCGCTCCTCTTTTCTTTCTTCCACAAGCTCCAGATCCTCACGATGGTAGGAGCTTCACTTCGTTTTCTCCCTTTTCTTCACCTATACGAAAGACGAATATATAAGCATTAGAATTATTGTATCACAAAAATCGCAGCTCATATATATATGCATGAGAGAGGACATATGAAGCCCTCCTAATATGCCTTAAAGCAGATTTTCAAGCTCTATCAACAAAGATCAGAATAAGGAAGATTTTGCAGTGATTAGAGCTCCCCCTTTCTCTTCTTCAAGCGTATTTGAATGCTTCTGCAGGATGACGAACGTTCTTGAAGGAAGATGATCGATTCTTGCATGGACAGGGCTTGTATCTTGTTTTTCCACGCAGCTTCCAGTAGATGATTGTTTGGAGACTTGAAACCTCCTTCTTCCCTTCACATACAAGCTTAGAACAACGTGGAAGAAGCCATGGAGCTGCTACCTTTGACCTGCACTCACAAGGGTTAGAAAACACCCAAATTTCAGATCTTGCTTCTTGTTGCTTAGGGTTTGCAACCCAAGAGATGTATATATGTGTTTGGATGGTCAAGAGACAGTCCTGGGACAAGATCCACAAGTCATGGAGTGATTTGTGGAAGTTGGACTCGGATTGGAAGACTTTAGGAGCAAGAAAACGGCGGTCAAAAATCACGGCTGGAGGTCGAATCGGAAAGGGTCGACCCCAGGGTCAACCCTCAGGCAAACAGAAGCCAAACAGAACCAACATTTGGTTCTGGGTTGCAGGGGTCGACCCTTGTGTTTCCAGAACCCACACAGAACCACTTTTGGTTCTGGGTTACAGGGGTCGACCCTTTCAGGCTTGTTTCAAAAGATTGGTTCTGTTTTGAATAGAACTTGAGAGGGTCGACCCCATGGGTCAACCCCTTCTTGTTTGGGCCTAAAAAATAACTAAAAACACCATCAAATCAATGGGAAATAATTGATTAAATATTATCATAATCCCATGAAGATCAACCATGGTTTTTCATCCTGAAAAATATGATAGAGCAAGAGGTTAGTTGAAAATCAAGATCTTTACATCAAGCATTAACACTATGATCATGTTCACAATAAAATACATCATTGAACCTATTCCAAGAGTGAAGGAGGAACGAGATATCCATTTAACTCCATATAGCAACACTTACTTCATTATTTTGCCTGAGTTAACATTTCTTGTTGATTGGTTGAATCATTCATACACAGAGTCATGAATTTCCAAATATCATTCACCATTGCATGATAGTATAAATTTGGAATTCAAAGAGTAAGGAGCCAAGCCGCATAAAATAATGTTGAGTCACATTCAATTTGATCATCATCCAAACTCTCATCAATCCACACATCATTACCTTGGGGGCTAGCAATGGTATTTGCATCTCAATCAATCATTTAGCATTACCATGCATGACATGAGGCTCAATATGACATTTATCCAAGCATGTTTTCCACAATGCAATGTGCTAGCATCAAAGCACAT
Source organism: Amorphophallus konjac (assembly GCA_022559845.1). NCBI lineage: Eukaryota > Viridiplantae > Streptophyta > Magnoliopsida > Alismatales > Araceae > Amorphophallus > Amorphophallus konjac. The sequence goes on from CM040118.1 coordinate 114,097,938, forward strand.
ATGAGCCTTATAGAGTCACAAATGCATCAACATGATATCCCAATAAAAGTAGTTTGTGAGTATTTCCATAACCATTTAGTTTGTGATCATTTCCACAGCCATTTCCATAACCATTTCAAACTTCATACATAGGAAGACATGAATAACCATTCACGCACAAGGCCAAGCAACAAAGGCATTTTGTAATCATCAAAAACCATTCATGCACAAGGCCAAGCAACAAAGGCATTTTGTAATCATCAAAATCACATTCACAACATGTCAAAAATAAATCAATGATCTGATCAAAGCAAAATTATGAAATCAAAGGCATGGCAAGAGTGGAAGTACAGTTCCCCGCGGGACGTCATGAGCCTGGTCGCATGCATGCCTAGTAAATATGGGTCTCAAAATCAAGGACACAAAGCTCCGGTGCAACAGACTGTATCTTTGAGGGGTAGTGCCCTGGAAGGAATTCAGGTCCTGATGTTTCCCATCCTGCATAAAGCTTGTCTCCTAATTTTTCTTCTGCTTCTCCCTCTTAGGCTGCGTTGTATCCTGGGTATGGCCTTAGTAGGGACACTGTTCTTTAGAGGCGGTTGGTTGTGGCGAGCCACCCTCACATGCACGCCCTGCTTAAGGGAAACCTTTTATAAGAGGGGTGGGAACGACGATCCCTGGCCAATAGTTTAAGCCCGCCTCTGGGTGCTGCAGATAGATTTATAAAAATCCAAAAAAAATGAAATACTTCAAAATTCAAAAAAAATGAAATACTTCAAAATTCCAGAAAAATGAAATATTTCAAAATCCAAAGAAATCAAATACTTCAAAAATAAAAAAAAATCAAATATTTTCAAAAATCCAAAAAAATCAGGAAAATTCAAAAATTCAAAAATATTTGTCTTTTTGTTTCTTTCTATCTATTTGTTTTGAGGACGGATATGATCTGTTTGTTAAGTGTGCAGGTTACAAGTGTTCAAGCTTCCTTGCTCTATCTTTTGCTCTGTCCCTTGTTCATGTGCTTCTGATCTGTTCTCTCTCTTCTTCAATCTTATCACTCGATCTGTTCTGAAGCTTATGTCCTTCTAAGCTCTCGCTTTGCTTCATCATATCTTTATGGGAGGGCTTTGCCTCACGATTCTGAACCTGGCAGTTCTACTTCATTCTAATCTTGGGTTTTGATTGAAGAGCGTATTCATCATGTCTTTTGTCCCGCCATATCCTTGTCACTTGTTTATGTCCCTCTGTGTCGTCCCACGCATGTTGTTTTGTCCCTCACCCACGTGTTGTTAGTTGTCCTGCATATGTTGTTAGTCATCCCTCTATGTCCCGTGTGTTGTCCCAACCGTGTGGTCATCCCACATATTCTTGTCCCAACCGTGTGTTGTCCCACTGCATTGTTGTCTTGTCCCACCATGTTTATCGTGCATACATGTGGTTTGTTCATGCCATTGCATATGTGCTTGTTTGTCTTGTTGTATTATTCGTTTGATCGTTATGTTATGTTGTGTTGTCTGTCGTTCAGTTGATCGTTATGTTATCTTCGTTATGTTTATACTTGTTTATCATATTCATTCATCGTGGTTGTCTTATTATGAAAATCCATAAAAATCAAAAAAATGTTGTTTCCCCTGCACATGTAAGTTAGGTATGGCTCTATATCCCTGCTCATTGTTGCATTACTATATGATATATACGTTATTATAGCCTCTCAAGGACCGACTAGTTGCCCATGTGTTCTGGGATCTGATGTTCCCCTTTAACAAAAATGATGATGATCTAGGAGCATACGGTTAATCGTTGGATAGACCGCTCGGTTGAGCCAGGTGGCGGACGATAGACTCTGTCTCGCACGTCGTGGTTCCAAGAAGACTCTTGACCCCGTCTTACTCAGTCTAGCAATAATATCCTTGAGTACATTTTATTTTATACTTTCTTTGCATTCGTTTTGATGATTTCTTTATTTTAGCCCAGCATGCATCATGTCATTTTTGAGCATTCACGTCTCGTGATCCGTTCAAGGTTTTTCCTTAGCAATGGTTGATTGTGTTACCTTTCTCTTGGATAAGAGATTCCACCTTCCACTCCGAATTTGAACGTTCTCTCTGATCTGCCCGCTCGGTCTGGTTGGCCAGCATGATTCCTGTCTGGATTTTATCTCAGTCTTATTCTCCTTTTCCAGCTCTTACGCTGTGTTTCCTTCCGACCCACTCATTGTCCGTGGATTGTGTCCCCAATGACGCTGGTCGTGTTTCCATTCCCTTAGTTTAGTTCTCCAGGCATGTCTCATCCGCGTCAATCATTTCGGGTGGTTAGTTCGGTGATTTCAGGAGAATTCATGTCGCTTGTTAGTTATGACGGGTGTCTTTTACCTTGATGCCCGCTTATTAGTTCTCTCCGCTTCATCTCTGCTTCATCTCCATTTCTCATCACTTCCGCTTTCGCTCCATCTCCGTTCCATTCCACTTTCGCGTCACTTTAGCTCGTTCCCTTGCAAAGCGGACATCAAGGAGGGGCATCTTTGACGCCCGTTTTTAGCCCACAAGTTGCGTACTTTCTCTTATTCATCATTTTTGATGTTCCGAATTATCCATTATTTTGGAGCCTTCCTTGGACGGATTTCGAGCCCATTTTTATCATTACCTAGCCTTTGGACCTTGGAGATCAAGATTTCTTATAGCCCCGGATTTTATCTTATCAACTTCCGGCTTCCAAGTCAGCTTACGGCCCATTTAGGTCGACTTTCCATCAGGCATTCAGCTCCTTTCATTGCGTAGTCTTGAAAATGGCCTTTTTTCATCCCCTTCTATTCCTCTATTCAAAACGTTATCTTCACCAAAGTTGTTCATCTTTTAAAGCCCTACAATTTTTTCTTCTACGCCATTAGCCAGTTCTGCACCAATTTCAAGTTATTTATACTTTTCTAGCATGCTACGCTGTTCACCTGCGTCCTAGAATTCTTACTCTGTGTTATATCCCCATTTTCTCCTTCTTCTAATCATTTTCTTATCTTGCTCTCTTCATAAATGTTGTTCCCCTTTCCGTTATCTACAATTTCTTCTTCTACCACTTTTACTAGTTCTGTACCGTTTGAGAGCTACACACCAATTTCCAAAGTCGCGCGCAGTCTGCCCAAAATCTTCCTCCAGTGGTGAAGTGGTCTATTAATAGACTACTAGACCACAAGAAACGGTCCTACGATAGACCTCTACACCTAAACTTGCCTAAAATCACCCCGTTCGACCCCTAGAGCTTGGCGGTTCTACCCTAGACCGTTTATGGCCTCTGACGGTCTTACGATAGACCGTTTGCCAGACAGAGACTCCTAAACTTCCTGAACTCCGATTTGTTCACCGTGGGACTCTTTGGAACCCTTGTTCAACCTATTTTCTTCAAGAGGAAGCTTCCAAGTCATCTTTAATTGATATAGGACTCTTATCCCCACTATTATCTAGAGTTTTGTGCATCTAAATCCCCTATTTTGGGTGTTTATCTCGGATTTAAACTCAATGGCTTTTCTGCTCCTATAAATAACTGCCCAGTTCGCAGTTGCAAAGGAGGGCTCTTTCCAGACGTGGGGCGAAACCATGCTGCAACTCCAACTCACAACTTCGACCCTATCTTGAAGAGGGAAGTATTGGCTTTCCATTGCATCCTTTTGGGCTTAATTTCATGGTCTATATTCTTAGTTCTCCTCTCCTCAAAATCACAAATCATCACAAAATACTGCATTTTCTGCTACACATGCATTTTCCCCCATTTTGCATCATTATTTTCTCTCTATTCTCTCAACCAAATTCCGTGATTTCAAATCCTATGCATGCACAACACACACACCCATTATTTCCACCCTTCCACAGGGGTTAAAAACCTCCCCCCGGTGAGTTTGCCCTCAATTTTTACCCCTATTTTATCACTTTGAGATTGATACTACACTTCATGATCTAATGGGTTTTTCTCTTGTGATTTTGCTTTATTTTACAGGAGAGCATGAATAGAACGTGAGGCCTTCTTCTTCTAGCCGGCTGGAAGACGAAGAGGTGTAATCCACGACATCCCCCGCACCCCGTTCCTTAAGCGCGATCAAGTTTCCATCCTTTTCCAAGGTACATGGCGCCGTTCCTCTCCTTCCTTCATCCTTTGGTGTTGTTGGAACCTTGGTGGCGATCACGGTTAGTATTTCTCATCCTTTCATCCCCTTTTCTTTGGCTCACATATTTATGCATGTATTAATTTAAAGGGGGCGGGATAGGAACCATTAAACAAATCTACACCTATATCTCCGACAGCTTGGACATCAGGGCTTGTTCTATCTTTTCATGCAGATGTTTCTTCAAGAGCTCTATCTGTTGTTGATATTTTTGTAGTGGCATTAATATTGACGGATCTAGGGCGGCCGTGCTGGGAGCACCATCAACCGTTTTTTCCGAGGCACCTTCAGGAGAGATAGTTAATAACATCTCATCTTCTTCAAACGTCCTTACATTGGACGTCAATGTAGGGGAGGCTTCAGTAGTAGCTTGCTTTCCCTTTATCACTATTCGTGCGGGTTTTTGTTATGCCGATTACCAGGGTGAAGGAAGGGATACAGCAGGGAAGGAGAATACAGGAGTTTGATATATCTCGGGTATCCTCCTTACGGTTGCATGCCGCTCACGGTGGTATCGGGCACTCTCCTTTCACGAAAGTCGAAAAGGGGTCAAATGGCACAGAAATGTCGGGATAAGGGTTAATCGGATAGGGTGCGGGCGTGCCAGTCGATTTCTTGACAATCACTCATGCAACCAAAGGTTGACCGGGGAAGCGCCACCAGGGCGCGGCACGTGGGCTCGGGCGATCGGGCGACACGTGGAGAGAAGGGGTTCCATGGGTGCGAGTGCGTAGGCTATTGCGGGAATCATGTACTGGACGTCTTTCCCCACCGGCCGCAAACAACCGGTGTTTATTTACATCGGATTGAATCTGAATACCTTCGTTCTGAGTTGAAGAAACGTATGTATATATGTCTGAAGCCGTGGGTAGAGGGATGGGGGCATTCAGTAGCTAGGGGTGTGGGTTAGACCGAGGGATCTTTACTGGGGTTAGGGTGTGAGGCACGATGCCAAGTGGTGTAGATAGAAAACTGAGGGCCTGAACGTGGGTGCGAAAGCACTCGTCCAATCGACGGTGTTATACTGTGGTGTATACTTCTTTACAAGAATTCCGTGATGGCCAAGGTACAATTGGCGCATGCCACGGGACAATTCCGACGTGCTAGTCAGTCCCCGGGTCGATGCGTGATGAATGAACACAAGTGCGTTTTACAGAGGGCTCATCCTGTGGCGTGGGCCAGGGCCGCGTTGCCGAATGGGGGCCTGTGACTGAATGACTGGAGGGATACATCAATCCGGTATCTGGGTGTGGGTCGATCACGACTCGAATTGAGCAGTCGAACATGGCCTCGTGACTGCGAGAGAGCATGACGTCATGGCACGCATGTGATCGCAACTGACGGGCACGCGAGAGGAAATCCCGACATGAGGGGACGTCCGCCCGTGTTGTAGCATCTCACATACGGTGGGTGTAGACTTGTGTGTGACAGCTACATATGGCGTGAGGGGAGTGCAAACGACATACCCCCAGCGTATTAGGCTGACGAACAAGTCATACGCACAATTCTCCTTAGCTCGCTACTCGGAGCTGCGCTTGAAGTCTTGGATGCTCGGTGCTTGCTGGATGTTGGACCTTGGAAGGATGAACCTTATCATGCCCCACCTTTTGAGCTCCTAAGGGGTTTTTATAGGGGAAGTTGAAGGGTCACAAGGGGTTTACACGAACCAGCTAAGGGGGGTGAGCTGGTCCGCATAAACCCAAGTGAAAGTGCTTGGATTACGGATTGAGAGAGAGGGGGGAAGGGGTTTACGCGGACCAGCTCAGGGGCCTGGGCTGGTCCGCATAAACCCGCCCCCCCCCCCCTCAGGGGGTTTAGGCGGACCAGCCTGGGGGCCCATGCTGGTCCGCCTAAACCCCACACCGGGGGGTTTAGGCGGGCCGATTTCGGTTTTCTTTTTTTGAAAAAATCAAATTTTTTTAATTGAATGGGGGGTTTACGGGGACCAGCCAGGGGGGGTGAGCTGGTCCCCGTAACCCCCCCCCCCATGGGGGGTTTAGGCAGACCAGCTCCAAGGAGAGAGGGGGGGTGGTCCCACCCTATAAAATCTGATTTTTTGGTTAATTTTTTTCCTAAATTGACTAAGAAGAAAAGGACAATTGTGTGGAAGGATACGTGGAGCTTGCGGAGGCTTGTGTGCGCATCGACTTGCGGAATCCCCGCGTGCTGTCGCTTTACGCTCCCGCGTCCACGTGTCGGCTTATCGATCTAGTACGGCACACGAACCGTGTCGTAGGACCGCAGACTGGATGAACTGAGGCTGAGTGGGGTCGTGGGACCATCGGGCTGGAGGGAGGGCGCGGCCCCCAGGGAGTTCGCCCTCCCTGGGGCACGCGGCCATGCCTCGGGGCGAACTGGCCCCGGGCTGGCCGTAACCCCGGGGGATGGCCCCCGGGGGTCTTCTTGTGTTGTCTGGGGATGTCCTTTGATGGACTTCGAACTTCGGGAGGCTAGCATGGGCCCGTGGGGCCGTCATTCTTTGGGTAGTCGCAGCCGCTCAGAAGGTGTTCGAGTAAATGCCCGATACACCCCGGATTGCCGAACGACTTAAGTAGATGGCTGAGGGGCCGCACGGTGGGCCTTGGATTGAGGATAGGAGCTCGTGAGAGCTAAGAGGGGGCATTTTGTGGATGTGGGTAATGCCTTGGGCTGTGTGCCGCGTTGCTCGGCGGGTTGACAGGGTAGCCTCGAGTTGGCCCGAGTGCTAAAGTTGAGTGGCTCCTTGCCACGTATCTGAGGGTCGGGGGTTACTGGGGACTCGTTGTGGGATCCCATTAGTGTGTTGGAACCACGGGATGGCCCGTGGTTTTGTATAGAAGGGCTGGAACATATGCACCCACAAGGTGTTTGGAGATATGCCGAACACGCGTGTGTGGGCCGTATGCACATGCTGCAGGCCTCCAGAGCCTGTGATTGACTTGCTCGGGTCTCCCTTTGACCTTGGAGGGTTGAATGAAGTGTCTCGGACTGGGCCCGCGGCTCTTTCACTGGGTGCCACGTGGCGTGGCTTAGTGTCGGGGCGCCCCCGGGTGGTCCCGGGCGGCCATGCAGGATATGAGCAAAGCCCGTATGTGAGTGGCCGGGGTTGACCCCGGACAATTGTTTGTGTCATCGCGTGTCACGGTAAGTTGGTCGGGACCCTTGTAGGGACCCGCAGGGTTGTAGAAAGGGCTATATAGCCTGTGCCTTGAATGTGCTCGGGGAAATGCCCGAACCCTTACTCCTTGTTATTTTGGCTGGGAAATAGTCCAGGTACAACAAATGCCCCCCACGGGGCGTGCGTCGGAGGCAGAGACGATGGCGTACGGCCCATGAAACCATCCTTCTAAGTTGTTGTAGTTGTATTTTGACACTTCATGTGCCTTTATTTTGTTGTGCTGTATATTTTGATTTTCTGATATACTAATTATATATTTTTTTGGTGCCCTGTCTTGCAGCTATGGCACGCTTCGGCAGAGACGGGCGAGTCCCAAGGCGGATGGCTCGGGAGGAGGATCACAGGGTGCGGCAGACTGATCGGCAGATGCCCGCTCCTGGCGCACCTGTTATCACTGTAGCTGGGATAGAGCAACTGGACCGGGGCCATACGGCAGTGGTTGATGGTCCGCTGGGTGAGAGGACAGCTGGTGCAGGGGTCGTAGAAGTGGCCAGGATTCTAGAGGCTGGTGGTTTGTACAGTTATGATCGGAGCGGGGGCTATCCATTGGAGTTCCCCGTGGATCATCACCTGTTTGAATTCATCCGCGGTTACGTCCCTCCTAGCGTGGAGGAGGGCGACTCGCAGATCCCAAGGGCCCGCCGTCGGCTTGAGAGGGCCATCTTGATTGGCAGGGACAGCTTGCATGGTACAACATTTTGCAGCTATCCGAGCTTTTCGGAGGACTACTGGAGGCAGCGCCAGTTCCCCAGTGTTGACTACCTGGGGTTCTTCGGTATGGCGGAGCAGTCAGGAGTTAGGGTTGGGCCAATTGGCCCTGCTAGCTGGGATTTGCATGGTCACCATCGCACGGAGACAGAGGGGATTACTGGGTTGGTATTGGAGCCTGCTTGTGTGCAGTACGCTGGAGAGGGATATGATGATCATAGTATGCTGAATGGAGTCATGCGACAGACCGTCACTAGCTGGTATGGTCGGTAGACAGTGATCTCATCACACTACTACCTCCAGGGCGCCACTGAGTGGCTGATGGGGATCGTCCACCACTATTGGGCGTTACTGGATCATGCTGAGAACATGGACGCGGTGACTGCTGCTCTGTACGTGTACCCGTGCTACACCGGACTGCTACAGAGCTTGGTTGAGCGTTTCAACTGTCGTTGGAACACAGTGGCATCAACAGAGGGGGAGACCAGCCTTGACTTGTGGTCTTTGTTCAGGATTTTTGGCTTGCCTGTCGTCGGTGAAGGATACGAGGAGGTAGTGCTGGATGACCTCCACTGCAGTCATACCGACTGACTGAGAAGATACCGAGTGCCTCACAATTATCGGTATCTCCTGGAGACCTGGAGAGATTTAGCTCTAGCATGGAGAGAGAGAGCCGCACAGACTCCTCGGGTACCACTAAATGTATGGGTCCGTCATTTCTATAACGGGCCATTTTCCTTCTACCAGAAGTTCGCCAGGGACCAGACTCCATGGGAGGAGTATACTGAGGTGGAGCTACGCTTCCGGATGTACTCCAGATATGTGTATGCACCACAGGAGGGGTGGAATCCCCACGGTCTGCCAGATGTGACACACCTTGCAGCGTATCTGGCATATTAGTTGGCGACTTTTGTAGTTCCCCACGGAGAGGACGGGCTGTTGAGAGCTGAGTTGTTATGGCCGGCTTACTTTTTGGCTGAGGGGAGACAGTTAGCTCTAGCTCTCGCTACACTGGCCAACATCTACCAAGGACTTGGAGTTCTGGCGGCACACTCAGCGCCGAGGGAGAGATGTATACTCCTACCGACCCACTACCTCAGTGTGTGGGCTGGGTTACTATTCTCGGGGCTGGTGACGTGAGATACTGTGGCGAATCTGACGGCACCACTTTTGTTCAGCTTTATTGGGTAGCCGGATGGTGATGCAGAGGAGCAGCTTGAGGGGGCCAAGAGGGCCCTTTGTTACCTGCCCGCCCGGGGCGAGGAGGGACTGCCCTTTGACAGTGCAGCGAGGGACTCTGGCCTCTTTCTAGGGGCTTCAGGTAGAGGGGCTTCATCGAACAGCCGGAGCTTCGATGTGTACTACGCCCGGTGGTGGTTTGAGCACAGTCACCTCTACCGACAGAAGGCCTCCGTGATCAGGAGGCGGAGGAGAGTCGCTTGCTGAGGGAGGATCTGCCTCCTATTGTACTGGATGAGGGGTACCTGAGGACCCGTGTTGCTCGGATCCGTCGAGAGATCGAGCGGATTGTAGCACAGTGGCCCCGGAGTGGCCGAGGTTCATCTTCTGGGAGTCGAAGCAGCGGAGGGGCACTGAAACCCCTGGGGCTGGCCTCGGGGATAGCGACTGGAGCGAAGGTGTCTCGACCGAGGGCACCTAGGGCCTGGTGGGCTCAGTTCTTGACCGATTATGGCATTCAAGGCAAAGGGTGGCAGGACCGGGAGCTCCCGCACGGGAGCTTCGCCGATACATCGGTTGATGACTGGAGACGGCACATCGCCCATGCGATTGGGTCAGCTGGGCATGTGGAGTTTGTGTCCCAGGTCGAGTGCGCACGCACTCCATGGGATATTTTGGAGGCCGTCACGATGGCGGCCCTTGACCTGGCGTTGGGGTTGGAGTAGATGGTGCCTTTACCATTGACCCCCTTTGGGGCTCCAGGTTAGGCTTTCCTCCTTCAGCCTACTCTCTCCCTTTCATTCTATAATTCTCAGGTACATAACTGAGGTGTTGTATAATGCTGTGTTTGTCGACAGGTTCTGCGGCAGAGGGGGACCAGCCCTCCACTCGAACGTCCTCAGGGAGTGGGGATGGGAGCTTACAGCCCCGGAGGAAACGGCCGTTTGTGGAGGATGCAGCGGTTGAGGCTGGTGGGTCGTCTGAGGGACCCAAGACTGGAGAGCGAGTTGAGGAGGAGGCGGCCTTGAGTAAGTGTCACTTTACCTTCTTTTCTCCCACTTGGTTTAGCCATAGTAGTTGGCTAATCTTATTTTGTTGGATTTGTGTTTTGTAGCCCCACCAGGGACTAGAGTGGAGGCGGCTTTCTCGCCCCCTCAAGAGGTGGATCCTCCTCTTCAGGAAGGGGACGAGTTCGAGATAGATATGGAGGGGATCCTTCGTCTGATGGATGAGCCTGCACCCCATGCTGGGACCTTCCCCGACTTTGAGTTGTGGGAGGCCACTGGTGGAGCTCCTTCGAGTAAGGGCTTCTGACGCTAAGTGTAAGTTGTGATTCACTTGCTTTCGGTTACTGACATGACCGTCTGGATTGTGCAGGGGAGGAAGAGGTGTCGAGGGCCAAGGCCCCAACTGAGATATTGGGTGGAGCCCCTGGGCAGGCGCAAGAGCCAGCACCCACGGTGGCTAGTAGTTGTCAAGGTAAGTGTCCAATTGTTGTTGAGGGGATCTTCCTATCATTGTTGGACTCTCTTAACAAGCCATAATTGTTGACTTGACTTATGTTGCTGGTTTGGCAGGTGAAGACGTGGCGGCTACTCTGGAGATGATTCGGGAATTAGCGGATGCCAGCCCGTCAGTGGCCCTGCCATCTTTTGGAGATGAGCCCGGATCGATGACTTCCGTGCCCCCAGCTACCGTTGAGGACATGTTGAGTAGACCACCGCCGCAACTGACGAAGGTGCCTCTCCCACCTTTGCCGACCGTGGTGTCGGCCTGTACGGTGGGGCTGGTGGAGTCCTCCAGTGTGGGACCATTAGGTATGTAGCTGAGCACTTGATCGCTTTAGGGTGGATTATTTAACTTTCCCACCCGTGCTGAGCTTTGACTGCGATGGATTACAGGTACCTCTTCCCCTCTGGAGGAAGGAGAGCTCCCTCGGGATACGGACCGACCATCAAGAGATGAGCCTCCCATCGCAGCTACTGCTGAGGGCGACGAGGAGTTTGTTGACATTGAGGGGATTTTCGAAGGGGACGCCCCGACTGGTGAGCTTCTTCCTCGGCACCTTCGACTAGGGAGCTATCTTTATGTGAGGCTGGACTTGGTAGTAGCCTAATCTGGCTTCCCAATGTACAGGTGCCCCTGATTTTCCCACGGCCGGGGGTTCACCAGAGAGCTTGTCCGGTTCTTCAAGGCGTGGCAGCGCCACGATAGAGACTGATGAGAGCTCAAGGGCGAGCTCTTCTTCCTCCGAGGCCTCTTCTACAGGAGACGTCGAGATGGAGGCGGCGTTGGAAGGTATATGCGACTTCTCTTTGCCTCCGCATTGGCTTTGATATAGAGTTTTTGGCAGAGTGCTGACATTTTTGTGTTATGTCCAGGACTGGAGTCTGAGGAGGAGTACGTGCCGGCTCCCAGCGAGGAGGGTCGACGGGAGCCCTCCGTCACCTCAATGGCTATTGGGAAGGACCGGATTACAAGGGAGTCCCTACCCTCTCTGACTCCAGTAGAGGATACTGCCGGGGCGGAGGAGAGGTTACCCTCATCGACCCCGAGCGGGGAAGTTACATGAACGGTGGGAGCCACACCAGGTGGGAGTCAGGACCTTTCTCAAGTTTTTCACCTTATCTTGTCATAGGGAAACCCTGAGCATGGCTGACATGTTTCGTGTTCGATGGGGTTATGCAGGTCCTTCCGATGTGCTGGCTGAGACGGGTCACTCCTCTCTCGAGCTGGGGATCGAGTGGCCTACATCCGTTTCACCACCGGAGCCGCTGTTGGACGCCAGCGTAGGTGTAGCCTTGCTTTAGCGAGCCCGGGGCTACGTAGGGGGTGATCCCCTGCCTTCTCCCGAGGAGCTTCGGCAGAGACTGAGGGAGTGTACAGCGGCTACCATGGCCTTGGATTCCCTCATGGGCTCTGAATGTCTACCTTGGCCGGCATCTGGGTGGAGTACATGCGGCTTCTGGAGGCTCGGGAGTAGCAGACACAGCGACTGGCGGCCATTCGGGAGGCACAGGAGCAGTGTGTTCAGCTTGTGTCAGCTGCGACCGAGCATGGGAGGCTTGCCGACGTGGCTGTGTCTCTTGCTCAGGACCGTGCCAGGCAGCTGAGCGAGCTGACCAGTAGGGCCGAGGCCTTGCAGAAGGCCTTGGAAAAGCAGCGACAAGCCATAGAGCTTACTAGAGTTGAGTGGCGGACGGCCGAAGCTGGAGCCGAGGCCAGTGTTCAGCTTGCGTCGACCTTGGAGGTGCAGCTGGCGGCTGCGGAGTCCCGCTTGGCGGAGCTGGAGGGGAGCGAGGCTAGGCCGTGATTGTATTGCTTCCCTTCCCCCTTTTTGTTATCCGGACTGTAAATTTTTGTTACCCCAAGGGCATGTCTTGGGCTTCCTTTTACAGAGTGTTAATGACAAACTCCGGATTTTAGTGTTGTTGTTTACGGAGTTGTTCTTCTCCCTGGTCTGTGGAATAGGGTTGGGTAGAAGGGATGGCTACCACTTACTATCGTTCGTGCTTGATTGTCTTAACACGTACCGGCGTAAGGGGCAGGGGACTGGTGTGAACGTGTGTCACATAGACATTTTAAGAAAGAAAAAGAGATTTAAACGCTAGGCATGAAATGTAAGAAAAAAAAGGGGAGCATGAGATGCTCTAAGGAGGGTGATCGCCTGAGGGGTTACCTCAAAAATATAAAGATGATCGCATGTACCTTGTATGAAGAAGCGGATGAGATTGCAAGTCCTTCCTTCCTCCTTCTACCGGCCAGCCGATGAAGGGGGTTCTTATGTTGATTACCCTTGCAAGACAAATAAAACAAGCAAATATGTGGATTAGCCAAAGTGTGTGTAGTATTAATGCTCTAGTAAAATATAATCATGCAAAGTGGGCATGAATACACCTTGTGTGTTTTGTTTAAACCCCTAAGAGGAGTGAAAGGGATGGAGAATATGGTATGCTATGATATGCAAAGAAAATAAGGTGAATATATGCTGAAGAGTATCTTTAGCAAGAATAACTAGAAGAGAAGATGCACGTGTGATGGTGATATGATAATAAAAACTAAGGAGGGGAAAGGGTCCTTTTTGCTGTATGTGCAGCAGCAAAGGGAGAAAAGCAACGAGGGCTATGGCTGTTGCAGGAAGGAGCACCGCGGCTAGCAGAGGATCAGCTGTATGATTGAATCTCCACTGCCGGAAGAAGAACGCCACTGGAAGAAGAAAGCCGCCGGAGGAAGAACCCGCAAGGAAAAAGAACTCTCTTTCCTCTATTTTTTGCAAGTTCTCAGTGAAAAAGCTCTCAGCCTCCTCCTTCTTCTCTTCTTAACTCTCGCGCGCGTGAGGAATACCATGGGTATTTATAGGGGCAAAAGTCCTTATTTCAATAGGATTAAAACATGGATAGACATCCTCCAGCAAGGACCCACCTTCCCAATCGAACACAACATTAAAATGAGGAAAGGATCATCACGGGAAGGTAGCAGACAAATCGGAGACGGAAGCTGAAATGATGACATGGAGGGGGTCGCTTTTTGAAAATGATGACAGCCATGCAGCCGTTGATTGTTGGGTTTAATTATAGAAATAAATGACTTTCCATATTTAAAAATGAGAAATGATGCCTTCGTAAAATGCCGTTAATTAATCAACGCCCCAGAAGCTGACGTCAATTCATTGAATTTTATTTTCATTAGGATTCGTGAAAAATAAGGAAATAACGCCTGCATGAACAATCGTTTAATAATTAAACCACGACACTTCTTCAGCCGTCAGTTAAATGACGCCCTTCCTCCAGGCGTTAATCATGGAAAAATACCAAATAAATTAGAAAAACTTCATATTAAGCCAATATTGAGATCCACTTTGGGGCATCACGTAGTGACATGAAATTTACTCATTATAGGATCGATTGTGGCGTGTCTATAGTTGCCCCACCTTGGCGTCTTCTTTGCAACGGAGTGAAATGGAATGAAGCGAAAGTGCAACAAGCAGAATGAAGTGAGAACGAACTGATAAGTAGATGCCAAGGTGTGATGTGACACGCCTCCGACTCTAACTATTAGAAATCTTTCCAGGATTCTGAATGAAACAACCTCGGATGATTACGAGAAAGCAATGATTGGCTGGACGAAAGAATTAAACTAATGAAAGAAATGTGCATGCGGGCACGGAAGGAAAGACACGATTGGAGAGCGGTTACCAGTCAATGTGGACGTGGTACAACCAAGGTGGGTTTGTAAGAAATGAAGTGAGGTGAGATAGGAATCCAGCGAACGAATGCCTTCAAGGAACCAGCCTGAGCGGCCTCAAGGAGAATATAGTACTTGATTTGGAATGAAATATCTCATGTCAACTTAAATTCAGAGCAAGCTGCCCTCATTACTGGCTTAATATGAGGATTTTCATCATTAAAGCTCAAAGTCCTACACGATGCATGCTAGGCTAAAAGAAAAATTAAAACAAACTAAAAATAGAAAATAATTAAGGATAATATTGCTAAACCACCCAGACTTGGTCAGGAATCCAGATCTCTAAGCTGATACTAAGCCGAAGCCCATTTGTCCACGCATCAACTTAGAAAGTGGAACTGTCATCCCAAACCTTAGATGACCCAATGGCCTATCCGTGTGATCGAGACTCCCCTGGAACTATCACTATTTTTGATGAAGGGGAACTCAAATTCCAGGTTTATCAGAACCACAAGGTCCTTGATATGCTATAATAGAGTAGATACCATATAGTAACAATGCATACAGGAAGATGGTACAAAGATGGAATGATGTTACCAGCGGAAGGAATCCAATCATTTTCAAGACTTGCATAGCATGCTCTTTTCCTGTGCTCAAAGATCATTAGCTTCAAAAATATCATTAGCTCCACAAAATTATAACCTCAACAAGATAATTAACCAAGATATAGAGCACATAAGTTCATCAAAATAACCACAAAACAGTTCAAGATATATACATGCTCAGAAAATGACGACTCTGTGAAGGGGCGCTATAAACATAAATAATGACAGCCATAATGTCGCCAATTACAATCACTGTTTGATTTGGAATCGGACTGTAAATGACGCCTGCATGAAAGGGCGTTGGATAAATGACGACACCATACAGGTCACTATTCGGTTAAATGACGCCAACGGTTATGTCGTCAATTAACCGCACGTCATGTCGCTCCGTTCCCTGTTCGGAAACAAAACTCTCAGAGATCGAATCTCACTCAAACTACAATTACGCTGTTCTGACAGCGGCCAAAGCTTTGAATGGTTATAAAAGGACGATTGTCTTCCGCTGAACTCATCAAACCGAGAACGAAGCAGCCGAGCACTCAGTAGAGAACCGAAGAATAGAGAATCAGAGATTCCTTCAACCAGAGGAAGGAGATGGATAGAATGCTACAAAGGCCTTCAAAGAAACCTAAGATTGGGTTTCCTAGAATTTTAGAAATTGCAGGTCACATCAATGGGAGGATCACTATGGGCCAAGTAAGCATGAAAATTGATTTTAAGCTTCTATTCTACCCCTTTCTTCTCCAAAAATTCTGATCACACTTCCTCTTTCCTATTCTTTTTCTTTTCTCTTATTTCAGGACTACCCAAATATACCAGGGGCAAGGAGATACACCAAGAACAAGTGGCTTCCCCTCCTCCTCTCCAAGCTTTCTTTAGACATGAGGGCCTACCTCTCTAAATGGCACCTCCTAGGGCTAGTAACCCATGCAAAGCATTATGATGTACACTTAGATTGGGCTGCCATAGGGGCTCTTATAGAAATTTGGCACCCATCTACAAACACTTTCTTGTTTTCTACCTTTGAAGTCACCATACTCCTAGAGGAAGTAGATATGCTCCTGGGCTTAAAGAGGATGAGGCAAGGAGATGAAGAGAAGATGGCCACCATGACAAGGAAGATAGGTGTTCATGAGATGCTCTCAAGCCTCATCCCAAGCTCAAACTTGGTGAACCAAATCAAGCCCACCAAAGGCATCAATCTCATGAAGCTTGCGGCATGGGTCTACAAAAGGATGGATCAATCCAAGGAAGATGAGCTAGAAAAGGTAACAAAGGCATTTGTGATATGCTTGGCGGGAGCACTCCTTTTCCCTTCTTTAGATGATTTCTTAGAAGAAACCCAATTAAGTGCCATTGCTAGCATTTGGGAGGGAGAAAGAAAAGGACCGGCAGTGCTAGCCTATCTATATAGTGGGCTCACCTCGGCGGCTATGGGGAGACCATTATATGGATCCATGCTTCTACTTTCTAGTTGGGTAGATCTCCACCTAAAATTTGACCCATGTGAGGAAGCCCAACAAGCATCTAGGATTTTCTCTAGAAGCCCACTCCACTACATGACGGGTTCACTAGGATTATGTGAGAGAGTGGTGAATCAGGTCCCAAAGGTGAAGAAGAGAGTAGAATGGAGAGAGCACCTAAGAGTGATGCCTAAGAATCTCTTTTATTGTGCACTGGGATTCCTCAAGACTCAACACATCCGTACAAGATTCTCATCGGGAGTGGAACTTCGGCTAGTGGGCACCACCGATCCAGTCCTCTACAACGCTCACCGGTGTCTACCTCAACTCGGCCTCCCACACCACCACTTTGAAGAGGCATCCCACCTTCCACCTATCAAGAGGAGGGATCTTAGCTCAAATGAAGATGAGGAGGAGATCAAAACAATCCAAGCCCTATGGAGGATCAGCAAGCTTCATCAACCCATAGAGAGGATTGAAGAAGACAAGGAACAATGGAAATCTTATGTAATAGCTCTTAGAGGATTGAGACCCAAAGTGGCTCATTAATGTAACAATGCTTTTCTCCAATGAAATAAAGGATTTTTCCTTAATTGATCCAAAAAAGCATTTTATATGATCAAATCTTCCAAATTAACTCAGTTTCGGTCTCTCTATACTGAGCCGCGACTTCCAGAAAGTCGTCAATTCTCAAAATAATGTCTTGGACAATGTCGTCAATCGAATTTAATCAATTCCTTAGAAATAAATAAAAACCATGATTGACGCCTTCTTATACTGGCGTTGATTAATTGATGCCCCGACACAAGGCGTGATTCGCTTTAAATTCTTTAAAATTCTTTTCAAATATTCCCTTTATTTTTTTCAAACTAACGCCTTGATAAAAGTCGTTCCTTAACAAACAGACACCTCCTTCGCTGTCATCAATTATTAAACAACAATCATTACTTATGTCTCGTCAATCAATTCTCACATTAATGCTTCTGACGACAGCTACAATTTCCCATGCAAAGTTAAATGACGACCGAGCCCGTGTCGTCAGATCATGAAATAACGCCTTGATCCAAACCGTCAATTAAATGAGTAACGACCTTCCTTAGGGCGTCAATTCGTTTCGAATACAACAACCCTACTTTCCCTCTTTTCTTCCCCTTCCTTCTATATACTTTCTCTCTTCTTCCTCCTTCGCTCTGCTATGAACCCTAATCAAGCCCCATTCCATCCCTCTCATTCTCATCTCCGTCTCATCTCTCTCTAAACCCCTAATCCCATGGCGGGCCCTGGCAAGCGTCAGAGGGTCACGGCCCCTGAGGTGGTCAATCTCGGCGATGATGAACCTACCGGCGAGGAGGCCCCTCCCGCGGCGACTGAAGGTGTTCCGGCGGCGGAGCACGGTGAAGGAGCTGCAAACGAAGAAGGAGGGGAACGAAATGAAGACCAAAGAGAAGACGAAGGTGGAGATGGCGAAGACGGAGATGAAGAAGAAGGTGAAGATGAAGAAGAGGATGACGAGGAAGACGATGACGAAGAGGATGAGGATGAGGAAGAAGAGAATGAGGGTGAAGAAGAGGCACCGGCGGCGGCTCCCCGGCCTCGGCAGCCTCGCCAACCTCGGTAGCCACTCTGTGGAGGGCTCCTAACACCAGAACGAAGCAAGGTAGGTCCCCTCTACCCTAGCCTTCATTTTTTCCAATTTATTTTGATTTTTCATTAAATTTCCATAGCCCTCGATGAAGGAAAATGTCGGACCAGTGAACCAGTCAAATGACGCCCCAGGGGGTGTCGTTAATTCAAACCACGACCTAACGCAGGTCGTCAATTCAATTTATTTTTTTATTCTCTAAAAATAGACAATTCATGAAATCACGCCCTGCACCAAGCCGTTATTTTAAAACTTGCCATGTTTATTTATCATTTGCTGTTATTTTTCTTGTCATTTCTTTTTATTTTTGATATATCTCTTTTCCTTTTTTTTATTTCATGCACTGTTATTTTAAAACCCTTCAGAAAACAACGCCCCCCCACAGGGGCGTCAATTCATTATACAACGGCCACTTGAGTGGTCGTCAATTGAAATTTTTAGAATTATGATTTTCGGGATAGAAAATAACCTTCAAAATAGTGCCCCCCCATAGGGGCGTCAGTTCAACAAATAACGACCTAGGGTTGGTCATCAAATCAAATTATTCATAAAATCACCAAAAACACATTCTGAAATAGCGCCTCCCACAGGGGCGTCAATTCAATAACGACCATAGGCCGGTCGTCAAATCAAACAGTGAACAAATTAATCAGCAAATGAATCTCTATGAAGCTCATATCAAAATGTTCTTTTTTTGTTGGCAGGGATTGATGAGGACTCGGATCTCATGGGTCCAAGTCCGGGCAGCTTATTACGGGCTTCCAGATTTCCAGAGGGCTAGGGTAGAGGCCATGGGATTCGGACCCTTCCTTAGCATAGAGCCCATCCGCCCCGACCTTCCCCTGATCCAGGTTCTTAGGGAGATATGGGATAGGACTAGCCGGGCATTTCTAATGATGTGGGGTCATATGGTTCCGAGCTTGGAGGACGTCACCCAGATCACCGGGTTGAGCGTGGATGGTGAGGCAGTGAGCGGGGTTACCCTCCCAGACTATAGCGAGTTAGCCCTGAGGCTGCTAGGATTAGAGACCATAGCAGAGATGCCTAGTGAGTGTAGGACCCTCTACCGTACCGACCTGACCATAGCTATGGGGTTGGGAGATGCTAGGCAGAGATCGAGAGAGTCCGTGGAGCAGTTTTCCCAGAGGTTGATAAGCAGAGCCCGGGCCGTCTATTGCTAGGACCCGGCTCAGAGGGAGCGAGTGAATTGAGATCTGAGGCAATTTCTATTCTTGATGCTCGGGAGGCTATTGCTCGGCACGAAGGGCGACATCATCAACTACCGATTCTTGGGGATCCTCGAGGACTTGGAGAGCGTCGGTAGATACGCATGGGGAGCCGCCCTACTAGCGCACTTGATGGCCGACCTATCCACAGGGACAGGTCGAGAGACGACTGTCAGTGACTTCTCACCTTTTCTTCAGGTATGCACTTTTTCTTTTTTTTCTCTTCCTTTTTTTCTTTTTTTTCTTTTAATGATTATGCATATGAATGTTTACTAATGCAATTGAAGGATGCAGGTGTGGAGTCACTTGTACATGCCGATGGGCCGCGCTGATCCCCGACCCGGAGATGAGGGATCGTTCCCACTAGCACGACGCTGGCTACCTCTCGTGACCGGAGCGCCGCTCGCTTATGAGTTGTGTGTTCTACGGCGGGAGTTCCGTGACTACCCTGCCTCACTGGTACGCGTGTTAAATTTGATGCAATTCCCTTTATGTCCTACTTTATGAAATGCATATGAATGATATATGTGATATGATATGAATGCAGGTGGTGTGGAGACCCTACGAGGGCATGACAAATGAGAGCAAGCCTTGGGTCGTAGCGGGCCGACCTCATTTTGGGCATGAGCTTTGGGTTCATTGCCTGGACGAGATCGAGCCGCTACGGCTCAGGCTGGTGATAAGGACCCTTGGCTTCCACCAGGAGTGGATCGAGGTTGGAGAGCCTCGGGGATAGGGAAGAAGA
The DNA here is from genome assembly GCA_022559845.1 of Amorphophallus konjac. NCBI lineage: Eukaryota > Viridiplantae > Streptophyta > Magnoliopsida > Alismatales > Araceae > Amorphophallus > Amorphophallus konjac. The sequence continues at coordinate 114,117,976 of CM040118.1, forward strand.
CCCGGGGTCGTACGAAGGTGACCGACTGGAGGATCCGGTTCCGAGACCAGTACGCCGACTGGCTACGCGGCGGGACACGGGTCACTTCACAGGTGGCAGACAGCTCCGAGTACCTCCGAAGCTACAGAGAGGTTTACGCCGGCCGACCCCAGATGAGGGTCACAGGGGTATGTATGAATGCACTTTCTTTTCTTTCTATAAATGTTATATGTTTATTATGCAACTGATATGTGTGATGAATGCAGGATGCACGGGACATAGTAGCGATGGACATGCAGGTCCACCTCCACAACCTGGAGGCCCAGCTTACTGCCACACGGGTAGACCTACAGACCTTGGTGAGTGTTTAATTATATGCAAATGATTTCCTGAATTATTAATGATTAGCCACTGACAATTTCAATGAATGCAGCGTGCCCAGCAGGGAGTAGCGGTGAGAGAGACTGGGGGAGCCTCCAACTCGAGGGGGCTGAGTTTGGAGACGACTGCACTAGAGGAGCAGCTAGCGGGAGCAGTTGCTCGGGCTGAGGCAGCAAAGTGCGACCTCGCCACACGGGTAAGCTCAAACTCAAACTCATAAATGCATTTGATTATATCATTATGTGTGTTCATAAAAACTTGTGTTTTACAGACCGAGGAGCTCCGAGCCTCGCGTACTTGCATCGAGGCAGGACAACGCGCGATGGCTGCATGGGTTAGTTAAATTATTTCAAATGCTTATGAAGTTAATATGAAGCTGATATCTGATTGAAATGATGCAGACCGCAGAGCTACAAGACGCGCTTACCCGGGCTGCACTAGCTGGGACCGAGCTCGCCATCCGTGACCTACGAGTCACAGAGCTTCAGGAGGAGCTGAGGCGGAAAGAGGAGCTGCCCAGGGACGTGACCAACCTGCGAGTACTTCTCGACGTGGAGCGGAGAGAGCGTGCCCGTGAGAGAGAGGAGCACCGGGCAGAGCGGACCCGCGACCAAGAGGAGCAGAGGGAGGAGCGTGCTTGAGAGAGGGAGCAGCTGATAGCACGCGAGCGCGAGCTCGCGGACCTGAGGGCACAGCTAGCCGTCACACAAGAGCGGCTATGGGCGACAGAGGAGCGCCTCCAGTGAGGTCGAGAGCGAGAGCGGGCTGCGGGACACTCTAGCGCGTTCGCCAGCACCACTTACTTTGGAGGTTCTTCTATTCGGCAGAGGAACAAGGCAGAGGAGCAGGCTCGAGCTCCAGCTACTTCTCGGGGGTCCATGCCCCCTCCATGGCCACCTCAGCAGGACGAGGGTGAGGTAGAGAGTAGGAGAGAGGAGGGTGGAGGTGAAAGCTGAGAGAGAGAGACTTGTACTCTTCCACCTTCATACTTGTACTCAAATATTCATTTATATATATATACATGAGATTTTGAGTTACCTGAGTTTTGAGCACTTGTGTACTTGCGTTTGCTTCCTCTTTCTTTTTGTTCTTTTCCTTGCACCTGTAGTTCACACTTAAACAAACAGATTAATTTATCTGTCCGGCTCGGCCCCTTGCTCAATAAGCAAGGGGTTGTCACTACTTTGACCTTGTTGATGGGTCAAGGGGCCAAGCCTCTAATTAATCAAGGCAAATAATAAATATATAAAGAAAATGCAACATGCAAGCAAGCAGATGCAAACTTTGAAATAAAAGATGCCCACACAAGAATGCAGCCAAGCATATGAAATGGGAAAGCAGTGGGCTTTTTTTTTTAATGATGACATATACACGCAGTCGTTAATTCTGAAATTGACGCCCACTTGTCACGGCGTTGATTGGAAAAACCATTTTTTTAAATTTTTATTAAAAATGACGACATACAGAATGTCGCGTATCAGGTGAATGGCGCCCCTCCACACGGGCGTGAATTGAAAAACCATTTTTTTTAAATGACGACATATACACAGACGCTACTTATTGAAATGGCGCCCCTTGATGGAGGCGTTAATTAAAAAAATATTTTTTTTTGTTATTTTTTTTCTTTTTTTTTAAATGAGGCTAAGAATAGTACAAGGGTCTTTTAAACCTTACACAATCACCATCTTAAATTAATTAATCTTTCTTAAATGACTTAAAAATGGGTCAACGTGCTTAATGACTTGTGCTTTTACTCATATCCTTTCGCGGCCCATCCTTCTTAGTCGGTCTTTGCCGTCCCTTGAGCTTATCACCTACTATAGAGAGAGAAGTGAAGAATAAGTTGAGGAAGCTCACAAGAGGTTTCAGAGAATCGGGAAACTTTCCTCCCTTACCCTAATGCCTGTTGGGGTTCGGTCTTTGGCTTAGGGAAATGTTGTTGCTCTTTTGCCCATATTCATGCATGCTTACGACCAGGGTTTTCCCTGCGGGGACTTTGCCCTCTTGTCATGCTTTCTTTTGTTCATAACTTTCTCTTTTTTTTTTTCTTTTCAAACAAATGAAGACCTAATTGTACTTGGGCTTTTATAGCATGTGTTCCCTTTTGGGCCCTGACTTCCACCTACTAGGGCGGCGGGTAGGCTTGGTTAGCATTCCTTGACTCGTACTCCCTCTCGTGAGCCGAAGAGAAGAGAATAGGTAAGATTTTTACTCTCTTAGTTTAACTTTGACTTTCCTCAAATTTTGAGCCGCTTGAGTTTAAAAGTAAAGCGTGTAGTGTGTGTGGGTATTGACCCTAAGTTAAACCATCAAGACTGAAGAATGAAGTAAGGATTTTGATTTTTCGGGTCTTGCGGCCTATGCACCATGCCAGCCTATAATTTTTTCCTTTTCTTTTTTTTATTTTCTTTTTTTCTTTTTTTTTTAAAGACTCAATGGTAGTATTTCTTCAAGTAAAGACCATTCCAAGGGTGAGCCAGTTCTTCCCCTTCGGCGTTGACCAATTTATAAGCGTTCCCAGGATATGCTTCTTTTATTACATAAGGCCCTTCCCAATTCGGTTGGAGTTTCGAGCGAGGTCCACCCGATTTTACGAAGATTCTGTTAATTACCATTTCACCGATTTTAAATTTTTTCTCGATTACTTTCTTTTGGTAAAAACGTGAAACCCTATTTTGATAAACACGCGCATGCTCGGCGGCGGCCAAACGCTTTTCATCTATGAGTTCCAATTGAGCAAGGAGAGATTCACGGCGTTCATCAATAGGGAGCTCCTTGTCTAATTATTCCCTAAGAGAAGGGATAAGAATCTCATAAGGGACTACCGCCGTCATTCCATAAGTGAGGGTAAAAGGGTTTGCCCAGTAGGAGTACGAATGGAGGTGCGATAGGCCCAAAGAGCCTCAACCAACTTTTCTAGCCAATCTATAAATTTATTAGCCTCACATGTTTTCTTGATAATTTTGATCAAAGTTTTATTTGTTGTCTCTACTTGATCATTGCTCTGCGGATAATAAGGAGATGAATGATGCAATGCAATGTTATACCTGTTGCAGAGGTCTTGGAGCTCTTTAGAGATGAATTGTGGTCCATTGTCGGTGACGATGGTACTCGGGATGCCGAATCTTGCGATGATGTTCTTCATTATGAACTTGCAGACGGTTGATGCTTTGATCTCCGCGTACGCATCTGCTTCCGCCCACTTGGTGAAGTACTCCATGGGCGTGAGTATAAATAGTTTTGGCTTTGTGAGGAGGTTTGAATCACCAAGAGGTCCGATGATAGCGAAAGCCCACATGGAGAAAGGTCATGGGGATGACATAGGATGGAGTGAAGAAGCAAGAGAATGAATTTTATTGGCGTGCAGTTGGCACTTAACACACCTTCGAACATAGATAGAACAATCCTCTTCTAGAGTGGGCCAATAGAAGCCTACTCTAAGGATTTTCTTAGCTAGCATCTGGCTATTGACATGACCCCCACACACCCCTGAATGCGCCTCTTCCATGACCTTCCAAGACTCATCACCATCGAGGCATCTAAGCAAAATTCTAGTGAGACCTCTTCTATAGAGCATACCTCCAACCAGGGTGTATCTCTGAGCAACTCTTCTAATGGCTTTCTTCTCTTCAGCTGTGACCTCTTCAGGATAAGATTGATCTTGGCAATATTTAGCAATTTCATAATATCACGGATTCTCTTCGTCAGCCATCTCTTCCTCTAGATCTAACAACATGATCTCCTTGTTCTCAATGATTCCACCTTCCTTAAACTTCTTGAGCACCTCCTCCTTAACACTAAGGAACGCTGGATCTTTGATAGCAGGAGTAAGACGTAAGTGAACAATGATCAAATGGAAGTCCCTTTCGGGAAGGAAAACCAAAGAGGATGCAAGGGAAGCAAGTGCATCGGCTAGGATGTTCTGATCTCGAGGAACATGGATGAAGATTAGTTTGGTGAAAAGCTTGGCATAAGTAGAAGCCAGTTCCTGGTAGGGTTTAGGTTTAGGATTGAGCGTGCGGCATTTGGTAAGCACTTGGCAAAGAATGAGCTGACTATCACCTATAATCCGTAATTGGGTAACACTGAATTGATGAGCGGCCTGCAGACCGGCCAGAAGAGTCTCATACTCAGCTATATTGTTTGTAACTAGAAATGTGAGCTGAGAGGCAAACGGAATAGTGATACCCTCAGGTGATAGGAGAACAATGCCGATCCCCTTTCCTTGTGAATTCCGAGCTCCATCAAAATATAACGTCCACATCGAATCGGACTGATTGACGGACATTAGTTCCTCATCTGGAAACTCCGAGTGAAAAAGGTCAAATATAGGGAGAGGGTGATGAGCAAGATGTTTTGCTATGGCATAGCCTTTAATCACTTTTTACTGAACGTAGATGATATCGAACTGAGAAAGGAAGCTTTGCCATCATGCTAATCGGTCAGCGAGGATAGATTTTTCGAGAAGGAACTTAATAGGATTCATACGAGCTATAAGATGAACCTCATGAGCTAAGAAATAATGCTTAAGTTTCTGAACTACCCAGACTAAAGCAGCACAAGTCTTCTCCATGGTTGAGTACTTCTGCTCACAGGGGTTGAGAAGCTTGGACAAGTAGTAGGTTGCCCTCTCTTTACTTTCTTCATCAACTTGCGCCAAGACAGCACCTACAGAGTCATCTAGGACAAAAACATAAAGAAGAAGCAGTTTACCTGGAATTGGCGGCCTCAGGACAGGAGGATTGGCCAAATAATCCTTTAGTCTGTCAAAAGCTGCCTGACACTTGTCACCCCAATTAAATTTGACTCCTAGTTTAGTAAGCTCATAAAACGGCCTACACCTTTGTGAATGATGGGAGACAAATCGGTGAATAAACTGCAACCTCCCGATCAATCCTCGAACTTCCTTCAAATTCCTGGGAGGAGGCATATCCCTTATTGCCCTTGCCTTATTGGGATCAATCTTAATACCCCTCTTACTGATTATGAATCCTAGCAATTTTCCTGACGAAACACCAAATACGCACTTCTTGGGGTTCATCTTCAACTGATACTCCCGTGCTCTCTGCAAGACCTTGGCCAGAACATCCGGATGCTCGATCCTTGTTCTTGATTTCACTACTAAATCATCAACATACACCTCTATAAAAATGTGGATCATGTCATGAAAAATAGCCATCATGGCCCTTTGGTAGGTGGCTCGGGCATTCTTGAGCCCAAACGACATGACCACATAGCAATAAGTGCCCCAAGGCGTAGTGAAAGAGGTCTTATCCTGATCTTCTTCAACCAAGCGAATCTGATTATAATCAGAGAAGCCATCCATAAAAGAGAGGGTCTCATACCCTGCCGTATTATCAATCAGCACGTCTATGTGAGGGAGGGGGAAATCATCCTTGGGACACGCGTGGTTAAGGTCCTGAAAATCTATGTAAATTCTAACCCTTCCGTCCTTGTTCATAACTGGGACAATGTTAGACACCCAATTAGGATAGAGGACGACTCTAATAAATCTAGCCTTATGAAGCTTATCGACCTCTCCTTTCATCTTTAAAGCCATGTGAGGGTGGAAACGTCTTAACCGCTGTTTGACCGGGACGGATCCTGGCTTAAGTGTTAGACGGTGTTCAACAAGTGCAGGGTCCAGACCCGGCATGTCTTCATAGCTCCATGCAAACGTGTCCTTATAATCTTGAAGAACTTGAATAAGCGCCTCTTCTTCAGAAGGCGGAAAATTTTTACTTATGAGGATAATCCTAGGGTTTTCCTTGGTACCCAGATTAATTTCTTTGGTGGGTTCTTCTACTGAGGCTGACGGTTCATCGAATCTCCTCATGCCACTAGCAAAAGCATCAGCCTCGTCCTCATATTCCTTATAATCTTCATCCCCCTCTTCGATAGGGTCTTCATCATTCATAATTTCATAAACGCCGAACCCTTCATCTATAGAGCACATATCCTCACATTCTATATCCGGCAAGAGTATAGGATCCTGTAAAAGCTCGGGAAGAGCTAAGCATGCCCGGCATCTTCTGGCTAAATCTAGCAAGAACGTACTGGGAATCTGCCTACCCTTGGCCTTCTTATGAGAAGCTACCCGAAGACTCTTAGAAGTGGAGGGAGAAGAAAAAGATGACAAACTAGACGAACTACCCTGTCCTAAAGGAGGAGGAGGAGAAGAGGAAGACGCAATGGATACGGGAGGAGATACAGGGGGAGCCTCCTTATCGGAGGAGAAAAGAAGGTCCACTAACGAACCTTGAAAGAGTGGCACTTGGATCGGAGCACACTCTTGAGCAAGATAGGAGGTCTCTTCAATAGAGATGGAAGATTGGAAAGTTTGAATTTTGGCATTTTTTTCATTTTCTAGAATAAAGCAGTGGGAAGGAGAGCAGGAGTTGGTGCTGAAATTGAAAGATTTGAGAAAGATTGAATAAGTGATTGCCCTCGTGGGGGCGTGATGAAGAGTTGGGAGAATTGCTCGAGGAGCAAAGGAGGAATTGTTGGATTTTGAAGCAAATTAGGGGAAAAAGAGATTAAGACCCCAGGTGGTCTAGGGATGATGGGAGTGATCATTTTATCAAACAAATGAATAACAACTATTAGATGGATGGATTTGAGAGAGAAAAGGCCAGCCCACAGCCTATCCACAGCAAAACCTTCTTCGAACGGCACATCTAGCTCCCCAGTATCTGTATAGTTGCTTAGGAGCTGCCTCTTGTCAGTAATCACTGCTGGCTTTTCTATCAATTCATGAATCAATGGCGGCCATTCCAGATCAGTAGGCATAAACAACATGCTCAAGGATATAGCAATATTATCCATGTCAAACCACCTGTACCACTCACACTCCGGATCATCCATCTTTCTTCTTTTGTCTGGCCTCAAAGACTCCAGAGCTTTGTATATGGCTAACGGGGCTATATGGCGAGCAAACTACCGTGCATGTACATCTTGACAGTCTAGCATGGAAGTAACCAATGTAGTCTGCTCGTCATGTTGAGTACCCCCTTTTATAAAATGTGTCTGTAGGGTCCATGTGAGAGGCTGCCGATCTGTCTTAAGAGTGGAAGTCATAACAGCCCATGGCCCTTCTTCATCTTTGCTCGGCCCTTTGTAACCCAGGCCACCTCAGAGAATCAGCTTCTGATGCCTGACGGGCTTGACTCGGCCCTGGAGGTTAGCACCTAGGCCTTTGCTAGTATTATACCCCATTTTCATTAAAATATTCCACCCTGGGATATTCATCATATTCTTTTTCTTCTTCCCCTTGGAAGGTAGGGGTGTCATTAAAGCCGATGCAGGTGTTGTGACTGGAGGCCTTAACAAATCCTATAGCAGGTCGACAACATCTAACACTGAGAGCAAAGGCCTATTGGAAGGCCATATGGAAGGCACTGATGTTGCTGAGTGTATATCTTCTGATGGCAGAATAGGCATGCTTGTTACTTTGATGATGCGCCCTTTATGAGGAAACTTTATGCATTGATGGTTAGTGGAGGGCACGGCATCAAGTTCTTGAATGTAAGGGCGGCCCAAAATACCATTTAAGGTTGGGTCCATATCCAGGATGTGGAAATCCGTTGTGATTAAGACCGGACCCAAACCGACTTTCAAAGTAATCATGCCTAAAGGAGGTTTCTTTGTGTTGTCATAGGCAGTCACTGTAATAGTGGATGGCCGCATATGACTGTCTGAAATGCCACAAATCTTCAAAGTGCTAGGAGGCAACACATTAATGGACGCCCCAATATCCACTAGGCACTGTTTGACTGCCACTTTGTTAATATCAGCTGTGATGCATAAGGCATACTTTCTTGCCGACTTCGGGGCCAACTCATGTTCGTGGAAGACGATAGCCGGCTGGTCACTTGCCAGAGTCAAAACTGATGTGATTTGTTCAGCCGGAAGATCTTCATTAACCATCACTTTCTGTAAATATTCTTTCAAGGCTTGTTGGTGAACGGTGGATCTCTTTATCAGCTCTAAAATGGAAATCCTTATCGGGGTTTTATCCAAGTACTTTAGCAGGTCATATTGCGTACCCGGTATGGTTTCTTGTTTTCGCTCTTGCTCTTCTTGCCCCTGCGTGGGCTCTAGCTTCCTTTGTGGAAACACACGATGGAACATCCGTCCACTACGGAGCACCGTGATTTGCGATGATCACGCCTTTGTCGGGTTGTGGGTAGGTGGAGGGTTGATGGAAGAAGAAGATGGGATGTTAGGATTAGTGGATGTTGGTGGAGTGACCAAAGGAGGAACCCTTATGAGGGGCCTTGCTGGTTGAGGGGTGGCGGTAACGGGAGTAGTAAGAGGTGCCTGGACGGCTGCGGGAAGTGTAGGCCGAATGAGAAGGGGTCTAGGTACAAATGAAGGATTTGTGGGCGGCGAAAGATTGGTGGTAGTGGAGGGATTAGGTGTTGGCGAGGGGCGAATAAGGAGTGGCCTAGATGGCACAATAGAGGTATTGGTGACGGGAGGGGGAGTTTGTTGCGGTATGGAAGGCGGTGGAGGGCGGATGAGAAGAGGTCTAGTCGGTAAGGGATTGGTGATAGCGAGGGGAACCTGATTAGGAGTGCGTAAAAGGGGATGTGTGAGCTGCGGAGAAGGCGTTGGGGCGAGAGGTGTTCGTAAGAGACGGGGTGGTTGGGTTGGAGTTTGACTTAGGGCCCCGACAGAGGCGTTCTCTTCATGCCACCCTTATCCTCTTTCCAATTCATGGAAGGAAGTGACAGGGCTTACTTGTTGATTTGGTGGGTGCTCCGGCAGTGAATTATGGATAATCCCTATGCTCGGTTGAGGTGTGGGAGCTTGCTGCTGCTGTTGAGGAGGTTGAACTTGCTGCTGAGGAGGCTGCTAAGCCTGTTGCTGTCGAGGAGGTCATCTAGTCTTCAAGGTTGCAATGAACTGCCTCATCTCATGCCAGTTAATACCGCCTTGATCATTCAAATCATAAATGTAGTCCTTAAAATAGAAGCAATGGTCTATATTATGACCAGGCTATCGGTGGAAGACGCAATACCGAGAGGTGTCCACATTAGCAGGCCAGGCCGTTCTTTCCTTTGGCAAGGTGAGCAGGTTGGCGGCCATGAGTGCATTAAAGATATCAGGAAGGCTCTCGGGTAACGGAGGGTATTGCGCCCTTTTGGGGCCTAGTGGTCTCCTTGGCTGCTGAGGACCATAGTTGGTAGGTGGCGGCACTTGATGGTATTGCTGTGGAATTGGTGGGTTTGGGTGGATGGCTTGATTTTGTGGAGGTGGATGGAAGGGTTGAGGGGGAATATTGGCTTGTGGAGCGGGGTTAATGAAGGGGAGTTATTGTGAAGGTTGTGGAGGTCTTGGGTTAGGGTGGCAGAAAGGTGCGGGGTTACCAACCACGCCCACCTGCTCATTTGTCACGGTGCCCTCGGTTGTGCCACCGCTATTGCCAGCATTAACATTCTTCCTCATCATCTTTGGTCTTTGCTCAAACATACCCATGATGGGCGAGTCTTTCATTTGAGTTTGTATGTATCTCTCTCTCTCATAAAGCTCTTCCATTGTGCTCAACTTTTTCATGGCTAAGATGTGACGGAACTGTGGAGTGGAGTTTGATATAATCATCTTCACATGCTCCGTTTCCGACAGGGTATCTTTCAATCTCTCGGCCATGGCCCTCCATCTATCGGCAAATAAAATGAAGTCCTCCTCGGGCTTCATCTTTTCGGCAACTAAATCTGTAACTGACAAAGATGGACCCACACGGTCCTTGTACTTCTACAAGAATTTCCGCTGAACCACATCAAAATCGCCGGCTTCAGCTGGCTCCAAAGAGTAAAATCACTCAAGTGCCGGACCATCTAATGACCGGCTAAAAAGATAGGCTAGGGAAGTCTTGTTGTCCTACCAGAACGATGCCTCATACATGAAGTCTTTTAAGTGGATGAACGGATTGCCCGTTCCATTATATCGCCCGAAGTTGGGCATCTCGGATGGAAGCAGATGAAAAATTGGCAGAGTAGGAAGAGTAACTTCTAGAATGGTCTTCGGTGCCGTGACCTTTTTTAGCTGCTCCTCCATGCTAGCAATTTTCTGGAGGAGTAAGGTGTTGGTGTCGGACTCGGCTAGGGCCGGATTAGAAGAGTATGGATTTGGCATATGCCTCCTTAGGAATTGAGAAACTGGGGGTTGTTGGGGCCTAGCAACGGAGTGACTTGCCGGTTGAGCCGGCGCAACCGTAATGGGAGTTGGTGGGCGCGAAGGCACCCTATGTGCGACCGCCTGGTCATTGGGGGTGTTAAAAGAATGGCCACCCGCGGCCTGAGGAGGATTGGAGGATGATGGGACATACTTCCCTTCTAAAGCGGCCTGGACCGCCTGACGTTGAGAGTCATCCAGCTAAGACAAAGCTTTGAGGAAATCATTGAAATTGAAGGAAGGGGGGACATCCCCAGAAGTGTTTTGTGTGGTAGGTTGAGCTTGGGAGGAAGGCTCAACCTCTTGAGCAGTAGTGTCCACGACATGGACTTGAGAGTAATAAGCATGAGAGGGAGCATAGTTTCTCTCATACTGAGTGGAATCTTGAGGGGGGACCTCATAGGATTGGTCGAATTGACCCTCCTCATAACCATCATAAGAGTACCCGTAGTTGGCCATGTTGATGATTTTACCTGAAGGGAGTTTCATGTTTAAGGAGAGAGAAATATTTCCAATAAATAAGTATAATCAAGAGATAATCAACCGAACAAGATGTACACTCAAGTTGTAATGAACCAAAGGTTTTAAGGTTTTTCTTGAGATTAAAATGGGTTTTAATGATGCAATCAATTCTCTCTCTTGAATGTGGGTCCTAGTTGAGAGTTTGGGTGTAATCTTCGGGTTGACTAGGTTTTTCTCTCTCTTTACCAACGTATGGGTTAGCTAAACTCCGGGTGCTTCAAATGGTACAACTGGTCTGGCGTCCGTGAGGGAATCCACGGGTGCGGGGACTTACGGAGGCCTTGGAAAAGGAATTTTCGGTCCAAAGAGACGGAATGCTCAATGGAGGGTCCTTCCAATTCCAAGAAAGGGGTGTGGGATCCTAGAAGCATAGAGAGAGGAGGTCTCTCAACTAAATGCCCTAGAATGCACACTAATGCAGGCAGATCAAGCAGTAATAATCAAGCAAACAATAAATGCAACCAACGGATGAAGGTAACAGCAGTAAGCAAGGTTCTGTGGGCACAGAACAAAAATGACAACCTGAGAAGGGTCGCGATATCAATAAACAGCAACTGGGTATGGGTCGCTAATCACTGTAAATAGTGCAAACAGAGACCAATCAAAACGAAATAGCACCTTGGAGTGAGGTGCTGTTTCTGGGAATAACGCCTCTGTATAGGGGAGTCAGATACCAGCGAAGTATGAATAAAAGCAATGATGACGCCTTGGAGTTAGGCATTGAGTTCAGAAGTAACGCCTCTATGGAGAGGCGTCATGTCACGTCCCGAATCGATAGCAGCGGAATGTGTCGTTTGCTCAGAACGTGACAGTTAAACAGTCGTGAACGATCAAGAGCAATGGCATGAGACCAAATAATTTGGAACAATAATAAAATTTTATTTCTAATATAAGTTTCTTACAATCTCAATTTTAAAACTTGAAGAAGACTCAACTACATCACAATGAAAGAAAAGGAGATGACGCTCTAACAGACTTAGACAAGATAACCAAATAAGAGACACCATGCTAGACTCAAGAAAGATAAAAGACTCGGGTTCACTAGATTTTGAAGCTCGCTTGCACACTTGTCCCTCCCATGTGAGTCTCGGTCTCGCTAGCCACCTGATTACCTGAAAAATGTTAGAATAAAACTGGGTGAGCAAACGCTCAGTAGGAATTATATCTCAAGAACAAGTAATTGGTTTAAATAATTACATCTTTCACATGTAAATGCAGTAAGACTATGCATGTAGAATTAACCGAGCAAGTGAAACAAAACTAGCAAGAATTTAACAATTTCATGTAAAAACTTTCAAGCAAGAGATATCCAAGAGAGATTTATAGAATATCGGCTATTTCACGCAAGTACTTGCCCATTCCGGGCCACGCTAGTCGAGTCACGCAAGTCAAGTCACGCACGCAAGTAATATCAAGTAACATCACGAAAGAGAGAGAAAGTGTGTGTGTGTGGAATGTCAAAGATCAAACAAGTCATGCACTTCGGTGCAATGCCAGACACCGTGATCAATATAACTCCCATGGGCACAAGTACTTTCGGGTGCTCCTCCCAGGACCAGATCGGGCTCTATATGCACAGCATTAAATATAGATCTAGACATCCATGATAGTTCATAGCCAATAAGGAGTTTCAAGAACAAGCTTTAATAGTATGATAAGATAAGATTTTATGGAATTCAAGGACAAGGCCCTTGAGTAAGGACAGACTTGCAATAAAATCCACGTGAAAGCATAGAAACCATGACATGTCAAAAAACTGGGTGGAATTGGCACCTAGATAGGTTGCCATGAATAACTTGAATAGATGACTAACAAGATAGTCACCAATTCAATGGACACGAAGCAAGCTGAAGAATTGGCACCTAACTAGAGGATACCCAATTCAATATATCGCCTAGTGGAATGATCACTCATTCCGCTGGCTAAGAGAATTCTCTCATGGGCCAAGAATAGCACCATGAAAGGGCCGGGTTACCACGTTTCTCTAGAGTGACGTGGCATTAAAATGGGTACAAGGTGCTTAAGGTACAACCAGCTCAGTCGACCTTGAGGGAATCCAAGGCTACGAGGAGACTTACGGAGGTCCCGATGACTAACTTGCTAGTCCGAAGGAACGGAATGTCCAACGGAGAGCTCGTATGTCACCGAGAGTTGAGGTGTATACGTGAACCAATTATGAAACATGGACTCCATCTACGGACGTGAGATGAGAGTGCCAGAAGACCCGCGGTATGGGTCAAAATCGGAAGAAAACGGTGAGAACATGAATGCGTTAATTATAGAATTCATGTCCATCCAATTCTATAATTAACTATAATTAAATAAACATATTTTATTTGATGCCCGTGGGTGGTGTCAATTATTAATTAGCGTTTACATAGAGAGACGTTAATTTTATGATTTTTAACTTAATTTATTTAACAAGAATTCACGTCAATATCTATTTAATTGAATAATTTCAAAAATATGCATTCAAAGAGACATTAATTTATATAAAATAATTTAGAAAAATAGAATATAGGATAATTAGGAGAAAAATTCAAGGATTACAAAAATATATTTTTTTATAATTTTCTGTAACATATTTTAATAGATATCAATTTTCAAAGATATTATTACAAGATATATATATATATATATAAATCTGACGATATTGTGTTATGTCGTCAAAAAGATTTGACGACAATTCTATTGTCGTCATTTATAAATTATCTTAACTCTTAGTCCTCTCGTTTCTCGACGTAACTACGTCGGAATCGAGCCTATGATATACCGAAATGACGGGCTCAAAAAACACTATCTAACTGGATGTTCAAACTAATTTTTCGTTAAGAGATTGGGGATGTTGAGATAGGGGGTATGAAAAATGGTGCAACCACTCTCACTACCTCGGTCACCTCCCCAACAATACACTCATAAAATTTCATAGCCAAAGGACGCTCCGGTGATGAGAATCAAGTCGTCAAAAGAAAAACCTATAACTAACATGCTACAGGAACTTTTGGAATTCGCCGAGTAACTGATTATATATATTAAATGATTTAACTTGTTTAAACTTATAGTAAATACACCATATAAGGCATGGAAATTTAGGAATAACCATGAAGATTTTAGAAGTATATTTATCCAAAATTTTGGTGTGTGATTACTTGGGTATAAAATTTTAACATCATGTAATTATTTAATTTATTAAGATAATTAAACAGTAAACTACACTTAAGCAAGTGATGATAACAAAACATGAGTTTTAAACATGCAAAATTAATTACTACTATCTTTGGGCTTCAATTATTGAGAAAACCTACCTTGTTCTTGAGTTGTTGATGATAGAAATGTGATGAAGGTATTAACCCTTGCAAGCGACACTCTATTTTAAACAGAGACAGCAACGGATAAGGAAGATGATGATATGAAGAAGCATGTATAATAATAAGAGCAACAGCTCTTACTTCCTTAACGCAGGAACAACAGCTGCAGCATACGTCCGTGGAAGATGATAGTAGAAGCAAAGCTTCTACTCCACACAATGATGATGGCAGCAGAAGATGGCTCCCTCCCTTCAAAAGGATGAAGCAGCAGGAACTCGCCGAGGAGAAGCCTCTTCTCGTTGCAGGTAAACCGTACGAGGAAGATGAAGAAGTTGAAGAAACCCCTTCTCGTATCAGCAGCAGGATGGAAGAAGCAACAGCTTCAGCACACCCGATAATCCCTTCTTCCCGTTTAACAAGAGAAAGAAGCTGTAGCGGCAAACGGACGATGCCCCTGTTAGCAGTAGGTTGGAGAAAGAAGAGGCAGCAACAGAATGCTCCTCAGTGCGTTGATGGCAGGAAGAAGATTTGTTAGAGAGGAAGAGCAGCAGGTCGTTATGTTTACGGAAGAATAGTGGCAGAAGGTCATAAAAGGGGGGTATTTATTGGACTAGAAAGAGTTAGAGTTTGTTTAGGAGTAGCATTCCACTACGTACGATTGTTATTATTCCTTTCCTGGATTAATACTTCCCCTAATTGGAGCTTTCCAGTTTCAGTCGAATACTAAGGAAAATGACGCCCAGAGAAGGGGCGTTATTTCTATAAATGACGCTTGTATGCACAATCGTCAATTCCTTAATTGACGACTTGCACAGAGACGTCATTCACCTTTCCCTATTTTGTATAACCATCTTTCTAGATTTTTATCTTTTTTTCTTGTTGTGATCAAGTTGGGAAATTTTATGGGTATGCATTTTCTATTTTTCTCTATTTTTTCATATAATTAGTTTCTTAAAATTCTTTTAATTTAAAAAGTGACACTATTCACCCTTTATAAAATAACGACTTTAGTTGAGTCGTTTTTCACGTTGTACACGACATGTCAAAGGGCGTCATTTGCATTTTTGCCTTTTCTCCACCCCCATGGAAGGACCGAAATCGTATATATGTCCCTTCTATTATGTTTTATGTATTTAAATCTTATATATCCTTCTTCCTTTAAATACAAATTATATTATAACTATATAAAATTTTATAAATTATTAATAAAATATAAATTGATATTTTCTTCGAGATTTATTCATTCTTAATTCAAATAAAATTACATTGTGCATTAAATGCTCACATAAAAATAACATCTTATTCTTAAATTTATTATAATACAATAGTAGGGTCCATGAGTTCTTTTGTCAAACTTTTTAGGATAGCCTTGATTATTTACGTTGTATTATATTTAATTGCATTATATATATATGCACAGATATTTAGATGAGTGGGTTGAGACTTAAGGGCCCTTACAATGTATGTGGGTGGATTTACTAACCCTCATATACCTATTAATAATTTGTATGCATATAGGGATTTTATTCCTCATAATTTCTTTAACTTTTATTTGTCCTGGTCCTGGGTATCAGAGGCAGGTTCGATCATAGATAAATTTTTACTTCCATTCCAAAAGGTAATATTAACTAGTCTTTTATAAATTCTAGGAACCTTATTAATTATTTGTGTAGATATCATCATGTATAGGTTATTTTTCTTTTCAAACCGTAAATATATTTATTCCTATTTCAAAATTACCGGGCGTTACACCCTCCCCCACTTAAAAGAATTTGGTCCCCAAATTCACATTATCCTTTACTCACGATGGAGAACTAGCTAAAATGCGTAGTAGAAGTCTAGATACATTGAGTGGAATAGAACTAATTTTTGGAAGAATTAATTTAGGTTTAAGGGTGAGGGGTACCTTCCATAGCTTTTCCTTCCCTCGCGACATCGACTTCTGCCGAGGCTTGAGTCTTTCCTCGGCGGTCCCTAGTCGGACATTTTACTAACTTATGTTCCAAGCTCCCGCAACACAGACACGCACCCGTCTTTCGATAACACTCCTCCGACTGATGGTTTTTGTTACCATAATACTGACATCTCTCTCGAGGAGCTACCAAATCTTTACCCTTCTTGCACTTCTTACACAATTAGCACTTCTTACATTCTTGGGAACTACCACCCTCGTTTGGCCTTTTCTTAGTAGTGTTGAACATCCCCGAATCATGTGCTTTCCCTTCAACTCTTTCTTTTTCTTCCACCGCTTTCTCTAGCTCCTGAACTCTCTTGACAAGGTCCGCGTAAGCTTGGACATCCACTAGTACCATCTCGGGAACAAAGCTTGGCCTAGACGCTTCCATTTTATATAGGTTCCTGCAACGATGAGTGGGGAGATAATTTATTGATTCAAGAAAAAAATGTTAATGAAATGTAAATATTTTATCTTTCTTCTATAACTTTAACCCCAAGTTCTACCCATCTCTCACGGAATTCCTATAGGATGACCGACAAGGATACTTAACCTATCTCTTGGACGTAATGACCTAAGGATTTGAAAGTCGAAGCTCTGGTATGACTGACGAGGATACTTGACCTATCATTGGAACCTAATAACTTGAGGATGTGAAAGTCGAAGCTCTGATACCACCTCTGTCACGCCCCGAACCGATAGCAGCGGAACGTGTCGTTTGCTCGGAACATGGCAGTTAAACAGTCGTGAACGATCAAGAGCATGGGCATAGACCAAAGAATTTGGAACAATAATAAACTTTTATTTCTAATATAATTCTCTTACAATCTCAATTTTAAAACTTGAAGAAGACTCAACTACATCACAATGAAAGAAAAGGGGATGACGCTCTAACAGACTTAGACAAGATAACCAAATAAGAGACACCATGCCAGACTCAAGAAAGATAAAAGACTCGGGTTCACTAGATTTTGAAGCTCGCTTGCACACTTGTCCCTCCCATGTGAGTCTCGGTCTCGCTAGCCACCGGATTACCTGAAAAATGTTGGAATAAAACTGGGTGAGCGAACGCTCAGTAGGAATTATATCTCAAGAACAAGTAATTGGTTTAAGTAATTACATCTTTCACATGTAAATGCAGTAAGGCTATGCATGTAGAATTAACCGAGCAAGTGAAACAAAACTAGCAAGAATTTAACAATTTCATGTAAAAACTTTCAAACAAGAGATATCCAAGAGAGATTTATAGAATATCGGCTATTTCACGCAAGTACTTGCCCATTCCGGGCCACGCCAGTCGAGTCACGCAAGTCAAGTCACGCACGCAAGTAATATCAAGTAACATCACGAAAGAGAGAGAGAGTGTATGTGTGGAATGTCAAAGATCAAATTACTCATGCACAAGTACTTTCGGGTGCTCCTCCCAGGACCAGATCGGACCCTATATGTACAGCATTAAAGATAGATCTAGACATCTATGATAGTTCATAGCCAATAAGGAGTTTCAAGAACAAGCTTTAATAGGATGATAAGATAAGATTTTATGGAATTCAAGGACAAGGCCCTTGAGTAAGGACAGACTTGCAATAAAATCCACATGAAAGCATAGAAACCATGACATGTCGAAAAACTGGGTGGAATTGGCACCTAGATAGGTTGCCATGAATAACTTGAATAGATGACTAACAAGATAGTCACCAATTCAATGGACACGAAGCAAGCTGAAGAATTGGCACCTAACTAGAGGATACCCAATTCAATATATCGCCTAGTGGAATGATCACTCATTCCGCTGGCTAAGAGAATTCTCTCATGGGCCAAGAATAGCACCATGAAAGGGCCGGGTTACCACGTTTCTCCAGAGTGATGTGGCATTAAAATGGGTACAAGGTGTTTAAGGTACAACCAGCTCAGTCGGCCTTGAGGGAATCCAAGGCTACGAGGAGACTTACGGAGGTCCCGATGACTAACTTGCTAGTCCGAAGGAACGGAATGTCCAACGGAGAGCTCGTATGTCGCCGAGAGTTGAGGTGTATACGTGAACCAATCATGAAACAGGGACTCCATCTACGGACGTGAGATGAGAGTGCCAGAAGACCCGCGGTATGGGTCAAAATCGGAAGAAAACGGTGAGAACATGAATGCGTTAATTATAGAATTCATGTCCATCCAATTTTATAATTAACTATAATTAAATAAACTTATTTTATTTGACGGACGTGGGTGGCGTCAATTATTAATTAGCGTCTACATAGAGAGACGTTAATTTTATGATTTTTAACTTAATTTATTTAACAAGAATTCACGTCAATATCTATTTAATTGAATAATTTCAAAAATATGCATTCAAAGAGACATTAATTTATATAAAATAATTTAGAAAAATAGAATATATGATAATTAGGAGAAAAATTCAAGGATTCCAAAAATATATTTTTTATAATTTTCTGTTACATATTTTAATAGATATCAATTTTCAAAGATATTATTACAAGATATATATATATATATATATATATATATATATATATATATCTATATATATATATATAGAATCTGACGACATTGTGTTATGTCATCAAAAAGATTTGACGACAATTCTATTGTCGTCATTTACAAATTATCTTAACTCTTAGTCCTCTCGTTTCTCGACGTAACTACGTCGGAATCGAGCCTATGATATATCGAAATGACGGGCTCAAAAAATTCTACCTAACTGGATGTTCAAAATAATTTTTCGTTGAGAGATTGGGGATCTTGAGATAGGGGGCACGAAAAATGGTGCAACCACTCTCACTACCTCGGTCACCTCCCCAACAATACACTCATAAAATTTCATAGCCACAGGACGCTCCGGTAATGAGAATCAAGTCGTCAAAAGAAAGACCTATAACTAGCATGCTACAGTAACTTTTGGAATTCGCCGAGTAACTGATTATATATATTAAATGATTTAACTTGTTTAAACTTATAGTAAATACACCATATAAGGCATGGAAATTTAGGAATAACCATGAAGAGTTTAGAAGTATATTTATCCAAAATTTTGGTGTGTGATTACTTGGGTATAAAATTTTAACATGATGTAATTATTTAATTTATTAAGATAATTAAACGGTAAACTACACTTAAGCAAGCGATGATAACAAAACATGAGTTTTAAACATGCAAAATTAATTACTACTATCTTTGCGCTTCAATTATTGAGAAAACCTACCTTGTTCTTGAGTTGTTGATGATAGAAATGTGATGAAGGTATTAACCCTTGCAAGCGACACTCTGTTTTAAACAGAGACAGCAACGGACAAGGAAGATGATGATATGAAGAAGCTTGTATAATAATAAGAGCAACAGCTCTTACTTCCTTAACGCAGGAACAACAGCTGCAGCACACGTCCGTGGAAGATGATAGTAGAAGCAAAGCTTCTACTCCACACAATGATGATGGCAGCAGAAGATGGCTCCCTCCCTTCAAAAAGATGAAGCAGCAGGAACCCGCCGAGGAGAAGCCTCTTCTCGCTGCAGGTAAACCGTACGAGGAAGAGGAAGAAGTTGAAGAAACCCCTTCTCATATCAGCAGCAGGATGGAAGAAGCAACAGCTTCAGCACACCCGATGATCCCTTCTTCCCGTTTAACAGGAGAAAGAAGCTTGTAGCGGCAAACGGACGATGCCCCTGTTAGCAGTAGGTTGGAGAAAGAAGAGGCAGCAACAGAATGCTCCTCAGTGCGTTGATGGCAGGAAGAAGATTTGTTAGAGAGGAAGAGCAGCATGTCGTTATGTTTACGGAAGGATAGTGGCAGAAGGTCATAAAAGGGGGGTATTTATAGGACTAGAAAGAGTTAGAGTTTGTTTAGGAGTAGCATTCCACTACGTACGATTGTTATTATTACTTTCCTGGATTAATACTTCCCCTAATTGGAGCTTTCCAGTTTCAGTCGAATATTAAGGAAAATGACGCCCAGAGAAGGGGCGTTATTTCTATAAATGATGATTGTATGCACAGTCGTCAATTCCTTAATTGTCGACTTGCACATAGGCGTCATTCACCTTTCCCTATTTTGTATAACCATCTTTCTGGATTTTTATCTTTTTTTCTTGATGTGATCTAGTTGAGAAATTTTATGGGTACGCATTTTCTATTTTTCTCTATTTTTTCATATAATTAGTTTACTAAAATTCTTTTAATTTAAAAAATGACAATATTCACCCTTTATAAAATAACGACTTTCGTTGAGTCGTTTTTCACGTTGTACACGACATGTCAAAGGGCATCATTTGCATTTTTGCCTTTTCCCCACCCCCTTGGAAGGACCGAAATCGTATATATGTCCCTTCTATTATGTTTTATGTATTTAAATCTTATATATCCTTCTTCCTTTAAATACAAATTATATTATAACTATATAAAATTTTATAAATTATGAATAAAATATAAATTGATATTTTCTTCGAGATTTATTCATTCTTAATTCAAATAAAATTACATTGTGCATTAAATGCTCACATAAAAATAACATGTTATTCTTAAATTTATTATAATACAATAGTAGGGTCCATGAGTTCTTTTGTCAAACTTTTTAGGACGACCTTAATTATTTACGTTGTATTATATTTAATTGCATTATATATATATGCACAGATATTTGGATGAGTGGGTTGAGACTTAAGGGCCCTTACAATGTACGTGGGTGGATTTACTAACCCTCATATACCTATTAATAATTTGTATCCATATAGGGATTTTATTCCTCATAATTTCTTTAACTTTTATTTGTCCTTGTCCTGGGTATCAGAGGCAGGTTCGATCATAAATAAATTTTTACTTCTATTCCAAAAGGTAATATTAACTAGTCTTTTATAAATTCTAGGAACCTTATTAATTATTTATGTAGATATCATCATGTATAGGTTATTTTCTTTTCAAACTGTAAATATATTTATTCTTATTTCAAAATTACCGGGCGTTACACCCTCCCCCACTTAAAAGAATTTGGTCCCTAAATTCACATTATCCTTTACTCACGATGGAGAACTAGCTAAAATGCGTAGTAGAAGTCTAGATACATTGAGTGGAACAGAACTAATTTTTGGAAGAATTAATTTAGGCTTAAGGGTGAGGGGTACCTTCCATAGCTTTTCCTTCCCTCGCGACATCGACTTCTGCCGAGGCTTGAGTCTTTCCTCGGCAGTCCCTAGTAGGACATTAGCTCCCGCAACACAGACACGCTCTTGTCTTTCGATAACACTCCTCCGACTGATGGTTTTTGTTACCACAATACTGACATCTCTCTCGAGGAGCTACCAAACCTTTACCATTCTTGCACTTCTTACACAGTTTGCACTTCTTACATTCTTGGGAACTACCACCCTCGTTTGGCCTTTTCTTAGTAGTGTTGAACATCCCCGAATCATGTGCTTTCCCTTCAACTCTTTCTTTTTCCTCCACCGCTTTCTCTAGCTCCTGAACTCTCTTGACAAGGTCCGCGTAAGCTTGGACATCCACTAGTACCATCTCGGGAACAAAGCTTGGCTTAGACGCTTCCATTTTATCTAGCTCCCTGCAACGATGAGTGGGGAGATAATTTATTGATTCAAGAATTAATGTTAATGAAATGTAAATATTTTATCTTTCTTTTATAACTTTAACCCCAAGTTCTACCCATTCTCATGGAATTCCTATAGGATGACCGACAAGGATACTTAACCTATCTCTTGGACGTAATGCCCTAAGGATTTGAAAGTCGAAGCTCTGGTATGACTGACGAGGATACTTGACCTATCATTGGAACCTAATAACTTGAGGATGTGAAAGCCGAAGCTCTGATACCACCTCTGTCACGCCCCGAACCGATAGCAGCGAACGTGTCGTTTGCTCGGAATGTGGCAGTTAAACAGTCGTGAACGATCAAGAGCAATGGCATAGACCAAATAATTTGGAACAACAATGAAATTTTATTTCTAATATAAGTCTCTTACAATCTCAATTTTAAAACTTGAAGAAGACTCAACTACATCACAATGAAGCAAAAGGAGATGACGCTCTAACAGACTTAGACAAGATAACCAAATAAGAGACACCATGCTATACTCAAGAAAGATAAAGGACTCGGGTTCACTAGATTTTGAAGCTCGCTTGCACACTTGTCCCTTCCATGTAAGTCTCGGTCTCACTAGCCACCTGATTACCTGAAAAATGTTGGAATAAAATTGGGTGAGCGAACGCTCAGTTGGAATTATATCTGAAGAATAAGTAATTGGTTTAAGTAATTACATCTTTCACATGTAAATGCAGTAAGGCTATGCATGTAGAATTAACCGAGCAAGTGAAACAAAACTAGCAAGAATTTAACAATTTCATGTAAAAACTTTCAAGCAAGAGATATCCAAGAGAGATTTATAGAATATCGGCTATTTCACGCAAGTACTTGCCCATTCCGGGCCACGCCAGTCGAGTCACGCAAGTCAAGTCACGCACGCAAGTAATATCAAGTAACATCACGAAAGAGAGAGAGAGTGTGTATGTGTGGAATGTCAAAGATCAAACTACTCATGCACTTCGGTGCAATGCCAGACACCGTGATCAATATAACCCCCATGGGCACAAGTACTTTCGGGTACTCCTCGCAGGACCAGATCGGGCCCTATATGCACAGCATTAAAGATAGATCTAGACATCTATGATAGTTCATAGCCAATAAGGAGTTTCAAGAATAAGCTTTAATAGGATGATAAGATAAGATTTTATGGAATTCAAGGACAAGGCCTTTGAGTAAGGACAGACTTACAATAAAATCCACATGAAAGCATAGAAACCATGACATGTCGAAAAACTGGGTGGAATTGGCACCTAGATAGGTTGCCATGAATAACTTGAATAGATGACTAACAAGATAGTCACCAATTCAATGGACACGAAGCAAGCTGAAGAATTGGCACCTAACTAGAGGATACCCAATTCAATATATCGCCTAGTGGAATGATCACTCATTCTACTGGCTAAGAGAATTCTCTCATGGGCCAAGAATAGCACCATGAAAGGGCCGGGTTACCACGTTTCTCCAGAGTGACGTGGCATTAAAATGGGTACAAGGTGTTTAAGGTACAACCAGCTCAGTCGGCCTTGAGGGAATCCAAGGCTACGAGGAGACTTACGGAGGTCCTGATGACTAACTTGCTAGTCCGAAGGAACGGAATGTCCAACGGAGAGCTCGTATGTCGCCGAGAGTTGAGGTGTATACGTGAACCAATCATGAAACAGGGACTCCATCTACGGACGTGAGATGAGAGTGCCAGAAGACCCGCGGTATAGGTCAAAATCGGAAGAAAACGGTGAGAACATGAATGCGTTAATTATAGAATTCATGTCCATCCAATTTTATAATTAACTATAATTAAATAAAGTTATTTTATTTGACGCCCGCGGGTGGCGTCAATTATTAATTAGCGTCTACATAGAGAGACGTTAATTTTATGATTTTTAACTTAATTTATTTAACAAGAATTCACGTCAATATCTATTTAATTGAATAATTTCAAAAATATACATTCAAAGAGACATTAATTTATATAAAATAATTTAGAAAAATAGAATATATGATAATTAGGAGAAAAATTCAAGGATTTCAAAAATATATTTTTTATAATTTTCTGTTATATATTTTAATAGATATCAATTTTCAAAGATATTATTACAAGATATAAATATATATAGATATATATATAGAATCTGACGACATTGTGTTATGTCGTCAAAAAGAATTTACAAATTATCTTAACTCTTAGTCCTCTCGTTTCTCGACGTAACTACGTCAGAATCGAGCCTATGATATACCGAAATGACAGACTCAAAAAAGTCTACCTAACTGGATGTTCAAAATAATTTTTCGTTGAGAGATTAGGGATCTTGAGATAGGGGGCACGAAAAATGGTGCAACCACTCTCACTACCTCGGTCACCTCCCCAACAATACACTCATAAAATTTCATAGCCAAAGGACGCTCCGGTGATGAGAATCAAGTCGTCAAAAGAAAAACCTATAACTAGCATGCTACAGTAACTTTTGGAATTCGCCGAGTAACTGATTATATATATTAAATGATTTAACTTGTTTAAACTTATAGTAAATACACCATATAAGGCATGGAAATTTAGGAATAACCATGAAGATTTTAGAAGTATATTTATCCAAAATTTTGGTGTGTGATTACTTGGGTATAAAATTTTAACATGATGTAATTATTTAATTTATTAAGATAATTAAACGGTAAACTACACTTAAGCAAGCGATGATAACAAAACATGAGTTTTAAACATGCAAAATTAATTACTACTATCTTTCGGCTTCAATTATTGAGAAAACCTACCTTGTTCTTGAGTTGTTGATGATAGAAATGTGATGAAGGTATTAACCCTTGCAAGCGACACTCTGTTTTAAACAGAGACAACAACGAACAAGGAAGATGATGATATGAAGAAGCTTGTATAATAATAAGAGCAACAGCTTTTACTTCCCTAACGCAGGAACAACAGCTGCAGCACACGTCCGTGGAAGATGATAGTAGAAGCAAAGCTTCTACTCCACACAATGATGATGGCAGCAGAAGATGGCTCCCTCCCTTCAAAAGGATGAAGCAGCAGGAACCCGCCGAGGAGAAGCCTCTTCTCGTTGCAGGTAAACCGTATGAGGAAGAGGAAGAAGTTGAAGAAACCCCTTCTCGTATCAGCAGCAGGATGGAAGAAGCAATAGCTTCAGCATACCCGATGATCCCTTCTTCCCGTTTAACAGGAGAAAGAAGCTTGTAGCGGCAAACGGACGATGCCCCTGTTAGCAGTAGGTTGGAGAAAGAAGAGGCAACAACATAATGCTCCTCAGTGCGTTGATGGCAGGAAGAAGATTTGTTAGAGAGGAAAAGCAGCATGTCGTTATGTTTACAGAAGGATAGTGGTAGAAGGTCATAAAAGGGGGGTATTTATAGGACTAGAAAGAGTTAGAGTTTGTTTAGGAGTAGCATTCCACTACGTACGATTGTTATTATTCCTTTCCTGGATTAATACTTCCCCTAATTGGAGCTTTCCAGTTTCTGTCGAATACTATGGAAAATGACACCCAGAGAAGGGGCGTTATTTCTATAAATGACGCTTGTATGCACAGTCGTCAATTCCTTAATTGACGACTTGCACAGAGGCGTCATTCACCTTTCCCTATTTTGTATAACCATCTTGCTAGATTTTTATCTTTTTTTCTTGATGTGATCTAGTTGGGAAATTTTATGGGTATGCATTTTCTATTTTTCTCTATTTTTTCATATAG
Source organism: Amorphophallus konjac (assembly GCA_022559845.1). Taxonomy (NCBI): domain Eukaryota; kingdom Viridiplantae; phylum Streptophyta; class Magnoliopsida; order Alismatales; family Araceae; genus Amorphophallus; species Amorphophallus konjac. Next base: position 114,143,608 of record CM040118.1, read on the forward strand.
ATAGTTTCCTAAAATTCTTTTAATTTAAAAAGTGACACTATTCATCCTTTATAAAATAACGAATTTCGTTGAGTCGTTTTTCACGTTGTACACGACATGCCAAAGGGTGTCATTTGCATTTTTGCCTTTTCTCAGCCCCCTTGGAAGGACCGAAATCGTATATATGTCCCTTCTATTATGTTTTATGTATTTAAATCTTATATATCCTTCTTCCTTTAAATACAAATTATATTATAACTATATAAAATTTTATAAATTATTAATAAAATATAAATTGATATTTTCTTCGAGATTTATTCATTCTTAATTCAAATAAAATTACATTGTGCATTAAATGCTCACATAAAAATAACATGTTATTCTTAAATTTACTATAATATAATAGTAGGGTCCTTGAGTTCTTTTGTCAAACTTTTTAGGATGGCCTTGATTATTTACGTTGTATTATATTTAATTGCATTATATATATATGCACAGATATTTGGATGAGTGGGTTGAGACTTAAGGGCCCTTACAATGTATGTGGGTGGATTTATTAACCCTCATATACCTATTAATAATTTGTATGCATATAGGGATTTTATTCCTCATAATTTCTTTAACTTTTATTTGTCCTTGTCCTAGGTATCAGAGGCAGGTTCAATCATAGATAAATTTTTACTTCCATTCCAAAAGGTAATATTAACTAGTCTTTTCTAAATTCTAGGAACCTTATTAATTATTTATGCAGATATCATCATGTATAGGTTATTTTTCTTTTCAAACCGTAAATATATTTATTCCTATTTCAAAATTACCGGGCGTTACACCCTCCCCCACTTAAAAGAATTTGGTCCCCAAATTCACATTATCCTTTACTCACGATGGAGAACTAGCTAAAATGCGTAGTAGAAGTCTAGATACATTGAGTGGAACAGAACTGATTTTTGGAAGAATTAATTTAGGCTTAAGGGTGAGGGGTACCTTCCATAGCTTTTCCTTCCCTCGCGAGATCGACTTCTGTCGAGGCTTGAGTCTTTCCTCGGTGGTCCCGAGTAGGACATTTTACTAACTTATGTTCCAAGCTCCCGCAACATAGACACGCTCCCGTCTTTCGAAAACACTCCTCCGACTGATGATTTTTGTTACCACAATACTGACATCTCTCTCGAGGAGCTACCAAATCTTTACCCTTCTTGCACTTCTTACACGGTTTGCACTTCTTACATTCTTGGGAGCTACCACCCTCGTTTGGCCTTTTCTTAGTAGTGTTGAACATCCCCGAATCATGTGCTTTCCCTTCAACTCTTTCTTTTTCTTCCACCGCTTTCTCTAGCTCCTGAACTCCCTTGACAAGGTCCGCATAAGCTTGGACATCCACTAGTACCATCTCGGGAACAAAGCTTGGCCTAGACGCTTCCATTTTATTTAGGTTCCTGCAACGATGAGTGGGGAGATAATTTATTGATTCAAGAATTAATGTTAATGAAATGTAAATATTTTATCTTTCTTTTATAACTTTAACCCCAAGTTCTACCCATCTCTCACAGAATTCCTATAGGATGACCGACAAGGATACTTAACCTATCTCTTGGACGTAATGACCTAAGGATTTGAAAGTCGAAGCTCTGGTATGACTGACGAGGATACTTGACCTATCATTGGAACCTAATAACTTGAGGATGTGAAAGCCGAAGCTCTGATACCACCTCTGTCACGCCCCGAACCGATATCAGCGGAACGTGTTGTTTCCTCAGAACGTCGCAGTTAAACAGTCGTGAACGATCAAGAGCAATGGCATAGACCAAATAATTTGGAACAATAATAAAATTTTATTTCTAATATAAGTCTCTTACAATCTCAATTTTAAAACTTGAAGAAGACTCAACTACATCACAATGAAAGAAAAGGAGATGACGCTCTAACAGACTTAGACAAGATAACCAAATAAGAGACACCATGCTAGATTCAAGATAGATAAAAGACTCGGGTTCACTAGATTTTGAAGATCGCTCGCACACTTGTCCCTCCCATGTGAGTCTCGGTCTCGCTAGCCACCTGATTACCTGAAAAATGTTGGAATAAAACTGGGTGAGCGAACGCTCAGTAGGAATTATATCTCAAGAATAAGCAATTGGTTTAAGTAATTACATCTTTCACATGTAAATGCAGTAAGGCTATGCATGTAGAATTAACCGAGCAAGTGAAACAAAACTAGCAAGAATTTAACAATTTCTTGTAAAAACTTTCAAGCAAGAGATATCCAAGAGAGATTTATAGAATATCGGCTATTTCACGCAAGTACTTGCCCATTCCGGGCCACGCTAGTCGAGTCACGCAAGTCAAGTCACGCACGCAAGTAATATCAAGTAACATCACGAAAGAGAGAGAGAGTGTGTGTGTGTGTGGAATGTCAAAGATCAAACTAGTCATGCACTTTGGTGCAATGACAGACACCGTGATCAATATAACTCCCATGGGCACAAGTACTTTTGGGTGCTCCTCCCAGGACCAGATCGGGCCCTATATGCACAGCATTAAAGATAGATCTAGACATCCATGATAGTTCATAGCCAATAAGGAGTTTCAAGAACAAGCTTTAATAGGATGATAAGATAAGATTTTATGGAATTCAAGGACAAGGCCCTTGAGTAAGGACAGACTTGCAATAAAATCCACGTGAAAGTATAGAAACCATGACATGTCGAAAAACTGGGTGGAATTGGCACCTAGATAGGTTGCCATGAATAACTTGAATAGATGACTAACAAGATAGTCACAAATTCAATGGACACAAAGCAAGCTGAAGAATTGGCACCTAACTAGAGGATACCCAATTCAATATATCGCCTAGTGGAATGATCACTCACTCCGCTGGCTAAGAGAATTCTCTCATGCGCCAAGAATAGCACCATGAAAGGGCCGGGTTACCACGTTTCTCCAGAGTGACGTGGCATTAAAATGGGTACAAGGTGTTTAAGGTACAACCAACTCTGTCGGCCTTGAGGGAATCTAAGGCTACGAGGAGACTTACGGAGGTCCCGATGACTAACTTGCTAGTCCGAAGGAACGGAATGTCCAACGGAGAGCTCGTATGTCGCCGAGAGTTGAGGTGTATACGTGAACCAATCATGAAACAGGGACTCCATCTACGGACGTGAGATGAGAGTGCCAGAAGACCCGCGGTATAGGTCAAAATCGGAAGAAAACGGTGAGAACATGAATGAATTAATTATAGAATTCATGTGCATCCAATTTTATATTTAACTATAATTAAATAAACTTATTTTATTTGACGCCCGTAGGTGGCGTCAATTATTAGTTAGTGTCTACATAGAGAGACGTTAATTTTATGATTTTTAACTTAATTTATTTAACAAGAATTCACGTCAATATCTATTTAATTGAATAATTCCAAAAATATACATTCAAAGAGACATTAATTTATATAAAATAATTTAGAAAAATAGAATATATGATAATTAGTAGAAAAATTCAAGGATTCCAAATATATATATTTTATAATTTTCTGTAACATATTTTAATAGATATCAATTTTTAAAGATATTATTGCAAGATATATATATATATATATATATATATATATATATATATAATCTGACGAAACGTAACTACGTCAGAATCGAGCCAATGATATACCGAAATGACGGGCTCAAAAAACTCTACCTCACTGGATGTTCAAAATAATTTTTCATTGAGAGATTGGGAATCTTGAGATAGGGGGCACGAAAAATGGTGCAACCACTCTCACTACCTCGGTCACCTCCCCAACAATACACTCATAAAATTTCATAGCCAAAGGACGCTCCGGTGATGAGAATCAAGTCGTCAAAAGAAAAACCTATAACTGGCATGCTACAGTAACTTTTGGAATTCGACGAGTAACTGATTATATATATTAAATGATTTAACTTGTTTAAACTTATAATAAATACACCATATAAGGCATGGAAATTTTGGAATAACCATGAAGATTTTAGAAGCATATTTATCCCAAATTTTGGTGTGTTACTTGGGTATAAAATTTTAACATGATGTAATTATTTAATTTATTAAGATAATTAAACGGTAAACTACACTTAAGCAAGCGATGATAACAAAACATGAGTTTTAAACATGCAAAATTAATTACTACTATCTTTCGGCTTCAATTATTGAGAAAACCTACCTTGTTCTTCAGTTGTTGATGATAGAAATGTGATGAAGGTATTAACCCTTGCAAGCGACACTCTGTTTTAAACAGAGACAGCAACGGACAAGGAAGATGATGATATGAAGAAGCTTGTATAATAATAAGAGCAACAGCTCTTACTTCCCTAACGCAGGAACAACAGCTGCAGCACACGTCCGTGGAAGATGATAGTAGAAGCAAAGCTTCTACTCCACACAATGATGATGGCAGCAGAAGATGGCTCCCTCCCTTCAAAAGGATGAAGCAACAGGAACCCACCGAGGAGAAGCCTCTTCTTGTTGCAGGTAAACCGTACGAGGAAGAGGAAGAAGTTGAAGAAACCCCTTCTCGTATCAGCAGCAGGATGGAAGAAGCAACAGCTTCAGCACACCCGATGATCCCTTCTTCCCGTTTAATAGGAGCAAGAAGCTTGTAGCGGCAAACGGACGACGCCCCTGCTAGCAGTAGGTTGGAGAAAGAAGAGGCAGCAAAAGAATGCTCCTCAGTGCGTTTATGGTAGGAAGAAGATTTGTTAGAGAGGAAGAGCAACAGGTCGTTATGTTTACGGAAGGATAGTGGCAGAAGGTCATAAAAGGGGGGTATTTATAGGACTAGAAAGAGTTAGAGTTTGTTTAGGAGTAGCATTCCACTACGTACGTTTGTTATTATTCCTTTCCTGGATTAATACTTCCCCTAATTGGAGCTTTCCAGTTTCAGTCGAATACTAAGGAAAATGACGTCCAGAGTAGGGGTGTTATTTCTATAAATGACGCTTGTATGCACAGTCGTCAATTCCTTAATTGACGACTTGCACAGAGGCGTCATTCACCTTTCCCTATTTTGTATAACCATCTTTCTAGATTTTTATCTTTTTTTCTTGATGTGATCTAGTTGGGAAATTTTATGGGTATGTATTTTCTATTTTTCTCTATTTTTTCATATAATTAGTTTCCTAAAATTATTTTAATTTAAAAGATGACACTATTCACCCTTTATAAAATAACGACTTTCGTTGAGTCGTTGTTCATGTTGTACACGACATGTCAAAGGGCGTCATTTGCATTTTTGCCTTTTCTCCACCCCCTTGGAAGGACCGAAATCGTATATATGTCCCTTCTATTATGTTTTATGTATTTAAATCTTATATATCCTTCTTCCTTTAAATACAAATTATATTATAACTATATAAAATTTTATAAATTATGAATAAAATATAAATTGATATTTTCTTCGAGATTTATTCATTCTTAATTCAAATAAAATTACATTGTGCATTAAATGCTCACATAAAAATAACATGTTATTCTTAAATTTATTATAATACAATAGTAGGGTCCATGAGTTCTTTTGTCAAACTTTTTAAGATGGCCTTGATTATTTACGTTGTATTATATTTAATTGCATTATATATATATGCACAGATATTTGGATGAGTGGGTTGAGACTTAAGAGCCCTTACAATGTATGTGGGTGGATTTACTAACCCTCATATACCTATTAATAATTTGTATGTATATAGGAATTTTATTACTCATAATTTCTTTAACTTTTATTTATCTTTGTCCTGGGTATCAGAGGCAAGTTCGATCATAGATAAATTTTTACTTCCATTCCAAAAGGTAATATTAACTAGTATTTTATAAATTCTAGGAACCTTATTAATTATTTATGTAGATATCATCATGTATAGGTTATTTTTCTTTTCAAACTGTAAATATATTTATTCCTATTTAAAAATTACCGGGCATTACACGTCAAAACGCAGTAAACAGTAACCAGGAATAATGAAGAAAATCAACAGCAATCACAAAACTGATGCCTTGAGGTGAGGCGTTGAATGAAGAAATGACGCCTCAATGAGAGGCGTTGATTATAAAAATGATAAAAATGCTGAAACATAAATGAAAATAGCGCCTCTGTGCACGCTCGCTGAATATGAAAATGGCGGCTGCAGGGCAGTCGCCACTCAGTTCCAGAGAACCGAGAGGATTGATATACTAACAGAAATGAAAATTTCATTCTAAAAATGCTATGGGCAGTTCAAAAATTGGCTAATCCAGTGGGGAATGTGCACGTGGTGCACAAGGGGAGTGTGCTACGTGGAGCACCAAGGAGGGGCACACGTGGGTGCCAAAGGAGGGGCACGCGAGGGTGCCAAGGGAGGGGCACACGAGGGTGCCAAAGGGAGGGGTAATCAAAATAAAAACATAAAGAGTCCCACCGTGATCGCCAATTTGTGAACGTGTGTCACATAGACATTTTAAGAAAGAAAAAGATATTTAAACGCTAGGCATGAAATGTAAGAAAAAAAGGGGGAGCATGAGATGCTCTAAGGAGGGTGATCGCCAGAGAGGTTACCTCAAAAATATAAAGATGATCGCATGTACCTTGTATGAAGAAGCGGATGAGATTGCAAGTCATTCCTTCCTCCTTCTACCGGTCGGCCGATGAAGGGGGTTCTTGTGTTGATTACCCTTGCAAGACAAATAAAACAAGCAAATATGTGGATTAGCCAAAGTGTGTGTAGTATCAATGCTCTAGTAAAATATAATCATGCAAAGTGGGCATGAACACACCTTGTGTGTTTTCTTTAAACCCCTAAGAGGAGTGAAAGGGATGGAGAATATGGTATGCTATGATATGCAAAGCAAATAAAGTGAATATATGCTGAAGAGTATCTCAAGCAAGAATAACTAGAAGAGAAGATGCGCGTGTGATGGTGATATGATAATAAAAACTAAGGAGGGGAAAGGGTCCTTTCTGGTGTGTGTGTAGCAGAAAAGGGAGAAAAGCAACGAGGGCTCTGGCTATAGCAGGAAGGAGCGCCGCGGCTAGCAAAGGATCAGCTGCATGATGGAATCTCCACTACCAGAAGAAGAACGCCACTGGAAGAAGAAAGCCATCGGAGGAAGAACCTATAAGGAAAAAGAACTCTCTTCTCTCTGTATTGTGCAAGTTCTCAGTGAAAAAGCTCTCAGCCTCCTTCTTCTTCTCTTCTTAACTCTCGCCCGCGTGAGGAATACCATGGGTATTTATAGGGGCAAAAGTCCTTATTTCAATAAGATTAAAACATGGATAGACATCCTCCAGCAAGGACCCACCTTCCCAATCGAACACAACGTTAAAATGAGGAAAGGATCATCACGGGAAGGTAGCAGACGAAACGGAGACGGAAGTTGAAATGACAACATGGAGGGGGTCGCTATTTGAAAATGACGACAACCATGCAGCCGTTGATTGCTAGGTTTAATTATAGAAATAAATGACTTTTCATATTTAAAAATGAGAAATGACGCCTTCGTAAATTGTCGTTAATTAATCAATGCCCCAGAAGCTGACGTCAATTCATTGAATTTTATTTTGATCAGGATTCGTAAAAAATAAGGAAATAACGCTTGCGTGAACAGCCATTTAATAATTAAACCACGACACTTCTTCAGCTGTCAGTTAAATGACGCCCTTCCTCCAAGCGTTAATCAGGGAAAAATACCAAATAAATTAGAAAAACTTCATATTAAGCCAATATTGAGGTCCACTTTGGGGCATCACGTAGTGACATGAAATTTACTCATTATAGCATCGATTTTGGCGTGTCTACAACTGGGTTTTACCCGAAACTGGAGCTAGAATAAAAGACTGGGTGGAAGAGTGGCATGACTGGACTTTGGGTACTGGGAAGTGAGTGCTAGTTGCTGGGAAGTAGGGAAAAGGCCCCTAGCGTAGGGTTGGCGTAGGCCCATCCAGACGTGGCGGCCTGTTTGGTTAAGGTTGGGAGTTGATTCTGGGATGTATCGGTTGTAGGTTGACTCCCGGGTGTTGGTTGTTTGTCTGTCGTTAGCCGGTAATGTAGCTCTTCTGGGCTTGAGAAACTGGGACTGAGCCGGCCGAATGGTCTCAGAAGACATCACAGCCCAGGGCTGTGATCGGGACTGGGACTGGTTGGCCCACCCGCGGAGGGATCGTGGCCAAAACTGGAGCCGGGAGCCGGCGGCTGGCCCATAAAGGCGTTGTAGCCGGAAGCTAGAACTGGGGACAGGAACTGGCCGGTCGGCCTGTGAAGGCGTGGTATCCGGAGACTGGAGCTGGAGACTGGGTGGCTGACCTGGAGAGGCGTTGTAGCCGAAACTGGAACCGGAGGCTTGCAGCTGGCCCGTAGGGGCGTTGTAGCCGAAACTGGAACTAGATACTGGAACCGGAACTGGCACTGGAGATGACCGACCCTGGGGGGTGTAGTGGCCATCACTGTCATGGAGTTATGTTGAGCTCGCCATCAGGGCATGTCATGACCAACAACTTTTGTAAATGAAGAGTAGAGAGAGAGAGTTTTTCTTTTTTCTCTTTACCAGCTCTACCGCCCTCGTGGGTTTTCGCCAGAGCTGGCCCCCTTTTGCTTTTTCCGGTGAGCCCTTACGAGTTTTCACACCGAGGGGTTACTCGATTTTGCCTAAGGCGCCCTTTCGGGTTTTCACCTTAGCTGGTGTAGCAACCCTGATAAATGAATATTTGAAATAAATTAAAACATATATATATTACAGTAGTAATACAGATAATGAGAATAGGATTAATTAGATGAAGTAAAACAAAATTAAAATAACGCCTCTTATTAGGGCGTTAATTCAAAAAGAAATGCCTCTATCAAAGGCGTGACTAAAGAAAGGACGCCCATACGTGCGGTCGTCAACTCTCACGACCAAATAGGCAAGTAAAAGAAACGCCCATATATGGGGCGTGTTTCAAAAACAAGGAACGCCCTTATCCAAGACGTTTCTTAAGAAACGACCTGAACAAGGTCGTTAATTAAAGAATCGACGCCCTTACCTAAGGCGTTAATTCAGTTCGTGAACCGTTCGAACCCAGAACTTATCCAGGGTAAGTGATAAGCATTAGAAAGAGTTCAAACGTGGTAATGACTCTATCATAGAAGTATTACTTCCACTAGAACACTAACCCTAACAGGACGTCCAAAATCCTATAAATAGTCTTGATCGAACAAACCCTAAACCTATTTGATTCAAGCCTCTGCGACAGTAAGTGAAGAACAGAACTGTTCTTCCTATTCCTTTCTTTATGTTTCGAGTGTATGAAGAACTAACGTTCTTCATCTCCTTCTCTTCTTACAGGTTGAAGAGAGAGCACACGCTGTGAAGAACATAGGTAAGGTTCTTCTAAAACTTTTCCTAAACTACGGTTATGTCCCCATCTTCCTCATCTTCTTTTCTTTTTCTTACAGATCGATTGTTGGGTGAAGTTCCTGAAGACAGAAGATCAATATCTTCATCATCCTCATCAAACACAATCACCTTCTCTTCTTACTGCTACCAGCGGGATTCTTCGTCCCTTCGATTAAACCAAATCAACCATTAAAGGTAGAATTTTCTCAAGTCACTGTAGCCCAAACTAAATTGATACAGTACAATAATTATCATGCATATACATGGTTTGGTTACTATAGTTTCTGAACGACTTTCTGTTAATTTCTTGAAAGAAACGTCCTTAGCAAGGGCGTGACTATGAAATACACGCCCCAGACTAGGGCGCTAATTTACAAGTCACGACCCTGCCAAGGTCGTCAATTTCATATTTGACGCCCTATACACAGGCGTTAATTTCATGTAAATCTTAAGAACTGATTATCCATGCAATTACATGAAATCAAATCAATAATTGTTAACGGTTAAAAGTCAATAAACATGAAACATCAAATCTGATATACTGCATGTGAATTCCTGCCAATTTTTCTGTCATGACTATATGATTGTTATCCTTGATTATCGTGCAAATCTTGCTAATCATATAAATTCCTGATATTTCTTGAATTCACGACCTAGACTAGGTCGTTTTCCATCTGGTAACGCCCCATCACAGGGCGTGAATTAAAAATAAACGCCCCTTACTAGGGCGCGTATCTGTTAAAATCTGGAATATATATTCTGTGAAAATAAGAATTTAATGATTAACGCCCCTGCCAAGGGCGCGGTTTTGATAATTTCTGAAAATAAATATGTTCTGAAAAATATTGTAAATAAAAAGACGCCTGCTACTGTAGTCGTCAACTCTTGAAGAAACGCCCCTGGCAAAGGCGCGTTTTAGATAAATTATTGAAATTATTGAAAATTCTGCAAAACGGACCATATGTAAACGCCCTTCTGTTAGGCGTTAATTACTTGAGAAACGACTTGACCTAAGTCGTTATTTTACTGTAAACTGATTTTTTCTCTGATTTGCTAACCGATGGTTTTATATATCATAATATATATATATATATCGGCACTATTCTCCACTCCGTGAGTATAGTCCCACGTTTCACGTTGTTTCATCGATCACACTCAACTCTCATTGACATACAAGCTCTCCATTGGACATTCCGTTCCTTTGGACTGGCGAGTTAGTCATAGAGACCTCCGTAAGACTCCTCGTAGCCTTGGATTCCCTCAAGGCCGACTGAGCTGGTTGTACCCTAAAAACCCATTACACCATTGATGCCATGTCACTCTAAAGAAACATGGTATACCGGCCCTTATGATTATACAAAGAGTATATCATAAGAAATTCTTAATGGGATGATGATATCATGCCATATCATGTCGTTCTTGTAAACCTCAATTCTATGATAAGAATGAGGGTATCTTACCTTTGATATACTGTTCATGTGGACCTCAATTCTATATAAAGAATGTCCATATTGATTTGTCATGGTACCTAAGTTAAGGGAACCATATTCTACCTAGTTTTATCGATATCGTGATTATACCGTTATTATCGCCATTCTATGTCCTTTGTCATATTTTGGACTCTATTCTATCAAAGTTGTCATACGTGTCTACAAGCTTGATTATTGAAATTCTATGTTGGCTATAAACAAGAGTGGATGTCAAAACACATGATAAATGCCTGCGCATATAGGGCCCGATCTGGTCCTGGGAGGAGCACCCGAAAGTACTTGTGCCCATGGGAGTTAAAATGATAAGGTATCTGGCATTATACCGAGTACTTGACTTGCTTGATTGGACATTCCACACACATCTTGTACTTGAATCGTACTTGACTTTACATGAAATGCGTGGCCCGAAAGAGGGTAATTTACTTGCTTGATACATGATAGCCAAAGTTCTTGACATGACTTGTTAAACGTGCTTGCTTGAATATCTTGAATAACTTGTATCTTGTTGAAAGTTCATGATAAGTTCATCTTATTTCCTTGATATTACATTCTCTCTATCTTGTCGTTTCATGCGAGCATGCATAGCCTTATTGCATTCATGAAAATGTAATTACTTAAACCCCTTGCTAGTACTTGAGATATAATTTCCTACTGAGCGTTCGCTCATTCCGTTTGTCCCTTTCTACTTTTCAGGTAAGTCCGACGATGATGGAAGTCAATCGGATGGGAATGGTCAAGAGTGAAAGTGATAGAGCTTCTACAAGTGTCGTCTAGTCTTTTCCATAGTTTCTTGAGTCAATTATGTATTCTTTTCCTTTTTGTTAAACAGAGTATTGGATTTGTAATAGTCTATCCATTATGAAATAAAGGATTGGGTTATCTTGCTATTTTGCACATCTCTGTCTTTGTGTCGAATACACGACCACTCTGATTGACATGATTGATATAGACACGTCGCGCATCTCCGGGTATCTTCCGCGCTCGGGGCGTGACAGTCTTTGTGGTATCAGAGCCTAAGGTATTCAATTCCTAGGAAACCCAAGTCCAAGGATAGGTTTCAAAACCTTTTAACCAAGTGAGAGTGGGTAGAACCAAGGGTTAAATGATCAATGAGTCCTTTATAAGATCATAGTGATATAATACTAACATAGCTATTGTAATTGTAGGATAATGGCTGCCGAACGTGCTCAATGGCGCAACATGCAGCGTACCCTTCAAGGGATGACCCAAGTGCTACAACAGGTAGCACAAGGTGGTGCTCCACGAGCTGGAAGCTTACACCAAGCATTCAAGAATATGAATCCCCCGAAGTTCATGGGATCGACCGATCCAGACGATGCCGAGCATTGGGTTCGGGAGATTGAACGTATATTCCGTGTTATGCAATGCACGGATCAGGACAAAGTCTTATTAGCTACTTTCCAGTTAGAAAAGGATGCTAGATGCTGGTGGGAGTCGATTGAAGCTACTATTGACCCAACTCAAGTTACATGGGGTGAATTCGTTGAATATTTCAACGCCAAATATTTCTCTGATAGGGTCCAGGAAAAGAAGGCCGCCGAATTTACCGCATTAAAGCAAAGATCTTTATCGGTGGCTGATTACGAAGCACAGTTTTCTAGACTGTCTAGATATGCTAAGCATTTAATTAGCACGGAAAAGATGAAAGCCCGTAGATTTCTTAATGGGCTTAGACCCCACTACATTACTCAACTGGCGCCTATGGATATTCAAGTTTATACTGAAATAGTGCGCCGAGCTCAGTTGCTTGAAGATGCCACGGAACTATCTGATAGGATCCGTGGGAAAGATAAAAAGGAGCAAGTCACAAGTTCGGGTTCTTTTAAACCCAACTTTAAGAAGAGGCCCAATAATGGAGGTTCTTCCTCTCAAGATCAGAAGTACAAGAAATCCAAGCCTTTCTCTATCACCACTACCCCTTCGAATACAGTCTGCAAGCATTGTGACAAGGCTGGTCACAAAACAGAAGAATGCTGGAGGAAGTTAGGAGCATGTCTCCGTTGTGGGAGTCGTGAACATCGGATTCCCGATTGTCCATTAATGAATGACCAAGACGGTGAGGGTAAACGCCCTGTGACAAGGAACGCGCGTCTTCATGCGATCCAAGAGACCGAACCAGAAGAAGAAGGCGGATTGGTGGAAGGTACATTAAAAATTTGTTCCAAATATGCACATGTCTTATTTGATACGGGTGCATCGCATTCCATTATTTCCAAGAAGTTTGCTGACCCATTACCTCTAGAACCAGAATGGATGAAGTTAATATTGTCTACTCCTCTCGGAAACGAGACGGATATCACACATCATTACCAAAACTGTGAGGTATTGGTTCGAGGAAAGAATTTTCCTATTGATCTTATCTGCTTAGATCTAAAGGAGTATGATGTTATACTAGGGGCAGATTGGTTATCCAAATACCAGGCAACGGTTGATTGCCGTGATAGCAAGATTGTTTTCAAGGAATTTCCGGAACTGACTTATACTAGTCCTAAGAGTCGAAGCAAATCCCCTCTTATTTCGGCTCTTCGAGCAAGCAAGCTCGTCAAGAAAGGATGTGTATCCTTCCTTGCTTTTGTCACTATTAAAGAAGCTAAGGAAACCAAGATAGAAGACATTCAGGTAGTGCGAGAATTTCCAGACGTATTTCCGGAAGATTTACCGGGATTACCCCCTCAAAGAGATGTAGCCTTCACCATTGACTTAGTCCCTGGTGCTGGTCCTGTTTCAAAGGCACCATATAGAATGTCCCCTGCTGAACTCAAGGAGTTGAAGGAGCAGTTGCTGGAACTAATCCGAAAAGGGTTTATTAGACCAAGTACTTCCCCGTGGGGAGCACCAGTCTTATTTGTAAAGAAGAAGGATGGATCCATGAGATTGTGTATCGACTATCGACAATTGAATCATCTTACTATCAAGAACAAGTATCCACTGCCGAGAATCGATGAATTATTTGATCAGATTTCAGGATCCAAATATTTTTCCAAGATTGATCTCAGGTCGGGATATCATCAATTAAGAATCAAGGACGATGACATTCACAAGACTGCATTCAGAAGCAGGTATGGCCATTACGAATTTGTTGTTATGCCTTTTGGACTAACAAATGCCCCTGCTGCCTTTATGCAGTTAATGAATAGCATATTCAGGCCTTACTTGGATCAATTCGTAGTAGTCTTCATTGATGATATATTGATATATTCCAAGACTAAGGAAGAACATGAAGAACATTTGAGGATTGCATTGCAAGTCTTGAGGACAAATCAATTATATGCTAAACTCAGCAAATGCGAGTTCTGGCTTGAAGAAGTGGCTTTTCTCGGGCATGTCATATCAAAGGACGGATTATCTGTAGATCCGTCAAAAGTTGAAGCTGTGCGAAACTGGGAAAGACCCACTAATGCAAGCGAGATCAGAAGTTTCTTAGGTCTTGCAGGCTATTATCGGCGATTCATCAAAGATTTCTCTAAGATCGCCGTACCACTTACAAGATTAACTCGTAAGGAGATCCGATATGAATGGAGTGAGGAATGTGAAAGAAGTTTCCAAACTCTCAAGGATCATCTCACTACAGCTCCAGTATTAGCTCTACCGATAGAAGGAGAGAAATTCGAGGTCTACACTGATGCTTCTGGCATTGGCCTCGGATGTGTCCTAATGCAACAAGGAAAGGTCATAGCTTACTCTTCACCTCAGCTGAAGAAGCATGAGGAGAATTACCCCGTCCATGACTTAGAACTGGCCGCGGTAGTATTTGCCCTAAAGATATGGAGACACTACTTATATGGAGCACAGTTTACTGTATACTCCGATCACAAAAGTCTCAAATATCTATTTTCACAAAAGGAGCTAAACATGAGACAAAGACGCTGGCTAGAATATCTCAAGGACTTCGACTTCAATATACAATACCATCCCGGAAAGGGTAATTATGTTGCTGACGCCCTTAGTCGAAAGCCGAGAGCAATGATAGCAAATTGTATGATGCAAGAATGGAGGTTACTTGAACAATTCTCCGAGCTCAATATAAGCTTGGACACGGAATCCAAATTTGTCACACTATCTCATGTAAGCATACAGTCAGATTTGTTATCTGAGATACAAACACTTCAGGATGATGATCCTATGTTAGTAGAAATCAAAGGCAGATTAGAAGGACAATCTGATTTTCAACTAACTTCTGATGGAAGATTATCGTTCAAAGATAGAACTTGTATACCTGACTGTCCGGAATTAAAGAAAAAGATCTTAGATGAAGCTCACAGATCAAGGTACACTATTCATCCAGGATCAACCAAAATGTATCAAGATGTAAAGAGGAACTTTTGGTGGCCTAATATGAAAAGAGAAATAGCGGACTATGTATCTCGCTGTCTCACATGCCAACAGGTCAAGGCAGAACACCAAAAGCCTGCGGGAAAACTACATCCTCTAGATATTCCTAAGTGGAAATGGGAGGATATTGGTATGGACTTCATCATGGGTTTGTCTAAATCTAAAGGAGGACATGATGGAATCTGGGTTATCATTGACCGATTGACTAAATCGGCACATTTCTTGCCAATCAAAAGCCGATGGTCAATTGATGTGCTAGTTGCACTATACATCAAAGAAATCGTCAGGATACATGGAATTCCTGTCTCAATCGTGTCTGATAGAGATCCCCGTTTTACTTCTCATTTTTGGAAGGGATTACAACATTCGTTGGGAACAAGGCTCAACTTTAGTACTGCTTTTCACCCACAAACGGATGGTCAGACCGAGCGAACTAATCAAGTTGTTGAAGATATGCTGAGAGCATGCATTATTGACTTTGGAGGAAGCTGGCATGACCACTTACCTTTAGTTGAATTTGCATATAATAATAGCTACCAAGCTAGTATCCAAATGGCACCTTTCGAAGCCTTATACGGAAGGAGTTGCCGATCTCCCATATGTTGGAACGAAGTTGGAGAAAAACAACTGTTAGGTCCAGACATGGTAAGGGATACAACCGAGAAGATACAAGTAATCAGGGAAAGATTACAAGTTGCTCAGACCAGGCAAAAGGCTTATGCTGATACCAGGAAAAGAGATCTTGAATTCCAGGTTGGAGATCATGTATTTCTTAAAATATCCCCTGGACGTGGCATACGAAGATTTGGTGTTAAGGGCAAGCTTACGCCAAGATTCATCGGACCATTTGAGGTACTCGAAAGAGTTGGCGAGGTTGCTTATCGCATCGCGTTGCCTCCTCAGTTGTCCGAGGTACACAATGTATTTCACATATCTATGTTGAAGAAGTATGTGCACGATCCATCTCATATTATTGAACATGGAGATCTGGTGATCCAGAAAGATCTCACATATGAACAGAAGCCTATGAAGATATTAGATCGAGAAATACGAGCTCTAAGGAATAAGGTTATTCCCATGCTCAAGGTGCAATGGAATAAGAATCCTGAACGCGAAGCGACATGGGAGACCGAAGAATCTATGAAGAAACGATTTCCCGAGTTATTCTAAGAGGTATATGTTCTACGCTCTCCACATGTATAATTATATATATATTGAATTTGGGGACCAAATTCTTTTTAAGTGGGGGAGGGTGTAGCAACCCTGATAAATGAATATTTGAAATAAATTAAAACATATATATATTACAGTAGTAATACAGATAATGAGAATAGGATTAATTAGATGAAGTAAAACAAAATTAAAATAACGCCTCTTATTAGGGCGTTAATTCAAAAAGAAACGCCTCTATCAAAGGCGTGACTAAAGAAAGGACGCCCATACGTGCGGTCGTCAACTCTCACGACCAAATAGGCAAGTAAAAGAAACGCCCATATATGGGGCGTGTTTCAAAAACAAGGAACGCCCTTATCCAAGACGTTTCTTAAGAAACGACCTGAACAAGGTCGTTAATTAAAGAATCGACGCCCTTACCTAAGGCGTTAATTCAGTTCGTGAACCGTTCGAACCCAGAACTTATCCAGGGTAAGTGATAAGCATTAGAAAGAGTTCAAACGTGGTAATGACTCTATCATAGAAGTGTTACTTCCACTAGAACACTAACCCTAACAGGACGTCCAAAATCCTATAAATAGTCTTGATCGAACAAACCCTAAACCTATTTGATTCAAGCCTCTGCGACAGTAAGTGAAGAACAGAACTGTTCTTCCTATTCCTTTCTTTATGTTTCGAGTGTATGAAGAACTAACGTTCTTCATCTCCTTCTCTTCTTACAGGTTGAAGAGAGAGCACACGCTGTGAAGAACATAGGTAAGGTTCTTCTAAAACTTTTCCTAAAGTACGGTTATGTCCCCATCTTCCTCATCTTCTTTTCTTTTTCTTACAGATCGATTGTTGGGTGAAGTTCCTGAAGACAGAAGATCAATATCTTCATCATCCTCATCAAACACAATCACCTTCTCTTCTTACTGCTACCAGCGGGATTCTTCGTCCCTTCGATTAAACCAAATCAACCATT
The DNA here is from genome assembly GCA_022559845.1 of Amorphophallus konjac. Lineage (NCBI taxonomy): Eukaryota > Viridiplantae > Streptophyta > Magnoliopsida > Alismatales > Araceae > Amorphophallus > Amorphophallus konjac. Next base: position 114,160,930 of record CM040118.1, read on the forward strand.
AAAGGTAGAATTTTCTCAAGTCACTGTAGCCCAAACTAAATTGATACAGTACAATAATTATCATGCATATACATGGTTTGGTTACTATAGTTTCTGAACGACTTTCTGTTAATTTCTTGAAAGAAACGTCCTTAGCAAGGGCGTGACTATGAAATACACGCCCCAGACTAGGGCGCTAATTTACAAGTCACGACCTTGCCAAGGTCGTCAATTTCATATTTGACGCCCTATACACAGGCGTTAATTTCATGTAAATCTTAAGAACTGATTATCCATGCAATTACATGAAATCAAATCAATAATTGTTAACGGTTAAAAGTCAATAAACATGAAACATCAAATCTGATATACTGCATGTGAATTCCTGCCAATTTTCCTGTCATGACTATATGATTGTTATCCTTGATTATCGTGCAAATCTTGCTAATCATATAAATTCCTGATATTTCTTGAATTCACGACCTAGAATAGGTCGTTTTCCATCTGGTAACGCCCCATCACAGGGCGTGAATTAAAAATAAACGCCCCTTACTAGGGCGCGTATCTGTTAAAATCCTGGAATATATATTCTGTGAAAATAAGAATTTAATGATTAACGCCCCTGCCAAGGGCGCGGTTTTGATAATTTCTGAAAATAAATATGTTCTGAAAAATATTGTAAATAAAAAGACGCCTGCTACTGTAGTCGTCAACTCTTGAAGAAACGCCCCTGGCAAAGGCGCGTTTTAGATAAATTATTGAAATTATTGAAAATTCTGCAAAACGGACCATATGTAAACGCCCTTCTGTTAGGCGTTAATTACTTGAGAAACGACTTGACCTAAGTCGTTATTTTACTGTAAACTGATTTTTTCTCTGATTTGCTAACCGATGGTTTTATATATCATAATATATATATATATCGGCACTATTCTCCACTCCGTGAGTATAGTCCCACGTTTCACGTTGTTTCATCGATCACACTCAACTCTCATTGACATACAAGCTCTCCATTGGACATTCCGTTCCTTTGGACTGGCGAGTTAGTCATAGAGACCTCCGTAAGACTCCTCGTAGCCTTGGATTCCCTCAAGGCCGACTGAGCTGGTTGTACCCTAAAAACCCATTACACCATTGATGCCATGTCACTCTAAAGAAACATGGTATACCGGCCCTTATGATTATACAAAGAGTATATCATAAGAAATTCTTAATGGGATGATGATATCATGCCATATCATGTCGTTCTTGTAAACCTCAATTCTATGATAAGAATGAGGGTATCTTACCTTTGATATACTGTTCATGTGGACCTCAATTCTATATAAAGAATGTCCATATTGATTTGTCATGGTACCTAAGTTAAGGGAACCATATTCTACCTAGTTTTATCGATATCGTGATTATACCGTTATTATCGCCATTCTATGTCCTTTGTCATATTTTGGACTCTATTCTATCAAAGTTGTCATACGTGTCTACAAGCTTGATTATTGAAATTCTATGTTGGCTATAAACAAGAGTGGATGTCAAAACACATGATAAATGCCTGCGCATATAGGGCCCGATCTGGTCCTGGGAGGAGCACCCGAAAGTACTTGTGCCCATGGGAGTTAAAATGATAAGGTATCTGGCATTATACCGAGTACTTGACTTGCTTGATTGGACATTCCACACACATCTTGTACTTGAATCGTACTTGACTTTACATGAAATGCGTGGCCCGAAAGAGGGTAATTTACTTGCTTGATACATGATAGCCAAAGTTCTTGACATGACTTGTTAAACGTGCTTGCTTGAATATCTTGAATAACTTGTATCTTGTTGAAAGTTCATGATAAGTTCATCTTATTTCCTTGATATTACATTCTCTCTATCTTGTCGTTTCATGCGAGCATGCATAGCCTTATTGCATTCATGAAAATGTAATTACTTAAACCCCTTGCTAGTACTTGAGATATAATTTCCTACTGAGCGTTCGCTCATTCCGTTTGTCCCTTTCTACTTTTCAGGTAAGTCCGACGATGATGGAAGTCAATCGGATGGGAATGGTCAAGAGTGAAAGTGATAGAGCTTCTACAAGTGTCGTCTAGTCTTTTCCATAGTTTCTTGAGTCAATTATGTATTCTTTTCCTTTTTGTTAAACAGAGTATTGGATTTGTAATAGTCTATCCATTATGAAATAAAGGATTGGGTTATCTTGCTATTTTGCGCATCTCTGTCTTTGTGTCGAATACACGACCACTCTGATTGACATGATTGATATAGACACGTCGCGCATCTCCGGGTATCTTCCGCGCTCGGGGCGTGACAGCTGGGTTAGTGGCAATTTTTGCACCTAGTCGGCTCCCTGTAATGGATTCGACCAGGCCCGCCGGGGTATCTCTATTTTTACACCCCATTTTTTTTCTTGAGATTGTCGTCCATAGCATGTTGCTGTCAAGGGATGTAACCTGAGACTGGAAGGTGTGGGTGGCTAGATATTGTTCGGCCATTAATAGGGGTTTTTTAGAAATCCTCACGCCATGGTGGCGAGGGACCAGTTTGTCATGGCAGGATATGACTGGAGTTATGGCTAGTGGATCAGGGATTGTATGGGGGGAACTGGGATTATAACGAACTTGAAGGCTCTGGATTTACAGAGGATGTAGGATGTAGGGGCAGAGAATGACGAGTGTCTGGGAGTGTGCTGGGATATAAGTCTACTGGGATGGTGACTGGGGGATTGACTGTCACAGGGACTGGTTGACCTGTGTTGTCGAAGCAAGGGCCAAAGGTTGGCCAAACTGAGCGGAAGTAATGCAAGGCCGATTGGGAATTGGAGGGTTTGCGCCATAGCAGTGCGAATGGATTGGAGACTGGCTCTGGATGAGGCTAACGGCCCACCAAGGAATAGGCGGAAGGCCATTCTGACTGGTAGGGAGAAGGAGATTTTCTCGTTATCGGCTCTACCGCCCTTTCGGGTTTTCGCTAGATCCGACCCCCTTTAGCTTTTTCTGACGTGCCCTTGTGGGTTTTCGTGTCAAGGGGTTCCCCGATTTTGCCTAAGGTGCCCTCTCGGGTTTCGACCTCAGCCGGGTTACTGGCCTTTTGCCCCTAGTCATCTCCTTGTGGTGAGGATGACTGGGTCTACTGGGGCATCTCTATTTTTAACCCCATTTCTTTTTTATATATATATTTTTTACTTACCTGGGAGCCTGGCGGCTAGACTGGTGCCGGTGCAGAAGTGCCCGTGCTCCCGCGGTGACGGGAATGAGGGCAGGAGATCAGTCCACGCGGATGCTTGGCGGTGATTCTGGAGAGTTGAGCTGGCTGGTTGACTGGGAATTGTAGACTGGGAGGATTGGTCAGTTGGATCCTTTATGGGGAAGGACCAGCCTTACTGGTAGTAGCTGAGATGTACGCCTCAGTCTCGATGACGTGCGAACTCATGCTCTGGTGCATAATATAGCTTCATATGTTTGCCGTTGAGAGGCGGGAGTGGTTTGTGACCTTTGTGATCGACGATCGTGTAGGCCCCACTCTCGTAGACATTCTGGATAACATACGGACCTCTCCAATTTGGCTGTAGTTTTCCACTGGAGCGCCTTGCCATGACTTCTCTTTCCTTGATCATGACTAGTCGCCTTGCTTGAAAGCTCGCTGCTTGACGAGCTTATCGTAGGCTCGAGCCATGCGGGCCTGGTATACTTGCAGGTGTTTGTAGGCTTCGAGTCACTTTCCTTCTAGATCGGTGAGCTCTTCTAGCCTTCTCTGGTACTCACTTTCGTCAGGGCCGGCAAGGCCGGTGTGGATCGCCACGCGATAAGAGGCTAACTGGATTTCGATGGGGATAACCGCTTCTGTCCTGTAAGCAAGGGAGAACGGAGAGCACCCCGTGGGGGTTTTGTAGACCGTTTGATAGGCCCATAATGCTTCGAAGACCTTCTCACCCCAATCGCGTTTCCGGTGGCTAACCATCTTAGCCAGGAGCTTGCAGAGGGTTTTGTTGAAAGCTTCCGCCAAACCGTTAGCCTGAGGGTTGTAGACCGAAGAGGTTCTCTAGTCGATGTGGAATTTGGCCGCTAGCTGGTATATGGCCTTATTCTTGAATGGTGTCCTGTTGACGAACACAATGCGACTGGGAGTACCGAATCGGTATATGATATTGTGCCGGATGAATCTGGCAACGATTTCACCGGTGACCTCTCGCAAAGGTAGAGCCTCCGCCTAACGAGAGAAATAATCAGTGGCGGCCAAGATTTATTTATGGCCCTTGGAAGATGGTGGCAAAGGCCTCGCGATGCCCATGCCTCACTCAGCAAATGGCCAGGTGGGGGCCATAGGACACAATGGATTAGGAGGTCTCCTAGGTACTGGGCCAAAGGCTTGGCATTGATGGCATGTACGGGCATACTAGACACAATCCGTGTACATGGTTGGCCAATAAAAACCCTTGAGCTTGATACTATGCTTCATTCGGTCTCCGGCCTGGTGCGCGCCGCACAATTCGGAGTGGACCTCCTACATGACGGCTCGAGCCTCGGCGAGGAAGACACATCTTAGGAGAATTGACTTGTCCTTCTCGTGGACAAGTCTATACAGGGAGTCGCCAATCAACTCGTAAGAGGTTGCTCGGCGGAGTAGCTGGACCCTTTGAGCTCGGTCAGGAGGGAGCCACCCTTTCTTGAATTTGATGATGGGCGCACGCCAATCATCCTCTTCTGGAGGTGTGTTCTGGTCAAGGTCGTGGACCTCGTAAATGGTGAGACCGGTGTTGCCTTCGAGTGAGCTCGGCATCAGCCTTCTATGCTTGATGACGATGTCGGCCTCGCCCTCAGGCAGGAGCTTGATGGCCGCGTCCAATTTTGCTAAGGCATCCGCCTGAGCGTTGCTGCTTCTGGGGATATGATCTATTTCAAAGAAATAGAACTTTTGGGTCAATCTGGTGACAGCGGTATGGTATGGAACCAACTCTGGCTTCCACACGTCATAGACGCCGAGGACCTGCTGGACTATTAGCTGGGAGTCCCTGTAAGCTTTGAGACATTTAATGCCCATATGCAGAGCCATCTGGATCCCGATGAGTAGAGCTTCATATTCAGCTTCGTTGTTGGTCAGGGACTTCATGAGGGCACAAGAGTTGTATAAAACTCCGCCCTGAGGAGTCAGAAAAACAATGTCGGCACCTGCCGTGGTGGCTGGATCCTGGTTGCTCCGGGTGATCCCTCGGGAAGCACCGTCGAAGTAGAGCTCCCAACAAGGCACGTTGGTTGTGAGAGCACTTGGTTGCCAATAATGCAAGACATCTCTGCTCTGTTCAACTGGTTGTTGTGATTGAGCAGCAAGGGACTCCTCGTCCGAGAGCTCTGAGCTGAAGGGTGAGTCGTCTGGCACTGGGTGGGCTGCCAAGAATTCAGCCATACCCTGTCCCTTAATTGCTTTTCTAGGGACATAAGTAATGTCGTACTCCCTCAGTAGGAGAGCCCACCTTCCCAGTCTGCCTGAGAGGACAGGTCGCCAAAGGAGATACTTTAAGGGGTCATGCTTGGATATAAGCTCGACCTGATGGGATAGGAGGTAATGCCACAGCTTCTTTACTGCGAACACCAATGCCAAGCAAACCTTCTCCATAGGGGAGTAGCGGTACTCGGCACCGATTAGCTTCCGGCTGAGGTAACAGAGGGGTTACTCTTTACCTTCTTCATTGATTTGCGCCAACAGAGCTCCTAGCCATGGCGGCAATATAATGGATGAGCGGTTTACCCTTGATTGGTGCCCCCAGGACTGGGGGAGTAAGGAGGTACTCCTTGATTTGCTCGAAAGCCGCCTGGCATTCCGAGTCCCATGTAAACAGGGCATCCTTCTTCATTAGCTTGTTGAAAGGCGCGCATCGACCGAGAGGTTAGAGATAAACCTCCGAATGTAGGTCAGCCTCCCTTGGAAGGACCTAAGCTCTTTGATGTTGCTGGGTGGTGGAAGCTCCCGGATTGCTTTGATGTTGCTGGGATCTACCTCGATTCCTCGGTACTTGATTACGAAGCCAAGAAATTTGCCGCTGGATATGCCAAAGGCGCATTTCATGGGGTTCATTTTGAGCCCATATTGTCGGAGACGCTCGAAGACTTGGCGGAGGTCGCGCAAATGGTCTTCTCGCCTCTTGGTCTTGACGAAGAGGTCGTCGACATAGCATTCGACGGTGTTGTGCAGCATCTCGTTGAATATTTTAGTCATGGCCCTTTGGTAAGTAGCAGCGGCATTCTTCAAACTGAAGGGCATGCATTTGTAATTAAAAATCCCCTTGGAGGATCTGAAGGTTGTGTGATTCTTGTCTTTAAGGGACATCCGGATTTCATTGTAACCGGATGACCCATCCATGAAAGACAAGGCTTCATGACCGGTGGTCATGTCGACCATTATTTCTGTGATGGGGACTGGGAAGTCATCCTTCGGACATGCTTTGTTGAGGTCCCGAAAGTCGACGCAGATGCGGACTTGACCATTCTTCTTCTTGATGGGGACTATGTTGGCGAGCCAGATCGGGTAGATGCACGGCTCAATGAAGTCGACCTCTGCCATTTTATGGACTTTGGCCGAAACCTGGAGCTCCACCTCATGGCGCATGCGCCGCTGTGGTTGCTTGACCGGAGCGACTGAGGGAGAAATGGCTAGGTCATGCTCCGCTACGAAGGGGTCGAGCCCTGGCATCTCCTTGTATGTCCAGGTGAAGCAGTCTTTGTATTCGAGCAGGAGTTGCTTGTAGTCCTACTTTTCTGCCTCGATGAGGAGAGCACTGACGAATGTAGGCTGGGCGGCTTCATCTTCGCCCAAGTTGATCTCCACAAGATCGTCGACGGTCGCCTGGCCGCCATCCTCCAGCTCGGGAGGAGCGGGTTGAAGGTCGATGAAATCCTCATCATCAGTGTCGGCTTCATGTATTTCTTGGTTCTCGAAGCCACCGGTTGATGTTGAAGGGACTGGAGAGTGGTTTTTGTTGAGATCCATCGAGGATTGATCTGGACCACCGGCTTTTGGCCAGCAGTCATCAACTAGAGTTGCTGAGGTCTCCCCAGGATTGCCTGGCGAAGCTGACAATGTTTCGCAGTTAGGACCGGCGATATCCCCCCCCTCAGGAGGGTTTGTTGAACAGGGTCTCTCAACTAGCTGAGAGACCGGAGAAGCATCTTCTGCCCCTTTGTCTTGGCAGGGAGGCGAAGAAGGTTCCCTGACGGCTTGAGCCGGGGTACCGACTTTGATGGGGATCAGGATCAGAATTTCCTACTCATCATCCCCGGAGCTATCAAATTTGGCTTCGACTCTAGCTCGGTCGTCGGCTGGTAGTGTCAAGCCTATGACGTTAACTATGTGGTAGACGCGAAAGTCCGGGTCCTGGTCGTAGCCAAGTCCCCTGGTGTCCTTATGGAAGGACGAGGGTTGCCCCCAGACCTGAGAAGGGTCCCACAGTCAGTGAAAATATTTCTATTGGGTAGGAGTTCGCCACAGGGGAATGTGTTACTTCAGACACATTTCTTGAATATGTGGCGATAACTCGCTCCACACCTAAACTGCTTCAGGGGTATCGTCGGCTCGCCTGGACCAGCCGAAGTCGTCATCTGGCGGGGCTTGAGGGACCATGTCTCCTTTATAGAAGACAATAGGTTTGTCCCTATTAGCCTTCTTCTTGCTTCGGCGTTGTCGCTTGAAGGTGACAATGAATGTTGTCAGCGACTCGACGCTAAACTTATCAGATGCACATGGAAGCTGGATGCAGTCTGGTGGCAAGCATATACTCTTGCCGATAGCTCGGCTAATAAGATTAGCCTCGAAGTCGATCTGGCGTCTCTCGGGGTGATCTGGGGTTGACTTGGAGCCGAGGCGTAGCCAATGAAGGTTGTCCTTTTCCTTGTCAATAGAGAAGAGATCATCATCATCTTCCTCTGAGAGCCAACCGTTGCTTTTGCTCTTAATTATAGGGTAGGGACTAATCCCCTTGAAGTAGAGCACAGCGTCGACTAGGTTGCATTCTGCCGGTGTGAACGGCGACAGGTCTGCAAAGACCTTATGTTGCTCCCCGTCCTTGGCATAATTGATGCATTGGTGGAGAGTTGATGGGACGACCCAATTTTCATGGAGCCAGGGTCTGCCCAGCAACATCTTATAAGATGTGTTGGAGTCGATGATGTAGAATGTCACCTTAGAGGTGAAATCATCGAGCACCAGGTCGACATCCACCTGGTCGAGGACGTCCTCAGTGTTCTGGTTAAAGCCGGATATCTTGACCGCTTGAACCTTCTGAAGGTATGGGGTCAGATATTGAGACTTGAATGTCTTGAGCACATGATATTAACAGCGGCACCTGCGTCCACCAGGATCCGGTTCACATCATGCCCGTTGATCTTCCCCTTCATGTAGAGAGGACGGTTGTGGCACGGAGGGGAAAGCAGCATGTCTTTCTCTGTGAAGGAGATGGCGGCTGTGAAAGCTCCATAGGCAGCCGCCTTCATTTCCGCGGCATGTGCTTTATAGACTTCCAGCTCTTGGAGTATTTTGATAAGGGTCTCCCTTAGGTCTTTACTCCAAGCGATGGCTTCCCAAATTGAAATGCTGGCAGGGAAGCGCTTCATCTGGTGGAGGACCTTTCGGTCAACTCGGGCTCGAGAATCTTCCAAGGAAGGTAGTAAGTCAGGCTGAGCCTTCTGCGAGCTACCGTGATGTTCCCCATCGGGAAATTGCACTGCCTTGCCCTTATTACCAGGATCAAATTGACTTTGATCGCCGGCGGACTCCTGGAATAGTGATGCCAATGATGGCTCTTCTGGGGGTGATTGGCATGCTGGCTCATCCTTGTCGGACGGTCCCGCTTACTCTGCTGCAGAAGCTGATACTGGTGTAGGGGCTGGGAGGCTAGCCATAGCCTTGTCACTGTCGAAAGGATCGAAGATACCGGGTCTACCTCGAATTTCTACTTCCGGAATGGGAGCCGGTTCCTCTCCTCGAAAGAGGATGATCCGCTCCGGGTCGAAGGTGGACGGAGAGAGGGGTAACTCGGGGATTCTCCCACGGCCTCTACCACGTCCCCGGCCACGACCTCGGTCGCGACCGGTGTGCTCTGGAGCTGGCTGTAGCCCAAGAGGGGCAATGGTTCTTTATCTTGTTTGGGAGGCTACTGGCTCGCCTCGCCAAGCAGCATTGATGTTGTCAGGAGGTGGGATGGCCACCATGTTACAGGTGCAGCGCCGAAGCATTTCTTTCAGCTACTCTGTGGTGATCTCCTTGTCTTTATAGCACAAGGAGAGCTCGTCCGAGATCATGAGTCTTTCACCGTTCTTGAGCTTTTGGATCATCTCTTGAACCCAATTCCTGAGGCGGGCTCATTTCTGCATTTCTTTCCACGGGATGTAGCTATCAAGTGGGAGAGCCCCTGTAGGACAAGGAGGAACGTATTCCTCTAGGTCATCAATGAGCCCCTGGAGCCTTTGGAGAGGCGTCCACTCCACGGGTGATTGTAGGGCGGCTACTTGTTCAGCTTGTTTCTTGAGCCACCTTCTGAGGTTCTTCCTCCTATTTTTCTCTTGTCTCTTGGCGATAGCAGTCTCCAAGGGAGTAGGAGGGAGAGGTGTTGGAGCTGGAGTTGATAAATCCTGATGAGGATATCTCCGAGCTGGCGTCTTTACAGGGTGAGGTTGATGACTCTTCCTTGCCCGGATTTCGATCCAGGCGCCTTCGGCTTGTTGTATTTGGAAGGTGGCATTGATCGCCTGCTCGATTACCAGGAGCGACAATTCCTGGTATGCCGGGATACTGGGGCTGGCGTCCGAAGATGTGTGCGCGGTTTGATGCCTTATCCGAGGTGGCGACTGGAGCCTACGAGGAGCCGGTAGGCTGGTGCTGGCGTCTGAAAACGTGTGCGCGGTTTGATGCCTTCCCCGTGGTGGCGACGACTTCTGTTGAGAAGCGGACAGAGAAGTATGCTTGTTGTCCTGCTCCTTAGCCTTGCCTTTGTAACCATGCTGAGGGCTGGGCCTAGCGACAACCGACGGTGTCGCAAGACATTGTTGCTCTGCACAGTTATCCCGACCCTGCGGACCGACTGAGCCTTGTGGCGGTGGGCCCGCCACTTGAATCGAAGCCGCTGAAGACTCTGAAGATGCCTTCTTTGCACTTTGGATTGTGTCGACGGGTAGGCGGAGAGGATCCGACAGCCCGTCTACTGAGGAGATATGACGGGTCTGAGGCGGGGCCTCACCTTGCTTTTGCTTTCCCTTCCTATCCGCGGTTGCCGGAGGCGGAGATAGGACGGGAGGAGGACGAGAGAGAGCTATGGAGCTCATCATCATCTCGCCCACCAAAACGTCCTCTCGGTCGAGAAGGACCCGGAGGAGCCTGGCAGTGTCTTCTTTAGGGAAAGGGAGAGACTTTGGCTCCCGCCAAGACCGCCGTCGCACGGCCGAAGTGGCTGGGGTTGGCTGGCTAGGTGCTGGTGTCTGAGAGCCAGAAGGGGCCAGAGGAGCAGGGGAATGGATGATGTTGACCGAGAAGTCGGTTGGCTCCGTCTCTTGACTGGCATCTTGCTCTCTACGCCTCCGCAATCGCTCGAGCGACTCTCGGTTGTCGGTCTGGAACTCGAGCCATTCTGGAGGATGCTGGTAAGGTAGCCCGTGCCCATTTTCTTGGGGAGAGTCTAGCCGCTCCGGCACATCCCTGGCGATGCTTAGGGTCTCTTCGACAGCTTGTCGAAGCCTGACGAGCGACATGGAGTTTCCTTCCACATCGATCTGTTCCCATCGGATCTGTTCCTGGATGAGGTGTTGAACTTCCTCGCAGGACTCGATCGGGTGGCAGATTCTGGCATGGAAGGGGCAGTATTGGGGGTGGCTACGATCCCAATGGGTGTAGCCGTCAGGCGAGTCGCGGGGAATAATTTTCCCGTTCTCGACGAGGATATCGAAGAGTCGCCGGGTTCTCTCCCTGCGGAAGGAGAGAGGTCTCTGATCATGCCAGGGCCTCCACCCTGGATACCAGATCAAACATCCCCTTCGGTAAGGGCAGGGCTCCTCTGATTCATCATCAGAAAGAGAAAATGCGGCCATCATGTGGATGACATTGGCTGAGGGGTGGGCCACGCGTGCTGCCTTAGCTGGCCTGGCCCACGTATGTGGTTGCGGGGGATCAATAAGATCGCTCTTCATTTTGACGAGGCGGTCTCGGATCAGCTTCTGCGCCTGAGTTTTGAAGACATAGCAATCTTCGATTGAATGACCCAGCATGTGATGGTACAGGCAATAACCGGGATCGTTGGTCTTCAGAGCCTCGTCTGGCTTGCGGATTTCTGGCAGTTCAAAAATCTTCTGAGCCATACAGAGGTCGAAGAGCTTCTTCGTATGTTCCTTCTTAAAGGAGAAGGGTGTCTTCATACGCTCCAAGAAGGAAGGAGCAGCCGGCTTATCCGCTGGCTTTTTGTCAGAGCCACTGAAAAGGAACAGTAGGGGCAACGGCCCTAAGTGGGGTAGCAGTAGGGACATAGGAAGTGGATGGGTCAGGCCTCTCAGAGTAGCGGATCATGGGGTTTCGGGATTCAGGTTGGCGGTAGGTGGGGACCCGAGGTGGGACCACCCTTTGAAAGCGCTCGACATCTCGAGCAACCTGATAAGTGTGCTCGAGAGTATTAACCTCTCGTAAAAATAGCTCCCGTTGTATGCTCTCGTGTAGGCCAGCCCTAAATCGTGAGAGGGTGATAGAGGCATCCTCCATGACTCGACTCTGAAGGAAGAATTCATCAAATTTGGCGATGTACTCGTCCATGGACTTTCCATCTTGGGTGAGTTTCTGCCATTGGTCTAAAAGACGCTGATGGTAGGAGGGTGGCAGATACTTCTCCCTCAGTTTCTCCTTCATTTCTTCCCACGTGCTTATGGGCTCCTCTAGTCTCCTTGCTAGGAGATTTTCAATGTTGCACCAGTAGGTCTTGGCTTGACCGAGGAGCTTCATTTTGGCAAACCTCACCCTTGCGGCAGGGGTCATGCGGTGATGCCAATCAAAATATTGATCCATCTCGGTCTCCCAATCAAGATAGGTGGCGGGATTTAGGGATCCATCAAAACTTGGACTGTCGATCTTGAAGTTCCGTAGGATGATATCCTCATCGTCGTGGTCTCTCCCTCGAGGTGCATGATCCTCTTGCTCTTTACCTCGGGGAGCCTGATTTTGGCGGGCTTGGTCTCTTTCCTCCCTAGGATTGGCTACGGGATCGCCACGGCCATTCACTCTTCCTTCCTCTCCCTTCAGTCATTCCTCTAAAGCCTGGATCCTCTCATCTAGCTCCGCTCGTAATTGGCCTATGGATTCTTCAAAGTGGGCCATAAGGTTAAGTTTGAGCTAGACTAGCATAGCACTCACACTCTTCTGATCCATGGGTGGTTGTGACGTTGAAGGGCGCTCTAGACGGCCTGATGAATTCCTAGACCAGCGTGGCATGCACGGGGTTGGACCTAAATGATGCAATCCTGGGACCGAATATTAAAAAGCTATAGACCCGATTTGTTGGCTAATAGGCAAAGGGTCAATTTGAAGGGACCAGTCAGGGAGAGTTGCTCGCCCGTAAACGGAGTAGTTGTGGAACTACCTCCTGATAATTAGGGTGCTCATAATGCGACAGTTCTAGGGCTTAAAAAGGACAGGTGTATACAATCTCTCTCTTCGTCCACAGCGATGCACTCAGGAGACTAGCTGAATGGATACGGCTCTCTCACACTTCGCGCGGTAATTGAAAAGATACTAAATAAACAAGTGATTGGAGCATGTACCTAGCTAGACTGAAAAGTCTAACTCCGACCGGAGACGAGGACGAGTGGGGACATGCAGGTCCGCACGGCATCGATGAAGCTTGACCGGTTACAAAAAAAATTCACTTCACGCAGGGAGGTTGTAATTATTACAAAACCGCGTAAGTTAAAAATTTTCCCGTGCAGGGGAATAAATTAAGCCAATTTCTCCATGCAGGGAGATTCTCGGGCAGTCACACTTCCGTAAATGGCGGTGCACCAGTTTGACCATGCGATCCGGGCGCTGCTCAAGCCGCCGAAGTGGACTCAGGTGCCACTTCCAATTCAAACAATTGATATATATATATATATAATTATTAAATTATATATATATATCCCTTGATATCATATATATATATTTCACCAAACTTCAAGCTCCCTTTGTTGACTTTTTTTTTCAAACCTTTTTTTTCAAACCTTTTTTTTCAAACCCCCTTTTTTTTCAAAACCTCTCTTTTTTTTTCTTTTTCAAACCGGCTACGCGTGTCTTAGGCAACTGGTGGTCAAACGGGGGGGGGGGGGGGAGGTGGGGGTCAACGCGGCGGGCGTGGGAGCGCTCGGGCGCAGGTGCAGGCGCGGCAGGGCCGGCGCAAGCGAGAGGAAGGGGCTGGCGCATGCGGCGGGTCACGGGCGGCGTACGGCGGGCGCAGTGGGGCGGCCAGTAGGCGCGGGAGGGGTCGCGGCAGAGGGCGCCGACGTCGAGGCCACGCGACGCGCAGGGCGGGCGCTCGGACGGCACGGGCGACAAGGGTAGCAGCCAAGCTACTGCTGGCGTTCGGCCACACGGCCAGGCGGGTCGTGAGCTGTCACGCCCCAAGCGCGGAAGATACCCGTAGATGCATGACGAGTTTATATCAATCATGTCAATCAGAGTAGTAGTGTATTCGACACAAAGACAGAGTGTGCAAATATAAAGATAACCCAATCCATTTATTCCTTTAATAAGAATATGTCTATTACAAACCCTTGCAAATACTAGACTCAATAAAAGAATGGTACATTTCTGACTCTACAAAAATATAGAGAAGACAGGACGGATGGACGCTTGAATAGCTCTAACTCTTTCACTCTTGACCTTCCCCGTCAGTTTGGGTCTCGTCATCAGACTTACCTGAAAAGTATGGAAACACTGAGTGAGCGAACGCTCAGTAGGAAATTATATCTCAACAACTAGCAAGGGGTTTAAGTAATTACACTTTCCATGAATGCACTATAGCTATGCATGCTCGTAAAAACGACAAGATAGCAAGAGGATATAATAATAAGATGGCAAGAAGAACTAGTCATGAACTTTCAAGAACTTATCAAGCAGATATCAAAACTTTCAAGCAAGTAGACGCATCATGTCATGATGGAATTTGGCTATTATATTTCAAGTCAAGAAAGTATATATTTACCCTTTCTCAGGCCACGCAAGTCATGTAACATCAAGTCAAGTCAAGATTTGTGGAATGTCCAATCAAACTAGTCATGCACTTCGGTACAATGCCAATACCATTATCATTACAACTCCCATGGGCACTAGTACTTTTGGTTGCTGCCCCCAGGACCAGATCGGGCCCTAAATGCGCAGGCATTGATCATGTATTTTGGCATCCACTTGGTGTATAGCCAATATGGAGTTTCAAGGATAAAGAACTTGTATGAACTTTGGAGGTAGATAGCATTTCAAGGATTTGAACATGACCATAATGATGATAATAACGGTGTAATCACGAGTATCGATAAAACTAGGAGAAATTGGTTCCCTAACTTGGGTACCATGACAAGTAAGTGCCCGCAAGTAGACGGTCACTCTTTTAATATAGAATTGAGGTTCACAAGAACATCATAATAATGTTGATATAGAATTGGGGTCCACAAGAACATCTCAATAAAGACATGCTTTCCCCATTTATTTAGATACTTCTCATATTATACACATAGCATAACATGAGGGCCGGTATACCATGTTTCTTATAGAGTGACATGGCAAAAATAGTGTGATATGTTTTTATGGTACAACCAGCTCAGTCGGCCTTGAGGGAATCCAAGGCTCGAGGAGTCTTACGGAGGTCTCTATGACTAACTCACTAGTCCAAAGGAACGGAATGTCCAATGGAGAGCTTGTATGTCACTGAGAGTTAGGGGGTAAACGATAAAACATCATGAAACATGGGACTATATTCACGGACTGGAATATAGTGCCGATATATATATATATATAATATACATATGAAACCCTCGGTTAACAGTAACAGTGTAAAATAGTATCACAGAAAAAAAGTGACTTAATCTAAGTCATTAATCATGGAATTAACGCCTTATACAGGGGCGTTTATTTACAAATTGATGGCTTGTTAAGCAGTCGTCCATTCTGTATTTCTATTTTTGCAGAACTTAGATAATATGGAATTTTAATAAAAACGCGCCCTGGAGAGGGGCGTTACTTTTCAATTAGCGCCCTGTTCTGGGGCGTCAGTTCAATAAGAGACGGCCTTCCTCAGGTCGTTAATTCAAGATGTTCCAGGATTAATAGGAACAGGGGTAATTTCAAGGATAATAAAATTTCAGAAAAAGGAATCACACTGTCATGAAGAGAAAAATAGCAGGATTCGACAACTATGATCATGCATTAAATTAGAATCATGTTTTGATAAACATAAAAGTTTTAAACATGGGTAATATAATAACTAGATGAAATTGACGACTTAATGCAGGACGTCAAAACTGGGATTAGCGACCTGGGCATGGTCGTTTCTTTAAATTAGCGCCCTTGATAGAGTCGCTTCTTTTAAAATCCACAGAAAAAAAAACCTTTTAAAAACTATAATAAAACTATATTCATGCATGCCATGATGGTATTATGATGGAATTAAACTAGTTTGGGCTACTGTAGATCCTAAGAAATCCACTTAGAACAATTATGAAAAATAAAAGAATAAGCATGCACGAGGTGCAAATATGGAGTTGTGATCGCCAGAGACGCGAGGGCCTCAAAGAATATAATCAATAATAAACATGGAGGGATCGCGAAAAATACCTTTAAAAGCGCAGGGATTGTGAGTGCTCCTGTAGCAACCCTGATAAATGAATATTTGAAATAAATTAAAACATATATATAATACAGTAGTAATACAGATAATGAGAATAGGATTAATTAGATGAAGTAAAACAAAATTAAAATAACGCCTCTTATTAGGGCGTTAATTCAAAAAGAAACGCCTCTATCAAAGGCGTGACTAAAGAAAGGATGCCCACACGTGCAGTCGTCAACTCTCACTACCAAATAGGCAAGTAAAAGAAACGCCCATATATGGGGCGTGTTTCAAAAACAAGGAACGCCCTTATCCAAGACGTTTCTTAAGAAACGACCTGAACTAGGTCGTCAATTCAAGAATAGACGCCCTGACCAAAGGCGTTAATTCCGTTCGTGAACCGTTCGAACCCAGAGCTTATCCAGGGAAAGATTAACCTAATCTAGTAAGTGTCTAATAGAGTAAGGACTCTATTAGGGATATACTACCCTCACACAATCACTAACTCTAATAGGACTTCCAAAGTCTTATAAATAAACTTGTTCGGCCAACCCTAAATCTATTTGGACGAACTACTGCTGCACGGTACGTGAAGAACAAACTGTTCTTCTTATTCCCTTTTGTTTTTCTTGTTTCAGATTATATGAAGAATAATTAGTTTTCTTCTTGTTCAGGAAACTCTGCTACTGCCGTCGAAGAATAGGTAATATTCTTCTATCTTTTCCTTAAACGTCGATTATAACTATGAAGATTATTAACATCTTCATCTTCCCTCTTTTTCTCTTCCTCTACAGGTTCTGTAGCGTGAAGATCTTTGAAGAACATTTTTTCTTCCTTCCGGCTGCTGCTGCTGTTGCGGATTTTCGTTGCAACAGAGCTCATCTTCTATCTCATCCTTCACGTTCCATTAAAGGTAGGATTTTCTCAAGTCACTGTAGCCCAAACTAAATTGATACAGTACAATAATTATCATGCATATACATGGTTTGGTTTACTATAGTTTCTGAACGATTTTCTATTAATTTCTTGAAAGAAACGTCCTTAGCAAGGGCATGACTATGAAATACACGCCCCAGACTAGGGCGCTACTTGGCAAGTCACGACGCTTCCCAGGTCGTCAATTTCATATTTGACGCCCTGTACACAGGCGTAAATTTCATGTAAATCTTAAGAACTGATTATTCATGCAATTACATGAAATCAAATCAATAATTGTTAACGATAAACATGAAACATCAAATCTGATATACTGCATGTGAATTCCTGCCAATTTTCCTGTCATGACTATATGATTGTTATCCTTGATTATCGTGCAAATCTTGCTAATTCCTGATATTTCTTGAATTCACGACCTAGACTAGGTCGTTTTTCCCTGTGGTAACGCCCCATCACAGGGCGTGAATTAACAATAAACGCCCCTTACTAGGGCGCGTATCTGTTAAAATCCTGGAATATATATTCTGTGAAAAATAGAACTTAATGATTAACGCCCCTGCCAAGGGCGCGTTTTTGATAATTTCTGAAAATAAGTATGTTCTGAAAAATATTGTAAATAAAAGACGCCTGCTACAGTAGTCGTCAATTCTTGAAGAAACGCCCCTGACGAAGGCGCGTTTTAGATAACTTATTGAAATTATTGAAAATTCTGCAAAACGGACCATATGTAAACGCCCTTCTGTTAGGCGTTAATTACTTGAGAAACGACTTGACCTAAGTCGTTATTTTACTGTAAACTGATTTTTTTTTTCTGATTTGCTAACCGATGGTTTTATATAATATATATATATCGGCACTATTCTCCACTCCGTGAGTATAGTCTCACTTTTCACGGTGTTTTATCGATCACACTCAACTCTCATTGACATACAAGCTCTCCATTGGACATTCCGTTCCTTTGGACTAGCGAGTTAGTCATAGAGACCTCCGTAAGACTCCTCGTAGCCTTGGATTCCCTCAAGGCCGACTGAGCTGGTTGTACCCTAAAAACCCATTACACCATTGATGCCATGTCACTCTAAAGAAACATGGTATACCGGCCCTTATGATTATACAAAGAGGATATCATAAGAAATTCTTAATGGGATGATGATATCATGCCATATCATGTCGTTCTTGTAAACCCCAATTCTATGATAAGAATGAGGGTATCTTACTTTGATATACTGTTCATGTGGACCTCAATTCTATATAAAGAATGTCCATATTGATTTGTCATGGTACCTAAGTTAAGGGAACCATATTCTACCTAGTTTTATCGATATCGTGATTATGCCGTTATTATCGCCATTCTATGTCCTTTGTCATATTTTGGACTCTATTCTATCAAAGTTGTCATACGTGTCTACAAGCTTGATTATTGAAATTCTATATTGGCTATATAAACAAGAGTGGATGTCAAAACACATGACAAATGCCTGCGCATATAGGGCCCGATCTGGTCCTGGGAGGAGCACCCGAAAGTACTTGTGCCCATGGGAGTTAAAATGATAAGGTATCTGGCATTATACCGAGTACTTGACTTGCTTGATTGGACATTCCACACACATCTTGTACTTGAATCGTACTTGACTTTACATGAAATGCGTGGCCCGAAAGAGGGTAATTTACTTGCTTGCTACATGATAGCCAAAGTTCTTGACATGACTCGATAATGGTACTTGCTTGAATATCTTGAATAATTGTATCTTGTTGAAAGTTCATGATAAGTTCATCTTATTTCCTTGATATTACATTCTCTCTATCTTGTCGTTTCATGCGAGCATGCATAGCCTTATTGCATTCATGAAAATGTAATTACTTAAACCCCTTGCTAGTACTTGAGATATAATTTCCTACTGAGCGTTCGCTCATTCCGTTTATCCCTTTTTACTTTTCAGGTAAGTCCGACGATGATGGAAGTCAATCGGATGGGAATGGTCAAGAGTGAAAGTGATAGAGCTTCTACAAGAGTCGTCTAGTCTTTTCCATAGTTTCTTGAGTCAAATATGTATTCTTTTCCTTTTTGTTAAACAGAGTATTGGATTTGTAATAGTCTATCCATTATGAAATAAAGGATTGGGTTATCTTGCTATTTTGCGCATCTCTGTCTTTGTGTCGAATACACGACCACTCTGATTGACATGATTGATATAGACACGTCGCGCATCTCCGGGTATCTTCCGCGCTCGGGGCGTGACAGCTCCTTTCTCTTCTAGATCGGCCGGCCGATGAAGAGAGTTCTTCTCGATTTGATTACCCTTGCATAACAATCAAAGACAAACACCAATAAAAGATTGGAATTAGAAATATGGTGAGTGTAGCATCAAATCCTTAATAAAAATATGAGCATGAAAGTATGTGCAAGAACACACATTAAGGGTGGTTGCCCTTAAACCCCTATGCAAAAAGGGTGGAAATATATGATGAATGATATGCAAAGATGATGTAAAATAGATAAAAAGATGTGTGCAATAGTGCACTGTAGGGAAGTCTCAACGTGGTTGAGAGATTTGATAAAAAGAAGAAATATGATGCATGCGATTAATGTAGATGAAAGAAAGAAAATAGATAAACATAGAGGAAATAAAAAGCATGGGCAATTCTCTTGGCTTTGATGTTCGACGGGAAGAAGTCCCCTTCAGATGAAGACGTTGACGTGTAGGGGCTCCTCGGCCGAAAAATAAAAGAAGAACAGAAGAAGCACGGCCCCCTGTAAAAAAAGAAGAAGAAGAAGCCACAGAGAAAACAGGAGAAGAAGCCTCGGAAGAAAAGAGGGGGGAGAACCCGTATAACAGAACCGAAGGGCTCTATTAATAGGGCAGAATCAAATAAGATAGAAAGATAAGAATAGACAAGAGTCCAACATGGGAAAGATAATAATGGGCAATGACCAAACAAAGCAGGGACTCTCTGAGAAAGGGCTGCGTTTGTTTAGAACACGAAAGTTGAAACACGACTTAGACAAGGGCGTCAATTCAAGAATTGACGACCTACAAAAGGGCGTTAATTAAAAACACGACCGGTATAAGGGCGTCACTTCCTGGATCATTTGTAGAAATAATTATTTCTTTTATTTGAAAATTGTGAAACACGCCTGAGTCAAAGGCGTTAATTAAAAACGCGCCCTACCGAAGGACGTTAATTCAAAATATTCAAAACAGGGCTATTTTTCATTTCTCAATATTATTTTCCCATTTTTTAGGTGGAGGTGCATCACATTGTGCTGATTCCAATGACTATTTTTGCGTATTTTCCTGACACCCGGAAGGCCACCAAATCACCTCTCAAAGGGGGTTAAAAATAATATTAAAATATTCAATTTGAAAGTGACGCCCTCATATATGTCGTTAATTTCAATTTTTTTATTTTTTATTTTATTAAAAATCAAAATAACGTCACTTGTTAAGTCGTTAATTCTTAAAAAATTCTGAAAAATCCTCTGAAAAATCCAGAAAAATAAGAAAAGGAGAGGAATTGACGCCTAATTGAAATGGCGTCAATTTTTCAAGAAACGCCCAAGGGTAAGCCGCTATTTAAAAGACGCCCCACGTCAAGTCGTTAATTCTGAAAAATTCATAAAAATAGAGAAAAATGCCTAGAAAATCCAAAAAAATCCAAGAAAATAGGAAAAAATAAGAAAAGGGAGAAAAAAGGGAGAAATCCAAGAAAAGTGAGAAAAATCACTCAAACAAAGTTAATTTGAGGGTCAAATTGGGGCATTACAAGGTAATATGAGATGTACTCACAGTAACGTCGATTTTGACGTGTCTACAGCTGCCCCGCCTTGACGTCTGCTTTGCAAGGGAGCAGAGCAAACTGAAAAGTAGATGTCAAGGTGTGATGAGACGTGCAATGAACATCACTTGATGAGAATGAAATCAAAAGCTCGAGATGAAGCAATCCCTGGAAATTCAATGAAATCAACGATGTTTGGATAAGAGGAGGAGTGTGCACGCGGGCACGAAGGAGAATGATCAACTTCCAGCGCGGTGGAAGTACCCCAGGTCACAAACCTGTAGGTTTCACCATTGGGGAGCGGTTACTAGCCAATGTGGACGTGCTGCAGCCAAGGTGGATCAAAGTAAAAGGATTGAGATAAGATGATAGAAATCCAAACAAGGAGCTTTCGAGAAAATGACCCAAAATAGCGTAAAAATGAACTGAGGATTCCATTCAGCAATGAATATCTCATACCTTGATAGATTAAGATCAATTTGACTCTCTAATCAGCTTATCAGAATGATTTTCCAATGTTGATTCAAATTCCTATATGAATGCATGCTGGGTTTAAAAGAAAAAACTAAAACAAATGAAAATATAAGATAATCAAGGATAATATTGTTAAGCTGTTAAGACTGGGTCAAGAAACTGATTTCGTGAGCTGATACTAAGCCGAAGCCCGTTTATCCGCGCACCAACTCACAAAAGGGAACCATCGTCCCCAGTCTTGGACGGCTCAACGGCCTATCCGTATGACTAAGACTCCTCTGGAATCATCATTATTTTTGATGAAGGGGAACTCAAATTCCAGATTTACCAAAGTCACAAGGTCCTTGATATAATCTAGTAGCGTATGTAACATATAGTAGAATGCATACAGGGGGATGGTGATAGCAATGAGCATGGGGGAACTGAGAAATGAGGTGCAAGCACCATGGGGCTTGGATGATGATGCCAGTCGGTGAGACCAAGAGCTTATTCCTGCGCTCAAAGATTCATCAGCCAAGATATAAAAGATAACAAGCAATGAATAAGGCATTTAAGCATAGCAAGCATAGCATGAATCAAAGCATCAATAGCATGTATGTATCATATCATGAATAGCATTCAAGTGTGCACAGCGTGAAAGGCATGAATAACATAGATAGCATCATTAAAGCATAGATAGCATAGCATCAAAGCAATCAAATTTTGTATAAATATCATTCAAACATGTATAGCATGAATAGCATTGCATTGCAAAACATCATTGTTTGTCGTTTTGTCATGAGGATGACAATCTTGGCATATAAGGTTTCGATTTAATCGGAATCAGGCAATGCCCAGCGGCAGAGTGATCAAGTGAAATCAGCAGGAGTTGATTAAATGATTTGGAGATGAATGATAATCAGGAGATATGAGGAAATGATAATCAAAATGCCCAGGGTGGCATGTCATGAGAATATCGGGAAGAATCAATAGGTTGATAGGAATAAGTGGAGAGAGGACTCATCCCGTGCTCTTGGTCCTTGCAAAGTTGTTCCTGCAAAACACCATCAGACAATACAATGCATTTTTTTGGATTTTGAAATATGCAAATTTTTATGAGTTTTGAAAATATTCAATTTTTATGGATTTTGGAAAATATTTCAATTTTTATGAATCTTTGGAGAAATATCTGATTTTTTGTTTGATTTTGCTCAGGAAATATTCAAATTTTTTTTGGTTTGGTTTAGACATTGCTATTACAGCATCAAAGGGTGTTTTGGAACCACTGGCTAGGGGTCCTCGTTCCTTCCCTTTTCACTAAAAACTGCCCAAAGCTGAGCGTGCATTGAAAGTGGCATCCTATAACTGACCGCCTTTTGATCAACGGTGCCCCTACCAAGGCCATACCTGAGAAACATTCGATCTTGGAGGAAGGAGAGAAGAATAATTGAGGATAAGCTTTATGCAGGATGGGAGATGTCGGGACTCGAATTCCTTCCAAGGTGTTTCCCCTCAAAGAGGTAGTCTGTTGTGCCGGGGCTTTGTGCCTTTGATTTTTAGACCCTTAACATGCATACGACCAGGGTTTTCCCTGCGGGGACTTTGCCACTCTTGTCATGCCATAATTCATACTTTTGCTTTTATCGAAATTTTGACTTGATTTTCATAATAGCCCTTTTGGCGAGATGTATATCATGAAAATTCATATGAAAACTCATATTGATTTTAGGTCAAGACTGCCCTTATTTGAGACTCCTCTCATATTGGGGATTACCTAGGTTGGGTCATCTCATTCGTCAACCTCTTGCCCCTGCATTCGGTCGAGTAAAGAAGAGAAAAGACTATCAGATATACTCATGGCATGGCCAAAGTAGCAACGGTGTTTTATCCAAAGGAGCCGGCTAAGGACGCCGTGAAGTGTGTGCGATGCCCAGCTAAGGGTTACTCTTAACAAGCAGGGAGAGAATGTTGAATTCTCAGCGTGGGGTTCTTATTACCAAAGGTGCTGCAAAAACAAGCCTAAAAGACTGTTTTGAGAATGATTTAGTAAAGATAAAGATTCGACCTAGGATAAAGGTCTTGACTACCACTCTTAATCTTGTTAAGAAGCACTTTATTTTGAAAATCATCGTGAAGCAATGAGATAATGATATCATGAAATGAGTACTTACGCCAATATGTTACCTTGCAACCTTTGTAGAAGCAGCTATCAGAGGCGAGGTTGATCATCGTGGGGATAGTCCTCTTTGGCAGTCAAAAGGATTGGAAGCAAAGGGTTTGAAAGTGGTTTAACAAGAAGGAGTGGTGCCAAGACCAGACTCAGACGAATAAGGAGAAAAGGAAGAGAGGCGAGGGCTAGAACTCCCTCACTAAGGTGTGGAGACCCTGATCACATGAAAGGTCTACAGAAGAAGCGAAATATCAAGAAGAGAGGTGAGGACTAAAGCCTCGAAAGCAATGGGAGAAAGGGCAGATGCCCAAGGCAGTGGATGTGGAAGAAGTTGGGTCAGACCCATGATCAGGAGGAATTAGGAGAAGAAATTGATAGATAGAAAGAGGCGGGTCCGGTGGGTCCGGAGGCAGTGGAGGAGAATCGTGATAGGAGGAATCCGGAAGCCCCGGAGGGACAAAACATCGAGGGAGGCGGTGCCCTGGGAAGAAATAGGGAAAAAGATGATGAAAAAGGAAGAGGATGACAAAGGATGTGATATCCTGGAGTAGCAAGAATATGAGACGGATGAAAGATGGGGGGTCTGGAGGTTTTGGAGGAATGAGATGCCGAGGGACGTGGTGTCCAAGGATGAGTGGATGAAAAGGATCAGGAGGGTCCGGAGGTTCCGGAGGGATGGAATGCCGAGGGACGCGGTGCCCGGGAAAGAATGGATGAAAAGGATCAGGAGGGTCCGGCGGTTCCGGAGGGATGGAATGCCGAGGGACGCGGTGCCCGGGGAGAAGAGAAAAATCCGGAGGTTCCGGAGGGAGAAGACGGAAAGGGGCGCGATGCCCAAGGGATAAAAAGAGGGGTGAAAGATCCGGAGGTTCCGGAGGAATGAGATGGAAAGGGGCGCGATGCCCAAGAAGGAAGTCCGGAAATTCCGGGAGAATGAGATGAAAAAGGGCGCGATGCCCTAGCAGGATAAAGGAGAAATCCGGAGGGTCCGGATGCAGGAGTTGGAAAGGGGCGCGATGTCCTGAGAAGAGATTGGAAAGGGGACAATGCCCGAGCAATGAGGATGAAGATGAATAGGATGAGAAATGCGGAATATCCGGAGGTGCCGGAAGGCGGGGAAGATACGGGTTTGGAAACCCGGGCAAGAAGAAGTGCAAATGTATGCGAATGCAATGCAACAGATGTGATGAATGCATGGATGCAACAGAATATGACAAACATGAAGGGCGAGAGGATGAGATCCTCCTCCTTACCCTTGGGGTGGCCCATGTGGAAGATGTGATAGACAAGAAGGTGGATGAAATAGAAGAAGGCCTTTCGGCACCAAGGTAACCGCCCTTCCATGGCAGTGAAAGTGTACAGCCAATTGGCCCAATGGATGAAGCACAAGCCCATGACGAAGCTTCAATAGTAAATGACAACTCCCTTGGAAAGTGAAAAGTAATAGTGTGAGGGAGTTGGAAAGTTGGGATATAAAGTCTCGTGTTGCCCAAGGATTGCGGCATATAAAGAGTGTTGAACAAAATGGTCTTTTGCCCCTTGTATGGAAGAATGAGTTCAAGCTTCGGAAGTTGGGACAAGGGGTGCCCTGCCCAGCCCTTACACAGCATCAATGCTTGACATTCTCTGAGCAATGGCGGCGACTTGGCCTTTTCAATCGTTCTTGGCACAATAACCCGGATTGGCATCCGGCAAATAAACTCTTGCATCTTGAATAGCGCAGCCATGGCCAAATCTTTCTTGCCCGGCTCCGGATGATCTTCGGCACAAGTGCTTGTAGAAAGCCTCCCATTCCGAGTGGTAGGGGAAGGTGAAGCGGAGGCGGAAGGCTCCATGGATAGTAGGAGTATAATGGAAGGTGTTGGAGAAAAGGTGAGTGGAAGTGGAGGTTCAAACACATCGAGCTCTTCCTTTTGCTCGGAAGCTGTCGGGATTGGCTTGAGTGCAAAAAGGGGTGGATCCTGCTCAGGATTAACCATGGGTAAGGGTAATAGGTTAAGTGGTGAAATGGGAGTGGCCAGGTTTGGGGTTACAGGTGTAATGGAGGGTTGAGGTGGCGGTAACGGGAGACTAATTGGGGAAGGTTCGATGGCGGACTCGGTGGAGGGCGGTGGTGTGGAGGTTAATGGCTTAATGAGTGGAGGTTTAGTGGAAGGCTCAGGGAAGGCTGGTGTCATGAAGGTTAATGGTATAGTTGGTGGAGGTGTAATTGGTGGAGGTTCGGTGCGGAGAAAATGCCGAATGGGGTGAGCGGCGTTAAGGATAGGAGGAGACTCCAGATGTGCCGGCGCGGGTGATTGGAGTATCGACCCATCATCGTAACACCAACTAGTCTCATAAACGGGGGTTGGATTGGGTATGGTGGCTTCATCCTGAGCAGGGGGTTCATTAAATAGTAATGGGGGGAGAGGAAAATGAAGGAAACTCGGAAGGGGTGCCTGCGCAGCTTCATCATCGTATATTGCTTCAAGTTCTTCAATCACCGGCTCTTGCTTGCTTGAACTGTCGATGCTGTAATCGTCTCTCCTGTCTTTCCACTCTTTCTCTATCTTTGTAATGTCATTTAAAGCATCATGAAGGGGATTGACTGGAGTAGGAGGAGCGGGCCGTGGGCTCGTAACCCTCTTTAATTGTTCCTCCAAAGAAGCGACTTTATCGATAAGAGCTTGCTGGAGGGGTGTGACTTGAGCAACAGGGGGTTGGCAGGGCCTTGAAGGAGGGGCTGTATAAAAAGGCCGTGGAAGGGGATTAATGGGCCGACCCATAGAAGAA
Source organism: Amorphophallus konjac (assembly GCA_022559845.1). Classification (NCBI taxonomy): domain Eukaryota; kingdom Viridiplantae; phylum Streptophyta; class Magnoliopsida; order Alismatales; family Araceae; genus Amorphophallus; species Amorphophallus konjac. The sequence goes on from CM040118.1 coordinate 114,186,834, forward strand.
CTCGGATGGGCCGGATTGCAAGGAATAGATGGGCCTTGGGGCCGTGATGGAGGAGGAATAGAAGGAGGCGGGTGTCAGACCACCCGAGTAGGAATATGAATAGAAGAGGGAAGTGGGTGATGGGCCACCCGCATAGGATTGGAAGGAGGATGAGATGAATGAGATGCACCCTCAACAGCGGCCTTAAGAGCTTGAATTTGTTGAGGGGTGAGATGATCTAATGCATGAATGATTTGGGAAACCTTCTCATCATTGGGACGAGACGGTCCCGTAGGAGTAGTGGCTCGCGATTGGATTGAAGGACCATGGGATTGGATATTGCCCATGGGTCAGGCAACACCGTAAGAATGAGGACGTGGTCCTTTGAAAGAATTATGGTGAGAATGATGAACATGTTGAAATTGAGGGGAATAAGATGTGCTAGGTGGATCACCCTCATGAACATTAATTGATTTGAACATGTTGACTATCTTATCAAGGTAATCCAAATAATTCAATGTGCAATCAAAATAGTTCACAGAAATAGCAAACAAGTTGGAATGGTTACCTTTGACTTCTTATGTTTTAACCTTGGTGAATTAAGGATTTTTAACAAAATTATGATTCACACAAAGGAGGAACCTCGTTTCAAATGTGATTTCAACTCCGGTGCCAACTAGGAACACTCTCTCACCGTGTATGGCCAACTAAACCCAGGACTTCAAAGGGTACAACCTGCCCGGCGTCCGTGAGGGAATCCATGGGTGCGGGGACTTATGGAGGCTTGGTTTAGGAATTTCCAATCCAAAGAGACGGAGTGCTCAATGGAGGGTCCTTCCTTCACCAAGAGGGTGTGTGGAATCCTAGTGTAGAGAGAGGAGGTCTCCCAAACCAATGCAAATGAATGAATGCAGGGTAAACGAACCAACAACAGCAATTTAATCAATCAACAAATATAAGCATGAATCAGCATGAAAAAGCCACCCACGGGAGGGGTCTGTAAACCCACAGGAAAAAGACGCCCTGGCAGGGGTCGCTACCAAGAAACAGACGATAGCGTGGCTGTCGTGAATCGCGGTGAAGGCCCAGAAGCAGTGAAAAACGCGCCTTGGAGTGAGGCGCTATATATAAAAGGACGCCCCTGGGTGAGGGCGTCAAATGTAAACACGCGCCTTGATGTGAGGCGCTAAGCAACAAAAGGACGCCCTTGGGAAGGGCGTGAATTCACAGAAAGCAGGAGATGTGATGGAAGACGCCCTGGCAGAAGGCGTTACACATAAAGAAGACGCCCTGGATCAGGGCGTTAAAATAAAACGCGCCTCTGTCTAAGGCGTTAATTTCCTCTATTTCCAGAAAAGCCCCACGGCCGGAAATATCAAACACTCACAGTCACGAGCAATCAACAAACATAGATATAAGCATGCTCATCAAAAAAAAAATTTGAATAAGTGGAAATTCTAAAAGACCTATCAAACTGACAGATCACATGGGGAGAGTGCAATGCACAGTGGAGGGTGCCCGTGGGGCACAAAAAGGAGACGCACCGTGGGTGCAAAAGGGGAGATGGCACACGTGGGTGCCCAAGGGGAAAGGGTAATCAAAAGAAAAACGAAAGGGGTCCCACCGTGATCGCCAATTTGTAGATCCTAAGAAATCCACTTAGAACAATTATAAAAATAAAAGAATAAGCATGCACGAGGTGCAAATATGGAGTTGTGATCGCCAGAGACGCGAGGGCCTCAAAGAATATAATCAATAATAAACATGGAGGGATCGCGAAAAATACCTTTAAAAGCGCGGGGATTGTGAGTGCTCCTTTCTCTTCTAGATCGGTCGGCCGATGAAGAGAGTTCTTCTCGATTTGATTACCCTTGCATAACAATCAAAGACAAACACCAATAAAAGATTGGAATTAGAAATATAGTGAGTGTAGCATCAAATCCTTAATAAAAATATGAGCATGAAAGTATATGCAAGAACACACCTTAAGGGTGGTTGCCCTTAAACCCCTATGCAAAAAGGGTGGAAATATATGATGAATGATATGCAAAGATGATGTAAAATAGATAAAAGATGTATGCAAGAGTGCACTGTAGGGAAGTCTCAACGTGGTTGAGAGATTTGATAAAAAGAAGAAATATGATGCATGCGATTAATGTAGATGAAAGAAAGAAACCAGATAAACATAGAGGAAATAAAAAGCCTGGGCAATTCTCTTGGCTTTGATGTTCGACGGGAAGAAGTCCCCTTCAGATGAAGACGTTGACGTGTAGGGGCTCCTCGGCCGAAAAACAAAAGAAGAACAGAAGAAGCACGGCCCCCTGTAAAAGAAGAAGAAGAAGAAGCCACAGAGAAAACAGGAGAAGAAGCCTCGGAAGAAAAGAGGGGGGAGAACCCGTATAACAGAACCGAAGGGCTCTATTAATAGGGCAGAATCAAATAAGATAGAAAGATAAGAATAGGCAAGAGTCCAACACGGGAAAGATAATAATGGGCAATGACCAAACAAAGCAGGGACTCTCTGGGAAAGTGCTGCGTTTGTTTAGAACACGAAAGTTGAAACACGACTTGGACAAGGGCGTCAATTCAAGAATTGACGACCTACAAAAGGGCGTTAATTAAAAACACGACTGGTACAAGGGCGTCACTTCCTGGATCATTTGTAGAAATAAATATTTCTTTTATTTGAAAATTGTGAAACACGCCTGAGTCAAAGGCGTTAATTAAAAACGCGCCCTACCGAAGGACGTTAATTCAAAATATTCAAAACAAGGCTATTTTTCATTTTCAATATTATTTTTCCATTTTTTAGGTGGAGGTGCATCACATTGTGCTGATTCCAATGACTATTTTTGCGTATTTTCCTGACACCCGGAAGGCCACCAAATCACCTCTCAAAGGGGGTTAAAAATAATATTAAAATATTCAATTTGAAAGCGACGCCCTCACATATGTCGTTAATTTTAATTTTTTTATTTTTTATTTTATTAAAAATTAAAATAACGTCTCTTGTTAAGTCGTTAATTCTTAAAAAATTCCGAAAAATCCTCAGAAAAATCCAGAAAAATAAGAAAAGGAGAGGAATTGACGCCTAATTGAAATGGCGTCAATTTTTCAAGAAACGCCCAAGGCTAAGCCGCTATTTAAAAGACGCCCCACGTCAAGTCGTTAATTCTGGAAAATTCATAAAAATAGAGAAAAATGCCTAGAAAATCCAGAAAAATCCAAGCAAATAGGAAAAAATAAGAAAAGGGAGAAAAAGGGAGAAATCCAAGAAAAGTGAGAAAAACCACTCAAACAAAGTTAATTTGAGGGTCAAATTGGGGCATTACAAGGTAATATGAGATGTACTCACAGTAACGTCGATTTTGGCGTGTCTACAGCTACGTTCTTGAGAAAACCTACCTGATGAATGGTCTGGTGAAGGTACTGTATAGAATATGATACTCTGTTGGAAACAGAGTCTCCTGCGATCTATGCAACTGCTATTCTCTAGCAGTGAGGGTGGTAGTAGACTAGAAGTAACTTCTCCTCTGTTCCGGACGTAGAGAAAGAACACAGCTCTCCCTCCCTTTTCTTTTAAACTGAAGAAGATGGAAGACGATGATGAACCCTACGTTCTTCGGCAAGACGTTGCAGACAACCTGCATAAGGAGGATGAAGAACTATTAACGTTCTTCAAAACAGATTTGAAAGAGAATTAAGAAGGAAATCCTTACCACCAAGAGAAAAGAACCTCCTTCTGTAATTCACGCTCGGAACAGCACCAGCAAGAGGAAAAACCCTAAGGTTGGCTCGATGGAAGAGTATTTATAGGGTTTTTTGGAACCCAATAGAGTTAGAATTTGATTGGAAACACAAGTTTTCATGATAGAGTCCTTGCTATAATCAATCGAACTCGTAGTAATCTAGAAACTTGCTCTGGATAGTCTCCTGGTTCGAACGAAACTCGAACGGAACACAAATGGAATTAACGCCTTACGTTAGGGCGTTAATTTAAATTGACGCCTTGGTTAATGTCATTTCTTACGTAAAACACGTCCATGTGGAGGGCGTCACGTTTACTTGCCATTTTTATTATTTTGGCCATTTGGGAATTGACGACATCTACTGTGGGCATCCTTTCTGGAATTCGCGCCTTGTATAAGGGCGTTTATTTTTTGAAGTAGCGCCTTGAATCAAGGCGTTATTTACATTTTGGTTTATTATTCACTTCTTTAAATCTTTTAATCTTATTTTGATCAATTGGGGTTTTTATTTCCTTTTATTTTTACCAGGGTTGCTACACCCTCCCCCACTTAAAAGAATTTGGTCCCCAAATTCAATCGCATATATTTATATATATATGGAGAGTGTAGAGTTATATACCTTTTTAGAATAAGTTCGGGAATCGTTTCCTCATATACTTCTCAGTCTCCCATGTGGCTTCGCGTTCTGAACATTTATTCCATTGCACCTTTAACATGGGGATAACTTTATTCCTTAATGTTCGTACCTCGCAATCAAGGATCTTCATGGGCTTTTGTTCATAAGTGAGATCCTTTTGAATCACCAGGTCTCCATGATCAATGATATGTGACGGATCATGCACATATTTCTTCAACATTGATATATGGAATACATTATGAACTTCAGACAATTGAGGAGGCAATGCGATGCGATAAGCAACCTCGCCAACTCTTTCCAGTATCTCAAAAGGTCCAATAAATCTTGGTGTAAGCTTGCCCTTAACACCAAATCTCCTTATTCCACGTCCAGGTGATATCTTGAGAAAGACGTGATCTCCGACTTGGAATTCAAGATTTCTTCTTCTTGTATCAGCATAAGTCTTTTGTCTAGACTGAGCTACTTGCAGTCTTTCTCTAATCAACTGTATCTTCTCGGTGATATCCCTTACCATATCTGGACCTAATAGTTGTTTCTCTCCAACTTCGTCCCAGCATAAGGGTGATCGGCAACTCCTTCCGTATAAGGCTTCGAAAGGTGCCATTTGTATACTTGCCTGGTAGCTATTATTGTATGCAAATTCAACTAGAGGCAAGTGATCATGCCAGCTTCCTCCAAAATCAATGATGCAAGCCCTGAGTATATCCTCAACCACCTGATTAGTTCTCTCGGTTTGACCATCCGTTTGAGGATGAAAAGCTGTACTAAAATTAAGTCTCGATCCCAACGAATGTTGTAATCCTTTTCAAAAATGTGAAGTAAAACGGGGATCTCTGTCAGACACAATCGAGACAGGAATGCCATGTTATCTGACTATCTCTTTTATGTATAATGCAGCCAGAACATCAACTGACCATCGACTCTTGATTGGCAAGAAGTGTGCTGATTTGGTCAATCGATCAATGATAACCCATATTCCATCATATCCTCCTTTTGATTTAGTTAGACCCATGATGAAATCCATACCAATATCCTCCCACTTCCATTTGGGAATATCCAGAGGATGTAGCTTTCCGGCAGGCTTCTGGTGTTCAGCCTTAACTTGTTGGCAGGTGAGACAGCGAGACACAAAGTCCGCGACTTCTCTCTTCATATTAGGCCACCAGAAAGTCCTTTTTAAATCTTGGTACATCTTAGTAGATCCTGGATGAATTGTGTACCTTGATCTGTGAGCTTCATCTAAGATCTTCTTCTTTAATTCTGGACAATCCGGTATACAAGTTCTATTTTGGAATAACAACCTTCCATCTGAAGCTAGTTGGAACACAGATTGTCCTTCTAGTTTGCCCTTGATTTCTACTAATACTGGATCACTACCTTGAAGTCCTTGTATTTCGGGTAGCAAATCTGACTGTATGCTCATATGGGATAAGGTGACACATCTACTGTCCTTGTCCATGCTTATATTAAGTCTAGTAAATTGTTCTAGCAACTTCCACTCCTGAATCATATAATTGGCTAATAATGCTCTCGGCTTTCGACTAAGGGCATCAGCTACAGGATTACCCTTTTCATGATGATATTGTATAGTAAAGTCGAAGTCCTTAAGATATTCTAGCCAACGTCTTTGCCTCATATTCAATTCCCTCTGAGAGAAGAGATACTTAAGACTTTTATGGTCAGAGTATACAAGAAACTGCACTCCATAAAGATAATGTCTCCATATCTTTAGTGCAAATACGATTGCAGCCAATTCTAGATCATGAACTGGGTAGTTCTCCTCGTGCTTCTTCAATTGACGGGAAGAGTAGGCTATAACCTTCCCTTGTTGCATTAAAACACATCCGAGGCCAATGCCAGATGCATCGGTGTACACTTTGAACTTTTCTCCTTCAATTGGTAGAGCTAAGACTGGGGCAGTAGTCAAATGATCCTTGAGAGCTTGGAAGCTTCGTTCACAATCCTCGCTCCATTCATAGCGTATCTCCTTGCGAGTTAGCCTAGTGAGTGGTACGGCTATCTTGGAGAAATCCTTGATGAATCGCCGATAGTAGCCCGCAAGACCCAAGAAACTACGGACCTCGCTAGCATTGGTCGGTCTTTCCCAATTCCTTACAGCATCAATCTTTGATGGATCTACGGATAAACTGTCCTTTGATATAACATGCCCCAAGAAAGCTACTTCTCTTAACCAAAATTCACATTTGCTGAGCTTTGCATATAGCTGATTTGTCCTCAATATCTGTAATGCAATCCTTAAATGTTCCTCATGCTCTCCCTTGGTCTTGGAGTAAATCAATATATCAATGAAAATCACCACGAATTGATCTAGATAAGATCTGAATATACTATTCATCAACTGCATAAAGGCAGCAGGGGCATTTGTTAGTCCGAAAGGCATAACAACAAACTCATAATGGCCATACCTACTTCTGAATGCGGTCTTATGAATGTCCTCATCCTTGATCCTTAGTTGGTGATAACCTGACCTGAGATCAATCTTTGAAAAATACTTGGATCCAGATATTTGATCAAATAACTCATCGATTCTTGGCAGTGGATACTTGTTCTTGATAGTGAGATGATTCAACTGTCGATAGTCGATGCATAACCTCATGGATCCATCTTTCTTCTTTACAAATAGCACAGATGCTCCCAACGGGGAAGTGCTTGGTCTAATAAATCCCTTCTTGAGAAGTTCCATCAATTGCTCCTTCAGCTCCTTGAGTTCGGCAGGGGACATCCTATATGGTGCCTTAGAAACTGGTCCAGCACCAGGGACTAAATCGATGGTGAAGGCCACTTCTCTTTGTGGGGGTAATCCAGGCAATTCCTCCAGAAACACGTCCTGAAATTCCTGCACAACAGGGATGTCTTCTAACTTAGTCTCCTTAGTCTCCTTAATGGTGACAAATGCAAGGAAAGATACACATCCTTTCCTTATTAGCTTGCTAGCTCGGAGAGCCGAAATAAGAGGTGACTTGCTCCGACTCTTAGGGCTAGAATAGACTAGTTCTGGAAAGTCCTTGAAAGTAACTGTACTGTTACGGCAATCCACAGTTGCCTGATACCTAGATAACCAATCTTCTCCCAATATGACATCATATTCCTTTAGGTCTAAACATATGAGATTGATAGGAAGATTTCTTCCTTTTACTAAGACTTCACAGTTTTGATAATGGTGAGTAATATCGGTTTCGTTTTCGAGAGGAGTAGATAAAAGTATTTTCATCCATTCCGGTTCCATAGGCAGTGGGTTAGCAAACTTCTTGGAGATAAAAGAATGTGATGCACCCGTATCAAATAAGACATGTGCAGACTTGGAACAAACTTTCAGTGTACCTTCTACTAGTCCGCCTTCATCTTCTTCGGTCTCCTTAATGGCGTGGAGACGAGCATTCTTTGTTACCGGGCGCTTTCTGTCATCGACTTGATCATTGAGTAGGGGACAGTCGGGAATCCGATGATCACGGCTCCCACAACGGAGACACGCTCCAAGTTTCCTCCAACATTCTTCAGCCTTGTGCCCGGCCTTATCACAGTGCTTACATACCACCTTAGCAGGTGTAGTGGTGATGGAGAAAGGTTTGGTCTTTTTGAACTTTTGCTCCTGGGAGGGAATGCCTCCATTACTTGGCCTCTTCTTGAAATTAGGTTTGAAGGTGCCGGAGCTAGTAACATTCTCCTTCTTGTCTTTCCCACGGATCCTATCAGATAGTTCCGTGGCATCTTCTAGTAATTGAGCACGTCGAACCATCTCCGAATAGACTTGTATGTCCATCGGTGCCAGTTGTGTGATATATTGGGGCCTGAGCCCATTAAGGAATCTTCGAGCTTTCATCTTCTCAGTACTAACTAAGTGTTTAGCGTACCGAGACAGCCTAGAGAACTGCGCTTCATATTCAGCCACCGACAAAGATCGTTGCTTAAGTGCGGCGAATTCAGCGGCTTTCTTCTCTTGAACTCGATCTGAGAAATATTTATTGTTGAAATGTTCAACGAACTCCTCCCAAGTAACATGTCCTTGATCTAATGTGGCTTCTACCGCCTCCCACCAGCATCGGGCATCTCTTTCTAATTGAAATGTAGCTAACAGGACCTTCTCTTGGTCCGAGCATTGCATGACTCTAAAAACACGTTCCGACTCTCGGATCTAGTGTTCGGCATCATCTGGATCAGTGGATCCCATGAACTTAGGAGGGTTCATGTTCTTGAAGCTTTGGTGGAGACTTCCAGCTCCATGATGTGCACCTCCTTGTGCCACTTGTTGAAGTGCCTGGGTCATGCCTTGGAGAGTGCGTTGCATGTTACGCCATTGAGCACGTTCGGCAGCCATTGTCCTACAATTATAATAGCTATTAGTATGTGATTGCGTTAAAATGCTTTTAATTCTATGCTGACTTTAGCCCTTGGTTCTACCCAATCTCACTGGTTAGAAGTTCAGACTTATCCTTGGACTTGGGTTTCCTAGAAATTGAATACCCTAGGCTCTGATACCATAAAAACTATCACGCCCCGAGCGTGGAAGATACCCGTAGATGCGTGACGAGTTTATATCAATCATGTCAATTAGAGCAGTAGTGTATTCGACACAAAGACAGAGTGCGCAAATATAAAGATAACCCAATCCATTTATTCCTTTAATAAGAATATGTCTATTACAAACCCTTGCAAATACTAGACTTAATAAAAGAAAGGTACATTTCTGACTCTACAAAAATATAGAGAAGACAGGACGGATGGACGCTTGAATAGCTCTAACTCTTTCACTCTTGACCTTCCCCGTCAGTTTGGGTCTCGTCATCGGACTTACCTGAAAAGTATGGAAACACTGAGTGAGCGAACGCTCAGTAGGAAATTATATCTCAAGAACTAGCAAGGGGTTTAAGTAATTACACTTTCCATGAATGCACTATAGCTATGCATGCTCGCAAAAACGACAAGATAGCAAGAGGATATAATAATAAGATGGCAAGAAGAACTAGTCATGAACTTTCAAGAACTTATCAAGCAGATATCAAGACTTTCAAGCAAGTAGACGCATCATGTCATGATGGAATTTGGCTATTATATTTCAAGTCAAGAAAGTATATATTTACCCTTTCTCGGGCCACGCAAGTCATGTAACATCAAGTCAAGTCAAGATTTATGGAATGTCCAATCAAACTAGTCATGCACTTCGGTACAATGCCAATACCATTATCATTACAACTCCCATGGGCACTAGTACTTTTGGGTGCTCCCCCCAGGACCAGATCGGGCCCTAAATGAGCAGGCATTGATCATGTATTTTGACATCCACTTGGTGTATAGCCAATATGGAGTTTCAAGGATAAAGAACTTGTATGAACTTTAGAGGTAGATAGCATTTCAAGGATTTGAACATGACCATAATGATGATAACAACGGTGTAATCACGAGTATCGATAAAATTAGGAGAAATTGGTTCCCTAACTTGGGTACCATGACAAGTAAGTGCCCGCAAGTAGAAGGTCACTCTTTTAATATAGAATTAAGGTTTACAAGAACATCATAATAATGTTGATATAGAATTGGGGTCCACAAGAACATCTCAATAAAGACATGCTTTCCCCATTTATTTAGATACTTCTCATATTATACACATAGCATATCATGAGGGCCGGTATACCATGTTTCTTATAGAGTGACATGGCAAAAATAGTGTGATAGGTTTTTATGGTACAACCAGCTCAGTCGGCCTTGAGGGAATCCAAGGCTCGAGGAGTCTTATGGAGGTCTCTATGACTAACTCACTAGTCCAAAGGAACGGAATGTCCAATGGAGAGCTTGTATGTCACTGAGAGTTAGGGGGTAAACGATAAAACATCATGAAACATGGGACTATATTCACGGACTGGAATATAGTGCCGATATATATATATATATATATATATATATATAATATACATATGAAACCCTCGGTTAACAATAACAGTGTAAAATAGTATCACAGAAAAATAGCGACTTAATCTAAGTCATTAATCATGGAATTAACGCCTTATACAGGGGCGTTTATTTACAAATTGACGGCTTGTTAAGCAGTCGTCCATTCTGTATTTCTATTTTTGCAGAACTTAGATAATATGGAATTTTAATAAAAACGCGCCCTGGAGAGGGGCGTTACTTTTCAATTAGCGCCATGTTCTGGGGCGTCAGTTCAATAAGAGACGGCCTTCCTCAGGTCGTTAATTCAAGATGTTCCAGGATTAATAGGAATAGGGGTAATTTCAAGGATAATAAAATTTCAGAAAAAGGAATCACACTGTCAGGAAGAGAAAAATAGCAGGATTCGACAACTATGATCATGCATTAAATTAGAATCATGTTTTGATAAACATAAAAGTTTTAAACATGGGTAATTTAATAACTAGATGAAATTGACGACTTAATGCAGGACGTCAAAACTGGGATTAGCGACCTGGGCATGGTCATTTCTTTAAATTAGCGCCCTTGATAGAGTCGCTTCTTTTAAAATCCACAGAAAAAAAACCCTTTTAAAAACTATAATAAAACTATAGTCATGCATGCCATGATGGTATTATGATGGAATTAAACTACTTTGGGCTACGTTCTTGAGAAAACCTACCTGATGAATGGTCTAGTGAAGGTACTGTATAGAATATGATACTCTGTTGGAAACAGAGTCTCCTGCGATCTATGCAACTGCTATTCTCTAGCAGTGAGGGTGGTAGTAGACTAGAAGTAACTTCTCCTCTGTTCCGAACGTAGAGAAAGAACACAGCTCTCCGTCCCTTTTCTTTTAAACTGAAGAAGATGGAAGACGATGATGAACCCTACGTTCTTCGGCAAGACGTTGCAGACAACCTGCATAAGGAGGATGAATAACTATTAACGTTCTTCAAAACAGATTTGAAAGAGAATTAAGAAGGAAATCCTTACCACCAAGAGAAAAGAACCTCCTTCTGTAATTCATGCTCGGAACAGCACCAGCAAGAGGAAAAACCCTAAGGTTGGCTCGATGGAAGAGTATTTATAGGGTTTTTTGGAACCCAATAGAGTTAGAATTCGATTGGAAACACAAGTTTCCATGATAGAGTCCTTGCTATAATCAATCGAACTCGTAGTAATCTAGAAACTTGCTTTGGATAGTCTCCTGGTTCGAACGAAACTCGAACGGAACACAAATGGAATTAACGCCTTACGTTAGGGCGTTAATTTAAATTGACGCCTTGGTTAATGTCATTTCTTACGTAAAACACGTCCATGTGGAGGGCGTCACGTTTACTTGCCATTTTTATTATTTTGGCCGTTTGGGAATTGACGACATCTGCTGTGGGCGTCCTTTCTGGAATTCGCGTCTTGTATAAGGGCGTTTATTTTTTGAAGTAGCGCCTTGAATCAAGGCGTTATTTACATTTTGATTTATTATTCACTTCTTTAAATCTTTTAATCTTATTTTGATCAATTGGGGTTTTTATTTCCTTTTGTTTTTACCAGGGTTGCTACACGAGCAGACGCAGGCGGGCGCTCTGTCAGGAACAGGCGACAAGGCCATCGCGATCGCGATGGTGACACACTGGACAGCGGTGGCGGGGGCCCTGCTCGCGGCCGCGAGCAGCGACGGACGCGGGAGGCGGGGTAGGCTGCAATGGCCAAAATCGTTTGTATTTGGGCACGGGCGACGATGCCCGTGCCGCGAACTCTCTTTTTTTTTCAACTTCTTTCTCCCTCTCTTCTATCTCTCACCCGAGAGAGCTTCTGCTCTTTCCTTTTTTTCTCTTTTTTTTCTTTCACGAACAGAAATTGGGGAGGGGAGACGATGCAGACGTCGGGGTTGACGGAGGCGCCGTTGTCGGGCTCTGATATCAAATTTGATGCGGTCGACGTTGGAGGAAGGATCGACGGCACTCCGATGGCACGGATAGGATGGGATAGTCGCTGCCTCGCGCAGCTCGGCCTCACGCCGGACGGTCTCACACCGGGCAATCTCTCAAAACTCACAAGAAGCTAAGAGAGAAGGGGGAAAAGCAAGAGGGAGGGCTCTTATGTGATTGCAAAATCTTCATTCATTCATGTATGATAACATAACACCCTAGCCCCCTTTTATATAGGGAGGGATATGACAACTCAGGAGGGTAAATCTGGTTTCACCCGAAACGGCCCACACACACGCGGCCCATTGAGGTTTGGACGCGCTAGGCCCAAGCAAGGAACGGACATACATGTTCAGCCCAATAAGAAGATGACCGGCCTAACGAGGCATCGGATTCCACGACGCCGATGAAGCTGGCCCAAGCGCAATTTTCACCGGAGAACACTCCGACGACCGACCGTTGCCCCCCACGACGCCGACCTTGACCCCATAATGGGCGAGCACGCGCCATGAGCGCCGTAAGACTCGCCCAGGGAACAACCGACGCCGGGGCTATCGCCCTCCAACGGGAAACTCCCGCCAACATAGCGGAGGAACGTTACTCTACTAAACGGATCCTTCCCTATCAAGGGATGAGGCCCTCACTCCAGGACAACCCATATAAAAGAGACATTGACAGAAGAGAAGAGCACGGTATATTCTTCTACTAAAAACCCTACGCTACTACGCAAGAGCATACTCCTGTCCCAGAGCTTCCTACTGAGTAGAGAGCAACTCGGCTAGCAACCATCGACGAGAGGGACGTCCTCTCCATCCAGAGAGCTTCTTCCTCCTGTACGGCCTTACCACCTAGTGAGCACTCTCTGAGAGCCCACTGGGAGCGGCGAGCACGCGTACAGAGGATCTACATGCCTCTTGGATCGACGACTATGGCCCCTACTTCTCTCTCACCTTGCTCATCTCTATTGCTCATTAATCCCTTGCTGACTTAAGCATCGCAGGGTTGTCCCGTGGGGTAACACCCGGGACTCCTTCTGACGCCCTTCTTATTTCTCGGTGTGTGCAGGCATCCACGGGCACGAGACGACTTCCCCAACAAATAAATAGAGAAGGTGGTACGTGGCCTAGGAACCATTTTCCTGCCGCTACAACAACCAAACCTTTAACTTCACCTAATTGCTCTTATGCCCTTAGCCTAATAAAATAAAACTCACCAACCTTCTTTTGACTTTGACATAATAAAATAAAATACTTTGACTTGGGTAAAAATAAAATAAGATATGGTGGTTTAATAATACAAATACCATCATATACACAAATACGTATAAATACGTATTTCAGGACGTCGAGTCTTCAAAGGAGTCTCTGAGCCACAAGCTCGGCGCGGTCGGGGCAGCGCGACGTCGGCTCCGAGTAGTGGGTCTGAAAGTGGGCCCGGTGTCCCCACCGGTGTATTGTGCATTTTTTGAGAATCGTGAGGAGTATTTTTCCCTAATTTTGTATTTTTTATTTTTTCTAAATCCCAAAATATTTTCTATTTAAACAACCCTAACCCCCCTCTCTCTCCCTATCTCTCATTCTTTGCCTCTCCCTCACACGTTCTCTCTTTCTCTTCCTCTCTTCTCCGGAGGGCGACGGAGGAAGGCGGGGGTGAGGCGGAAAGGCTCATGGGGTGAGGAGCAACGAGGATGGAGCATGGATCGAGGTGGAGGCACGGCATTTGTCGTTCTCAAGTTCGGGTCGCCGGCGTGGCGTTCGTGAGCCATTTCGCGTGGAGACGGCATCCTCGGCACGGGAAATCTTCGGTGGAGGTACGGGGATGGATCCCTAATCTGTGTACTTCCTTTCCCGTGGTTTTGGTAGCCTGACGTGAGCCGATAGGGTTTATTTCACGTTGAAGGTTAAAAGCATGATTTTAGGGTGAGCGACGGATTATTCAATTGGATCGCGTCTGTCGGGTTTGAATGGCGCCTCTTGGTGGCCCAGAGGCCGGGGAATGGTTTCCCCATGTTTACCCATCACCTGGGGGTGTTTGGGGCATGGAAACGGACCCCTGCGCTGGGTTCGAACGACGTTCTGCCCTTTTCGGTCGACCAACTACGGGGTTCGGTCGACCGTTCGGGCGTTCGCCACGAACTGGGCATTCTACCTAGTTCGGTCGACCGAACTGGTTGGTCGACCAACCCATGTGGGCTGGTCGACTGAAATGCATAGATTCAGCCCGTTTTGGCCCCCGGTCGACCCGGTTGTGACCCATTGGTCGACCTTTGGCCCCGTGGATGTCCCGGACACCCCGTGGGGACCGTGACAGTGTTTTTGGGTGTCCAGAGGTACTATTTTACCTTGATTAGCATGCCTATGGGTTTTAAGGGTCCGGGTGACCCCCTTATGTTCTGGGATTCCGTGTCACACTTGATCGAGTCGCCGTGTACCGGCATGACTGGAGAGGGCTATTCCCGCATGTTGTTTGCTTTCTCGGAAAGTGATTTCCGTGTGGACCATGCATATGGCCTGAGGACTGTGAGTCTCATGACCCAGACTGGGGCTGAAGGGTTTCTTAACTTCCCTTTGGAAAGGGATTAGGTTTGGCGGTCGTGCACTATCTCATAAATTATTTTACCGTGGTTTCTGACCTAGGGATAGGCCAGATTGGCGACATGGAGTTGTCCTGTGCGACGGTTTGGACCTGAGTCCTGTGACTCGAGGGTCGTTGGATTTAGTAGGTCTAGTGGACTACCCAGAGTCCGGTGGCATCGTGCCACCCATCTTCCGAGCTAATTATGACGGGCATGTGTGTAGCCTATCCGTATTTCAATGGTTTCCGTCGAGAGTCGTCTGCTTAGTGGCCCCCACTAGTCGTAGCTGACTGGGCACACGTGTGTTGACCCACCTGGGAGTAGGTGGACAGCTAGACCCGAGAGTGAGATGGTTTTTAGGCTGGTTTGCCGTAGGGCCTCCCACTGTAGCGGCTCGAGTCCAGGCATGGCGGAAAACTAGCTAGAGGGCCTGCTGTAGTGCAGTTAGTCAATGTGTGCACACATAGTCGGGGACTTCGGATGCGTGCTGACGAGCATGACCCTGACTAGACCCTGTTGAAGTTAGATGGAAGGCTCTATCACCACAGGATGTGGATCTAGAGGGGGGGTGAATAGATCAACTGGCTATTTAAAAATTAGGCCTAGAATCAAATGCGGAATTAGAAGAACACTAAGCGAACACAGCCAATGCACCGAATGAAACACACAAGATCTGCTGAACAAGCAATCAAACACACGAGAGGCACAAAGACTTTTAGGTGGTTCGGTCAATCCAACCTACGTCCACCCCACATTCAACTCGAATGTGGATTACTGCTGATACACAGCTTCAATCTGCTGGGCTCTACAGCTTGCCAACAACGGCTGGGGCTTACAGCTTATCCCGACCAGAGGAACACCATCTGCAACAGCTGAGCTTCACAGCTTGCTCTGCTGGGCACTACAGCTTAGCCGACCAGAGGAACACCTTTGCAACACCGCTGCCTCACAGCTTGACACCGCTGACTAACAGCTTGATCGAACAAGAGTTTTCAAAGGAAAATAACAAAGACTGAAAACAAACAAAACACACAATCGAATGGAAGAAAACCAAAGCGACTGTAGCAACATCAGCTCTGGTAACTGGACCAAGAGGCTGATTCACAAGCTCTCATAATAACTCTCTCAACTCATCTCTCTTTTTCTTCTTCTCTGTTTGTTCTTCCTCTCACAGTGGATCTCGGTGGCTGCTGCTTCAGGCTGGATGTATAGACTTCGCCAACTTCAATCAGCCTTTACAGAAGATGAAGACTGCTATATATAACAGCAGCAGGTGGATAAGGGCGCATGGCTTCCACGTTTTCCCGCCCAAGGAATTCTCCAGATTCGAGGTGCTTCCATTTACGTGGCAGCATCTGGTCACCTCGTCCTCCGGGGATCACGAGCCATGTTAGCAATCTCAGTAGAGAATCCCTGTCAGACAGAGTATCGGATGATCATATTAAATAACAACTCTGTATAGACTTATCAGATGAACTGCGTTGTATAGACTTCATATAAGTGAAAGCGATGTACAGACTTGCTGTATGAAGCAACCGCCGTACAGACTTAGGTGATATGAAGACTGTCAATGTATAGACTAAGTGAAGATCAATGCAATGTACAGACTTCGCAAATGAAGATGCAATGTGTAGACTTCATGAATGAAGATGCAATGTGTAGACTTCACAAATGAAGATGCAATGTGTAGACTTCGATGAGAAGATGCAATGTGTAGACTTCAGTGAGACTCAAATGAAGACAGACGATGTATAGACTTCAGAACTGATGCACGATGTACATACTTCATGAGACTTGAATGAAGACAAGCGATGTATAGACTTCACGACTAATGAATGCAATGTACAGACTTTGCAAGATGTGAAGGAGTTGAGTGTATAGACTTTCTAAAAGAGCGTCTGTATAGACTTGAAGCAATGGAAAACATCGACTGTATAGACTTTGAACTGCAACGTAGGTAAGGGCATCGATGTATAGACTTCAAAGTTGAACGTAGGTAAATAACCCAATGTGCAGACTTTGAATTGCAACGAAGAAACAGATGCCAATGTACAGACTTTGGCAAACAACGATGTACAGACTTGGCCAAACAGTCCAATGTATAGACTTGAGGCATGGAGGCCAATGTACAGACTTTATCTCGTGCAAGCTACAGTGAATGAATGTGTAGACTTCGAACTCTTGGGCTCTGCATAGACTTTGCAGTCAACAGGCGATGTATAGACTTTGGAGTCTTAGACCAATGTACAGACTTTGTAAACCAGAAGCCTGTATAGACTTGGAAGATCAAGATGCTAAGGAAGACAGTCCACTGTACAGACTTAGATGCCATTGACAAATGCATGCTACAGTCCAATGTATGGACTTACATGAGACGCTCATTGAGACGCTCAATGTACATACTTCGCCTGACACTGTCCAATGTACAGACTTTGCCTTAGACTCTAAATGAGACGGACAGTGTATAGACTTAGCCAATGTAATGAGTTGATGCTTCAGTGTATGTCAATGCAATGAGTTGACGCAGTCCAATGTACAGACTTTCAAGCCTGAAGGCCAATGTGTGGACTTGCACAGTAGCTTCAAAGTATAGACTTGATATGTGTGCTTCGGCTGTACAGACTTCACTCTAGCAGGTAATGTAGCAATGTATATACTTTGGTCTTGAACGTGCAGTGTATAGACTATGCAATGCACTGTGGATGTATGGACTTTGCAACGATGGGCAATGTGTAGACTATGCACAGACAGATGAGTCGAATCATGAGAACAGGGGGTCGACCCATAACAATGTATAAACTTTGACGCCTGCATGCTATGCAATGTACACACTTGGTGACTTCGCATGTTGTGCAATGTGTAGGCTTGAAGTTTCACATGCAGTGCAGTGTGTAAACTTTGAAATGCCTGTAGCTGTGCAATGTGCAACCAGTGTATGGACTTGTCGTGCCTACACAGGGCATTGTACATACTTGCTACCTGATGCTAATGTGTAGACTTTGATGTCCAACAGTGATGTATAGACTTTGAGACTTTGAGTGTGTGTTCAGTGTGAAAATAAGATAAAATGCATAGAACACACAGACAATCTGATAAAAGGAATTTCATCAAAACATAAACAGTGTTGCCAATCAATCAAAACAATGTGTTGCCATATGAAGTAAAGTTACATGTCAACACCATCAACACAGAGGAGTCACAAAAATCTCCCTCTTTTTGATGATGGCAACCCCCTATCATATAGAGTAGCAACATCCTGTCATATAGATGTAATTTTTGATGAACGACATGATTTGTTATTCAGATTGTTATGCAGATGCATGTAGATGCTATGAATGACATGCTGCATGCTACAAAATGTAAGCAACTCCCTGCTAACAAAATTTCCCCCTTTGCCATACCATGATGCAGATGCATACACTCCCCCTGAATCAGAATTCTCAATTCAGAATTCTCCCCCTGAACTGAAGGAATGAATTCAGACAATATTCTCCCCCTTTGCCATCAACAAATAGGAGGGAAAGTGAGTGCAAGGGAAGGAAAAAGAAAGTTCAACTGATTGGCATTCTTAGCAAGTAGTTCAGAAATTAAGCAACTAAAGCACAGAACCTTCAGTCATATGAACTGAGAAACGGCTTAGAAATTGAATTTCTGGTTTAAAGGTTATAAAAATGAGAGTTCATGCACTACATTCATTGGATAAGGTTGATGTGCATGATAAAACAATAAACCAGAGTCATATTTACATGAGAGATTCAGTTTCAGAATATCTTACTTTCATAGACTCAGTAAAATGTGTTAAGAGAAACCATGTCATGTATTGAAATTAAACAATTGACATCCATGAAATTTCTTTGAAGTAACAGCATTTTCAGTATTATTTCATTTAGTGCATTCAGGTACCAAAAGTCTTTTTGCGTAAGGGTATACGTTTATCAGACGCCAATACCCCTAGATACTCAACATGATGGACCATCTTGCCTATGATCAAACTCAATAGAATTGATTTACACCTTTTTGTATGAGGGTACACGTTTATTAGTCGCCAGTTACCCCCAGGTACTTAGTGAAAACAACCTACTGTTTTGATCATTTTATACAGAGATAGCTGATACACCTCATGACATGAGTGGTGTCCACTTCTTTGATGGATTACTCAGTTTCTCAGTGATTTACCAGTCATTGCTCTGTCAATGCTATTTTTTTTTCAAATAATTTTCAATGTTTTTCAATATCTTTCTTAGCTGCCCTTTATTTATTTCAGAATGACTTGTTTAAGGACAATACACATATCTAGCTTCTCTAACATGATTTCAGATGAGTTTTCAGATTTTAGATATAATTAGCTTTGTCTGTCATGAAATAAGATAAGGGTTGAGAGGTTTATCAATTTTCAGCATCCTTATTTACGGATTGTAGTCTTTCAACTCTAAAGATTATAAATTTAAACCATTAAGTCAGTCTTTAAGCAATTAAGGTTCTTATAAGAGAAGAAGTCTATTTTCTATTATTTAATATTAGAACTGACTAAAAGATTGCCATACTGTCAGACTTAACTCTAAATTATATGCAATACTCCCCCTGTCTATGTGCATGTGGTTTTGCGAATAGTGACTGAACAAATGATTTTGAAATTCATGCTTATTCAGACCTATTATGCTATATTATGCAAAGAAATGCAGTGCAATACAATCATGCAGAAATATAGACATATCATACATCTAGACATATATTTGCAATGATGATCATGAGTGCAATAAAAATATGAGAGTCATGCATTATCATAAGTCTGTTGCATAATGTTTATTCAATCTATCAACATCAAGTCCAAATCAGAAGTTTATTCAAAGCAGCTCAAAAGTTTTATTCAAGTTAACAAAGAGTTCATTCATTATGCTGAAATTTACACAAGCCAAGTTCTCTTCTAAAAAATTTAAAATTTTCATTTCCAAGTGGCTTAGTAAAGATATCAACAACTTGTTTGTCTGTTTCAATGAAGTCCAGTTTAATTTCCTTTTTGTTCACAGCATCTCTTAGAAAATGATGTTTTATTTCTATGTGCTTAGTCCTAGAATGATGAACATGATTTTTAGCAAGGCATATGGCACTAGTATTATCACATAGAATTGGAATACATTCCAGTTTTATCTGATAATCATCTAGTTGGTGCTTAATCCAAAGTACTTGGACAGCACAATTACCTGCTGCAACATATTCAGCCTCAGCTGTAGACAAGGCTACAGTGTGTTGCTTCTTAGATGCCCAAGATACTAGACAGCCACCAAGGAATTGACAGTAGCCACTAGTACTTTTTCTATCTACTCGACACCCAGCATAATCAGCATCAGTGTAAGCTAGAAGCTCTAACTCACACCTAGCAGGATACCATAATCCTAGCTCTTGGGTGCCTAGCATATATCTAAAAATCATTTTCACTACTTTAAAATAATTTTCTTTAGGACTGGCCTAAAACCTAGCACATAATCCTACAGCGAATTGAATATCAGGCCTAGATGCTGTTAAGTAGAGAAGGGATCCGATCATACCTCTGTATAACTTCTGGTCAAATTGGTTACCTTTAGTGTCTTCATCCAAGCTTGTAGAGGTACCCATTGGAGAAGTTATCTCTTTAAGGTTATCCATCTTGTATTTCTTGAGTAGATCCCTTGTGTACTTGGACTGAGCTATAAACATTCCATCCTTTGTTTGTGTAACCTACAGTCCAAGAAATAATTTGAGCTCACCCATTGAGCTCATTTCAAACTCATTAGTAATTGTTTTAAAAAATTCCTCACACAATTTAGGGTTAGTTGACCCAAAAATGATATCATCCACATAAATCTGTACAATAAGAATTTCAGAATGACTCACCTTTGTAAACAAGGTCTGATCAACTACTCCTCTAGTGAAATTTTGATCAGTGAGGAACTTGCTCAACCTGTCGTACCAAGCTCTGGGAGCTTGCTTAAGACCATAGAGAGCTTTATTTAATTTGTAAACATGATTAGGGAAATCTAGACATTCAAACCCAGGAGGCTGTCTAACATAGACATCCTCATTAATTTCCCCATTCAAGAATGCAGATTTTACATCCATCTGCTGGAGGATTATACCTAGGGAACATGCATAAGCTAATAAAATTCTAACAGCTTCTAATCTGGCTACAGGGGCAAATGACTCTTCAAAGTCAATACCAAACTCCTGGTTGTACCCCTGAGCAATAAGTCTGGCTTTATTTTTAACAATATTCCCTAATTCATCAGATTTATTCCTGAAAACCCACCTAGTCCCTATGACTGTTCCATGATCAGGAGGTGGGACCAAGTGCCACACCTTGTTCCTGTCGAACTGATTAAGCTCCTCATGCATGGCATTAATCCAATGCATATCCTTGAGGGTACAGTCAATGGACTTGGGTTCAATTTGAGAGACAAGAGCATATGCATTTAATTCATCCTGAATTCTAAAGTGACCTCTAGTTCTTCTTCATTTTGCTCTTCTTTATCTTCCTCACCATCAGACTGGTCTGCAGAGTTTTCATCTTTCAAAATGTTCCCATCTTTGTTCCTGCAATAACCATGGTTAGTTTCCATCAAGGTTTCATCAAAGATAATGTGTGGAGATTCTTCAACAATTTTTGAGTTTAAATTGAACACTCTATAAGCCCGAGTGTTTTCAGAATAACCGAGGAAGATTCCTGGTTCACCTTTTGGCTCAAATTTATCAAGGTCCCTCTTGTCATTTATATGTATAAAACATTTACAACCAAAGACCTTGAAGTGGGCGATTGAAGGTTTCTTACCTCTCAAAATCTCATAAGGGGTTTTCTGGGTGGAAGGTCTTACCATTGCCCTGTTAATTACATAACAGGCTGTGTTGACTGCTTCAGCCCAGAATTTTCTTGGCAGTTGACCTTCAACTAAGAGAGTTCGGCCCATTTCCACTAGAGTTCTGTTCCTCCTCTCGACAACCTGATGAGGGCATCATTCACGATTCCCTCTGGCTCGGGACCTCCCTCCCCTCCGACGAGATCCAGTCCTGAGCTCCATCACTTCACCGCTCGCTGCAGCACCTTGAGGATCATCTTTGAGCACTTGTTACCTTTATTTTGAGTCATTATGATGTAATTTGCTTTTATTTGAGTCTAGTATCTAGGTTACGTGTTTATTTCCCTATGTTTAGTAGTCTTCATGTGGGTTCTGGGCCCGAATCCTTGGGCTTGGCCCACTTCCTCTTTTCCTTCCCCTAGTCTTGTGTCAGTTATCTATTTTGCAAGGACTTATTGTAAATTGGGGATTCCCTATAAATAGGGCCCCAAACCCTCCATTTTGAGCTAATGAATATTTGAGTAAAATTTGCCACAAGAATTGTGCCCCCCTCTCTCTAGCTCTCTCTCTCTCTCTCACTAGCTCTCTCTCTTCCTCTCTCTCTAGGGGGCGAACCCCACTCTCTCTCTTCTCCCCTCCCTTGGGCGAACCTGGCTCTTCACCTCCCCTCCCCCTTGCCACCTCAGCTGCCACCTCAACCCTCCACCCCTTCATCTTCCCAAGGCCCATAACTCCCTTCAATACCTCCTCCACCCTAGGCAACCCTTCCCATTCCCCATACAACTTCTCAACCTCCAAGGCAACCTTCCCTCTTCCCCAAGCAACCATTCCACTCCCCCACACATCCATTCATATCCCCAGGGCCATCAAACCCCTATCCCACCACAACTTGCGCACCAACCCTCCCCATCTATTCACCCCCTTGCCTTGGCCGACCCCTCCATCCCCCTCTCATAGCTGCGACCCTCACCCCTCCCCTCCACCCTCTTGGAACTCCACATCCCCTGCTCCACCCCACTCATCGTCCCCAAACATCCCACTCCCATCTACCATCACCACCAGCCTTCCCACCATTGCTAAATCTCCATTCCCTTTAGCCTAGCTCCACCACCATCCCTTTCATTTGGCCAAGTCTGCAGGTAGCAGAAGAAGGTTCGACTTGCAGAAGCCACCCCGGATTCATACGGCGACATCTGAAGGCGTAACATACCAATCTGGAAAGGTCGTCCAGTTAGCTTTGCAGGCGAGGTGACCTCATCCCATTCCGAGTTCGGGGCCGTCCGAGAGAGCCATTCTCCCCTGACTGCGCTGGACCCCCCTGAAGAGTACCTGAATTGGATTTGAAGCTGTACCCCGACGAACCACGGAATAATTCGGCCTCAAGTCCTTCTACAAAGTTCTTCATCCTCCAGTCTTCGGTCAGGATCAAGAAGCAGAACTGCATTCGGTGCACGGAGGCCAAAGTTCCCTTTTTTCTCCCTCGACTGGTCGGGTCTGCCTCCCACAGCCTGCAGCGACTGACCTTCACTCTTCTGAATCTCCCCGTCTCCTCCGATGTCAGACGGCTGCCCCGTAAGCTTTGCTGCATAGAGGGTTCGTCCACGGACCCAGAAACCTCGGCGGTTCATGATTCGGAGTCCGGGAGCCATCGGGACAACTTCTGCATCCTGCTGCATCAGATTAGTAGCTGCCAGTCCCAGATCCTGCCGCCCTGTTCGAACCCCCGCCGTGGCCAGTGACGACATCATAAGAAATCTGTAAAATTCTGGGAAGTCCAGGTTCATTGTCCGAAGAGAACCCCCCTGGTCTCGTCATCGGTAAAATTCCTTATCGGAATCTACAGCCGCGACACCGACTGACTGTCATCTTCCATAGCAAGCAGGGTTATCCGGCAGCGGCCTCCTCTCGGACTTATCGGCGACTCTCCCTTCCCCGCCGGGCTGGCTTAACGCCCCTCCCTATGTGGAGGTAGTGTTTGTTTGTAACAGCAAAACCCCCACCCCAAGTCCACCCTCCTGTGTGAGGCGTAGTGATTGTAATTGTTTAAAACAGGTCAAGCTTCATCGGCGCAGTGTGCGGGGAAATCCACACTTCCCCGCTCGCCCTCGTCTCTGAACGGGGTTGGTTTCTTCAAACCAACCAGGTGAACTCTTACCCTTGCTCATTACTCCTGTTCATTTCATATCTGTAAAACTTATCTGCTGGCCGGTGAGAGAGTGCCCGACCCCGAAGCCACCAACCCTTGTGTGGTCACCGTGGATGATAGTGAGCGAGTGACCTAGTGCCCCCAAGGCACCCGGCCGCCCTTTTTTGTGGGGTTCATATCCTCGGGAGGGACAACCTTAGCGGTGCTGGTCCTCTAGCCAGCCAGGGGCTTTCTCCACTGCCTCGACTCGGCATCCCCGAGTCACCACGGGAAACGGGTGTGCGCGGTGTGACAGCGACTTTCAAGTTGCTCCCAACCTTGTTGTTGTGATTGCGAATAAAGTCCAAGGGTCATTTCACTTGCTGCATATTCGTGTCACATCAAGTGGTATCAGAGCAAGTTTTAGACTTGTCTCTACAAACCTAGGTCCTAGGGCAATTGCATTACCATCCCGTGTCGGTCGCCTTGTCTTTGTGCATGTCCACCCGTAGGGGTACCATATACCGGACCGATCCTTCTACTTCCGATCCGCCCATGGATTCCAATTTCCAAGGCAACCAAAACATCCCTAGGGAAGCTCCCCAAGCTCCTACGGATCGACTTGAGGCTGCCATTCAAGCCCTCACGGAGCAAATGAATGGTTTTTCCACCCGATTAGAGAGATTAGAAGAAGCTAGGGCCCCACCTAGGAATCATGTCCAAAGGGCTCTTCCTCCGTGGGTTGAACATCAGAGGGAAGACCTAAAGAATGTGTGGTATCGTGAGCAAGAGAGAGCTCCACAACCTCGGTACCAAGAGAGGCGACCACGAGAGGATCCGGATGACTTCCTCTTAAGAATGATTAAGGTAGATACTCCGAATTTTGATGGGTCCCATAACCCAAGTGCCTATGAAGAATGGGAGCATGGCATGGACCAATACTTTGATTGGTACCTAATGTCCGAGGAGAGAAAGGTTAGGTTGGCCAAGATGCACCTTCTCAAACTAGCCAAGACATATTTGTTAAAGGTAGAGAGTCAAAGGAGGATTAGGCGGGAGGAACCCATTGACACTTGGCTTGACATGAAAACCCAACTCAGAAGCAAATACCTTCCCAATTCCTATAGCCAACTCCTCCTTGACGAGTGGCAAAGCCTTACCCAAGAGGGAAAGACCGTGGAAGAGTATATAGAAAAGTTTGACTCATACCTCTTAAGGTGTGGTGTCGTCGAAGAGCCAGCCGTCACTTTATCCCGGTTTAGGAATGGTCTCCTTCCCCACATCAAACGGGAACTTTTCATGAGGGAAGCTCATAGCCTTGAGGTCGCCTATCAAATAGCCCGGGATGTAGAAAGGTTTTCTAGGAACCCGAGGTTTGCCCCCCCTAAGGGCCCGGGACCCCGACCCAACCTCCCTCCCCTGTTGAGAACACCTCCTCCCAGTGGGGGAACCCCCACTCGGCCCTACCCCCAGCCAACCAATCCTACCCCCACAAAGGCCACTCCATCCAACCCTCCTCCCCGAAGGGAGGAAGCCTCCAAAGGGAAGACCCCAGGGAGTAGTACGGTTAAGTGTTTTCAGTGCCATGGTTATGGCCACATAGCCTCCCAATGCCCTTCCAAGGGGTTGTCGAGCCTTGTTATTGAGGGCGGACCTACCACATCCCAGGAAACCCATGAGAACACTATTGAGGAACACGAGGCTGCTTTAGGGTGGGAAGAGGAATACGAGGAACAATTCTTTGAGGAAGGTGTAGAAGATGACCCCCACTCCACCCACCTAGGGGTGATAAGGTGCACCCTTACCCAACCTCAAGAGGACGACTGGCGGAGGACTTCCATTTTTCACACCTTCATCAAAATCAGGAACCATGTTAGGAAGGTCATCCTAGACAACGGAAGTTGTGTCAACGCCGTGTCCCCGGACACCGTCAAGCTCCTAGGGCTTACCCTAACACCCCACCCCAAACCATATCAGGTATCATGGATAAACAACCATTCCCTACCCGTCAACACATGTTGTCTTATCCCCGTCACCTTTTCATCCTACCAAGGACAAATATGGTGTGACATCATACCTATGGCTGTAGGAAGCATCCTATTAGGGAGACCTTGGATATATGATGTTAATGCTACCATCTATGGGAAAACGAACACATGCACCTTTGAACACGAGGGGAAGACCATTCGCCTCAACCCTTCCCCACCCCGAAAGGAACCACCCTCCAAGGGAACTCTCCCTACACCACTTCAAAGCCCAGGGGTCTCATCACCCCCAACCCAACCAACAAGTCAACCGCCCACCCATGAGAACCCCACCAAGGGCCTACACCTCATCACTAGACAAGAACTCGAGGAAGAAGTAGCTCTCGGAACACCTATATACGCTGTAGTCATATGCCTCGGGGAACCCACCCCCTCCAACCCTCATCCTGTGGAAATCCACCCTCTCTTAGAAGAATTCAAGGATGTGTTCCCCGAAGAGCTCCCCGATCAACTGCCACCCATGAGGGATGTCCAACATGCTATTGACCTTGTCCCAGGGGCCACCCTCCCAAACCTCCCCCACTATCGCCTCAACCCCACTGAGCATGCTGAATTGAGGAGGCAAGTGGAGGAACTCATTAGAAAAGGCTTCCTCCGTCTCAGCAAAAGTCCTT
Organism: Amorphophallus konjac; assembly: GCA_022559845.1. Lineage (NCBI taxonomy): Eukaryota > Viridiplantae > Streptophyta > Magnoliopsida > Alismatales > Araceae > Amorphophallus > Amorphophallus konjac. Next base: position 114,213,241 of record CM040118.1, read on the forward strand.
GTGCTGTCCCAGCCCTCCTCACACCTAAGAAAGATGGGACATGGCGAATGTGTGTCGATAGCAGGGCCATCAACAAGATTACCGTCAAATATAGGTTCCCCATACCTAGACTTGACGATATGCTAGACATGTTAGCTGGAGCCACCATTTTTTCCAAAATAGATCTCAAAAGTGGCTACCATCAGGTTAGGATAAGGCCAGGGGATGAATGGAAAACTGCCTTTAAAACCAAAGATGGGCTCTATGAATGGTTAGTAATGCCTTTCGGGCTTTCAAATGCCCCGAGTACCTTCATGCGTCTCATGACGGAAGTCCTTAGACCTTACATAGGAGTCTTCCTAGTGGTCTATTTCGATGACATCCTTATTTACAGTCGGACTAGGGAGGCCCACTTCAACCACCTCAGGCAAGTCTGCACTGTCCTTAGGAAGGAGAGTCTCTATGCCAACCCAGGAAAGTGCCACTTTCTGACAGAGTCCATTACTTTCCTTGGGTATATGGTTTCCACTAAGGGAGTATCCATGGACCCCGAGAAGGTCCGAGCTATCATTGACTGGCCGGAGCCCCGCACCCTCCATGAGGTCAGGAGTTTCCATGGATTGGCCACTTTTTACCGGAGATTCATCTGTGGATTTAGCACAGTCACAGCCCCTATCACCGACTGCCTTAAGAAGGGGACCTTTGTTTGGACCAAGTCGGCCTCTAGGGCCTTCCAAGAACTCAAAGAGAGGATGACCCAAGCCCCTGTATTGTGCCTCCCTGACTTCTCCAAAGTCTTTGAGGTGACTTGTGATGCCTCCGGGGTAGGAATTGGCGGGATCCTCAGCCAAGAGGGACACCCAGTGGCCTACTTTAGTGAGAAGTTGTGTAATGCCAGGATGAAGTACTCTACCTATGACAAGGAATTTTATGCGGTGGTGCAATCCCTCCGCCATTGGAGGCACTACCTCCTGCCCAAGGAATTTGTCATATTCTCCGACCATGAGGCCCTAAAATACCTCAACTCCCAGCAGAAACTGAACGCCCGGCATGCCCGATGGGTCGAGTACATCCAGGCCTACACATTTGTGATCAAACATAAGGCTGGAAGTGAAAACCGTGCTGCTGATGCACTCAGTAGGAGGATCTCCCTGCTAGCTACCATTCGGGTAGAAGTAATAGGGTTCGATCGGGTTAAGGAGGAATACCCAAACTGTCCCAATTTTGGACATGTCCATGCCAACCTAATCACCCACTCACCCCAAGAACACCAGGGTTTTATCCTAGAGGACGGATTCATCTTCAGAGGGCATAGACTTTGCATACCTAGAACTTCACTGCGGGATTTATTAGTCTGGGAATTACATGCAGGAGGCCTGGCTGGGCACTTTGGGGTACACAAAACCATTGCCTTGGTTGAAGGACAGTTCTATTGGCCCAGTCTCAAAAGGGATGTGGCCAAAATTGTGGGGCAATGTCGCACATGTGCGACTGCTAAGCAAGTCAGACAGAACACAGGCCTATACACCCCCCTACCCGTCCCGGATCGGCCATGGCAGGACCTAAGCATGGATTTCGTGTTAGGGCTACCTCGGACCCAGAGGAAACATGACTCCATCTTTGTTGTAGTGGACAGATTCTCAAAAATGGCCCACTTCATTCCCTGTTCTAAAACCTCTGACGCCTCCCATGTGGCCCGTCTGTTCTTTGATGAGGTGGTCCGCCTCCACGGCCTGCCCAAAACCATCATTTCAGATAGGGACGTCAAATTCACCAGCTACTTTTGGAAGACCCTCTGGCATCTAATGGGGACCCTGCTTAAATTTTCCACGGCCTATCACCCTCAAACCGATGGCCAGACCGAAGTTGTCAATCGGAGCCTAGGGAATCTCCTGCGGTGCCTTGTTGAGGACCGCCCTGGAAATTGGGATCTCATTCTGCCTCAAGCCGAGTTTGCATACAATAATTCCACCAATAGGTCCATAGGCATGAGTCCTTTCAAAGCTATGCATGGTTACAAACCCAGGAAGCCAACAGATCTCATTCCCCTGCCCCCTCATGCTAGGGTATCCATCACTGCTGAGTCTTTTGCACAACACCTTAGAGAGTTACATGAGAATATTCACAAAAACATCAACAAGAGCAATGAGATTTACAAGAAGTCAGCTGATTCCCACCGCCGCCACCAAGAGTTCCAAACTGGTGATTTTGTGATGGTGAGAACTGAGAGGCTATTCCCTAAGAATACCTCAAAGTTGAGGTCTCGTGGAGCCGGCCCCTTCCAGGTACTAAGATGACTTGGCACCAATGCTTATGTGTTGGACCACCCTGAAGAATACGGAGTAAGTCTCACATTCAATGTGGCTGACCTGGTACCCTACAAGGGCCCCACGGTGACACCCAGTGAGGAGATCCAACCTACTCCACCCCTTGAGAGCGCCCCCACACCTCAGAGAGCTCCACCCAACTTGAGAAACCAGAGTGATCAAGTGGAGCGGATATTAGATGAACAGGTCACCAATACACGGAGCAAGGCGTATGAGCGATACCTGGTCAGGTGGAAGGGACGGCCCCCTTCGGATGACGCCTGGGTGAGTCGGGAGGACCTCCAGCGGTTGGACCCCGACCTCTTGGAGCAGTATCACAGCAGGGAGGACCTCTACTCGACAGAGTCGAGCTCTTCGCGGCCCGGGGGAATTGATGAGGGCATCATTCATGATTCCCTCTGGCTCGGGACCTCCCTCCCCTCCGACGAGATCCAGTCTTGAGCTCCATCACTTCACCGCTCGCTGCAGCACCTTGAGGATCATCTTTGAGCACTTGTTACCTTTATTTTGAGTCATTATGATGTAATTTGCTTTTATTTGAGTTCAGTATCTAGGTTACGTGTTTATTTCCCTATGTTTAGTAGTCTTCATGTGGGTTCTGGGCCCGAATCCTTGGGCTTGGCCCACTTCCTCTTTTCCTTCCCCTAGTCTTGTGTCAGTTATCTATTTTGCAAGGACTTATTGTAAATTGGGGATTCCCTATAAATAGGGCCCCAAACCCTCCATTTTGAGCTAATGAATATTTGAGTAAAATTTTCCACAAGAATTGTGCCCCCCTCTCTCTAGCTCTCTCTCTCTCTCTCACTAGCTCTCTCTCTTCCTCTCTCTCTAGGGGGCGAACCCCACTCTCTCTCTTCTCCCCTCCCTTGGGAGAACCTGGCCCTTCACCTCCCCTCCCCCTTGCCACCTCAGCTGCCACCTCAACCCTCCACCCCTTCATCTTCCCAAGGCCCATAACTCCCTTCAATACCTCCTCCACCCTAGGCAACCCTTCCCATTCCCCATACAACTTCTCAACCTCCAAGGCAACCTTCCCTCTTCCCCAAGCAACCATTCCACTCCCCCACACATCCATTCATATCCCCAGGGCCATCAAACCCCTATCCCACCACAACTTGCGCACCAACCCTCCCCATCTATTCACCCCCTTGCCTTGGCCGACCCCTCCATCCCCCTCTCATAGCTGCGACCCTCACCCCTCCCCTCCACCCTCTTGGAACTCCACATCCCCTGATCCACCCCACTCATCATCCTCAAACATCCCACTCCCATCTACCATCACCACCAGCCTTCCCACCATTGCTAAATCTTCATTCCCTTTAGCCTAGCTCCACCACCATCCCTTTCATTTGGCCAAGTCCGCAGGTGGCAGAAGAAGGTTCGACTTGCAGAAGCCACGCTGGATTCATACGGCGACATCTGAAGGCGTAACATACCAATCTGGAAAGTTCGTCCAGTTAGCTTTGCAGGCGAGGTGACCTCATCCCATTCCGAGTTCGGGGCCGTCCAGGAGAACCATTCTCCCCTGACTGCGCTGGACCCCTCTGAAGAGTACCTGAATTGGCTTTGAAGCTGTACCCCGACGAACCACGAAATAATTCGGCCTCAAGTCCTTCTACAAAGTTCTTCGTCCTCCAGTCTTCGGTCAGGATCAAGAAGCAGAACTGCATTCGGCACCCGGAGGCCAAAGTTCCCTTTTTTCTCCCTCGACTGGTTGGGTCTGCCTCCCACAGCCTGCAGCGACCGACCTTCACTCCTCTGAATCTCCCCGTCTCCTCCGACGTCAGACGGCTACCCCATTAGTTTTTATGCACAGAGGGTTCATCCACGGACCCATAAACTCCAGCGGTTCGTGATTCGGAGTCCGGGAGCCATCGGGACAACTTCTGCATCCTGCTGCATCAGATTAGTAGCTGCCAGTCCCAGATCCTGCCGCCCTGTTCGAACCCCCGCCGCGGCCAGTGACGACATCAGAAGAAATCTGTAAAATTCTGGGAAGTCCAGGTTCATTGTCCGAAGAGAACCCCTCTGGTCTCGTCATCGGTAAAATTCCTGATCGGAATCTACAGCCGCGACACCGACTGACTGTCATCTTCCATAGCAAGCAGGGTTATCCGGCAGCGGCCTCCTCTCGGACTTATCGGCGACTCTCCCTTCCCCGCCGGGCTGGCTTAACGCCCCTCCCTGTGTGGAGGTAGTGTTTATTTATAACAGCAAAACCCCCACCCCAAGTCCACCCTCCTGTGTGAGGCGTAGTGATTGTAATCGTTTAAAACAGGTCAAGCTTCATCGGCGCAGTGTGCGGGGAAATCCACACTTCCCCGCTCGCCCTCGTCTCCGAACGGGGTTGGTTTCTTCAAACCAACCAGGTGAACTCTTACCCTTGCTCATTACTCCTGTTCATTTCATATCTGCAAAACTTATCTGCTGGTCGGTGAGAGAGTGCCCGACCCCGGAGCCACCAACCCTTGTGTGGTCACCGTGGATGATAGTGAGCGAGTGATCTAGTGCCCCCAAGGCACCCGGCCGCCCTTGTTTGTGGGCTTCATATCCTCGGGAGGGACAACCTTAGCGGTGCTGGTCCTCTAGCCAGCCAGGGGCTTTCTCCACTGCCTCGACTCGGCATCCCCGAGTCACCACGGGAAACGGGTGTGCGCGGTGTGATGGCGACTTTCAAGTTGCTCCCAACCTTGTTGTTGTGATTGCGAATAAAGTCCAAGGATCATTTCACTTGCTGCATATTCGTGTCACATCACAACCCCATTCTACTCAAGTGTCCTGGGTGAGGATAACTTATGATGAATCCCACTTGACCTGCAAAATTCTTCAAAGTGTGAGTTTTCAAACTCACCTCCATGATCAGTCAAAATATTTTCAATTTTCTGATTTATTCTTATACAGAACTCCTGAAATTCTAAGAATGCATCATTCTTATGTGACAGAAAAAATACCCAAGTATACCTAGAAAAATCATCTACTAAGACAAACCCATACCTCTTCCCTGATAAACTGACAGACCTGGTTGGCCCAAATACGTCCATGTGTATCAGTTCATAAGGTTTAGTTGATAGGTTTTCTGTTCTAGATTTGAATGATTTTCTAGTCAACTTGGACTGAATGCATGCATTACCAAATTTATTTTCCCTTTTAAAAGAGACTTCAGGGAGTCCTCTAACCATGCTATGCTTATTTAGTTTATGCAGAATAGTATAACTCGCATGGCCTAACCTACGATGCCATAAAAATGCTAAATCTTCACTACTGACAGTAAGACATAGGTTAGAATGCTGAATATCATCTAAATCTATCATGTATGTGTTATTTATTCTTCTTCCAGAAAATTTGACAATTTCAGAATCAGGTTCAAAAACCTTGCAGCATTGAGAATCAAATAAGACTTTATGTCCTTTATCACACAACTGGCTGATACTAAGTAAATTATAAGCTAACCCTTCAACCAGCATAACATCATCAATGCATCAGGTAGAACACTTACCTACCTTACCTGATCCAATGATCCTACCCTTTGTGTTGCTTCCAAAGGTGACAAGGCCTCCTAGCTTTTCAGTTAGCATGTAAAACTTGGCCTTATCTCCTGTCATATGCCTGGAGCAGCCACTGTCCAAGTACCACAAGTTGCTCTTGGCTGCCAGGCATACCTGCACACACAATTAGGACAAAGAGTTTGGAACCCAAGTCTAATTGGGCTCCAATGCAGATGAAGTGCAAGTAAAGAAAGAGAGCATGGTTTTCGGAATCCACATTTGTTTGAAGCAGTGCTATTCAGTGGATTTTCTAGATTTCTTTTTGTTTTGCTTTTTCTTGTTGACTTTCTTCTTGTTTGCACCAACAGAGTTATTCACAGAATTGTTGTTATTGTGCCAATGCTTCGGCCAGGTTGCATTCATAAAGTTTTGGCCATAGTAGTTCCTGGGCTGGCTGTGGAAATGTTGGTAATTCCTAGGCATCCGACTACCATACCCATTTTCCCAATTTCTGACTAGGGTCTGTAAAAGTGTGTAGGTTGATGAACATACCCTGTATGCATCCCTTGAGTTCTAGTCCACTCACACCCATTAGGATAGATTGGCTGTGTGGGGTAGTAGGACTGAACTCTAGGTGGATTGAATTTGTTGGGCTGACTTCTGAAAATATTATGTCTTCCCTGCACCCTTGACCCTGCTGACCTATTTATAGGTTTTGGTTGGGTCCTTTTCTGTGATGATGGTGGTGAAGACTTTTTGGCATTGACATGGGGTTTGTTTACCTGACCAGGCTGACCCCTAACCTTGGGTTGAGCACTAGAGCTAGGTTTAGAAGTCCCAATTCTACTAGGCTCACCTACTTTCTGCTTGCCCTTCTCCTCTGCATTTAGCCTTTTCAGATTCAAATTAGTCTTTACAGCATTATTAGAATTCATGTTGATCAGAGGTCCTTTCTCCTTTTGTGCAACAAAGGAAATAGTTTTCATTTCAAAGCTCTTAGTTGCACTAGAGTTGAATCCTAGGCCCTCTCTTCTGAAATTTACCTTTGACCCCAATAATGCATCTAAATTTTCAGATCTTTGGGTCATTTTCTCAATTGTTTTTAGCTTATCCTCATTATCTTTCTGAACTTCATCAATAGATTTTTTCAACTCATTATTCACATTGAGGACAGCTTCATATTTTTCAGAAACAATTTTTATCTCATTTTCATAATTCTGAATTTTCAGTTTCCATGCATCAATTTCATTGTCTAATCTCACATTTTCTTCCTTAGAAATTTTCAGTTCTTTATTGATTTCTTCAAATTCAGAACATGTGAGTTTCAGCTTACTGTTCTTAGTTTCTAAGCAGGCAATTTTATCAGACAATGAAGTATCATTTTGCATGATTTTAATTTTTCTTCGTAGATGCCTGTTTTCTTTTCTGACCTCATCTACTCTATTAGTAAGTTCATCATAAGCAACCATCCAATCAGTAATAGTAAAATTTTCATAGCGAGAGGATACCTCATCAGATTCTTCCTCTCTATCTTCTGAGTTGGTTGCCATGAGACAGATTGGCTTCTCAGCTTCAACTTCACTGTCCGAAGTGACGCTCAAAGATCCCTCGTCCTCATCACTCCAGGTACTCACCATAGCTTTCCCTTTTTTGTGCTTCTTCTTGGACTTGTCCTTGAGATTCTGATTTGTCGGACATTCAGCTTTAAAGTGACCAGCCTTCCTGCATTGATAGCAAACATTAGTCTCAGCTTTCTTTACAGGGTTTGATTTATACCTTGTGTCTCGGCGGCCACTGTTGGGATTTCTTCGACTGAATCTTCTTCCTTCCTTCTTGAGAAATCTCCGAATTCCCTAGTAATCATGGCAATATCAGCATTTGCCACTTCTTCTTCAGACAAGCTCTCTTCAGTTGATGATCCGTTGGGGCTGGATCGACTGGATCTGCTAGCACCAGCCTTAAGAGCTATAGGCTTCCTCTTTCTGTCAGCCTCCTCTATCTTCGGCATATTCATCTCATAAGCCATTAGAGATCCGATCAGCTCATCTGCCTTAGTATTCGTGAGAACTCCACATCCAAGCCCCAAGAGGATAAGCAGATATTCGTGAGAACTCGGTGGGATGCAGAGAGCACTGGATTGCATTGATTGCACTCCAGTTGAGCGTGGACCTTCTAATTTCCTCCTTGGTCCATACATCTTCATTTGGGGACAGCTCGAAAGGTCCCTTGCTAACCACCTTCCAAATTTCATAATCTTTAGCCCTCAAGAATACCTGCATACGGTGCTTCCAGTATGCGTAGTTGGTTCCATCGAAGTATGGGGGCTTGGATGTGGAGTGTCCTTCAACTATCATCCCTCTTCTGTCCATCTATGCTTATCCTCTTCGAGCGGTAAGTCCATGTAGAAGAGTCTAGCTCTGATACCAAATGTTGAAGTTAGATGGAAGGCTCTATCACCATAGGATGTGGATCTAGAGGGGGGGTGAATAGATCAACTGGCTATTTAAAAATTAGGCCTAGAATCAAATGCGGAATTAGAAGAACACTAAGCGAACATAGCCAATGCACCGAATGAAACACACAAGATCTGCTGAACAAGCAATCAAACACACGAGAGGCACAAAGACTTTTAGGTGGTTCGGTCAATCCAACCTACGTCCACCCCACATTCAACTCGAATGTGGATTACTGCTGATACACAGCTTCAATCTGCTGGGCTCTACAGCTTGCCAACAACGGCTGGGGCTTACAGCTTATCCCGACCAGAGGAACACCCTCTGCAACAGCTGAGCTTCACAACTTGCTCTGTTGGGCACTACAGCTTAGCCAACCAGAGGAACACCTCTGCAACACCGCTGCCTCACAGCTTGACACCGCTGACTAACAGCTTGATCGAACAAGAGTTTTCAAAGGAAAATAACAAAGACTGAAAACAAACAAAACACACAATCGAATGGAAGAAAACCAAATCGACTGTAGCAACATCAGCTCTGGTAACTTGACCAAGAGGCTGATTCACAAGCTCTCACAATAACTCTCTCAACTCATCTCTCTTTTTCTTCTTCTCTGTTTGTTCTTCCTCTCACAGTGGATCTCGGTGGCTGCTGCTTCAGGCTGGATGTATAGACTTTGCCAACTTCGATCAGCCTTTATAGAAGATAAAGACTGCTATATATAACAGCAGCAGGTGGATAAGGGCGCGTGGCTTCCACGTTTTCCCGCCCAAGGAATTCTCCAGATTCGAGGTGCTTCCATCCACGTGGCAGCATCTGGTCACGTCGTCCTCCTGGGATCACGAGCCATGTCAGCAATCTCAGTAGAGAATCCCTGTCAGACAGAGTATCGGATGATCAGATTAAATAACAACTCTGTATAGACTTATCAGATGAACTACGTTGTATAGACTTCATATAAGTGAAAGCGATGTACAGACTTGCTGTATGAAGCAACCGCCGTACAGACTTAGGTGATATGAAGACTGTCAATGTATAGACTAAGTGAAGATCAATGCAATGTACAGACTTCGCAAATGAAGATGCAATGTGTAGACTTCATGAATGAAGATGCAATGTGTAGACTTCACAAATGAAGATGCAATGTGTAGACTTCGATGAGAAGATGCAATGTGTAGACTTCAGTGAGACTCAAATGAAGACAGACGATGTATAGACTTCAGAACTGATGCACGATGTACATACTTCATGAGACTCGAATGAAGACAAGCGATGTATAGACTTCACGACTAATGAATGCAATGTACAGACTTTGCAAGATGTGAAGGAGTTGAGTGTATAGACTTTCTAAAAGAGCATCTGTATAGACTTGAAGCAATGGAAAACATCGACTGTATAGACTTTGAACTGCAACGTAGGTAAAGGCATCGATGTATAGACTTCGAAGCTGAACGTAGATAAATAACCCAATGTGCAGACTTTGAATCGCAACGTAGAAACAGATGCCAATGTACAGACTTTGGCAAACAACGATGTACAGACTTGGCCAAATAGTCCAATGTATAGACTTGAGGCATGGAGGCCAATGTATAGACTTTACCTCGTGCAAGCTACAGTGAATGAATGTGTAGACTTCGAACTCTTGAGCTCTGCATAGACTTTGCAGTCAACAGGCGATGTATAGACTTTGGAGTCTGAGACCAATGTACAGACTTTGTAAACCAGAAGCCTGTATAGACTTGGAAGAACAGTCCACTGTACAGACTTAGATGCCATTGACAAATGCATGCTACAGTCTAATGTATGGACTTACATGTGATGCTCATTGAGACGCTCAATGTACATACTTCGCCTGACACTGTCCAATGTACAGACTTTGCCTTAGACTCTAAATGAGACGGACAGTGTATAGACATAGCCAATGTAATGAGTTGATGCTTCAGTGTATGTCAATGCAATGAGTTGACGCAGTCCAATGTACAGACTTTCAAGCCTGAAGGCCAATGTGTGGACTTGCACAGTAGCTTCAAAGTATAGACTTGATATGTGTGCTTCGGCTGTACAGACTTCACTCTAGCAGGTAATGTAGCAATGTATATACTTTGGTCTTGAACGTGCAGTGTATAGACTATGCAATGCACTGTGGATGTATGGACTTTGCAACGATGGGCAATGTGTAGAGTATGCACAGACAGATGAGTCGACTCATGAGAACAGGGGGTCGACCCATAACAATGTATAAACTTTGACGCCTGCATGCTATGCAATGTACACACTTGGTGACTTCGCATGTTGTGCAATGTGCAGGCTTGAAGTTTCACATGCAGTGCAGTGTGTAAACTTTGAAATGCCTGTAGTTGTGCAATGTGCAACCAGTGTATGGACTTGTCGTGCCTACACAGGGCGTTGTACATACTTGCTGCCTGATGCTAATGTGTAGACTTTGATGCCCAACAGCGATGTATAGACTTTGAGACTTTGAGTGTGTGTTCAGTGTGAAAACAAGATAAAATGCATAGAACACACAGACAATCTGATAAAAGGAATTTCATCAAAACATAAACAGTGTTGCCAATCAATCAAAACAATGTGTTGCCATATGAAGTAAAGTTACATGTCAACACCATCAACACAGAGGAGTCACAACAGACCCTTGTTTCGTGGTTGCTTGTATGGTGTCTCAGTCTCTGCCTAGGGCGAGTAGGGAGACACCTGTGGCTGGGACTAAGACGTTAGTGGACGCATCCGGCCTTGCTTCTGGTAGGTAGGTACTCCCGTCACGTGACGAGACTCTCATGACTTGAGTTTCCATTTCCCGTCCGCGAGACGTGATTTTATGAGTAATTCCCATGTATTTTTCGATATAGAGGTTTAGGGTTTCCTGTAAGCGTTACCGAGGGTTTTCCCTAGATGATGTAGGATTCACAAGGTCGAGGTCGTGATTGTGATACCAAGACCGCGTGGTCTTGGGTTGGGCCTTTGTCTGTGAGGACAGGCCTCCACGACAGAGTTGTCGTGGTGTTTCTCCTGGCAACGTAGCCAGAGTTTTCCGCTATTTGGTGGTCCCCCGACTGTGAGATCGGGGTTTGTTTCCAGTGCAGTAGGAGTAGTTTTAGAGCCAAGATTTTATCGGCCACCGTGGTTACTGTTCCTGCTGTTATTGTTGTTCTTTACTGCCGTCATTTTATTGTTGGGGTTCCGCGAGACCCCTACTGAGCCAGTGATAGGAGGCTCACCCCTACTTTTCAGGTGTAGCGATTCCTCCTCGAGGTTTCAGGGTGCAGCGCAGAGGTTCGTAGTTGTCAGCTCGTCGGGCCGAGTGTTCACTCGACATTAGAGTACGTTCTTTTCCCTGTAGACTGTACTTTATTTGGATTGGACTATGTAGTTAGTTTATTTAATTGTTATTATAATTATTGTTTCTACTTTATTTCTTATTTCTATGTACCTCCATCCTTTAGCCCTTCCGAGTCCTCCAGCTCGTGGGCGACAGGCCAAGATTCGAATGGTATCGGGTATTTCTTGGTATCCGGATCTTGGGTCGTTACACTGGGTGCTGAGGTTGTCATATCCCGAGGCGGAAAGCCTATACTGGGAGTCGACATTGTTGGGTCATGGGGGTATAGACCCCGTTGTGGAGCTGGGAAGTCAGATGCCCAAGGTAGAGAGTCTGTGTCAGGGACTGACCTTGATGTGACCTGGGGTCGTGTGCCCAAGCTAGATGTTGGGGAGCCTTGAACTCTGGGTTGAGAACCCATATTGAGCGTCGGTTTAACTGGGACTCGGGACGAGAGGCCCGAGTGAGGCGTTAAGGAGCCTTGAACCTTAGGTAGGAAGCCCGTATCGGATGCAGGCCTGACTAGGACTCAGGGTTGGAAACCCGAGTAAGGTGCTAAGGAGCCGTGGACCCGAGGCAAGGAGCCCGTGTCAGGTGCAGGCTTGCTCGGGGTTGAAAACCTGAGTGAAGTGCTAAGATATTAGCCGAAGTCCGGGGCGCGAGGCTCGTGCTGGAGATCGGCCGAAGCTGGACCCGGGAGCTAACGCTTGTCCGGGCAAGAGACGATCTGGGACCCCTGCGGGGGCTAGTAGTGGAGGCCCCAAGTCTGGTACTCTGGTGGGTCACCGGTGTTGGAGAAGCGTGGGACAAGTTGACCGCATGAGCAGGAAGTGGGATTGGCCGCAAGACAGCCACAAGGACCACTCCTAGAAAGTCAGGCGGTCCGATGATGGGGGCAAAGTCATCGAAAGTGATCGGCGTCGCCAGGTAGCCCACCCGTGCATGGGTGGCGATGACGATGGGTCCATATGTGATGGCCGCCATAGCTGTTGGACTGCTGGTTGCTAGAGAGAGTGACGGTTGAAGAAGGTCATCGGGCACGATCCGATTGTCAGAACGAGAGCTGGAAGCTATAAGGGAATATGTCCTTCCTCTACCTCTCCTGCAAGGATAGGAAAAGGGCACCATGGCTTCAGGGCTGGCACAGGCTTCTCTTTAGCAGAAAGAAGAAAGGCGGGAGACGTCCCACCAGGCGTGCCAACTTTGTTTCCACCGATAAGGGAAACATCGGGGAGAAGTCGGTGACCGTGGCGGGAATGGGAATAAAGTGATAAAGGAAAATAGGGAGTTTATGTTATATCAGGAGTATTCTCCTCTTTCAACCTTATTTTTCTCACGGCAGTACCGTAAACTCGCCTTTTACAGAAAGTCGAGAGGGGTTAACTTGCGCGAGAGGTTTCTGGGAGTGAATAAAGAATAGCAGTGGCATGTGGAAACATAGTGGTTGTTCATTCTGGGTGAATGGAACCAAGGTAACTGGGTAACTGGGTAGGGCCAGTCGATCTATCGATAATCACCTATGGAACCAAGTGTTGACGGGGGAAGCGTCGCTAGGACGCGGCACGCGGGCACGAGGGTATCGGGCGACACGTGGAGAGAAGGGTGGTTCCACAGGTACACGTGTGCAGGAGATTACCAGGATTCGTGTACGGGATGTCTTTCCCCACCGACCACAAGCAATCGGTGTTTATTTTACATCGGATTGAATTCGAACATGTTTGTTCTGTGCTGAAGGAGAGTCGGGATATTTCTGAAGCCATGGATAGAGGACCAAGTATACCCTGCAACTATAGGGTGGCTGTCGCACTCGACTGGAAGGGTTAATTAACTGGAGTATGGAAGACTAGACACACACTGGTAGGTGTGGAGATAAGACTGAGACCCGGGTATGGGTATGCATAGACAACTAGTTTCTTTCTTTATAGATGCCATGCAGGCTTTACAAGTGGGCCTAAAAGGTCGAAATACATTAGGTGCAAGCCACGGGACAATTCCATCACGTGGGTCGGTCCCCGAGTCAATGCAAGATAAAGTGGATATCCACGTGTTTTTTTTACAGAGGCTATCCACAAGGAGATAAGGGCATGCCCGAGTTGCCGAGGGAGGGCTAGACTGGATGGCAGGGGTGGACACTAGCTGGCGCCTGAGGGAGGCCAGACGCAGCTCAAGGTGATTGGTCGGGTACGGGTCCCAGAAGGCGAGTGTCTTCATACCGGGGAGTTGGAGCTGGTCCCGAGAATATTACTTCCTGGCCAGGGTCCGGTCAACCTGGGTCAGCGGTCAGGACCGTCGGTGGCCGACTCAGGACGAGCAGCGGGCATGTGGTCCCATGGTGGGAGCAAACCCGGCATTATGGCGTGCGCGTTGTTATCATAACGCGCCACACGTGAGTGGACCCAATGTATGGGTGTATTCGCCATTATCATAACGCCTCATACGCGAAGGAATGGACTTGAGTGAAACGGCTAGACGCCATGCGAGGGGAGTACGTTCGACATACCCTCGGTGTATACGAGCCGATCGACAAGCCACCCAACACGCCTTGCTCCTCGCATCTTTGCCAGAAGCCTTGGGGCTTGAGTCATTGCGCACTTGCAGGTTCTATCTGTCTATGTGTGTATGCCCCTTGAGCTTCTAAGGGGGGTTTTATAGAAGAAGTTGAAGGGTTGGGGGCCCTGCAAATTAAAAAAAAATCTTTTTTGTGAGAGGCCGGGAGGTTTACGCAAAGCCTTTTTTTGAAAAAATATTTTTTTTGTGTGGGCCAGGGGTTTACGCGGACCTGCTCGGGGGGGCCAGGCAGGTCCACGTAAACCCCCTAGCGGGGGTTTACGCCTGGCGAAAGCTTCTTTTTTTTGTTAAATTTTTTTTTCTTTGTGGGCCAGGGGTTTACGCGGACCTACTCGGGGGGGCTGAGCAGGTCCACGTAAACACCCCCCCAGGGGGTTTACGCAGGGGTGGTTGGGGCTTTTCCAAAATCTATAAAATCCATAGTTTTTTATCTCTTGGGCCCACTTTTGACTCAGTGTGACCGCAAGAGGACAATGATACGGATTGGTTGGCTGGTTGGCTTGTGCTGCATGCGTGGTACCAGGTTGACCCGCTCCTTGCGCGAACTCGAGACTCCGTCTTCACGAGCACCTTCAAGCTGGTACGTGGGTAGATCTTGAACTGGACCGAGACCTGGATGAGCTCGCGCTGAGATTGGCCGAGCTAGGTGGAGGGCCCCCCCAGGGGGAGTTCTACCCCACCTGGACTCGGCCGCGCCTGGGGTGAACTCCCCCCAAGGGCGTGCCGTTGCCATGGGGTGTGCATGGTCCCAGGGGCCTTCTGTTGTTCTTTTGTGTTGTTCTTTGAAGGACTCGAGGTTCTGGGGTGCTGGGATTGGCCCATGGGGGTCAATCATTTGGTGTTGTTATTGTCGCTCGCAAAGTGTTCGGGGAAATTCCCAATACACTTCGGGTTGTCGAACGGCTCGGGTAGCTAGCCAGTGAACCCTAGATTTGGCTCGAGGACACGGGTGACGGATCATAGGAGCTGAGGGAAGGCATCTCGGGTATGTAAGCTCGGCCTTGGTGAGACATGTCTAGTTGCGTGGCAGGTTGACGGGGCAGCCCCACGTTAGCCAGGGTGCTGAAAGTAAACGGCTCATCGCCGCGTGTTTGAGGGTCGGGGATGGCCCCAACTTGCTAGAAAGTTGTCGTAGGATACATCTAGTGCGTCCAAGCCACAGGTCAACTCCCGGCTTGCTGTAGAATTGCTGGGATATATGCACCCAGGAGATACTCAGGGAAATTCTCGATACGTAAGCATGGGCCGTATAGGCGTGCTAGGGGATTTCGAAGCTCGTGGTTGACTGGGAAAAGTCTTCCTTTGACTTTAGAATGCTGAAGGGAAGCATTTTGGGGATAACCCCGGTCTCGTTGCTGGGTGCCACGGGTCGTGGCATGTGGTCGGGGCCCCCCCAGGTTGGCCCGGGTGGCTTAGTTGAAGGCGGGCAAAATCGCAAGTTGGGTGATCGGGGGTGGACCTGATCAATTGTTGATGGCTCCGTGAGTCACGGCTAGTTGGCTAGAACCCTCGGTTGGACCCAGCACATCATAGAAGGGGCTAGGTAGATGAAGCCTTGAAGGTGTTCGGGGAAATTCCCGAGCCCTTGTTTCTTGCTATTTTCTCTAGGAAAATGTTTAGGTACAACAATAGCTATAAGTACAGGGACAACAAAGTTGCTCTCACTCCCAAATGTGTCTAACGTTCATCCGTCTGAACCTAACAAAAACAAAGGATGTGCTTAACGTCTCTCAGGCTATATCTAATGGATCAATTGTACAAGAGAGCTATAAATTGAAGCTATATGCAGAATGAAGAGCAGCTGCTATTGTTGTTACTACAAAAGCTGAAAGAAGCAACTACATTCAAATCCAGCTAGCCAAGCAGCCAAGCAAGGCTAAGCAAGTGCATCCACAATCACATCTTTTTAGGAAGTTTACATTGCATGAGTTGAGAGAAGCTGAAAGTAAATTTAAGTCTTAACCACCATTATTGCTGAGTGCTCGACGTAAAGAAGAAGCCAGACATGATCTTCATTCTTATCTTTCCTTGGCTCTTCATTAATCCTTGCTTTCTGTTCAAGACCACTGTATATCATTTTGATTTTTTTGGCTTGAACATTATTGTGCTTATTATATGCAACTCTACCTATTAAGAGGCTATATCTGTGTAAACCCACATAACAAGTGGTTCACTTCTCCTTGAGGGGAGAAGTCTTTGCTCGACGGCAAGAGTACCCTACAAAAGGTCGATATCCTAGGTTTGGTTATGCCATTAAAGCAATTGGGATCCTTGTGGGAGGATGCCCAAGATGTGGCTAAACACTAGCAGAAATAGTTAGGTTTAGCAAGTGTAACGCCCAGAGATTTTCTAGGATTTTTCAAAAAAATAAGTAGAATTATTTAGTGTAGCGGCAGGAAAATGGTTCATAGGCCACGTACCACCTTCTCTATTTATTTGTTGGAGAAGTCGTCTCGCGCCCGTGGATGCCTACACACACCAAGAAATCAGAAGGGCGTCAAAAGGAGTCCCGGGTGTTACCCCAGGGGACAACCCACAGATGCTTAAGTCAGCAAGGGATTAATGAGCAATAGAGAGGAGCAAGGTGAGAGAGAAGTAGGGGCCGTAGTCGTCGATCTAGGAGGCGTGTAGATTCTCTGTACGCGTGCTCGCCGCTCCCAGTGGGCTCTCGGAGAGTGCTCACTAGGTGGTAAGGCCGCACAGGAGGAAGAAGCTCTCTGGATGTAGCGGACGTCCCTCTCGTCGATGGTTGCTAGTCGAGTTGCTCTCTTCTCAGTAGGAAGCTATGGGGCAGGAGCATCCTCCTGCATAGTAGCGTAGGGTTTTAGTAGAAGAATCTATCGTGTTCTTCTCTTCTGTCAATGTCCCTTTTATATGGGTTATTCTGGAGTGAGGGCCTCATCCCTTTATAGGGAAGGGTCCGTTTAGTAGAGTAACGTTCCTCCGCTATGTTGGTAGGAGTTTCCCGTTGGAGGGTGATAGCCCCGGGGTCGGCCATTCCCTGGGCGAGTCTTACAGCACTCATGGCGCGTGCTCGCCCGTTACGGGGTAAAGGCCGGCGTCGTGGGGGGCAACGGTCGGTCGTCGGAGTGTCCTCTGGCGAAAACTACGCATGGGCCAGCTTCATCGGCATCGTGGAATCTGATGCCTCATTGGGCCGGTCATCTTCTTATTGGGCCGAACATGTATGTCCGTTCCTTGCTTGGGCCTAGCGTGTCCAAACCTCGATGGGCCGTGCATGCGTGGAGCATTTTTGGGTCACACCAGATTTACCCTTTTCACTTCCCCCCCTACTCTTAGTTGTCGAGCACTTGCAGGGGACTAAAAGTAGCCTAAGATGATTTCCTCGTACGGCGGGAGTTACTAGCGTCGAGGGCTGCTTGGCGCGCAAGGTGCCTCTTGCGGGGGCAGAAGCCACGCTGGCAATGATGACGCTAGGTCTTTTCCTATTCTGGGGATGTGGGCTCAGAACGATTGCCTGGCTTTGGTAGTCGTACCACCGCAGCAGTCGACGTCCCTTCACCTGACCCTTAGGGGGTGCAACTGTCGAATTGTCATGGGCGGTTTATAAGGAGTGTTGAGGGGGCCCCTGCAAACCACACCCACATCCCGCTGGTCGTCGCACTTCATCGTAGGCGTCTTCCTCCCCTTTGCCTGGTGAGGATCCTCTTTTCCATGTTCTTCTTTTCTTCGGTAGCGATGCGTCCGCGTAGGAGAGCTCTCGCTGTAGAATCTTCCTCTTCAGAGGATACGCCTCAAGGCCGAGGCGGTGTGCCGAGCACTTCGGGTGCGGGAACTAGTCAGCCCGATTACCAGCCTCTAGTGGCCTATAGGGTATTCCATGGCTTGCGGGAGACCTTCCAGATCCCCCCCGAGTACGACATTGTCTTCCCCACTGCGGGAGACGACATAACAAGTCATCCTTCTGGCGGGATCATGATCCCGGTGGCCTCCTTCCAGGCGGGTCTTCGTATTCCGATCCACCCTTTCATTAGAGCCGTCCTTCACCATTACGGGCAGAACCCTGGGGGGATAACCCCCAATTTATACAGTATCCTATGCGGGTTTGTCTATGCTTGTCGCAAAGCGTCGGTGGCGCTGAGCGTCGACCTGTTCCGACAATTCTTCCTCCTCCAGAGTTGCCCGCCAGACACCTTTTTTGCATACTTCAAGGCTTGTACCCGTGACCATTTTATTTCTATCTCTCGTACCGCGTCCAACCACAAGGGGTGGGCGGAGCGGTATGTTTACTTGATCAAGTCGAAGGACTGGGAAAGGGCCTCTGATGGCTGGATGTGGAGTGGCTTTCCTCACCCTTGGCGCGATACGAAGTCTTCCCTTAACGCCGAGGGTCGCCTGGATCTGAAGGCGGTTTCTCGGTATCCTCTCATCGATGCAGACCATGTCGTGACCCCGATGCTACTTCGAGAGCTGGAGTTGTGTCCTCCGTTGCCGCAGGGTACTGGTCTTATCCCCCGTAGGGATGTGGTAGTGGTGGCTGATGCTCGACTAACCTCATCTTTACTTCCAGGAGCGGTTGAAGCGCAGGGGTGGACCCTTGAGATCATTCGGCTGCCGTGACTTTCTCCTCGCCTTGTGGATCACGTCACTCTGGGAACCGGCCAGGTGTCAGTCGTCTCCCCCCCAGCCCAGGTTACTTTCGCCCCGGGGAGGTTGTAGTATTCGGCCCCTGTCGGCATTCCTCTGGTGCGTTCTCCCGAGGTGTCGGTGGCCAGTGGTGGTCGGGCTTGTCCGACCGAGGATGAGTTGGCAGAGATGGACAATCACCACCGGTCGAGGAAGAGGGGGAGAGACTCGACTCCGGGCAAGAGCAGGGCTCCTCCTTCGTCCGGGGCACCTCCCCCCAGTGTTCGCCTACCGTCGTCGCATGTGGTGCCGGTGGCTGCTGCCCCATCATCTATCTCCGGCGGACGGGGGCGTGAAAGGGGCAAGGCCCCTGCCATTGTTGAGGTTGACCCTCTCCCTCCGCAGAGGGTTCCTCTGCGCGGTCAGTCCCCATAGCCCTAGGACTCACCGGCGGGGGTGCCTGGTGTCCCGGGCATCGTCGACCTCATGCTGCGGAGTGCTCGCTGGCATGAGCACGTTGGGGAGCTAGGTCCTGGCGTCGTGGACGAGTTGACAGCTGTTGCCACGAGGAGCGTGTGCCTGGTTGTTAGCACCTTCGGGTTGTGGAGGCACCATTTCCTGGATGCCGTGCGTGAGCTGGAGATCAGCCGGACCCTCCTGGCGGGGGCCGAAGGGCGTTGGAAGGAGTCTGAGGCTGTGAACGCCAGATTTCAGGAGAAGCTGTCTCAGCTTGAGTCGGCACTGACGGGGATGGAGCGCGACCGGGATGCTTTTCGGGTGCAAGCTGATGCGGCCGGTGAGCGTTCAGCCAAGCTGGAGGCGGAGGCCCGAGCCATGAAGGCCCGCGGCCAGGAGGTCGAGGCGGAACTCGCCAGGCTGCGCATGTCTCTGTCCTTGGCCAGCGAGGAGGCTATGGAGGCCTTTTGTCTCTCCTCGGCTTACAGGGCCGAGCTGACGGAGGCGGCCCTGGAGTACTACGGGCCGGCACATGACCGCGGCTTCCGGGAGGGCTGGAGTGCCGCCGTGAGGGTCACAGCTGAGCACTTCGACCTCGAGGCTCCGGTTCTGCCTCCTCCTTCAAATCCGTACGGCTCGGAGGTCGATGATGAGGAAGGGGGGCCTGACCCCGTAGAGACGGGTGCCGAGCGACCGGTGTCGAGCGCGGGCGAATGAGCACCCGCGGAGGTTGCCGTGGTAGACTTGAGTGACGAGCCACCTCCTCCTAGCGCTGCTGCTATGCGTGCGCCTGCTGAGTCCAGGGCACGTGATGATGTAATCGGGGCAGGTCCTTGAGAGGATGCCCCTAGCTGTCTTTTCCTTTCTTTTTCCTGCGCTTTCCGAGGCGATAACGTCGGGTCCACTTCCATTATCTACCAGGATGCGGTGCACAGTACATTGATTGATGGTGGTGGAAACCACCAATGCATCAGAATGGGGCGTCGTGACGCCTTTAAGGTCATCCTCGGAGAAGACTATGGGGTCCCCCGGGTGGCCTGAAGAGGAAAGCTCCCTTGGGGTTCCGTCGCCTTGACCCGCCGTGTTGATAGCCGTCGCGTATCGATGCCTTCTGCTCGCACTGTCTCCCTCGGCAATGGGCCCCCCAAAGATCATCATGATCTCCTTTCCATTGGGCCGATTATCGATAGAGGGAGGCATCTTCTATCGTATCTCGGCATTTTTAGCGAGGAACTTATCAAGGAGCCTTCTGCGTACGAGGTCCTCGATGGCATCCTTCAGATTGATGCAGTCGACGGTGTCGTGGCCATGGTCCCGATGGAAGCAGCAGTACTTCTTCTTATCCCGTGAGTTGGGATATGACTTCATCCGCGAGGGCCACTTGAGGAATGGCTCCTCACGAATCTCCATCCGGATCTGGTCGGACGGGGCCGCCAGGGGTGTATAGTGGCGGTAGCCACCCCTTTCCTTCTCGGAGCGGTCATGGTGGTCGCCATCGCGCCACTCTCGCTTGCTTCGACCCTCGTGCGGTGGGTCGGCGGCTCTTTTGCGGTCGGGCTGATCGGTCCCAATCGCGCAGCACAGGGCCGCGATGTTCTCCTCACAATGCGCGTGCTTTTGGGCTAGCGCGAGGAGGTCTGGAAGGGTTGTTGGGGCTTCGACTCCGAGCGCGCGTCGGAGGATGTGGTCTCGTGTCCCCTGAGTGAGCGTCGTGGTGGCGATGCCGACGTCGAGATGGGGGATCCGGAGCACCTCCGCGCGGAAGCAAGAGACGAAGTCCCACAGCACCTCTTCATTCCCCTACCTGAGGGCGAGCAGGGTTACTGCAGACTTGGCAACCTTTCGGCAGCCCACGAAGTTCTCCTTGAACTGCTTCTTGAGCTGCTGGAAGGAGGAGATCATCCCGGTCGGCAGGGACTCGAACCATGCTCCGGCATTCTCCCAAAGGGTCGTGACGAATGCCAGGCACTTCACGGTGTCCGAGGCCCGGTGAAACACTAGGTGGGACTCGAAGCCATGCAGGTGGTCGGCCGGGTCAGTGGTGCCATCGTAGGAGCCGAATGACGGGAGGTGGAGCTTTGGCGGGATAGGGGCTTCCATGATTTCCCTAGAAAAGGGAGCGTGGAAGTCCTGGTCGTCGTCGATGAGGCCGCGGTTCTTGGCGGCCAGGAGGACGTCGTCAATGTACCGGACCTTGTCCTCTATTTCGTTGAAACGTCGGAGCCGACGGCCCATCTCCGGGTTGGAGTGGAGAGGGTTCCGTCCCCTTGACGTGGGCACACTGCGCGATCGCCAGGTCCTTGCGACGGAGGCATGGGATGCCTCCCAAATCTACCGGAAGTTTTCTCTGGCCTGGTCTCCCTCACCCTCCCATCGCTCAGGGGGGCGTGCTGGGGCCTCTAGTCCCGGAGCTCTCGGCAAAATTCCGCCAGGGCTCAGATCTCCTGGCGGAGCTCGTCTTGGTCACCTGGGGTGACCTCTTGTCGGTGGTGTGCGGAAGAAGCTTCCTGCGATCCCCGGGGAGAGTTGGGTCACTGATGGGAACCCCGCCCCCGGTTGCCGGCGTTGCGGAGGCTTCCACGGGGTGCCATAGCTTTTCGCTCGAGTTCCCACAGACGGCGCCAAGAAGTGTAGCGGCAGAAAAATGGTTCCTAGGCCACGTACCACCTTTTCTATTTATTTGTTGGGGAAGTCATCTCGCGCCCGTGGATGCCTGCACACACCAAGAAATCAAAAGGGCGTCAAAAGGAGTCTCGGGTGTTACCCCAGGGGACAACCCTCCGATGCTTAAGTCAGCAAGGGATTAATGAGCAATAGAGAGGAGCAAGGTGAGAGAGAAGTAGGGGCCGTAGTCGTCAATCCAGGAGGCGTGTAGATCATCTGTACGCTTGCTCGCCGCTCCCAGTGGGCTCTCGGAGAGTGCTCGCTAGGTGGTAAGGTCGCACAGGAGGAAGAAGCTCTCTGGATGTAGCGGACATCCCTCTCGTCGATGGTTACTAGTCGAGTTGCTCTCTTCTCAGTAGGAAGCTCTGAGGTAGGAGTATCCTCTTACGTAGTAGCGTAGGCTTTTAGTAGAAGAATCTACCGTGCTCTTCTCTTATGTCAATGTCCCTTTTATATGGGTTGTCCTAGAGCGAGGGCCTCATCCCTTGATAGGGAAGGGTCCGTTTAGTATAGTAACGTTCCTCCGCTATGTTGGCGGGAGTTTCCCATTGGAGGGCGATAGCCCCGGCGTCGGCCGTTCCCTGGGTGAGTCTTACGGCACTCATGGCGCCTGCTTGCCCGTTACAGGGTCAAGGCCGACGTCGTGGGGGGCAACGGTCGGTCGTCGGAGTGTCCTCCGGTGAAAACTGCGCTTGGGCCGGCTTCATCGGCGTCGTGGAATCTGATGTTTCAATGGGCCGGTCATCTTCTTATTGGGCCAAACATGTATGTTCATTCCTTGCTTGGGCCTAGCGCTTCCAAACCTCGATGGGCCGCGCGTGCGTGGGCCGTTTTTGGGTCACACCAGAATTACCCTCCTCATTTAGTATTTAAAAGACTTGATGGGGTAATTAAATGAATTATGAGTAATTTAAAAGCCCTATATTTACCAAAGGGCCAAGCTCACTTAAATTAGGCCCAAAGACCAATTTCTAAGATTGTTAGGCCCAAGCCCGCACTTAGAAACATAATACGATTATTTTCTTAAATTTAAGTGGATAATTAGGGATAATTACAAGAGGGAATTTGAATATAATTCAAATTCTGGCGCCCTAGCTAGTAGCGGTCTATCGCAAGATCGCTACTCGATGAAAATGGTCCAAGGGAGACCGCTACCTCCTTCCGAAAATGAGAGTTAAAGAAGCGTGGAAAATTGGATTTTTGGCATCCCAATCCACATGATTCGATACTATATGTCATGGTAACTTAGTCTAGGACTCTATAGGATCGATCCTACTCCAAATTAGGACTCCTAAATCGATCTAATCCTATGCCCTAGGCCAAACTCTATAAATAAGGCCCAGATTCAACCTGCGCGAACTCTTGTTTTGGCTCGCCTGGTTCGACGGTAAGGAGATGATATTATGAGTTAGTCCTTTAGACTTTATTATTCCCTTTAGTATCTTCTAACCTTCTGCAAAATGTCGTGCTAGGAGGTCAAGCATCCAGAGAGTTAGAAAGGCCAGAAGTTCCTGTTTCTTTGCAAATCGCGCAGGAACAGATGCGTTCTCCTAGTTAAGATCCGGAGGTTAGGGACCTAAATCGAGGTTTTTTTAAGTGCATCCTTTAGAATACATTGTTTCTCTTTATATCGTCTCGTGATCCTCCAAACTTCATGAATTTAGGACGAGAGGATAAAGAGTTAGAGTGTCAGGAAGTTAAAGGTTCCATGCAGGACGTGCAGGAACTTGGATCTCCTTCCAGTAACAAATTTAAAATTTACAGCCCAGTCCAGAGGTAGGTTATCTCATGAATGGCTTAAACATCAAGCTAGGAACAAAAGTCCTCTAACCTTGCTTGATTTCATGTTCCCTACGTTGAGAATTTCATGTTTTATCATGATTGCGTAGTTAGGTTATTTCTGCATACATGATTCCTACCTTAATAAGAAAAGATCATACCTTTGGCTTAATCCATGCAATCCCACACATCCTCATAATTTAATTATGTTCTATCATGCCTTACATGTCCGTTTAGCATGTTTTCCATGCATCTATTGCCCTAGATTAGCCCTGTACTTCGGTTTTCATTTCTGTCTATAGCAGGCAAGAGACGGTCCCAAAGAGACCGTTGTCTTCAAATAGTGGTTCCCATACAACCGCCACTTCATAGAAACGGTCCTCTCTAGATCGCTTTCTACTTTCGATTTTCTGTTGTTAACCCTAAACAGAATGTAGAACGGCCCTTATAAATATATGTTAAACCTAAGTTATTAGGCTTTATTCCCAGTTTTGACTTCATATTCATGATATTGGTTATATTGTGCAGCTATCATGGTAGGTTTTATACTCAACATGTTTTATGAACTTATTTTAATCTTATGCTAATTTCATGCCAAAATCATATAGTTTTGTATTAAAGTTAATTTTCACATGATTTATAGAAACTTGTATTATTGATGATTTGATCGCTGTTTCTACACGATTTACTCTCATCTTTGAGTCTTTCTTAAGTACATGGCACGTATTCCGGTACGATGTCATTAGTTACACTTGTACTTATAGGCACACTCTCTTAGACTTGTGATCCTCTCTGTTGGATATTCCTTCCACCGGACTAGGTGATGTTGTTTCAAGGCCTCCGTAAGTCTCCGCGAGCTTGGGATTCCCACTAAGATGCGGAGCTGGTTGTACCCTAAAAGTCCAATGGATTAGAAAGCACATGTCATACCGGCGTTTTTCTGTACCCTGGCTAGTTGCGGCCATCAGGCGATCGCCACTGTCAAGTAGCAGTTTTCCCGTGACTGCCATCTGCCAGATTAGCCCTACGTCGACCCTTTTCCTATTCTGGCGTCGACCTTTAAAGAAATGGTCCTTGCTTGATCGCCACTTCAAGGTAGCAGTCCTGGATTGACCGCCTTATTAAGAAACGGTCCAGACATGACCGCTTTCTATCTTAGTGTGTTTAACCTGAGGTTTGACCCACGGGTTGATTTTCCTATGTTCCTAGATAGTCTATTGATTATCTGGAACCCAAAATCTTGATCAATAAGGTATTAATGAATTATCAAAGTTAAAGAATGTGTCGTTATGCTGTCGAATTCCTCCTATAGCATAACCTTGTCATTAAATCATCTTTGAACTCATATGGTCTTATTTGGTGCATTCTTGCCTTGGTTTACTTGTCATGAACCTTATTGTCTGACTTGTTAATTGCTGGCCATATTTTATTGATATACTCTCGTGGAAGTAGCTTGATTTATAACTTGAAGATACGGATCGGGCACTGATTGTGTCCAAGGGCTCGACGCTAGCCCCCTCGGCTGATTACTAGAAACATACTATAAACCATGTGGTATGATGAACACTGACGTCGCATTGCGCTAGGAGTACCTTCTTTATAAACAGGTGAAATCCACAAATCTCATGATTAAATTTACATGCTTGCTAGTTACATGACATTCTAGTGCATAGTTGATAAGTGCTATATTTCATATCATAAGTTGCATCACATTCATCATTCTTAAGCATTTAATGAGTATAGTTGTGCATTAATATGGACAAATCTCATTCTCACACATTATTTGAGTCTGCACGCATTTTACTATATTTTTTTAGTCAAAATGACCATGTGCGAAACATTCAAGAATTTGCACAATTATTTGAAAGCCATTTTGATGAAATATGTTGATATTTTGAATTTTCTGAATTTTCAGGAATGGGCGACCTAGATCCAGACACCAATTAATCAATGCCCTTCTGAAAGGGCGCAAATTCAACAAACTGCGACAGCTTGGTGGGCGCCCATTCATTTTGATCGAAAAATAGAAAGAAAAGGGAAATGATTGAGCGACGGTTCGAAGTGTCGCTCATTGAAGAATAAGCGACCGTTTACACGGGCGCTAAATCCTGATGTACGGAAAAGACAAAAATGCTGAAAAAATATTAAAATAAGGAAATGAAGAATGTGCACCTGAGTGAAGAGTCGCTCATTGAAGAATAAACGCCCACTGATCGGTCGCCATTTTAGTTTGAACCAGAGACGGAAATGGCATGTTCCGAATGAAGTTATCTTCCAAATTTCAAGCTTATCGCCTCTTGTTTGAGGGAAGGAGGACTCTAAACATGGCAAGATACTTATTTTGATCAATCATTGATGCTAGAAAATTGGATTTGGGCTAGTTTGGAAACCCACGATCGTGGGAGTATATATATCGCCCGAAGGCCACCATGGGAAGAAGTTAGCCAGCTTAGCCTTTTAGCCTATTTTTAGATACTTTCTGTTCATCTTTTCAAATTTCTTTCTTCTGCAATCTTCTTCATTTTTAAGTGCTCTTCAAATCTCTCTTCTTCTTCTTCTTCTAATTCCCTCTAGATTTTCAGCTATACCTCTTCTAGTCTCTCTCTATTTTTATCCTATTTCTACTGTGTTTTCGGTGTTTTCATTGGTTCCTCACCGTACCCCCTTCTTCCTCTCCACATACATATTTCCTTTTAAATTTTCTTTTCTTCCTCTATCTATCTCCCTCTTCATATTTCTTCACACATCCCAAGGCGGATCTTTTTCCTTTGGCCCTCTCGGTGACGTATGCTTCCAAAGCGGGGTGAACTTCCAAGGCTCGGCACGGCGGAGACGGCGGCATTCTTCATTCAACATCTTGGCTCTTATTTCTTCCCTTTTCCTTTTATTTCCAAGTTGTAATTCTTATTTTCATAGAATTGTACTTGCCACCTTTCTTAGTAATGAAATTCATATTGTGGAAATTATGTTCTTCTCTTTCTATCTCCTTCTAATTTCTCTTCTTTAACCCTCTCATATTCTTTGGATAGTTTACTTTCATGCAATTTTTCATTTTCGTTAGTTTAATCTCACTCAAAATTCAGATCTTCCAAATATAAGAATTTTACAACTTGATCATAATAGAAAATATTTCTTCTCCGTGGGATCGACCCGTTCTTACCACTTTACTCTAATTCCAATCTTTTTAAGTGAGTGAGTGCGGTTATTTTTAAATTGTGGCATGACTTTTCAACGACGGGTTTAGTGGTTATCAATTTTTGACGCCGTTGTCGGAGAGGAAATAATTTTTAATGGTTGGAAATTCTTGTGTTTGACTTGTATATAGTTTTACTAATTTTTCTGTTTTTATTTTGTAGGAAAAATTAAAAAAATCAAAAAATTCACAAAAATTTAGACCTGGAAAGCCCAGGAAATAAACTGTCATAGAAAATGTCGCTGAAAGCTTGAAACTGTAATAGAAAGTAAAAATTCAAAAAATCTAAGAAATTCAAGCGTCGCTAAACGGTCAGTAAACGTAGGAAAATGTCATGTTTTGAAAAATTCTGAAAAACTCTAAAAAAATCTAAAAAATTCTTAAAAATCCAAAAAAATTAGAAAATCAGAAAACTCCAAAAACATGATTTTAGGTCTCAATTTTCAGTAGTTTTACATATTGTTTGCTATTTTTAGTGGATAGTTATCTTTTATCCACATCTCTTTTTAAAAAAAAATTCCTCTGAAAAAAATCAAAAAATAGAAAAAATAGAAAAAAATTCTCATCATGTTATCATGCCTTCATCTTAGTTACATTAGTTTCATGCATTGTGCATTTTAATCGATTTCTCCTTTTCTTGCATCATCATTTCAAAAACAAATTCTTTCTTTTCTCTCTTCTCTTTCCCCTTCTCAAGGGCAAGTTAAGTTCCTTACACCCGTCTTAGAATTGAAAAAACCCTCCATTGAGCATTCCATATCTTTGGATTGAAATTTCTTTTTTCAAGACCTCCATAAGTCTCCACACTCGTGGATTCCCTCACGGACGTCGGGCCGGTTGTACCAAAAAGTACCTTAAAGGTAGATTGCCCTTAGAAAGTTTCACATAAAAAAAAGAGTGTTGGAATTTCTTACTATTTTGAAAAATTGGTGTCTAAGGCTAAAGATTTTGTGGCAAACGCCCAAGTGAGATTGTGGTTATTTAATTAGGTCCCTACGAAAGTAGGGGGAGCCTCCCACAACTCCACCTCTTACCTGGCCGGTTGACTAATTTAGTAGTGAGTGCCAATCCTGCTTTTCTTAAAAAATCCTCATTTTCGCATACATAATTCATATACTTGTAATTACATTTGCATTTTTTAAAAAAATAATAAAATAATAAAATCAAAAATACCAAAAACAACTATCTTTGTTTGGGTCATTTTGCATTGCATGCAAGGTAGGAGATCCCTACACCCGCATTTGTTAGGGCACATTAGTGAGATTGAGAGGTTAGTACATTCTAGAAATCATCCACAACATACCCTCATGGTAGACCAAAACCCACAACAAGTCCCCAAGTAGATGAAGGACTATTTCATGCCTAATCAATACCAACTGTCCTTCTATGTCAAAGCACCCCAGAATCAGGTGGTTCAGTATGAGATCAAATCAAGTACCATTCAAATGTTGCTATCCTTCTACGGTAATACCAATGAAGACCCTTATAAACATCTTGATGAGTTCCTCCAGATTTGCTCAACTGTGAAAATCCAAAACTTCTCAAATGATGCTCTTAAATTGAGACTCTTTCCTTTCTCACTCAAAGATAAGGCTAAATATTTGTTAGGTGTCTTGGGTATGTTAGAATCTATGCACGGTGCAACTGCTCCGATGGCAAGAGTTAAGGTGATGTGAATCGGTATAACAGAGGATCCAGATGGGGGGTGAAAGGATCTCTTCAAATTTTGACCAATTTAAAACTCTGGAGATCTAATCTGGCAAAATGCTAACAGATCTGAAATAAGAAAATTCAATTGCCTAGACTAGCGATCAAACACATATCATGCATATTAGTTTAACAAACTGTTAAACAGCTATGCTGGTAGAAGCAATTCTTATAGCAAACAAAAGATGCAGACAGTAGAAGAGCCAGTCACACAACACCAAGATTTTTAGGTGGTTCGGTCCTCCAAACCTACATCCACCCCACACTCAATCCAGAGTGTGGATTACTGCTGACTCACGGCTTGAAACCGCTGGGCCTCGCAGCTTGCCTATAAACTGCTGCACATCACAGCTTGCGTCAGCTGGGCCTCACAGCTTGCCAACCGCTGGGCATTACAGCTTCGCCAACCGCTGAGCATTACAGCTTAGCTATCCAGAGGAATCCACCTCTGTCCCTAGGCCTCACAGCTTGCCAACATCCGCTGATACACAGCTTAGAATAAGGTTTGAATGAAAGAAAATAATAAAATTGAAAGATAGAAAAATAAATAAAGCTCTAAGCACAATGTAGCTCTTCACAGAGCATAATGACACTAGATATGATCTAGTGATCGTGACAAATGGCTTCAATTCTTCTTTTCACTCTTCTTCGAACGACACTCCGCTTTCTACAATTTCTTCTCTCCTTCCTCTTTCCTTCTTTTCACTCTCAGGATCTCTCTCTATCAGATGCTCTCTTCTTCACGATGAATCCACCTCTTCTTTTCTCTTCTAGTCTATCTAGTTCTCACACTTCACAGTCTGCTTCTCTCTCTCTCTCTCGATGTCTAACTTTGATTTTAGGTGAAAACCCTTTATTTATAGGCTGTAGAGGATGGGCACGTGGGAAGCACGTTCCCGCCCAAATTTCCAGGTAACTTAACTCGCTGGAAGCCCACGTGTCAGAGATCAAATGATGGTGGCTGGCCACGTGGCAGAATCTCCAGTCAATAAGGCATCCTTTGATCATGAGCTTTTGTCTTGATATCACGTGACTTTAAGTTCCTGCCAATAATTCAAGAGGCATTTCATCAAACACTGTGCTTACATAATAAAAAGTTAATATGCATTGACCTTTACATGAAGATATGTTATAAAGTGAGAGAAATGATCAATGGTCATGCCCATAACAAAGTTCAGATCAAACAGATCGAACATGCTGGGAATTCTGTGAACTTAGGCATAAAATCAATACTAACACTGACCTTAGCTATGCATGAGACACAACTAACATCGACCTTAGTTCATGAAGAAAACAAGATAGCACCGACCATTGCATGCATTCAGCAAACAATGCACTGACCTTATATATGCTTGATGCAAAACATGCACAGACCTGATATGCTACTAGTGAGGACATGCACCGACCTTAGTCATGCGCGATGCAAAATATGGATGAGATAATGAATTGCACCGACCCTTGCATAACTCTATATGCTGACAAGGTAACTTGCATCGACCTGATTATCGACCTGATTATGTAGACAGAGTAACTGGCACCGACCTCACTTATGCAAACATGGCGACTAGCATCAACTTGGCTACATGAGAGATACAACTAGCATCGACCTTAGACAAACATAGTATGCAGCTAGCACCGGCCTTAGACAACCATAGTATGCAGCTAGCACCGACCTTAGACAACCATAATATGCAGCATGATTAATTGACTAAGTTTTTTACTGAACACATGCATTGACCTCAGTATAAATGAGCGTGGACTTTATTGAGGATTTTCAGTCCACTCCATGAATCATTCAACAATCATTAAAACATATGAATCATGGAACATGCATTTCATCACCAACATGATTCATAGTGTGTCATTATCAAAACTAGGGTTCCAACATTCTCCCCCCTTTTGATGATGACAACTATGAGTCATGTGTTTTTATTAACAAGGTCAACCATTCTCTCCCCCATACGACAGTGTGCATTGTGGTCAAACAACTCATAGCAAAAGACTTCATTTCAATCACAAGGCTAAACAGGAAGGAAAGCAAGAAAAGTGGAAAGGAGACATGACATGCACATGCAACTAACACTGTGAACTAACGTTGTGTACATGTGAAGAAAATGTCTATTGCTTTTCAGATTCCATTACATAGAGTATCCAGACAGACAAGGTCTATCTCATCCAGCAGCCAAGACAACAAAAATTGCATCAGTCAAGACAACCAAACCAGCCTATGACATGACTCACAATATCATTGATTCTCCCCCTTTGTCAATATCAAAAAAGAATAGAGGAGGTATAGATCAGACAACATTATCCTCTGAATTTCTAAACATCTGCAGGAGAAACTATGGAAACTGCAGAATTGCCAGCTCTGCATCCTCTTCTTGTAGCTATAGTTACATGTGTTTTTCTGGAGCTTCCTTGCTCTCTGAGTGGTACAGCTTGAGGGAAATTTTGAGGAAGCCTAGCTATCGTTGTGCCAAGAGCTGCAAATTTAAGAGATAGCTTCGAATCTGTTGCCAGTACTTGGTCATGCAATTTGCCGATAGAAGTGTGTTGTGCCCCTGTGATTATGATGATAGCAAACACTATGAGACACCATATGTTTGTGTTTGCATGAAAGATTGAATGATTGCATGCTCAGTCATTTATCTAGCACGTTTCAAGCTCTACCACACACATCAGGTCCGAGCATATAGAGTGTGTCGGTGCATTGACCAATTCGTGCATATTTCTGATCAACGCCTGTTTGCATATATTAGCCATAGTCAGTGCACTCATCTATCTCATGCATACACTAAGTCTATACATCCATTAGCTGATAACTGAGCAAGTCTATACATCTGTTAGCTCAGCTCGTGACTTAGTCAGTGCAATCCATGTTCATTGTGCATGTGTGCATGTCTGCACATTCCTTAGTGGCTAGTCTATACAACCTCCGGTTGATTCATTCGATCAAGTCTATACAGCCAGAGCCAGTGTTCTTCACGCATATACATAGTCAGTGCATCGCCCTCATGCATACACAAGCACCCAAAGTCTATACAACCGTTATTGATATGTGCATTTAAGTTCATACATCACTTCATCAAGTCTATACAGGATGCATTCATGCATAAACACTAGGTAGCAAAGTCTGTACATCGTCATGGCGCATGCACGCAAAGTCTGTACATCGTCTTGGCGCATGCACGCAAAGTCTGTACATTCCTTGACAGCATGCCTGAGCATTCATCCTCAATGTGCATACTTTCATCTATGGAAAAGTGCATTACATGCATTTAAATGTCTGAACACTTGTTGACGGCATGTCAGTGCATCCATTTTCGTTGTACATACCTTGATAGATGCAAACTGCAGTTCACACATTCAAAGTCTATACATTCTTCAGTAGCATATCTGTGTATCGTTTGCACAGTACACACAATGTCTGCACACTCCTCGTTGGCATGTCCTTGCACTTATCTTGAATGTGCATACCTTCCTATATGTATACTGCATTCCACGCCATTAAGTCTGTACAATTCTCAAACTTACTCGATGCATCTCCTTCCTTGTTCTTCAGATTAATTCGAACTGATAATCAAGCCTGATCTAACAGAACTGCTGGCACGTGATCCCAGGCAAATGATAGGCACGTGATCTGAGGAAAGGAAGCTTCTATTCCCTAACACGTGGACCAGTGGAATTTCAGTAGGGCTCTGTTGTTTGATCCATACGAAGCCCCTATTCCTATATAAAGTCACATCACCTTTCGAAGAAGGGTTGTTGGTGCTGGAAGAGAGGCCGTCAGAAGTAAAGAAAGGAGAGCCAGCAGAAGAAGAAGAACATAAGACATCTGAGCACAGCCAGAGAGAAAAGAGAGCAGCAGAGAGAAAAAGAGAAGTTGCAGAAGAATAGAGAGAGAGAGTTCGTGAAGAAGAAGATAGAAGACTCCATCAGAAGATCTGTCTTCACTGGAATCTGGATCAAATCTAATCTAGTCAGCTCCATGGGAGCCACATTTGTATTTCATTGATTACAGCTTTCAGTAGCTGTTATTTCTTGTTTCGTGCTTTCATTTTTAACCTTTTTTCAAGCTGTTTGTTAGCAGGTGAGGTGGATATCTCGGACAGCAAGCTGTGAAGCTCAGCGGTTTGTAGAGGAGGATTCCTCTGGACGGGTTAAGCTGTAATCCCCAGCGGTTGCAGAGGTGTGGTATCCTCTGGTCGGCGAAGCTGTAATGCCCAGCTATTCAAGCTGTTTGTCAGCGGTTGTAGGCAAGCTGTGAGGCCCAGCGGTTTAAGCTGTGTATCAGCAGGAATCCACACTCGGGTTGAGTGTGGGGTGGATGTAGGTCTGGAAGACCGAACCACATAAAAATCTCTTGTCTACCATGGTTTGATTGCTCATCTGATTGTCGCTAGATGAAAGGATAGGTGCGTTTCAAGTGAGTATTCTGTCTGAATGCTTTAAGGCATACGTTGTTCTGATTTGATTCTGTCTACGGCTTAGACTTGCTCAGGTGCCTGCATTGTTGCAGTTCAACTGGTTGATCAAGTGTTTCTTTGAATCTCTTCTTAAAGAGCCCAATTGATCTTTATTCCACAACTGTGTCTAGTTACAAGCTTTAATTAGGCAATTTTTGAAGGGGAGATTCATTCAGCCCCCCTCTGAATCCATAGCACTAGCTACAACAATTGGTATCAGAGCGGGTTGCTATGGATTGGATCCAACGATCCACGGCAGATCCTGAATCTTTTGTGGTGCATTTCAGAGTGGGTTTCTTGTGCTCGGTGTTTTGATTCACTGATTTAGTGCCTTGCTTTGCTCATCTGATTACGGTGCATTTATCATCTCTCGATGGCTCATCCCCCAATATTCAGAGGTAATGACTTTGATCCTTGGCTAAAAAACTTCCATCGATATGTAAAATCAACCGATCCTGACCTTTGGAAGGTGATAACTCACGGTCCACATAAATTATCAAGGGATAAATCTAAATGGACTAATAAGGATAGATTAAAAGACTCTGTCAACTCTAGAGCATTAGATTTAATGAAAGCATCACTTGATAGAGCTCTAATTTCATGTGTTTCTTCTTGCAAGTCTGCCAAGGAGATTTTGGAGAAACTAAACCTTACCAGGAATCACAACACATGTCTGATGGTTGACGATGATGGACAGTAAGAAGAAAATGAAGAAGAAGATGAAGATGAGGTATCTTCTGAATTTGATAATTATAATGTGGATGATTGGATTGAAGCATATCATGATTTGCTTGGTTCTTGCGAACAGTTGAAAAAATGAAATAAATCTCTGAAAAAGAAGTTGAATGATCATGTGAATGCTAATTCTGGAGGTGAGGACATGGAACTCCTGAAGACAGAAAATGACATATTTAGAAGACAATTAAAAGATTTTGATTCTGTTAATTCCGATCTAGATCATTTGAAATCTGAAAAAGAAACACTTATGAAACAAATTGGTTAACACAAAAAGGAAAATCAAGAGCTTGTTTGTGAAATTTCTGAACTAAAGGAAATACTTAGCTTGATTGATGATGATCAGGGTCATAACAATAATGTAGTTCAGAATGAAAAATTGATGAGAGATTTAGAGTGTGTCAGTTCTGAATTGGAAGACATGAAATCTGAAAATGAAAAACTCAAAAAATAGTCCAAGGAATTTGAACACAAATCAATGAATCTTGAAAAAGAAAATAGACTGGTTTCTGAGAAGCTGGAGGCTGACAGAGTAATAAATCTAGAGGTTCAAAAAATCTCAACAGACTTCAATCTGAGAAACAACAAGAAATGTTTTATGAATGTCAGTTTTCCTTAGATGATTGGATGCTTGATGATGAACTCCTAGAGAAAAACAATAAATTAAAAAAGGAAATCAACAAGCTGAAACATCTAAACACCACACTGTCAGATAGGTTATTGATAATTGAAAAAGGTAAGTGCGTGAGCATGGATAATTCTGATAGGTTGGTGGATGCAGAATAAGAAATTGAGAGCCTAAAAATCATCAACCAAATGTTGAGTGGAAATGTCACTTGCTGTGAAGAGAAGATAGCTGGATATCATCCCTTCAACAAGAAGTTGATGATCTTAACAAGTCCCTATCTGAAGCTGACAATGAAATAAAATTAAAACAGGAAGTTGAAAAACTCAAAAGTCTGAATGATGCCTTGCATCAACAAGTCATTTCTTGTGAAACAGATCTATCCAGATATGAAGCTAATATTGTTGTCTTAAATTCTGAGATTCAAGATTTGAAAAATTCTCTATCAAAATTTATCAAAGGTAAGGAAAATCTGAATAAGCTTCTTGGAAATAATGTTAATTTTCAGAGAGAGGGACTGGGTTACAGTCCGATAAACAAAAGGATTAATGGGAATAAAACGTCTAATGTGTTTGTAAATGCTTCTAATCAAAACAAAACCTCTGCTCCTTCTGTTTTTCAATTTACTGCACAAAAATCCACTATCAGTTCCAAAACTGTAGAACAAACTCAAAAATTGAAAAAGAATGAAAATCTACAGAAAAAAGACAAAGACACTCATGTTGGTACGAAGAATGCTGCACACAAGTCACATGATCTCTCACACACTCATACTAAAAAGGGGTCATGTTATTATTGTGGGAAGGTAGGTCACGTAATGGAAGATTGCAGATTGTTGTTAAAGGATGAGCATGCAAGTGAAACATTACATTCTAGAAATTCTTTTGGTAGAAACCATGCTACTAGGAAGCCTGATGCTTCATGTTACTATTGTGGTAAGCATGGTCATCTCATGAATGCATGCTTTATCTTGAAAGAAGACAATAAACTGCATGCCAGGTCTTCCATGCATTTTCATGGCCCATACGGAACCAAACCCAAGTCTAGTCAGCACACTGTGTGCTTTAACTGCAACAATCCTGGGCACAAGGCTGTTGAGTGCTGGTCAGGAAATTACTGGAATGATTCTGAATCAAACAGCAAGCATCTCAGGTGCTTTGAATGTGGTAAGTACGGGCATACAGTCAGGAATTGTTGGTATGTTCAGGGAAGCCTTGTAAATGTAAAGTTTTCAAAATTTCCTGCAAGGCTATCAAGGAATAATTCATGCTTCAATTGTGGTAAACTAAGGCATAAATCTACTGATTGCTGGTTGTCAGATAATAAGAAATAAATTGTTCATGCATACAACAGAAAATCTTATGATCATGTTTATAGACCTCATACTGCTGTTAATATGCATCATAAGAACCAAAAACCAGTCATTTCATGTAGATACTGTGGTAGAACTGGACATTCTATGGACAATTGTTACCTGATGGATCATGATGATAATGTTGCTAAAAGACTGTTCAGAACACCTGTCAGGGTTAACGTAGGACCCAAGGCTACTTGGGTCCCTGCAGGATCAAAATGATCAATATGTTGCAGGTGTGCCTTGGAATGAACAAAGAGGGGTAAATTAACCAAGGCACCCAAGTTGATAAAACCCCATTCAAGCACTCTTCAGGTAATACTTGCACTCTTCACATGTGGTTAATTGAATTCCTTAGTAATCTATTTTTAACTGCATATCATGTTTCATGCATACATGCTCCTTTATTTGTTTTGACACTTGCATTGAGCTTCATGGGCTTACTTGTTTGTACTTTGAGCTGTGTGTGCATATATGTGAATTGCATATACATGCATTTGACATATAGTCATTGAAAATCTGATGCACTTAGGACTGTTGGTATTGCATTGTCATGCATGACCACTATGGTATATCAAATGGTAAGCTACTAAAAGGTAGGTGAAATCTATCTGGAGGTTCTTACTATGTGTGAGATGGTCCTTTAGACCAAGTTCTCCACCTAGTACCATGGGTCATATTGCTTAATAGGGCAGTCTGAATGAGCATGAGTCACAAAATCATATGTTCATCTTTCATTGCAAACATTGCATAATGTCAGGGGGAGTCTGTCTAGCTCTTGCATGCCTTCATGCCACAAGAGGCTTGTATAGTCACTGAAAATCTGATAGGACTACATATGCCCCCGATGCCTCCATAAGCATAGTTCATGACTTCCCATACATAAAGTCCCATGCACCATCTTCATGACATGTATGATGATTCAATGCATTTAGTTAGGGGGAGTCAATGCATTGCATACATGTTGCCAAATGCATACACTTATGTCATAATTCATTGCACATCACTCATATTGAAAATAACAAGATTGTGTTCTGATGGCTGTTCATCTAGCTGTTTTACTATCTCATTCAGTCAACCATTGCTCCCATCTTCAGCTTGAGCTCACCCATTTCACGAGTCTGAATTTACTGTGTTCTACTTATGCATCTACTGAGGGGGAGCAGATCGTTCTTGAATAAATCTGCCTGATGATCTTCTGGGTATTTCTGACTCACCTTGACACATCCTTTGCTGCACTTCTTGATAGTTTTCTTTTGGAAGTGTCGACACCATGAGCTGTCACTTTTGATTGTTCTGAAGTGTGGATCTTGTGAGCAGATGTCGACACAAAAAGTCGACACATTCTAGGATGATCTTCTGATCATGTTTCTGCACTTGCTCTCTTGATTGGAATACTTGTCATATTCTTAAACTTGTTTTTCGAAACACTGCATATCTCCTAGACCTTGGAGATCTTAAAACATGCCTGACCTCCAGTTATCTTGCTTGGTGTGCATATCTGAAAACATTGAGCTTCAAAATCACTTATTCTTGCTGGATCTCTTCTGTCAGTCATTCATGAAGATTTCAATGGGTATGTCTCGATCATAAGTCTGAAAACACTTGAACTAGGAATCTTCTATTATACGATTTTATGAATGTCTGAAATAACTCAGCTGGTTTAAGTTTAATGTATTCATTGAGTTTGACTTTGAATCACTTAAAAGTATCTGAGCCAACTTTAATAAACTTTAACCAACTAATTCATGTTGAATCTTGCAAAATCTTCTGAAATCTGAAAATGTTAAAATCATGGCTTTATTCAGTTAAATTATATGAAATCAGTATTGTTTTTAAGCATATGATGATTCTAAAACGTTCCTAAGGGTAAATTCTGTCAGAGCAATAATTTTGGTCACTGAGAAACCATGTCCATTGACCAAGAAGTCTAGAGGACTGTGTCATGAAGTGTCATAATTAACTCTGCTAAATAAAATTTATTGAATATCCAGGCAGAGCAATGGCTTGAACATTGAGAAATATACTTCACTTATCAATGAAATAAGGTAAAGTATGTCATGATGTGTCAATACTATCTCTGAAGCATGACAGTTAGTCACACTAAGTGCTCAGGGATACTGGCGTCCAAACAACGTGTATCCTCTAGCCACAAGGTGTGTACTGAACTTAATTGCACCTGGTAAACTTGCTATGAAATCTTGTACTGTGCATAAAGAAAAATATGAAATTATTTGAAGAAGTATGACTGATCCTCAAGAACCAAATCTGAATTCTTTCATGATGTTTAACCTCAATACTAATGATTGTAATTTCTGAAGAAGTCATTGAAATTGACTGAGTAAGATGAAGGGAGGTTAATCAAGATATAAATATGAGGGCTTGGTTCACTTTTATTAAACATTGATGTTCAGATATGAGTACAGAATTTTATTGTCAAACTATGTATACATCATATTTAAACCATGATGTTCAAATAAAAATTCATAAGCCCCTATAATGGAAGAGTCTGAACCATCCGTTTATTCAGATTTATGAAATAAGTATCTTATTGAAAATCTTCTATTTCCTTGAAAGATCCTGTAGTCTGCATGCTGCCATGTCATCCTTCCTGAATGTCTTCTTGACATATCTCTCATCTTACACTCTTGAAAGCCTTGCTTCATTCAGATCAGGGAGCATTGGATTGTTTTTAAAGAAGAGGTTAGGTCTTGTCTAGATTGCACTTATTACTTTTTAAAGGGGGAGGTTCGTTTGTGATCTTATCAAAGGAGGAGGATAGATTGATTGGCTCTTGTCTCGTCTGCATCATGTAAGCATCAGTTTCTCCATGAATTGCATTCATTATTCATAAGGAGAGAATACATCTGCAACATAGACTTGATTGGTGCTTTATTTAACTGCCTCTATGATTTCTATGCCTAAATGATCTAGTCAAAGGGGGAGTGTTTA
Organism: Amorphophallus konjac; assembly: GCA_022559845.1. NCBI lineage: Eukaryota > Viridiplantae > Streptophyta > Magnoliopsida > Alismatales > Araceae > Amorphophallus > Amorphophallus konjac. Next base: position 114,251,908 of record CM040118.1, read on the forward strand.
ATTCAATCATGTCATGTATGTTTGTCTTTCTCGTCTCAAACTATTTTCTTTTTGATGAAGTCAAAGGGAGAGAATAGTTTGACATGAGTTAGTGTAACTCATAGTGTTGCCATCATCAAAAAGGGGGAGATTGTTGTGCCCCTTTGATTTTGATGATATCAAACACTATGAGTCACCATATGTTTGTGTTTGCATGAAAGATTGAATGATTGCATGCTCAGTCATTTATCTAGCACGTTTCAAGCTCTACCACACACATCAGGTCCGAGCATATAGAGTGCGTCGGTGCATTGACCAATTCGTGCATATTTCTGATCAACGCCTGTTTGCATATATTAGCCATAGTCAGTGCACTCGTCTGTCTCATGCGTACACTAAGTCTATACATCCATTAGCAGATAACTGAGCAAGTCTATACATCTGTTAGCTCAGCGCGTGACTTAGTCAATGCAATCCATGTTCATTGTGCATGTGTGCATGTCTGCACATTCCTTAGTGGCTAGTCTGTACAACCTCCGGTTGATTCATTCGATCAAGTCTATACAGCCAGAGCCAGTGTTCTTCACGCATATACATAGTCAGTGCATCGCCCTCATGCATACACAAGCACCCAAAGTCTGTACAACCGTTATTGATATGTGCATTTAAGTTCATACATCACTTCATCAAGTCTATACAGGATGCATTCATGCATAAACACTAGGTAGCAAAGTCTGTACATCGTCATGGCGCATGCACGCAAAGTCTGTACATCGTCTTGGCGCATGCACGCAAAGTCTATACATTCCTTAACAGCATGCCTGAGCATTCATCCTCAATGTGCATACTTTCATCTATGCAAAAGTGCATTACATGCATTTAAATGTCTGAACACTTGTTGACGGCATGTCAGTGCATCCATTTTCGTTGTACATACCTAGATAGATGCAAACTGCAGTTCACACATTCAAAGTCTGTACATTCTTCAGTAGCATATATGTGTATCGTTTGCACAGTACACACAATGTCTGCACACTCCTTGATGGCATGTCCTTGCACTTATCTTGAATGTGCATACCTTCCTATATGTATACTGCATTCCACGCCATTAAGTCTGTACAATTCTCAAACTTACTCGATGCATCTCCTTCCTTGTTCTTCAGATTAATTCGAACTGATAATCAAGCCTGATCTGACAGAACTGCTGGCACGTGATCCCAGGCAAATGATAGGCACGTGATCCGAGGAAAGGAAGCTTCTATCCCCTAACACGTGGACCAGTGGAATTTCAGTAGGGCTCTGTTGTTTGATCCATACGAAGCCCCTATTCCTATATAAAGTCACATCACCTTTCGAAGAAGGGTTGTTGGTGCTGGAAGAGAGGCCGTCAGAAGTAAAGAAAGGAGAGCCAGCAGAAGAAGAAGAACATAAGACATCTGAGCACAGCCAGAGAGAAAAGAGAGCAGCAGAGAGAAAAAGAGAAGTTGCAGAAGAATAGTGAGAGAGAGAGTTCGTGAAGAAGAAGATAGAAGACTCCATCATAAGATCTATCTTCATTGAAATCTGGATCAAATCCAATCCAGTCAGCTCCATAGGAGCCACATTTGCATTTCATTGATTACAGCTTTCAGTCGCTGTTATTTCTTGTTTCCTGCTTTCATTTTTAACCTTTCTTCAAGCTGTTTGTTAGCGGGCGAGGTGGATATCTCGAACAGTAAGCTGTGAAGCTCAGCGGTTTGCAGAGGAGGATTCCTCTGGACGGGTTAAGCTGTAATCCCCAGCGGTTGCAGAGGTGTGGTATCCTCTGGTCGGTGAAGCTGTAATGCCCAGCTATTCAAGCTGTTTGTCAGCGGTTGTAGGCAAGTTGTGAGGCCCAGCGGTTTAAGCTGTGTATCAGCAGGAATCCACACTCGGGTTGAGTGTGGGGTGGATATAGGTCTGGAAGACCGAACCACCTAAAAATCTCTTGTCTACCGTGGTTTGATTGCTCATCTGATTGTCACTAGATGAATGGATAGGTGCATTTCAAGTGAGTATTCTGTCTGAATGCTTTAAGGCATACGCTGTTCTGATTTGATTCTGTCTACGGCTTAGACTTGCTCAGATGCTTGCATTGTTGCAGTTCAACTGGTTGATCAAGTGTTTCTTGGAATCTCTTCTTAAAGAGCCCAATTGATCTTTATTCCGCAACTGTGTCTAGTTACAAGCTTTAATTAGGCAATTTTTGAAGGGGAGATTCATTCACCCCCCCTCTGAATCCATAGCACCAGGTACAACAATATTGTTTATAGGATTAAGCCCCTACCATTGCGCTAAAAGCTCGAGCTGGTAGCGAAGGAGGAACCTTATTTCCTTATGGCAGCACAGAACCCCACACTATCGTGCTGTGGGTGGACATGAGGGGCTTCACACATGGACCCCATAATCCATGCGGCGGGTTGGGCTGTCAAGCGCCGATGCACCACGTGGGTCCCATACCTCACGTGGAGCAACAAATCACAAGGGAGACGTTGGAAAATCCAACAATCTCCCCCCCAGCGACACCCGGGGGATTTGAACCCGCGACCTCGCTCTGATACCAGTTTATAGGATCAAGCCCCTACCGTTGCGCTAAAAGCTCGAGCTGGTAGCGAAGGTGGAACCTTATTTCCTTATGGCAGCACAGAACCCCACACTATCGTGCTGTGGGTGGACATGAGGGGCTTCGCACATGGACCCCATAATCCATGCGGCGGGTTGGGCTGTCAAGTGCCGATGCACCACGTGGGTCCCATACCCCACGTGGAGCAACAAATCACAAGGGAGACGCTGGAAAAGCCAACAAAGTGGATACATCTGTCACCCAGTCGTGTATCATGTCAGTTGTACTGTCCAGCTGAGCAGATTGATGTTGAAGAATGTCTGCTATGGAAGTAGAGGTGCTGGTGGATTGTTCATTGAAAAAGTTCCTAAGATTTGCAGTCAAATACTGTACTTTTTCGTGAATAAAATCAAGTTTAGTAAATATGTTCCCCAATTGAGTTATGCACTCTTGAACAACATTTGATACACTAACCACCTTGGCAGACAAAGCTTGTTGTTCATTTAATATGAGACTTAACTGATTTCTAATTCTCTGCTGTTCTCTCTTAATATCAAAGGTATGAACAAGGGTTTGAGTTATTTTCAGATATGGCTCAGCAGAATTCACCCTCAAATTATTCAAAGCAGAGCTTGCCTGTTGACAAACATTCAAAAGTGAATACAGAAACTTATTTAGCTGCTCATCTGATCTGTGCCTGTCTCTCATATACTTATACCAATTGATGTTCACCGTTTACTCTAGATGAAGTAGTCTAGTGTCCTGCTTATCTACATCATTCTTTAATTGATCAAGAGAAGTATTCACAATACCAAACTGTGTCATTATCAAATTTACCAGTGTAGGATCAGCTGATGGTGGAGCAGAAGTTGAAGCTTCAAACTGTTGTGGAATTTGTTGCTCTTCTGGAGACAATGCTGGTTGAGTTCCAAGACTAATGAGAGTTCCAGGAAATGGTCCAAAGACTGGGCCAGCATGTGATGGTTCATCCTATTCTACTTGTTCCAAAGCAGGCTGTTGCTCTTCCACCTCTTGTTCTACTTGTTGTTCTTCAACTTCAATTTGCTGCTCTTGTGGGCATTCTTGTTCATTATGCTACTGCTACTCCAGATTTGTTTTAATCTGTTCAATGAGCTGATCAAAGTGCTGGTCAAGCTGCTGATTTATCTGTCTAGTGGATAAAGATTGTTGTTCCAGCTCACTTACACTTTGATCTATCTGTGCATCTCTTTCCATTTCTTCCCTTTCTTCTTCTTGCAGAATGATTTGCTGCTCTTCGTAAATTCATTTGTGATTCTTGTTGACCTCTAAGAATTAATTCATCCTCTTGTTCTACAGTTTCTGTCACTCCCTGTTCATTCTGTTGAATTAATTCCATAGGATCCATTTCTTGTAGTTGTTGCTGTTCAGATGTTAACTGATCACTTTACTCATCTGTCACTTCCAGTTCAGTTACTAGAGGAGACTCATTTAGATTTTTTGTCCCTTCTTGTTCAACTGTCAGTGGTTATTGCTCCCCTTGACTATGAGCATCTATCAAGGGTTGTTCTTCCTCCACCTCATGGACAGCTACTGGAGACTTTTCAACTATCTTTTCTGCCAGTTTCTCCACAGGTGCAATCTGAGTCTTTAATTTCATGAACTTCTGGATGAAATCCATGTTGTAAACATTCACATTTGAGACCTTCTTGAATTTCTCATCCCCCAAAGGCAGCTTTAACTTTCTAAAAATAGCAATAAGATGGCCTGCATAAGGCAGATGTCTCCTAGACTCTGTACACGTACCAATGATTTTTATCATGATGCTCGGCAGACAAATCTTAATATTCTTAAACATGTAAAAAAGGATGAATCTTTGAGTTTCAATATTTTTTCTTTGGCCACTATCCTGTTGGGTGATGATAGTGGTTAACATGTGGTGTACCAGCCTTTTCAAATGTGAAATTTTATTTGCATTGAAGTTCACTAACTTAGTCTGCCTGGGATCAGTTACATCACTTGGCTAATTAGTCAATAGAGAGTAGGCTTCAAATTCATCATACTCAAAATCCTCCTCACACTCTCCTTCTTTAGAAACTCTGAAGACTTTATGAAGAAATTCCAATGTCAATACAATTTTAACACCCTTGACCTTTGACTTAATTCTAGACTTTTCATAATCATACTTCATGTTATAATAAAATTTAGAAACTAGTCCAAGGTAGTAATATTTATGCTTTCCCATAAATTTCTTCTATTTTTGAAATTTTATAAGCTCCATCAATCCAGGAAATTCATCAAACATTCTCTTATCATGGAAATTCACACATCTTGAAAAAATAATCTTCACTGATGAACTCATAGACCTTTATTTCTTGGATTTAGAGGTACCTTTCTTTTCTGGCCGCTGAGAGGCCTTTTTCTTCACTGATCGACGTTGTTTTGCCGGTGATTCTGAAACCTTTTCTTTTCCTTTATCAACTCTCTCTGCATGTACCCCTGAGCCAGTGCCTTCATCGTGCTGGTGTTTTGAGCGGTTCTCCCTCCGAGAATAAACGACAAATTCCTTCCTTACTTTTTTTTAACTCAAGGTTGATACTTGCAAAGTGTGGCGAGACTTCCCAATCACTCCTTCATTGCGGAAGGAAGTGGGTGTTCGACCCCGGGCCACCAGGCAAGCATTTTCATTAAAGGAAGCAAGAGGTAACAGAATAGAGGAGGGGGAAAGGGGAAGGCAAGTGGCACCCAAACTAATAGAGACGAGAGGGGCCTCATACAACAGGAGGAGAAGAGCCTAAAGGCAACACATGAGTGGTGAGAAACCATCAGAAGTCTCGATCCCTCGAAGAGGAGGTGGAGTTAGAGCGCCGATGAGATCGCCTGGGAGCAATGCCATCCGTCCTCGAAGCAGGCCGTGAGCGATCCTTGTCGAAGGTCCCCACGAAACGCACATGTGCAGAGGCGAGGTCAGGGAAACTGTCAGTAGGCTCGATCCCAGAGATAGTGAGCACCTGAATGAGCTACGGAAACATAAGGCCACCTTTAGGAGACGGAGGAGCCATCGCCTCCACAGGAAACCCAAGGGCAGGAGGCCGAGGAGGGGGCGCGAGCGGACTGGGCGGATCTCGGTTGATCTTCTTCTTCAAGGCTTGTGCAAAGGAGAGGCGGGGAGAGGCCGTCCCCGCCGGGAGAGAGACCTTTGCACCATCCCCGGCGGTCATCGAGCTGGGGGACCGCACCCCCGGGGACCAAGACGCAGCCGCCAGGTTGAGTCCGGCAGCAAGGCCCCCGACATCAAGGGTGGCCTTGCCATGAATAGCGGTGGTCGACGGGGCCGGGGAAGGCAGCAACGGCCCTACGGTGGCTGGCTCTGGAGGGGTCCCAGATCCCTCGTCACCAACGGTAGTGGAGCACAAGAGAGGCACAACGGCTTAACAAACAGCAGGCTGAGCAGGCGAGGCCGTGGTCTCCACAGGAAACACCAGAGCAGGGGGGACAATAGCGCACACCTGCTCCACCGTGCCTAACACCATAGCAGGGGGGCCCACCGGAGGGAGCCCTAAAGGGGCAGCGTCAACAGCATGTGCAGGAGGGACCTGCAGGGGAGGATCATAAAGGTGTGTGGTGGCCGGTCCCTGCTCAGGAGGATGAAGGACCGCCGGGGATGAGGAGGGGCCACCAGCACGGTCAACGTCGAAGGAGGCCACCGGTCTAACTGGGAGGCCACCTGCCACAGAAACATAAGGAAGAAGAGACGGCCCCTCTGCCAGATGGCGGGAGCAAACAGCAGACCCAGGGTTCGGTGGAGTAGGTCCCCGGGGGGGGGAGGTGGTGCCAGCAGAGGAGGTGGGCCCGGCACCGACCGGGGGCAGCAACACCGCAGAGGAGGTAGGGTGGCCACCACCAATAGGCCGGGGGGAAGACAGATGCATCTCTAGAGTGCCAGTGGAAGGGGCATCAATAGGCAAGGCCACGACAGCGGCTGCGAAGGAGGACGATGCAGCGAGCTTGGTCAAGGGGGACAGGTGCTCGAAAGCCGCAACAGCAATAGGCAAGGGGAAAACCCTTGAAACGGCTAGCAGGGGGGAGCAAGCGAGGTAGCCGCTGGCATGGGGGCGAGAAAACCCTGCATGCAGACCAGCCCAGGCTCGACTCCAAGACCCACAACGAGAACGGAAGAAGAGAGCCGCCTTGGGAGAGGCAAGCATGCAGGCGCTATGACAGTTACTCCAGAGATGGAAGCGAGAGGAGGTGCCAAACACCGAGGGGGTGGTGGCTGGACAGCAGAGGTGGACGCAAGTGGAGGATCTTGAGTGGAGGGTGGCGGCCCCACAGCAGGTAGCCGTTTACACTTAGGGGCATCATGGCCTAGGCGTCGGCACCCCGAACAGAAGTGGGAAAAGCCAGGGTAAACCAGTGGCTGCCAAAAGTGCCAATTGCCAGCCTTGATCCACACCTGAGGGGGGGGTTTCTTCGACACGTCCATATGAACACACACACTGGCGGTAGCTGAACGAGTGAAGCAGAGCGAATCCTTATCAATCTTCAACATCCTCTGATTCCTGCTCCTCTGTCATCTTCCGTTTCCCCAAGCTTTTGTCAGTTGGAGAAGACATCGTAGGAACGGCTAAGGAGGAATATGGTGCAAGATAACAAGGAGGCGAACAGCATGAACAAGGTGCACGAGCCTCACCAAAGGGTTTTGAGAAAGGAGAACAGAGAGATACGGAGAGGTAAAAAAGTTGAGGCAAAAGGGTTTTACACGAAGATAGCATAGACGCCTATGAAAGAATTTTTCACGAAGGTAAGGTTTTAAAGTGAGGAGAGAATAAAAGGTATTTTAACTTTACCAAACATTATGAAGAATTACTTTTCTGCTCTTTCCCTTCAAACAACCCCTTTTTATGTATGTATGAAAACTGTCATTTTAAAGCCATTAAATCTTGGTTCTTGAGAGCCTTTAAATTTAACCTGTGATGCAGAGATAATGAAATTAAACCAGATTTACTAATGTACTCATTTAATCCACTTACCATTGATCCTACTTATCGTTTTCATTAAACATTTTTGGTGAGAAAACACCCCTTATATTCAAAGTAAATAGATTTAGAGTTTTCTGAATTTTACACAGAGTCAACCATTTTCATCATTTTTTTTTAATTTTTATTTTCATTGAGCACTCTAGTATGATCACACCTTTTTACTCAAGAAGACATGTTTATCAGACACCAGACTTCCTTGTTACTCAGTGTAATCAACCTTCATGCTTCAAGTTTATGAACAGAGTTAAACCATTTCTTCATGACATAATCTCTAAACTTCATTGGTCTAGATGATTAGTTTCTCAAAAAATGAGTCATTGCTCTGCCTTTTTCACAATTTTATTTTATGGCGTATTCTCTGGTTTTATTTCAGTTTTAACTAAAAAAATAATTTAAAGTCAATATAAGAAAATGTTTTTTCTTCCCGGTCAATGTCCAATTACTTATGAATTTCAGACCTCAAATAGTGAATTACACTTTTCAATTTTAAAGTGGTTTAAGGACATTGTAAATGCAAGTATGGTTAATTTTTGGGCTTCAAAATTAGATTTAACTTATTTGCTATCAACAGTTCTCATTAAGTGTAAAATCATGGAATTGTCTCAGGTTCCAAGAGATTTTATTTCATCTAATGATCAGCAATGTTAAATACACTTTAATAGTTACTCTTCTTGAACAATACACACTAAGATAGAATATACCAGAGACAGTTGAGGGAATGTATGAATGAGTTTAGAAAAGGCTTATCAAGAAAAGATTGAGAACACAAGGAATGGCCACAAAAATTTGTGAAGCACTATTGACAGATTTGCATAAGTCCAATTTCATTCCAATGAGATCACACAGAATTCAGAAATAAAACTCTTTATCAGACTAACAGACCACTCAGAATGACTAGCTAATACTTCAATCATCTTGAGCTGATTTTAGCCTTTGACAAGATACCATTCAGCAAACAGACATAACTGACCAGCAACAGGCAACACTACTTATTCAGTTCTGAAAGATATAGCAACTCATCGATCCAAAGCAATAGACAGATTTATCCTGATTACATAAATAAAAACATCCTCTCTGTTTTATTGTACTAAGAACAGCAACATTCATATACTTCATTCAGCTAATCATGCATGCATTTCAAACCACAACATACAGTCTACCACTCAAGGATATTCCAAAACTTCAGATAATGCCAATTTAGTTTCTTCTTGCAGAGAACAACAATAGAAGACAGCAGACATTTCTTCACATGTACACAATTATGCAACTAATGAGTATGAAATGCATATTGACCCTTGGTACATGGTGGAGGTTCATTCCTCTACGTATGATATGGGTTTCCAGACAGACATAATCTACCCTTCTCCCAACAGGCCATTTGATATACCACAGGGTCATGCATGACTATGCACTGAATTATAAAAGACTGACATGAATGACACACATGAACAATAGTCATGAACATGCACTGAACTATGAAAGTGTAACATGAAGGATTTCACATGGAATTACATGAGACAGATCATTAAGATTCATTCCCCGAGGTAAGATATCACCAGTTAACATAAAAGAATTTAATCTAGTCACATGCAGAATTCCACAGAAAGCATTATTCAGGCAGCTACAACATATACACAGAAGAGTGGGGTTACTGACCTTCTGTGCCCTGATTTTATTCAACCCCTTTTTATTTGATCCATATGGACACACCTGGGACCAAACAGTTATTTGAATTATCTTGGACCCCAAGGGTTCTTGGGTCCAGAAGGATTAGTAGCACCCCACATTAGTGCTCTCCAATTATTCCAGTCACTCATCCAAAAACACTCAGTGGTAGTGTGACCTTGTTTTCCACAGTTATTACAAATGGGAGGTCTATACATGAAAACAGAATTATGAATTCTTCTAAATGCAGAAAGTTTCATGTGATCAAAATGAAATGCATTGTTTCTAGCAAACCAACATTCGGATGTAACATGTCCAAATTTTTCACAGTTAAAACAAGTAATTTTCTGAACTTCAGATTTTCTAACATGCTTATTTACATAACTATCTCTAGCATGAACTTTTCTAAACATTTGATCTTCTTATTTCATCAAATTACAGTTATGCATATAATGACCCCCTTTTTCACAAAAAAAATATGCATCAGAAGCATGTCTTTTCACAAGTTTGTTTTTAACTGTATTTACATGTTTGCATGCATCTAATTCATCATTTCTCAAAACAATGCAATCATCCATAACATGTCCTTTCCTACCGCAGTAGTGACATGCATGAAATTTGATGACAGGTTTGTTCATGATATGTCCAGAAGTATCAAAGACATTCACAGGAGGAACATTGTTCTTATTTTTCTATTTTTCAACCTTTTTCAGATTTTTAATTGAATTTTTTGATTTCTGAGCAGTAAAATGAAAAACATGTGAACCAGAGAGTTTTTCTTGTTCTGAGCTTTTTACAAACACAGTTGAATTCTTCTTGCCATTAACTTTCTTATTAGCTGGACTATAGCCCATACCCTCTTTCTGAAAATTTACATTCAAGCCAAGAAGTTTATTCAAATTGTCTTTCCCTTTAACAAATTTTGCCAAAGAATTTTTCAGATCTTCAATTTCAGTTTGCAAAGAAGCAATGCTAATCTCATAACTCGCAATGTCATTTTCATAGGACATTACTTGTTCATGCAGTACATCATTCAGACTTTTCAAAGTTTCTATTTCCTGTTTAAGTTTCAGTTCATTATTTGCTTCTTTTTCTTTCAAAACTGATTTTCCCTTTTCAAGGACAAGCAATCTTTCTGACAAGACTATATTAAGGACCATCAGCTTTTTATTATGTTCTTTCAGATCTTCATTTTCCAATTTCAGTTTCTCACAAGAACCTTCTCTCTTTTTCATGTCTTATTTTAGGTTTTCATTTTCTGCTTTTAAACATGTAACTTCAGAGATCATTTCTCTTCTTAGCTTTTTCTTTTCAGACTTTACATTCTCATATTTTTCAATCAAATGTTCATGCAATACAACGAGATCTTCAAAACTAAAATTATCGGTTTCAGAATTTACCTGTGAAGATGAATCTTCCATCTGATCACTACTGTGATCTCCAGCTATGAGGCACTTCACTTCATCTTCACATTTGCTGGCTGCTATCATGTTGATAATTTCAGTAGCACTCTTGGACTCAGAAATGAACGAAAATTGGTCAACATTTATCACCCTTCTCGTTAGTTCCAAGGCCTCTTGATTCTCAGAAAACTTCAGTCTATCTGAAGCGTTCTATTGGGATTTATCCTCTGGAATGTCATATGGACTAAGTGCAATGAGTATCCACAAAGTAGGATCAACAGAAATAACGTAGTCTCTAAATTTCCCAAACCAGCCATAATACTCAAAACCAGTAAACTGAGGAATTTCAGCCATTCCAAACAAAATCTGATCGAAGATAGCAATGGAAGAGATGAAAGCAAATTGCACCACAAATGAGGCAGGATCTGATCTGCAAGTCGTTGGACCTTCTGTTGCAGAAACCTGCTCTGATACCAAGTGTTAGAATCTATGCACGGTGCAACTGCTCCGATGGCAAGAGTTAAGGCGATGTGAATCGGTATAACAGAGGATCCAGAGGGGGGGTGAATGGATCTCTTCAAATTTTGACCAATTTAAAACTCTGGAGATCTAATCTGGCAAAATGCTAACAGATCTGAAATAAGAAAATTCAATTGCCTAGACTAGCGATCAAACACATATCATGCATATTAGTTTAACAAACTGTTAAATAGCTATGTTGGCGGAAGCAATTCTTATAGCAAACAAAAGATGCAGACAGTAGAAGAACCAGTCACACAACACCAAGATTTTTAGGTGGTTTGGTCCTCCAGACCTACATCCACCCCACACTCAATCCAGAGTGTGGATTACTGTTGACTCATAGCTCGAAACCGCTGGACCTCGCAGCTTGCCTACAAACCGCTGCGCATCACAGCTTGCATCAGCTGGGCCTCACAGCTTGCCAACCGCTGGGCATTACAGCTTCACCGACTACTGAGCATTACCGCTTAGCTATCCAGAGGAATCCACCTCTACCGCTGGGCCTCACAGCTTGCCAACATCCGCTGATACACAGCTTAGAATAAGATTTGAATGAAAGAAAATAATAAAATTGAAAGATAGAAAAACAGATAAAGTTCTAAGCACAATGTAGCTCTTCACTGAGCATAACGACACTAGATATGATCTAGTGATCGTGACAAATGGCTTCAATTCTTCTTTTCACTCTTCTTCGAATGACACTCTGCTTTCTGTAATATCTTCTATCCTTCCTCTTTCCTTCTTTTCACTCTCAGGATCTCTCTCTATCAGATGCTCTCTTCTTCACGATGAATCCACCTCTTCTTTTCTCTTCTGGTCTATCTAGTTCTCACACTTCATGGTCTGCTTCTCTCTCTCTCTCGATGTCTAGCTTTGATTTTAGGTGAAAACCCTTTATTTATTGGTTGTAGAGGATGGGCACGTGGGAAGCACGTTTCCGCCCAAATTTCCAGGTAACTTAACTCGCTGGAAGCCCACGTGTCAGAGATCAAATGATGGTGGCTGGCCACATGGCAGAATCTCCAGTCAATAAGGCATCCTTGGATCATGAGCTTTTGTCTTGATATCACGTGACTTTAAGTTCCTGCCAATAATTCAAGAGGCATTTCATCAAACACTGTGCTTACATAATAAAAAGTTAATATGCATTGACCTTTACATGAAGATATGTTATAAAGTGAGAGAAATGATCAATGGTCATGCCCATAATGAAGTTTAGATCAAACAGATCGAACATGCAGGGAATTCTGTGAACTTAGGCATGAAATCAATACTAACACTGACCTTAGCTATACATGAGACACAACTAACATCGACCTTAGTTCATGAAGAAAACAAGATAGCACCGACCATTGCATGCGTTCAGCAAAAAATGCACCGGCCTTATATATGCTTGATGCAAAACGTGCACAGACCTGATATGCTACTAGTGAGGACATGCACCGACCTTAGTCATGTGCGATGCAAAATATGCATGAGGCAATGAATTGCACCGACCCTTGCATAACTTTATATGCTGACAAGGTAACTTGCATCGACCTAATTATCGACCTGATTATGTAAACATCATAACTAGCACCGACCTCACTTATGCAAACATGGCGACTAGCATCGACTTGGCTACATGAGAGATACAGCTAGCATCGACCTTAGACAAACATAGTATGTAGCTAGCACCGACCAAAGACAACCATAGTATGCAGCTAGCACCGACATTAGACAACCATAATATGCAGTATGATTAATTGACTAAGTTTTTTACTGAATACATGCATTGACCTCAGTATAAATGAGCATTGACTTTATTGAGGATTTTCAGTCCACTCCATGAATCATTCAACAATCATTAAAACATATGAATCATGGAACATGCATTTCATCACCAACATGATTCATAGTGTGTCATTATCAAAACTAGGGTTCCAACATGGTAGATCCATAGATACATGGGCGAAAATGCAAAAGGAATTTTTAATGAAATTCTATCCCATAGGACGAACCAATACAATGAGGAGAGCAATAACTGGATTCTCACAAAACTTTGGAGAGCAAATCCATGAGGCGTGGGATAGATTGAAAGATTTGCTAAGGAAATGCCCTCAGTATGGATTATCAAGATGGCAAATTATTTAGGCATTCTATGAGGGTTTGACAGAAAATTATAGACACATGGTGTATGCTTCATGTGGGGGAGCATTTATGAGTAAGAGCGAGGATGAGGCCTATGATTTATTTGAAATGCTTAGTGAAAATTCCATTAGTCATGCCTCGTTGTCATCATATGAAAGAATGATTGGGCCATCTAAGAGGTCAGGGCTGTATGAAGTTAAGAACCAAGGGGAGTTTGAGAACAAGATGGATATCAATGCCATAACTCAAAAATTGAACAAAATGGATTTATTAGTGCAGAAAATGGAGAAGGTTGATCTAGTAGCCCAGAAGTTAGATCAGTTGTTATCTAGGCAAGAACCTTCTTTTTCTTCTGCTCCTCAACCTCAACCGTTCTCAGCTCCCACCCATGAAGAAATATGTGCTCTTTGCTCTAGCCCGAACCATGCTGTCACGGATTGCCCTACGGCGGCCCAGCTTCCTCCATTCATCCAAGAACAGATCTTTGCTACTCGGGGTGTGTCCAAACTTGCTTATGATCCTTATTCTAACACTTATAATCCGGGTTGGAGAAATCATCCCAATTTTACTTGAAAATCTTAACAAGGTCCACCTATGCAAGCTAATCCCTCGAACCAAGCCGTTCAAAAACAATCATTTCAAGTGCCGAGTCAGTCTCACCAAAATTTTCCATCTCCTTTTCAACAAGCTCAACATCAATATCCTCAACCTCCTTATCAACAGTCTCAGGCCCTGTATCATCAAGCTCCATTTTCTCAGGGCCCATATAATCAATATCCTCCTAATCATTTTCATCAACCCCAATATTCGCCACCTCCTACTCAGCCCAATTTTGATGAAAAATTTGAGCAACTCCAACAACTTATCCTTACTCAACATCAGTCTATTTCTAAGTTGGAGAACCAAATAGGTCAACTGGCTACGAATAACATGAGAAGAGAGGTAGGCCAGCTTCCTAGCCAACTAGTGCCTAACCCCAGAAATCAACCCCCGTGCTTCCCTTAGAGAGCTCCTCCTATTCTTCCTCCACCTAACCAACCTCAGCCTCCTCCTCCTATGGGCTCTCAATTTGAGAACGCCAAGGCTATATCTACCCTTAGGAGTGGGAAGATTTTAGATGACCCATATCAGTCTAGGGATGTTGGTAGTAGTTTGGGCCAAGAAGCCCATGTGGAGAGTGATAATAAGGATGAGGAGCCGGTGATTGTGCAAGAGAAAAAGAAGCGAGAGGGGGGAGAAAACAAGCTGGATAAAGGAAAAGTAAAGGTTGATGAAGAAGGTCCCCAGGAGTATGTTCCTAAGATCCCGTTTCTCGATGCTCTAAAGTCAAAAGCTCAAAAGAAAAGGCCGATTCAATAAGAGGAATTAATGGAATTGTTTAAACAGGTGGATATCAATATTCCACTTTTGGACGTGATTAAGCATGTGCCAACATACGCAAAGTTTCTTAAAGAGCTGTGCACTCCAAAAAGAGAACCAAAGGCGACAATTCAAAAGATCCGCTTATCTGAAGATGCCAATACTGTCGTGATGAGCCATTTACCAAAGAAGTTGAAGGACCCCGGAGCTCTTCTAATTTCATGTGATATAGGTGGAGTTACATTTGATAAAGTATTGTTGAACCTTGGAGCCAGTGTTAATTTGTTGCCCACCTGTATATATGAGCAATTTGATCTAGGGGAGTTGAAGCCCACATCTATAATCCTTCAACTGGCGGATCGGTCCGTGAAGACTCCAAGGGGTCTGTTAGAAGATGTGATTGTGAAAGTGCATGAGTGTTATTTCCCGGTAGATTTCCTTATTTTGGATATGGCCTCGTCTTAGGAATTAAAGCATACTCCAAGTATTTTGGGACGTCCGTTTCTAGCTACAGTGATAGCCAATATAAACTGTGCCACAAGAATGATGGATATTTCTTTTGGAGGTGAGAAAGTTTCTTTAAATGTGTTCAAGGCATCCCAGTACCCGGACCATGAGGAGGAATGTAATGTTATTGATGTCATTGAGGAATTAATTGAAGAAAGTCTGGAAGTTAAGGAGAAATGTCTAGAAGAGGGTAGCATGCTGTAGGATTCTCTATTCTCTTCCGCACCCTACTTTATGATAGAGCCACTCCCTCCGTTGCAAGCTGAACATGTTCTTCCATCTTTGGATCAGCCACCCGTTCTGGAATTGAAACTTCTACCAGATTCTTTGAAGTATGCTTATCTGGGCCCCGACCACACTTTGCAGTGCTCCCAACCTCACTTCTGCTCAGGAGTCTCAACTTTTAGACGTCCTTAAGGAGCCCAGGGGGGCGATAGGTTGGTCTGTGGCGGATTTGAAAGGTATTAGTCTGGATGTTTGCATGCATTATATCTATCTAGAGGACAATGCCAAGCCGAGCAGAGAGATACAATGCCGGCTGAATCCCAACATGAAGGAGGTTGTCAAAAAGGAGGTAGTAAAGTGGCTGGATGCGAGAATTATATATCCCATTTCTGATAGCAAGTGGGTCAGCCCAACTCAAGTTGTTCCCAAGAAATCAAGGCTAACTGTGGTGATTAATGACAAAGGAGAAGAAGTGCCCATGCGACTACAGACAAGGTGGAGGATTTGCATAGATTATAGAAAATTAAATTCAGTAACAAAGAAAGATCATTACCCACTCCCGTTTGTAGATCAAATTTTGGAAAAATTAGCTGGGTAGAAGTATTTTTGCTTTTTGGATGGCTACTCCGGGTATAATCAGGTTGCTATTTACCCGGAAGATCAAGAGAAGACAACGTTCACGTGCCCTTATGGCACATTTGCGTTTAGAAGAATGCCATTTGGGCTGTGCAATGCCCCATCCTCCTTTCAGCGGTGCATGATGTCAATCTTTTCTGAAATGGTGGGTGAATTTTTGGAAGTTTTTATGGATGACTTTTCAGTGTTTGGTACTTCTTTTGAAAATTACTTGGAGAATCTGACACAGGTGCTAAAGAGGTGCATTGATTCAAATCTTGTATTAAGCTGGGAAAAGAGCCACTTTATTGTGAGAGAAGGAATAGTTTTAGGCCATGTTGTTTCAGAGAGAGGAATAGAGGTTGATAAGGCCAAGGTTGATTTGATTTCCAATATTCCTCCTCCTTCTTCTGTCAAACAAATTCGATCTTTTCTTGGCCATGCTGGATTCTATCGTAGATTCATTTAAAACTTCTCCACCATCACTCGTCCTCTCACACAATTGCTAGTCAAGGACACTCCCTTTAACTTAGATGATTCATGTCTAGAAGCATTTAATTCCTTGAAAGCGGCCCTCACTCAAGCTTCGATTCTTCAATCACCGGATTGGTCGCTCCCTTTTGAGAACATGTGTGATGCTTCAGACTACGATGTAGGAGCTGTCCTAGGTCAGAGAGTCGATAAGAAGCCCGTGATGATCTACTATGCGAGTCGCACCCTCGCTGATGCACAGTTGAATTACACCATCACGGAGAAAGAATTACTTGCTGTTGTTTTTGCCATGGAAAAATTCTGATCATATCTATTAGGGGCTAAGGTTATTGTTTATTCTGACCACTCTACTTTGAGATATTTACTTTCCAAGAAGGATGCTAAACCCCGTCTCATTCGGTAGATCTTATTGCTATAAGAGTTTGATTTAGAGATAAAAGATAAAACAGGGTTAAAGAATGTTGTAGCTGATCATCTATCAAGGATAGTGATACCTCAGAGTGCTCCTATGTCCGATTCCTTCCCCGATGAGTAACCTCTTTCTATCGCTCACACCTCAACCCCCTGGTACGCTCACATTGTCAATTACCTGGCGGTAAGATAAATTCTGGGAGGGTGGTCTAGGCAGGAGAATGATCAATTCTTTTCAAAGGTTAAACACTATTTTTGGAGGACCCGGAGCTATTTCATATGGGTCCTGATCAGATTATCAGAAGATGTGTCCCTGAAGTAGAACAACAATCTGTCTTGAATTGTTGTCATAATCTTACTTGTGGGGGACATTTTTCTGGAAAGAAAATAGCGGCGAAAGTTTTACAAAGTGGATTTTATTGGCCCACATTGTTTAAAGATATTTACGAATTTTCCAAAACATGTTTGAAGTGTCTAGAAGTGGGTAACAATTCAAAGAGAGATATGATGCTGCTTAATCCCATTCTGGTTGTCAAAATTTTTGATGTTTAGGGAATATACTTTATGGGACCATTTCCACCTTCATTTGGCAATGAATACATTTTGGTGGCGGTGGATTATGTTTCCAAATGGATTGAAGCAGTTGCTACTAGGACCAATGATCATAAGGTAGTGATGAAGTTTGTAAAGAAGAACATATTTTCTAGATTTGGTTGTCCTAGAGCTATGATTAGTGATGGGGGTTCTCATTTCATAAATTCTCAATTTTGAGCTTTACTTCACAAATTTGGCATCACTTACAAGCTCGCTACCCCCTATCATCCCCAAACCAGTGGCCAGGTTGAAATGTCCGATAGGGAGATAAAAATCATTCTGCATAAGATAGTTAGGCTGGATAGGAAAGACTGGTCCGAGAGACTAGATGATGCATTGTGGGCCTACAGAACTACATTTATGACTCTCATTGGCATGTCACCTTACCGCCTCATTTTTAGAAAAACCTGCCACTTACCTGTAGAGCTGGAACATAGAGCATATTGGGCCATTAAACAAGTCAACTTTGATTAACTCAAGCTGGGTCCCAAAGAGCTCTACAACTCAATGAACTAGAGGAATTAAGAAATGAAGCCTACGAAAATTTTAAGATTTATAAAGCTAAAACCAAGGTTTTTCACAATAAGCATATTCACAGGAAATCTTTTTTTATTAATCAAAATGTTTGGCTTTTTAACTCAAGGCTACACTTGCTCCCCGGTAAGCTCAAATCCAGATGGGATGGACCGTTTATTGTCGTTAAAGCTTTTGACCATAGAGCTGTTAAAATTTTAAATACTCAAAATGGTCACATTTTCACTGTCAACGGTCAAAGATTGAAACCTTACTTAGAGAATCAAAAGTTACAAAAAGATTCCATTGCTTTGAGTGATCAGGAATAAAAATCTTCGTGAGCTTTCATGCCTCTAGCTGAAGACGAAAAACTTAGCGCTTCTGGGAGGTAACCCAAGGTTTTTGTTATTTGATGTTTTGTTTTAGTATGTTTTCAGTGGTCAGGTCAAGTGGAGAAGGAGCCGTCATATATCAATAATGGCGCGATTCACCTCGCACACCAGGTTGTATCATTCCATCTCAACTATATTCTTTGTTACATTATTCTAGTACTTTCTATTGCATATGTCATTGAGGATAATGTCATTTAAGTTGGGGGGGGGGGGATTTCATGGTACATATAGTACAACCTGATATGCATTCTCGATAGGAATTATTACATTATCATAATGCTCTACTTTACATGAAAATGAAAAGGATGAAATCCCCATTTGAGTTTTATTGATTCATGCTTGAATTGAAAGTAATTCTGGAATAGAAAAGACTAGAGAGAAGGATGAAAGAAAATTTATTCAAACTAATCATGGAAAATTGATATAATAATTTCTTTAAAGTTCATGTGCACTTTATATAAATAAAAAAATCACTATGCACACTAATGAAACAAGCGAGGCAAGCCCTTTGTTATTTTGAGTATGGTGGCTGATGCTCTGCACTTCGTAAGAAAGAGATTTTTGTTTAAGCTTTCTACCAAGTTATCTTTCAAAAAAAAGTACAAATAGCACAATGAAATATATATATATATATATATATGAAAAAGAACACCATAAAAAATATCTCGAATCTTAGTAACCGGGCCTACTTCACCAAAGACGTGTTGAGGTCCGCGTAAAATAGAAAAGGGAACATTGATCTGTGTAACTGGGCCTGCTTCTCCTAAGGCAAGAGTCGAGGTTCATGTTAAACAGTGAAGGGTAGTGCAGCATCATGTGTGAAGAAAAATAAAAAAAAAAGATCCCAAGGGGACAAATAAATAAGGCAGAGAAAAAGCTATTGTGTTTAATGCTTTGATCTAAGAGGTGCAGGGTTGAAAGGCACTTGCTTGGAATAATAAATGAGGGGCGCAATTGTCTATGCTATGGATTTAGTATTACACATGCACAAGTACTACTGAACTTTGATTTAAATTCTTGATTATGTACCTTAATTTCCTACATAAGGTTAGTATGGGTAGTAATGTTTCCAAATTCCTAGAACTTAGTGTATTCTGTGAAGGAAGAGCTAGTTATGAAAGTATGAAAATTTGCAATCTATTTGCATTGCTAAGGGACTAGCAATGAGTAAGTTGGGGGTGTGATAAGTGCTATATTTCATATCATAAGTTCCATCACATTCATCATTCTTAAGCATTTAATGAGTATAGTTGTGCATTAATATAGACAAATCTCATTCTCACACATTATTTGAGTCTCCACGTATTTTACCATATTTTTTTAGCCAAAATGACCATGTGCGAAACATTCAAGAATTTACACAATTATTTGAAAGTCATTTGAGGGAAGGAGGACTCTAAACATGACAAGAGACTTATTTTGATCAATCCTTGATGCTAGAAAATTAGATTTGAGCTAGTTTTGAAACCCACGATCGTGGGAGTATATATATCACCCGAAGGCCACCATGGGAAGAAGTTAGCCAGCTTAGCCTTTTAGCCTATTTTTACATGCTTTCTGTTCGTCTTTTCAAATTTCTTTCTTCTGCAATCTTCTTCATTTTTAAGTGCTCTTCAAATCTTTCTTCTTCTTCTTCTTCTAATTCCCTCTAGAATTCAAGCTATACCTCTTCTAGTCTCTCTCTATTTTTATCTTATTTCTACTGTGTCTTCTGTGTTTTCATTTGTTCTTCACTGTACCCCCTTCTTCCTCTCCGCATACATATTTCCATTTAAATTTTCTTTTCTTCCTCTATCTATCTCCCTCTTCATATTTCTTCACACATCCCAAGGTAGATCTTCTTCCTTTGGTCCTCTCGGTGGCGTCTACTTCCAAAGCGGGGTGAACTTCCAAGGCTCGACACGGTGGAGACGGCGGCGTTCTTCGTCCATCATCTTGGCTCTTATTTCTTCCCTTTTCCTTTTATTTCCAAGTTGTAATTCTTATTTTCATAGAATTGTACTTGCCACCTTTCTTAGTAATAAAATTCATATTGTGGAAATTGTGTTCTTCTCTTTCTATCTCCTTCTAATTTTTCTTCTTTAACCCTCTCATATTCTTGGGATAGTTTACTTTCATGCAATTTTTCCTTTTTGTTAGTTTAATCTCACTCAAAATTCGGATCTTCCAAATATAAGAATTTTTTAACTTGATCATAATTGAAAATATTTCTTCTCCGTGGGATCGACCCGTTCTTACCACTTTACTCTAATTCCAATCTTTTTAAGTGAGTGAGTGCTGTTATTTTTAAATTGTGGCATGACTTTTCAACGACGGGTTTAGTGGCTATCGATAGCCTTTATGGTTATGAAAAGTATATTCTTGTTACATGAAAGGCCACATTGTATTCTTGCTTGATCATGCTCTCATTCTACATGAATTCTCATATCTCTATAGCCTATACCTTGTTACTTGTGTTATTATGTTGGTTTCATCGCATGTTTCATTGTATTTCATTAGCCTTACCTTCTAGAGCTAAAATATTAATTACTTAAAGTATGCCTTCATGTTGATACGAAGATACCTACTGAGTATGTGTGCTCATTCTCTACTTTTCCAATCTTTCAGGAAATTCTAGCGGGTCGGATGCGGATTACTCAAGTGGCGGATCTGAGGGCGACTAAAGTCAAGAGAGAAGCCCTAGATTGCTATAGTGTCGAGAGTCATGAGTCAACTATGTACTTTTGTGTTTATTGAGTCTAGTGAGTCCTTATGAAATGTCAATGTACTTGGATTATTATTATTCAATAAAGTGAAATTTTGAGTACATTCTCTTATGTTTACTCTTGTGTGTGTGAATGTTTAGCGCTATGATTATATTGCTTGTTTGAGACGTACTAGCTGACTGCTCATGTCCCTGATTTACTTCCACTGTACATACATCTCGGGGCGTGACAACAAGCCTGCAAATTGGCTGAGTTTGGCTGAGCTCAAAAATTAGTTGGGATCCTAGTGAGGGGATGCCTGTGGTTAGCTGAACACCTAATCAAAAATAGCCTTTGTACTATTCCCAGTTTGGGGGTAATAGTGAAACTCCTAGTGTTTACTAGGGACTAGACGTAGGACTGATTGGAGGTCAGTGCTGAACCAGTATAAATCTCTGTGTTCATTTGTGAGATTACTTTTATGCGACTGCATTGCACTTGTTGTGTTCTTCATTTACTCTGAATTCATGTTAGCATTCTATTTCTGTCACATACACTATTTGTTAACACCGACTGCTACAACATGCTTCCACTGATCATCGTGATGCTGCTTTTTTAGTTTTCTCACAATGTTACCTGCAACACTCTTTAATAACTCACATTATATCCAGGAACTTGCACCAATTACATATCACTAAGTTTCATGCTTATTATAATGCGATCCATTTTTATAACCCATTCACCCCCTCTGGGTCAAACAGCCAAATATCTAGGCAACATAGCTGACTGAGTGAACATGCACACACACATGCGAGCGAGCCAAGCGAGCAAACTCCATCCAACACAAGCTTTCATTTCCAGCATTGAGAGAAATAGAATCTCAATATTTTTTTCAACCATATAGCTATTGCGTGCTCAAGAGAAGAAGAAGAAGCAACCGCGACTTTCTACTATAATCTTTTTAGCTTCTTCTCAAAACCTTATATAATTCTCTAATTTTCTCTTTAGAAGGCCTTTCCCATTTAGTTCAAGATCGATTGTGTCACGTCCCGAGATATGCAGCGGAAACTAAGTCGGGAACGTGGACAGTCGGCAATACGCCTCACGCTAGCAAGACAATCAGAGCGCTAACATTCACACATAAGAAGAGTGAACATAAGATAATGTACTCAAAATTCCATCTTTATTGAATACTAATAATCCAATTCACACACGACACATGACTCTCCGACATTTCAAACCACTAGACTCAATAAAAAGAAAATTACATGACACTCTCAACTTCACCGCCTATTACAGTGAAGGAACTTAAGTTACAATATGACTCATTGCTAACTATGTGGACTCATAACTAAGGCTTCTCTCATGCATCATTCACTCTCAGATCCACCACTGGAATAGTCTGAATCTGATCCACTAGAATTTTCTGAAAAGATTAAAAAAGTAGGGAATGAGCGCATTTGCCCAGTAGGTATCTTTGTATCAACATGAAGGCAAGTTTAAGTAGTTAGCAATTTAGCTCTAGAAGGTAAGGTAAGAAAATACGATAAAACCAAAGTAACACAAGTAACAAGGCATGAACAAGATATGTGAATATGATCAAGCAAGATTGAAATATAGATGTAAGTTTGGCCTTTCATGCAACGAGAATGTACTAGCATGTAACGAGAATGCACTTTTTATAATCATAAAGGCTATGCACTAGAAAGTCATGTAACAAGAATGTATAATTTCATGATGAGCCTCATGATTTTCACCCGTTTATAAAAAAAGTATTCCCGGCGCAATGTGACGTTAGTGTTCATCATACCCCATGGTTTATAGTATATTTTCGGCCATCCGCCGAGGGGGCTAGTGCCGAGCCCTTGGACACTGTCCATGCCCGCTCTTGAATCTTCACGTTATAAATCAAGCTACTTCCACGAGAAATAATAATGTAGGCCGATAATGTAAAATTCAAACAATAAGTTCATGACAACAATATCAAGGTATGAATGCATCAATTATGAACATGTGAGTTCAAGGATGAATTAATGACAAGGTCATGTTACGGGAGGAATCCGGCAGCATAACGGTACAATCTTATGTTTCTAAAGTTCATTAATGACTTGCTGAAAAAAGGTTTGGGTTCCAAACAATCAGAGGATCACCTGGGAACATCACAAGTTCAACCGTTGGGTCAGACCTTGGGTTGGATAGAAATTAGATAACGTGACTTTCAAGAGGATCACGATCAGTCATTAATGCAGTCTATCATTTGTTCGCGATCATAGAGAGAGTCGATGCATAAAGAAGGTCAGGTCGGCGCAAGTAGTAGTCTGTGGCTAAACAATAACGCGACCAGATGAACCACCGCGATAATGCATTAATGTAACTGGGGAGTAGGGTGCGATCATGTCCGTTCACAAAAACGTGGAAAACATAAAGTGCTCTCTAACTTTTAGATTTTTAGGGTACAACCAGCTCGGCGTCCTAGTGAGAATCCCAGGCTCACGGAGTCTTACGGAGGTCTTGAAACAAGATCACCTGGTCTGGCAGAAGGAATATCCGACGGAGAGGATCACAAGTCCAAGAGAATGTGCCTATCAAGTGCAGAGTGTAACTAATAGCAACGTACTGGAATACGCACTATATGTAATCTTATAAAATAGAAAGAGATAAGAAAGGAGCGAGTAGAAACAATGTGTAACCAAGTCATGAAACCTCTTTACATACAAACTATAATGTTTGCCATGAAATTAACATGAAATTAACATACAATGAAAGTAAACTTTTTAAAACATGCTAACACCTAATATGAAGTCATGATATGATCAGGAAGTGAAATTAACGGGGTAAGGCATGCATAATAGCATATTTATATATATCTATCATGGGAAATAAACAAGGTTTGATATGTGTTTCACGGAGCATTAACGCGGCGGACAGAACCAGCGCGTCAATACAAGAACACGACATATGTGACTTGCGCATTAGTACATTAACGCGGCATATCATGCTTGCGTGTTAATAGACACGACCCCTGTTACAACCGCAATCATCTCACAATGAGACAGAGATAATACCAGCCTCGCAGGGCTACTTCCTAAGGCAAATCAATATGGGACTAACAGGAATCTAGCAGGGGAAAACATGCTATGCTGGAAATATTGCATGGAAACGTATGTAATCATCAAAAAGTTAACATCTTTTAGTTAAGGGTTTATGGACAGCATGCAGTAAAAACCCTATTGCATAGTCATGAAAAATCATTAAATACTCTATGTACAATGAATGAAAATATGGGGTAACAAAGGGATTTTACTCCTAACACATTGTTGAATCCATCATGAGATAACCTACCTTTAATTTGTTCCCTAAACTTCGAATTTCTAACTGGAAGATGGTACTGGTTCCTGCGCATCCTGCGTAGAAACAGCAACTTCTCGCCCTTCTATCTCCTTAACTTCTTGACCTAAATTCACGAGATTTGGAGGGTGATTAGAAGATATAAAGAGGAACAACAAATTCTAAGGACCAAACTTGAAATTACCTCGATTGGGGTTCCTAACTCTCTAATCTTTCTTGAAGAAACTCACTCGTTCCTGTGAGGTCTACAGAGAACCAGTGACTTCTGGGGATTCTAACTTCTCAAGGTCTTGATCTCCTGACATGGGGTTTAGAGGGAAGTCAAACAAAACTAAGGGGAACAAAAAGTTCCAAAGGACTAACACGAAATACCATCATCTTACCGTCGAACCAAGCGAGCCAAAACGAGGGTTCGCGCAGGTCGATGTTCAAGCCTATTTATAGAGAAAGGCCTAGGGTTGAGGGATTAGAGTAAGTTAGAGTCCATATTGGGGTTTGAGTCAATCCCCAAGAGTCCTATACCAGTTTTTCCTTTGAGATAGCATCGATCCATGGCCACCCATGAATAAAAATCTAATTTTTCCATGTTTTCATACACCTCGGTTCCGTAAGATTATCGCGGTACTCAAGAGTACCGCGATATTTCAAGAACGCAGCGTATCATGAGGGCACGTTCTGGCCTTCACTTCGAATTTGAGTTTTATTTAAATTATTCTTCTAATTATCCTCTATTTATCTTATTAAAGTAGAGAATTATTCTAATTACGTCTCTAGAAGTGGGCTTGGGCCTAAAAATCCTCAAAATTGGGTTTATGCTCTATTTAAAGTGGTCATATTATTTTAATTAGTAATTGGGATCTTAAATTCAATTAATTAACCCATAATTCATTTAATAGCCCATTAATCCCTTTTTAAATGCTTAATAATTTTATCAAATCCCCGAAAAATCTTAGAAAAATTTGGGGTGTTATAGATTGATTTCACTCTTTTTTTCATCTTGAACTTCTTGTAATAACTATACACAACTCTACCTCTCAAGAGGCAATCTCTATGTAATCTCACTTGTAAAGTGGTGATTTTCTCCTTGAGGGGAGAAGCTCTTGCTCGAGGGCAAGAGGACCAGTAGAAGGTCTATATCATGTGTGACCAATAGAAGGTCGGTATATTGTAGGTTTTGTTGTACTTGGAAATCAACTGGGGCTCCGATGAGTGAGTGTCCAAGGTGTGACTGAACACCCGATCAAAAATAGCTGGGCTCTAGTAAGAAAGTGCCCGCGGTGTGACTGAACACTTGATCAAAAATAGTTGGGGCTCTTGTGACAGAGCACCCGTGGTGTGACTGAACACTTGATCAAAAATAGCCAAGTGTAATTATTCCCAGTTAGGGGAGATAGTGAAAAACCTAATGGTTGCTAGGGACTGCACGTAGGACTGATTGAGGTCAGGGCTAAACAAGTGTAAAAATCTGTGTGTCCATTTGTGTGACTGATGTTCTGTTTACTATGCTTTAATTTCATTCCGCATATGTTTAAGCGCTATAATTTTGTCACGCATCATTCTAAACCATGGTCTATCATGATTAATTTTTAATTACCCATTCACCCCCCTCTGGGTTAGTCATTTACTGGGCAACAAGTGGTATTAGAGCCCAGACTCTCTATATTCTAAAAATCTAACGATCTGAGAGCAAAAGATCATATATGGCTGAGATGGCAGAAGGCCAATTTGTCAATCATCCTCCATTATTTAATGGTTCTGACTTCTCTTATTGGAAAACTTGAATGAAATTTTTCCTCAAGAGCCAACACTATAATCAATGGACAATAGTTGATGGGGGTGACCTTATTGTCACGAGACCCAGGGAAGAATGGATAACAACTGATAAAGCTAATTTATCTTTGAATGCCAGGGCCAAAAATTATCTATGTTGTGTGCTGTCCATAATGGAGTTCAACATAGTTTTAGCTTGTAAAACAACGTAAGAAATCTAGAACAATCTAAGGATCACGTACGAAAGGATGGACAAAGTCAAAGAGACGAGAATAGAAATATTTGTGTCCCAATATGAGCAATTTAAGATGACACCCACAAAAACTATCTCCCAGATGTATTGTAGATGCATAGACATCACAAATGGGCTTATCACTCTTGGTAAAGAATATAGTTTCAGTGATATGGTAAGGAAAATCCTAAGATCCTTACCTAACAACTGGACTCCCAAAGTGACCACCATTGAGGAAGCCAATGACATAACTCAAATGTCACTAGAGAAGCTTATAGGGCCACTTATGGCTCATGAAATAAATATGCAACGTTTGGGAGAAACATCAACCAATAGAAGAACAAATGCCCTTAAGGTTGAGGAATCACAGTCTGAGTCAAAAAAAGAAGAAATTTTTATAGACTCCGATGAAGAAGTTGTCGCATTATCGAGAAGACTGCAGAGAATAATGAGAAGAAAGAAGCTGCAGAAGTCAGGATAGATTTCAAAGTTTCAGAAGAAACAGTCAAGGAAGCATGACCTTCAGAATAAATACAAAAAGTAGTTCAAAAAGAAGGCAGTGGTAGTAGCATGGGAAGGCGAAGATTCCACCTCCAGTTCTTTGGTGTTAGAATCAGAAGAGGAGGCCAACTTAATACTAATGGCCAATAGCAGTGAGGAATCTGATCAAGTATAAAGATCTAACTCATACTTAGATTATGAATACTCTTTAGAATATGCATTAGAAGAGTTGCATGAGAAATTTAAAATAGTAAGCAAAGAACTTAAATTTCTTAAAAAAGAATATCAAAAATTAAAAGATGATAAATGTCCACACTATAACTCCTCTGAGAATAAAATTGATGCATTGATTAAAGAAAATAAGGAATTAAAAGAGAACTAAAATAAAGTTATGAAGAATTAACTGTAAGGATTCGGTCAGCCCGATTCGAGCAACGCAGCGGATAATAAAATTTATTTACCCGAACCCGGGCTTGGTGGAATCCTAGAACCTTGCTCTAATCGATGCAATAAAACTCCCAACCCCTAACAGCGGGTTGTAGATCTTTACCTTGCGCGGAACGACGCTGTCCGCACCGCCCGATGCCGATTTCCACGAACACAGAGCCGCACAGATGTACGGCCTCTAGAGCTGATCCACACTGATCCTCGTGCGGTGACGGTATCCTCCCGTCCTTCCTTCGTGCACACAAGCCACAGATCCTCCAAACACTATTCTTCTTCCCTAAGCTTTCCCCTTTAAGAGAGAGAGAGAGAGAGCTACTAGGGAGAAAGAGAGCAAGAGGGAGGAGAGGGGAGGAGAGAAACTCTTCTTCTTTCTTTCTAATGCTTGGCTAAAGAAGAGAAGAAGAAAGCTTCCTACGTATGATGCATATATATAATGGTTGGACTCTTTATAAAAGAGCTCCTAAGAACCAATATTATATATATATCATTTCCTATTATTGTACATATGTGTTAAGCCCCGTTTTATATTCCTTTCCAAAAGGAATTTAAGGCTTTTAACATATATATCTGTACAATAATACTCTATCATCCGAGAATCCATTGTGTGTACGTGATCCTCTTGGCCCATAGTCACTCTAGTTTAAGGTCCATTAACTTCTAATTCTCAATTAGAAGTAAATTAAAGTCATTATTATCTTCTACTAGAGCCAAATAATAATTTAATTTATTCCAAAGTTTTGATCACGTTGGGTCAAACAAATCCGCGTGATCCTAGAGGACGCCGGGTTCAAATCACCCTGTCTGGTACCTGTAAGTCTACAATTGCCGCATCGCTATAATCCCTCGCTCCTTCTATGAGTCTGATTCGATCAAGGGTATGGTAACTGTCAAACCCCCATGATCGTGCCATTCGACCATGACCTCTTTAAAGTGTATGATGTCCGTTCTAAACGAACTCACACAACCCTAGCTAGGGATTTAACGGAGCGTCAGTGTCATGACCCATTAACTGTCTGATATATACCCGACAGTGAGCGATCTCCTCTTGACCATTGATGATCTTCACACGTATCCTAAAATAGTTAATGACTTGGCAATTCATGACTTGTGGTTAAAGTCACTTATCCAACTCATTAAACCATTCCAGTCCTTGAGTAAGATCCAGTCAATGTCTCAGGTCAAAGGACCAACGATGCTACTGAGATAATTGGATCTTCAGTTGACATTAGGTATAATCAACCATCTGAAGATCCAATAGCGGATCAGTTCAGTGTACATCCTCCCAGAACGTACACCTACACATATGTATCGGTGCCCCGCACCAGTGACCATGAGACTGCTCACCCATACATCATGTGTACTAGTTTAATAGGTAATCAAAGTCCCCGAGTGATTACCCTCCAACCAGGAACAGTTTAAGGTATGTGTCCATGTAAAGTCAGTCTCATGATCGAGATCCCATCTCAAGTCAAATTTACAACCACATATCCTAAGGACATCGTAGAGTAATATACAATTATAAATTTACGCTCAAATACCATTTCGTTAATAATGAATAAGATCGTACAACTATCGGGCCTACCCGACCTAAAATTGGCCAGTAGCACACTAATACTAACAATCTCCCACTTGAACTATAGTCAATTGCCCACAACTTTGAGGCCCATCTTATCCCGATGGCGCTCAAACACAATCTGTGTCAAAGGCTTAGTCAGTTGATCTACTATGTTGTCTTCTGACAGTACACGCTCTACCGCCACATCTCCAGGATCAACAATCTCCCGAATAAGGTGGAAGCGCCTCAGAATGTGCTTCGACCTTTGGTGAGATCTTGGTTCCTTCACCTGGGTGATGGCCCCATTATTATCACAAAATAATGGGATGGGAGCTGATATCTCGGGAATTACGCCGAGTTCCAAGATGAATTTCTTCATCCAGACGGCTTCCTTAGTAGCTTCAGCCATAGCAATATATTCTGCCTCCGTCGTCGAGTCTACAGTCGTATCTTACTTGGAGCTTCTCCAACTGACTGCCCCTCCTTTCAACATGAATACTGATGAGGGCATCTCACAGCGCTCTCTTTGGCTCAGATCGCCTGCATCACTTTGAGGAGGACCGACTATGATGATCGCATGTTATCTTTATTTCTTTGAAGTCTTATTTGTGTATTTTCTTTATTGAGTCATGTGGTCATGAGTCCAATTTCTCTTGTTTTGTATTAATTGGGCTTTTGTATCCTAGTTTGGGCCCATGTTGGTTGTTTAGGATAGCTTTGGTCTTTTGTGTAAATGCTAAGGGCATTTCGGTCATCTTAAGAGTCGAGTGCCTATAAATAGGACCCAACCCCCTCCCATTTGTACCACTTGATGCTTGAGAAATTGAAATCCACTTTGAGTGAATCCTCCCTCCCCTCTAGGAGTGTGACTCTCCTTCCCTCTCTCTCTCTCTTTCTCTCCCTCTCTCTCTCTACTCCCCTCTCCCAAGACTAATTCGAATTTGTATCTCGCTCCATTTCCACTTCCCAAGACACCTTTCCCTCTTCCCAAGACATCCCTCACCCTTCCCTAGGCCCATCTTTACTCCCCATCACCTCCCCCAAGACTAATTCAAATTCGTATCTCCCTCCACTCCCACTCCCCAAGACACCTTTCCCTCTTCCCAAGGCATCCCCCCACCCTTCCCTAGGCCCTTCTTTACCCACCATCACCTCTCCCAAGACTAATTCGAATTTGTATCACCCTCCATTCCCACTTCCCAAGACACCCCTCCCTCTTCCCAAGACATCCCCCACTCTTCCCTAGGCCCTTCATTAACTCCCCATCCCATCCCCAATTTAAATTTTAAATTTCAAACCCACCCTTCCCTAGACACCCATTAACTCCCTTTCCCATCCCCAACTCAAATTTGAATCTCATCCCCCCCCTTCCTTGTCAAAACCCCTCCTCCCCCATTGTATCCCCTCTCTCTTGTGCACACCCAGTCCCTCCCCCCATCTCCTGCAACCCCAGTCCATTTCCCCCCCCCCCATCTCTGCCCTTCAGCCCCAAGAGACCTCCAGCAACGTCCCTCCCTCTTCCCCAACCATCAACTCCCACTCCCTTGCCTTCCTTCACCCATTTCCTCCCCTTCCATAACCCGCCTCCATAAGCAGTTCAGGTTCAGGTCGCAGGTAGCAGAAAACCAACAGCTTGCAGAGAGTGCCACGACATCATTGTGAGGCTTCAGGAGGCGCACCATATACCGTTGGAATCGTCGTCCAGTAAACTTTGTAACGAGGGTAGCCTCGTCATCTTCCGATCTTGGAGCTGTCCGGAGGAGCAAATCTCCGCTACATGTGCAGTTCCTCCCAGGCAGACAACCAGAAGAGGGTTGCAGAGGCTCCCATGACTGGGTTTCTAGGAATCTTGGAGCACCACTTGGCTGAGCGCTTCCCCTTCAAGTCCTCTGTCATCTCCAAGAAGCAGAGCCATTTTTGGACCTTGTTGTCAAAAGTTCCATATTTTTCTTCCAAGGTGCGCAAGGTCAGTTTCCCTGAGCCTGAACCGACACCCCCCCACTGTTCTGGTCTTCGCGATCAACTCTGACATCTATCGATGGCCCCGTTGGTCCCGACTTGAAGAAGACTTGACTACGACCGTAACGGCTCTGGTCTCGCCTCCATCAGAGCATGAAACTGTTCGTGGCGCCCTCGTCTTCTAGCAGCATTACTCTAGGAGCTACCAGAACTAGAGTAGATCAGCCTTGTTCCAGACCCTGCCCCAGCCAGAGACATCATCAGAAAATTCCACGAAAATTCAAGCGTCCCCCTGGGTCAAGTCAGAAAGTTTTGGCACCTGTTGCAGCCTTTTCTGAGCTCAACAGAGTCCGTGGCGGTGCCGTCTTCAACTGTCGGTCTGGCTATTCCAGAAGCTGGCAGAACCGGCAGATCACGGCACATTGGTTTCTGGCTTAACTCCCCCTCCCCGCCTAGTCGGCTTATAGCCCCTCCCTACGTGGAGATAGTGTTTGGTTGTAATCCACTTAACCCCCACCCCGAGATCCCCCCTCCTGCGAGAGGTGTAGTGTTGTAACCAACTTGTTTTCAGGTCAAGCATCACTGACGCAGTGTGCCGGCGCGTGCCCACGCTTCCCGGCTCGCCCAAGTCTCCGATCGGGATTGGTGTTTTCACACCGGTCAGGTGAACGTCTAGTACCCCCTTGGCTGGTTACCTTATTTGCTGGTTTAGTATCGCATTGAATGCCCGTCGGACGGTGAGACGAGAGCCCGTACTCGTACACCACTATTAGTGTGCCCACCGCGGACCGTGAGTGAGGGCCACCCAAACCCACGCCCCGGCATGCCGGCTGCCCATGGAGTTGGGAATCCCAGGCCCATAGGGGTCAGCCTAAGCCAGCTAGGTGTTCTAGAGTGTTCGGGTCCCACCTCGGACCCTCGCCATCATCCCCGGTCACCATCTTGAGATTGTATGCACCGTGCGAGTGAGCCACTAGTGTGAGTCCGTGTTATGCCATGTATGCTTGCGGATCTAGGTCCCAGGTTCATTGAGTCATCCAACATCATCTTTGGGCTGTGCCACATCAAATACAAATCCAAACATGGATTTGCAGTCATCTGGATCTGACTGGAAACTAGAGTCTGTATAAGCTTTAAGTTGTAAGTCCGCTCCTCCATAAAGTAGAAAAAGATCCTTAGCCCCTCGCAAGTGCTTAAGGATGCCCTTTACTACCTTCTAGTGCTCTATGCTTAGATTTGCTTGATATCTACTGACAATGCTCAAAGCATTGGCAACATCAGGCCGTGTACATAGCATTGCATACATGATTGACCCTATGGCCGAAGCATAGGATACCTTATTCATGTGTGCTGATGCGCTCGACACGTCGTTTAAAAATGTCGTGCCACACAAATTTCAAAATTTATAACCGCACTCACTCACTCGAATGATTTTTGAAAATACGAGTACAGTGGTGAATACGGGTCGATCCCACGGGGAGAGAATATTTGATTTTAGCTTAAGTTGGAAATACCCTTATGCTTGAAAACGTAAATTTTGTTCATGGAGTGCGATTATCACTAAAGAAATTGAAATTGCAACTTTAAATGACAAGAGATAAGTAAAGGAAATTTAGCCAATTGAAGAACGCCGTCGTTTCCTTGCCGAGCCTTTGATGAAGACCGCTCTGCCTTGGAAGTCGACGACGTGAGATGATTCGAAGATGACTTACCACTTCGGGTATGTGTGATAAAACCGTGAAGAAAAGGTTTGGATTGAAATTGAAACAAAACACAAGTGGAAACACAAGTGGCAATTACAACAGAAATCTATTGAAATAGCGGTTTGGAAGGCAAAGAAGAATTTGAAATCTAGAAGGAATTAGACAAAGTGAACTAAATGAAAGTTGTAGAGAATAAAAAGAGGAAGAACTGTTATGAAGAACACAGAAACAGAAAATAAAAGTAAGACAATGAAAAACTTGAAAAACTATGACCAATTGGTTCGGATGAACAGTAACATAGCAAAAATCAGAACGTTGAAAAATTAATTCTAACACACAAACTAAGCAAAATTTGGAGAAGTGGTAGAAGAACAAAACTTAGCTCTACAAGTAAGGAACAACTTTGATGAAGAACTCAGATTGAAAAGAGGTCTCAAAAGGCTTCAAAATATAAGAATACTAGAAGGTCTCACCACGGATGAACAGTAAACATACAAAATAGCACTTAAGAAAATGGACAAGAACTCTATGAATTAGGAAGAATTTGAAGAAATGCTAAACAGAGAAGTTGAAGAAAACTTAAAAAGGAACAACTTGTATGAAGAACTCAAATTTAAATGAAGATCATAACAATGAGAAATAAGGCTAAGAAAAGACTGAATTCCAAAATGAAACTTGTATTGAAATAACTTCAACTTACAACTTTGACTTCAAAAGCTTGTAAAACACAACTCTAACAATCAACAACTTCAGAAATACAAAGAACAAACTTACATTACAAATGACCCATAGCTAGCTCTATCTCTAACTCAACCTTCCTTGGCCTTGCAATGGCCAATAGACCCCCTTTTATAGGGATCACAACACTCCCTTTCTTTTCATGTGAACATAATTGATGCTCTATTGGATCCAAAATGTTAGGCTGGATGTGCTGCAAACTCTTCTATTTTTTTTGGATTTTTCTAATTTTTTTTTTAGAATTTTTATAGCCCTTTCTTCCTTCTCTTTCTCTCTTTTTTCTTTCTTTTCTCTCTCGCCGGCACAACGCGCCGGCCGGCCGACCGCGTTAGGCCGCCCACCTGTGGGCCCGCCGTGCGCCGAACGCTCCTGCCGCCTCCGCGTGTTGCACGCGGGCGCGTGCGCCGCGTGCCGTTGACCGCGCTTCGCCGCTGACCGGGGCCTGCCGACCCGAGCCCTGTGCGCGTGTGCGCGCTTTGCGCCTTCCCGCTGACGCCACGACCCCCCCTTTCGCCGACCTCGCCTCATCGCCCGTGCCATTGGCGCGGGCGGCAAAGGCGGGAAGGGGGGGGGGCGGGGTTTGAACATTTTTTTAAATTTTATTATATATAATATATATATATATCTATATATATATATCTCATTAGAAAATTCTAAAAAATATCAAATACGTTTATTTTTTTTCTAATTTTTTTTTCTTTTGAACAACTTCCTGGCTTTTGGCCCATTTCAATATATAACTTTATTTTCTTTATTTTCTTTTTCTTGGAGCTTTCCTCATATTACGTGCCTATATAAATAAGTAAAAATTATGATTAAAATTTATTTAATTTTATAAAATTAATCATTTGAGTCTAAATCAACAATAAGTGTGAGAAGTGTATATTTATCATAATTTAAGCTCATAAAAATATGAATAATTATGAATTAAGAAGGAAAAATACACACTTATCACACCCCCCAACTTACTCATTGCTAGTCCCTTAGCAATGCACATAATGAAAATTTGAGGACTAACAAGAGTTTAAAGATATTCATGCTTCATTTCCAGATCATCTTGTATAGAGTTAATTAAAGATCAAGAATCTGGAGTAATTATCACATACTAGCCTTATGTCGGAAATTCAGGTACATGATCAAGAATTCTAATCAAAATTCAGTAGCACTTGTGCATGTGTAATGCTAAGTCCACAGTGAAGATAATTGCATCCCCCATTTGCTATTCCGAATAAATGTCTTTCAATTCTGCACTTCTTAATCAGAGCTTTAAGCATAATAACTTTTTATCTGCCTTATTTCATTTGTCCCTTTTGGGATCTCTTTTCCTCTTATTTTTTTTTCTTTTTCTTTGTCTGCTTTTTTTTTCTCTACACACATGATGCTGCACTACTCGTCACTATTTTACACGAACCTCAACACGTCTTAGGTGAAGTAGGCCCGGTTACTCAGAATCGGAGCATTTTTCATGGTATTTTTTTTTCTCATAATTTTATATGGCAGAAAGCTTATAACGAATCTCTTTTTCAAGAAATGCAAAATATCAGACACATACCCAAAATAGCAGAAGGCTTGTCCTACTTGTTTCATTAGCGTGCAACGTGATTTTCATTTTTTTAAAGTGCATCTGAACTTTAAAGAGATTCTTAAATCAGTTTTCCATTGCTAGCTTAAAGAAATTATCCATCATCCTTTTCTTAGTCGTTTTTATTCCAGAATTACTTTTCATGAGACATGAATCAAGTAACATCAACTCGGGAAAAACTGTTGTTTAGCGTGACAATACAAAATTTACAAAATAGCAAGAAAAAAAAATTTTTTAACTCCCCCCCCAAACTAAAATGACATTGTCCTCAATGGCATAAGCATGAGAAAGATCAGAGAATAATTAAACAGATAATATGGTTGGGATGGAAGAATACAACCTGATAGTCAGGGCAAAATGACGAGGGCTTCATTGCGTTGTGACCTGACAACTGAAAAACAAACACACTAAAACAAGAAATCAAATCATAAAATATTGGGTCG
Source organism: Amorphophallus konjac (assembly GCA_022559845.1). Classification (NCBI taxonomy): domain Eukaryota; kingdom Viridiplantae; phylum Streptophyta; class Magnoliopsida; order Alismatales; family Araceae; genus Amorphophallus; species Amorphophallus konjac. Next base: position 114,287,279 of record CM040118.1, read on the forward strand.
CCTCCCAAAAAGCATTTATTAGCACACCAAACTATGAAAACGTTGGGCTGCCTCCCAAAAAGTGCTAAGTTTACCGTCTTCAGCCAGACGCATTGTAGCTCATTAACCAACGCGTGGCATTCAGAATGAGCCACCAAAGAATTTTATCCTTGGCAAAATTGTCTTTTTCATGTCCTGAAGAAAACGACTGTGACTGGTGAGCGCAAGGGCAAAGCATGTATCGAGGTGGAGGCATCACAAAAGGACCACCCCAATCAGAGAATAGAGGAGGAACATTGTGAAAAATCATGTCATCAATTATGAAATGTTCCTCCTTAGAGGCTATGGGATCATCATGTAGAGTAAGAGTAGACCAGTCGGTTGGAAGAACTTCAAAAGAATCACCGTGCTCAAGAATTGACATAAGCTCTACCCTCTCCTCTAGATTGAAAGTATCATGCGGTACATTCAAATCATTCAATTCCTCATTTACCCCAACTTCATTATTCAAATATATATGCAACTCTTGTTCGACCTTCACTTCTTCTTCCTTTCCATCGTCAAAGGGAATTTCCTCAAATGCAGGGGAAGACATGTGATTAAAGATCTGCGGTGCAGTATACTCTTCCTCTCCCCCTAATTCAAGATCATCCACCTTTCAAGCATTTTCCTCAAGATAATCGAGCATAAGCTCCTCAGCTTCATTCATCAGTTCATCACCTTCATCTATTTCATCTCCACTAAATTCCACAATCCCCTCAAATACTTTAGAGTGCTCATTTGAATTTTGCTGAGAAGACCTCTCTATAATCCCTTTATCTTCTAAATTAAGAGTGCTAGGAGTGTTATGCTCTCGGGGACTCATAGATTGATCGTAGTCAGTGTGAAGGACTTGATGAGGATTGGGTTCAGAGTAATCAAAGAATTGATTTCCCTCCATGATTTTGACTTCCTCAGTAAGCCTATTGATTTGCTGCTGGAGGGACTGACTGAGGAGAAGTAACTGAATGAATTGATCATCAGAGGTATTAGCTGAGGGTGGAAGAGATGACTAGTGAGGAGGGGAATGATTTGTATGTTGGGCTGGGTCATAATAGTCATCAGAGGTTTTGGCCCAAATATGATTTTCATTATTCCCTTCTTCTCCCCCCAACTTAAACTTCTCATTATTTTCCTTGGCCATCACAACTTGAGTTGCATTAGCTTCCCCCCAATTTTCCTGATATGGCTGCTCCCGATTATCCTCATCATTAAAAATTATTTGAGAGTTGGTGAAGTGAGGATTGATGGATGGTTCATTCAAGCTGATATTATAATCATAATCAAGAAATTGATTTTCAAGGTTTTCCGTGGTGAGGCTATCATGTAGGTCCATTGCTAGCTCTCTATCACGTTGATCAATTTGGGCTTGAATGATTTGGCTTTGAGCATTAAGGGATTGCTGATTGGCCAAGATAAGTTGAGTCAGTTGATTAAACTTGTCCTCGAAATGAGACTTTGGAGGAGCTGGATATGTTGGATGGCACTCAGACTAGGATGAGTAATAATCAGAATAGCAATCAGTCTGGTACTGAGGTGGGGGAGAGTAGATGGGTTGACCTTGAGAATGGGCTCGATTATAAGGATCATTGGAATATGAAGCCCAATCTGCAAAGTGTGGGTTTGAAGGACTTTGAATGGGGTCTTGAGAGGATGCCCAAGAGGATGATTGTTGGCTTTCCCACCTAGCATATGGATTTGTGTGAGAGAAAGAGGTGGAAGAATTCGATGACAATTGATACGGTTCTTGGGTAAATGATGAATTGTGAACCCCATTGTGGAAAAGTGAAGGAGTTTGATGATAAGGGGCAAATGAAGGGTTGGAATTCAAATAGCCCACATAATTGAGCATGAAAGAATCTAATAATGGGCCTGAATAAATTTAGATGTGGTAATGCAAAAGACCCAAGAAAGAGCGATGGTTTTTTTTAATGAAATTTTTTTTTAATTTTGTTGTGCTTTTATGCAAAAATAAACAAGTTAGCACACAAATGACCCTAATGACCTAGATGTGACTTAGACCTACAAGTAGGGTTTCACAAAGTGATTAACGTGAGACTTAAAGTTTACCCTCAATATGACCACCAGCCAGGTAAGGGGTGGGGAAGTGGGAGGTTCCCCCTACTTTCGTAGGGACCTTATTATGCCAAACCACTAGCCCGCTTAAGGCGTTTGCCGTCCGACCGTCTTGCCTTAGGCACCGGTTTTCATATGAGAGTAAACCCAAATAACACAAGAACCACAGTGTGATCCTAGGGCCAACGTTTACTGACTTTTATTTATGGCGTAGGTCATGCAGATATGCAAGGGAAGTGTGGTTTGCGGGCTAAGGAAGGGTGATGAAATCCCCACCTTATCTTATTTAGGGGTGTTGCCCTTAAAGTATTTTGAAATAAAAATGCACACCACAATTTCAAACAAGGGGTTCTTTATGCAAAATGAATGCCAGAATATGGTAAGTAGAACATACCTTGCCCCTCGTAATCTTCAAAATGCAATGACAGAAATTTAACAAAGAGAAATTCTATGTTAAATGATGCATGACCTAGAACATGATGTGTGGTTTCTAATCTTGGAATGCAATTTTTTTGTTTTGATTTTGGTGCAAGTAATTTTTTTGTTTTTAATTAATGACCCTATCTAGCCAGCACAAAAATTTCTTTTATTTTGATGTTTTATGATTTTTATAGAGTTTTGAAGAATTTTTTAAATTTTTGTAAAAATTTTTTAGAAATTGAAAAAATAGAACATGTTCCTTCGTTTCTGCCCTTCAGCGATGCTTCCGGGCTTTTAACAACGTTTCATATCCTTAGGATTTCAGGTCCGATCTTCCTCTATCTTTGATTTTCGAATTGTTTTCGTTTTCCTGCACAAGTAAAAAGAGCAAAATTAATATTCACATATATACACCAAACACAAGAATATCCAACTATAAACATAATTCACTCCCCGGCAACGGCGCCAAAAATTTGATGCGCTCGACAGTCGTCGTTTAAAAATGCCGTGCCACATAAATTTCAAACTTTATAACCGCACTCACTCACTCGAATGATTTTTGAAAATACGAGTACAGTGGTGAATACGGGTCGATCTCACGGGGAGAGAATATTTGATTTTAGCTTAAGTTGGAAATACCCTTATGCTTGAAAACGTAAATTTTGTTCATGGAGTGCGATTATCACTAAAGAAATTGAAATTGCAACTTTAAATGACAAGAGATAAGTAAAGGAAATTTAGCCAATTGAAGAACGCCATCGTTTCCTTGCCGAGCCTTTGATGAAGACCGCTCTGCCTTGGAAGTCGACACCGTGAGATGATTCGAAGATGACTTACCGCTTCGGGTATGTGTGATGAAACCGTGAAGAAAAGGTTTGGATTGAAATTGAAACAAAACACAAGTGGAAACACAAGTGGCAATTACAACAGAAATCTATTGAAATAGCGGTTTGGAAGGTAAAGAAGAATTTGAAATCTAGATGGAATTAGACAAAGTGAACTAAATGAAAGTTGTAGAGAATAAAAAGAGGAAGAACTGTTATGAAGAACACAGAAACAGAAAATGAAAGGAAGAAAATGAAAAACTTGAAAAACTATGACCTATTGGTTCGGATGAACAGTAACAGAGTAAAAATCAGAACGTTGAAAAATTAATTCTAACACACACAATAAGTAGAATTTGGAGAAGTGGTAGAAGAACAAAACTTAGCTCTACAAGTAAGGAACAACTTTGATGAAGAACTCAGATTGAAAAGAGGTCTCAAAAGGCTTCAAAATATAAGAATACTAGAAGGTCTCACCACGGATGAACAGTAAACATACAAAACAGCACTTAAGAAAATGGATAAGAACTCTATGAATTAGGAAGAATTTGAAGAAATGCTAAACAGAGAAGTTGAAGAAAACTTAAAAAGGAACAACGTTTATGAAGAACTCAAATTTAAATGAAGATCATAACAATGAGAAATAAGGCTAAGAAAAGACTGAATTCTAAAATGAAACTTGTATTGAAATAACTTCAACTTACAACTTTGACTTCAAAAGCTTGTAAAACACAACTACAACAATCAACAACTTTAGAAATACAAAGAACAAACTTACATTACAAATGACCCATAGCTAGCTCTATCTCTAACTCAACCTTCCTTGGCCTTGCAATGGCCAATAGACCCCCTTTTATAGGGATCACAACACTCCCTTTCTCTTCATGTGAACATAATTGATGCTCTATTGGATCCAAAATGTTAGGCTGGATGTGCTGCACACTCTTCTATTTTTTTCGGATTTTTCCAAAAAAAAATTTAGAATTTTTATAGCCCTTTCTTCCTTCTCTTTCTCTCTTTTTTCTTTCTTTTCTCTCTCTGCCGGCACAACGCGCCGGCCGGCCGACCGCGTTAGGCCGCCCGCCAGTGGGCCCGCCGTGCGCCGAACGCTCCTGCCGCCTCCGCGTGTCGCACGCGGGCGTGTGCGCCGCGTGCCGTTGACCGCACTTCGCCGCTGACTGGGGCCTGCCGACCCGAGCCCTATGCGCGTGTGCGCGCTTTGCGCCTTCCCACTGACGCCACGACCCCCCCCCCTTTCGCCGACCTCGCCTCGTCGCCCGTGCCATTGGCGCAGGCGGCAAAGGCGGGAAGGGGGGGGGGGGCGGGGTTTGAACATTTTTTTAAAATTTTATTATATAATATATATATATATATATATATATATATCTCATTAGAAAATTCTAAAAAATATCAAATAAGTTTTTTTTTCTAATTTTTTTTTCTTTTGAACAACTTCCTGGCTTTTGGCCCATTTCAATATATAACTTTATTTTCTTTTTTTTCTTTTTCTTGGAGTTTTCCTCGTATTACGTGCCTACATAAATAAGTAAAAATTATGATTAAAATTTATTTAACTTTATAAAATTAATCATTTGAGTCTAAATCAACAATAAGTGTGAGAAGTGTATATTTATCATAATTTAAGCTCATAAAAATATGAATAATTATGAATTAAGAAGGAAAAATACACACTTATCATGTGCCACCTCCTTAGATGTTTTAGGACTCATCCCTTTAGATTGGCAAATTCCATGTCTCATAGGAATGAGACCTCTCTTAGAATTTTTCATCCTAAATCTTTTGAGAATAGTGTCTATGTACATAGATTGGGATAATCCTAGTATCCTTTTAGATCTATCTCGATAGATCATTATGCCCAACACATATGATGCTTCTCCCAAATCCTTCATGGAGAAGGTTTTGGACAACCAAGACTTAGTTGATGTCAACATCCCTACATCATTCCCAATTAGTAAGATGTCATCAACATAAAGGACCAGAAAGGTCACAGAACTCCCACTAACCTTCTTGTAAATACAGGATTCATCTTTATTCCGAATGAAGTTGAAAGATTTGACAACCTCATCAAATCTTAAATTCCAGCTCCGAGATGCTTGCTTCAATTCATAAATGGACCTCTGAATTTTACATACCTTATTAGGATGAAGCTTGAAAGTGAATCCTTCAGGATGTACCATGTACACCTCTTCTGACAGATTTCTATTAAGAAAAGCTATCTTCACATCCATTTGCCAGATCTCATAATCTAGGTATGCATCAATAGCAAGGAGGATTCTAATTGACTTAACCATGGCCACTGGCGAAAATGTCTCATCATAGTCAATGCCTTATCTTTGACGATACCCTTTCGCCACCAATCTGGCCTTATATGTGTCTATGTGTCCATCTGCACCGATCTTCCTTTTGAAAATCCACTTGCAGCCGATAGGGACTTTTCCTTCGGGTACATCAACCAAATTCCAAACTTTGTTGGTGTACATGGACTGGATCTCTGAATCCATGACCTCTTTCCATTTCTCGGAGTTTACGCTACGGATCACCTCCTGGTAGGATTGAGGATCTTCATCTTCATCGATGCATACCTTAGAGGACCTCCCTAAGACATGTCCAACATATCTCTCAGGTTCTCTTGGTAGTTTACCAGATCTCCGTAGTGTCTGTGTTTCACTCTGAATAGGATCAACCGATACAATCTCATCTAGTGAGATAGTGTCTTTAGGTTGTGGTTCTTGGACCTCGTCCAATTCTATCTTGCTCCCACTATTTTTTTGGAGTAGATATTCTCTTTCTAGAAATACAGCTCTCTTAGCCACTAAGACCCTTTGCTCAGAAGGGTTATAGAAATAATATCCAAATGTCTCCTTTGGATATCCCACAAACCTACACTTATCGGTTCTAGATTCAAGTTTATCACAATCGTTCCTCTTCACATGGGTAGGACACCCCCAAATTTTAATGTGATTAAATTTTGGTTTTCTACCTTTACATATCTCATATGGTATAGAAGGAACAGATTTACTTGAGATCCTATTCAGTAAATAGGCTGCAGTCTCTAAGGCATAGCCCCAGAGAGACAAAGGTAGTCCTGACATGGACATCATGGATTGGACCATGTCTAACAAGGTCATATTTCTCCTCTTGGATACACCATTGTGCTATGGTATATACGATGGAGTCCACTGAGAAATAATTCCATTGTTCTTAAGATAAGAAGTGAATTCATGGCTAAGGTATTCTCCTCCTCGATCTGATAGAAGAGCCTTAATACTCTTACCAGTCTATTTCTCTACTTCACTCTTGTATTCCTTAAACTTCTCAAAGGCTTGTGATTTATGCCTCATTAAATACACATAGCCATATCTCAAGAAGTCATCAATAAAAGGGATGAAATAGAGGTGACCCCCTTTTGCTTCTATGGATATGGGTCCACACACATCCGAGTGTATGAGCTCGAGAAGGTCAGTAGCCCTCTCACCATGTCCATTAAATGGAGTCTTAGTCATCTTCCCCATGAGACACGACTCACAAGTATCAAATGGCTTGTATTCGAATGAATTCAAATACCCATTTGAGTGTAGGTGAGAGACTCTCTTTTCACCTACATGACCAAGCCTGTAATGCCAGAGATATGCAGAATTCACTTCATTAGCATTGGAAACCTGCATAACATTAGAGTATGTATCTAATACATAAAGACCATTGACTAATGAACCATTGGCTGTCACCAAACCATTATTCATTATAGAGCACCCAGTGCTATTAAAAGCCAATGTATATCCAGTGTTATATAAGCTAGAGATTGAAATAATGTTCTTAATGATATTAGGAACATAATAACAGTCATTCAGCTCCAGAATGACCCCTGAAGGTAAACTGAGGCGTGCAGTCATGATAGCTTTGGCAGCAACTAAAGCTCCATTACCCATCCTCAACTCAATCTCCTTTTTGCCCAGTCGCCTTCTATTTGCCAGCACCTGCAAAGAGTTACAGATATGAGATGCACATCCAGTATCCAATACCCATGATGTGGATTTCATATATGATAAATTAAGGTCTATGAAAAAATACCTCCATTTATAATTACCTTGCAATTCCTTTTCCAATGCCCTATTTCCCCGCATCGAAAACACGTGTCTTCCTTTTCATTCTTCGCCTCCCTTTCCTTTGTCAACTTTGACGATTTTCTTACCCTTAGCCTTCTTCTTTCCCTTCCCTTTGTTGGATATCTGGCTGGCCTTCCTTTTCTTGTTGGCCCGCCCAATAATCATTACAGAAGATGATTTATCTTTCTGCATAGTCCTTTCAGCACTTTTTAACATGTTGCGCAGCTCCGGGAGAGTTGTTTCAATCCTATTCATGTTGAAGTTTATGATGAAGGGAGAAAAGGAATCGGGCAATGACTAGAGAATAAGATCAATGTATAGTACAAGATCCAACTTGAACCCCAGTACATTGAGTCTCTCAATCCACTCCATCATTTTCAGTACATGAGTCTGTACTGAAGCACCCTTTGACATCCGTGTCCTGAAAAGCTTCTTGGAGATATCATACCTCTTAACCCTGCCCTGCTCCCCGAAGAGCTGGCGTAGGTTAAGAAGTATGCTTCTACAATCAGTCTTTTCAAATTATCTCTGTAACTCAGGAGCCATAGAGGCCAGCATGTAACATTGGGCAAGGGAAGAGTCTTCTGACCATTTGGCATAAGTCATTAAATCACCCTCTGATGCGAGACGGACACGCGACTCGACTCCAATTGGATATGCGACCCTTGGACTCTAAGCAAGTTCGCAATCGCCCCTAACGAGGGAAGCGTACGGACGTGCACGGTTGAGAAATCGGCAGTGAGCTAGGGTGGTCAACTCATAATTTCGTGCCCGGATTGGGTCACGGGACAGGTTCACTCTCTCGCTCGCAGCGGTGAATAACAAAATATAGCGAGCTAATTACCTTATCATGCTTCTAGCAGCGGCATATGAAATATATACGAAATAAAGCAAATGCCGAGTATGGAGTGAACACGATACCTCCACGCGTCGGGCGTGGGGAAGATGATCCTGGCCGATCTCGTACTCCCAGAACAATAACTTATCAAATTACAGCAATGACTTTACTGCCCACTCTGATAGGGTGCAAGGCCCGGATACAGAGGGGGGGTGAATGTATCCCTCTTCGAAATTGCCCAAATTAAAATTTTGCTCTCTTAAAAAATTCGCTCACTTCACAAATTTAAGCAAACTGAAAAGCTAATCAAATCTTCTATTGAACCTATAAGCAAGCACTTGGAGCACGCCTATGCATTCATCTAGCGGAAGCAAAGGAAAACAATCAAACCACTGCACAGAAGATTTTTTAGGTGGTTCGGTCCACAGACCTACGTCCACCCCTCACTCCAAACTGAAGTGAGGCTTCCACTAGCAACAGCTAGAACCGCAGACTCAGTCTGCAAACAGGTGATGCTTAACAGCTTGACCAGGGGAACAACCTCCCCTCTTCCTCCAGACCGGAGGGGAAACCACTAGTGACTACCCGTCACTAGCAAAACCAGAGACGAAGTCTCTCTTCCTCCAGACCAGGAGGGAACCCACTAGTGACTACCCGTCACTAGCAACCAGAGACCGAAGTCTCTCTTCCTCCAGACCAGGAGGGAACCCACAAGTGACACCAGCCACTTGCAACCGGAGACACTAAGTCTCCCTTCCTCTGAAACCCAGAGGGAACCCACAAGTGACACCCAGTCACTTGCAACCGGAGAACAAATCTCCCTTCTCCTGAGACCACAGGAGGAACCCCGATCTCAAACCAGAGAATCGGAAAACATAGTGATCAAATGAAAAGCAAAAGGAAAAGAAAAGATAGAACCACAGCGACTGAAAGCTGTAAAGAATAATAACAAGATGTGGCTCCCATGGAGCTGACTGGCCTGGATTTGATCCACGGTCCAGTAGACAGATCTTCAATAAATTCTTCTTTCTTCTTCTTCACGAACTCTCTCTCTCTTTCTCTCTTCCTCTTCTTTCTTCTTCTTCTGCTTTCGTACTCTGCCTCTCTTTTTCTTCTTTGCTCTTCTCTTCTCTCTCACTGTCTTTCTTTTTCTGAATCGTGCAGACTCTGTCTCTGCTTCTTTTTTTCTGCTGCTCTCACTTGCTTGATCAGCCTTCTTCTAAGGAAGAAGCTTCGTATTTATAGCAGCAGTAGCTACGGCGTGTGTAGGGCTTGTGCCCTCTTTGTCCAGAGATAACCTTGGATCACGTGCCAGGTGCCAACCTCAGATCACGTGCCCAGACATCTTTCTTCTCGAAGGATATACCTGTCAAACAGTCATAAGAGAATTATCATTAAGGTTGAAACCTTGTACAGACTTTATGAAGGCAACGCTAAAGCATGTACAGACTTCACGTATGCAGGACTATGGCATGTACAGACTTTGTGAATGCAAAGCTAAAGCATGTACAGACTTCACGTATGCAGGACTATGGCATGACGAATGGATGCACTGATATGCCAAATGAATGTACAGACTCTGCATACAACAATGTGTAGACTTAGTGTTTGTGCAGCAAAACAGACTTTGTGTGTGATGTGCAGACTTGCTATGTGTCATGTGTGCAGACTCTGCATGCAAGACAGTTTAATGTAATATGCATATAGTAAAGTGTGCACAACAAAACTCTGCAGCGTATGTAGACATTGAATGCACGATAACGAGTGTATAGACTTGCTAAGCCATCAAGCTACGTGCAGACAGCAAACTCTGTATAGACTTCACTTGTGCCTGAAACAGAACAATGTACAGACTTGGTCTTGCGACCACAGGCTATACAGACTTTGACTCAAATATGCATAGAGACGCTAAGTGAGATGGTGGATGTACAGACTTGCTATGTGTAATCCATGCGATGTATAGACTTGATAGCATGAGACGCTGAGTGAGACTGACCGATGTACAGACTTTGAAAGACGATGCATGCACAAGCCAACGATGTACAGACTTGATGAACGATGCAATAAGACTATGTATAGACTTGGCCAATGTACAGACTTAGCAGTACAGCATGAGACGCTAAGTGAGACGTGAAATGCATTGGCTTTGGCTGTATAGACTTGATCAATGAATGAACGCATGGACTATGCCCTTGAAGAATGTTCAGACATGAAATGTATGCATGGACTATGCACATGCATGAAGAGCACTGAACAGACTATGCACAATGAGGATGTATAGACTTTGATTTATGCATGCATAGACTTGAATGAAGAATAGGCTGTACAGACTTCAGACTCAGCTGCGAACTGAGCTAAAGAATGTATAGACTTACTCAGCTATCAGCTAATGGATGTACTGACTTAATGAGATGTATAGACTTGATGCAGCAATGTACAGACTTTGCGTCTAATGCCTGAAGCACATGATGCAATGTACAGACTTGGAAATGCTTGAAGCACATGATGAATGTACAGACTTGGAAATGCTGCATGCACAAGATGATGTACAGACTTGGTCTTGCGACCACGGCTGCACAGACTTTGAGAAACGATGCACAGAGACGCTAAGTGAGACGCTAGACGTTGTATGGACTTTGTGTGTGCATATGCCAAGACCATGTACAGACTTTACATTTATGCAGCAACAGGAGTTGTATAGACTTTATATGCATGAATGCACCATGTAAAGATTTTGCGTGCAAGACACTGTATATGCATGAAGGATGTACAGACGAGTGCACAGACTGTTAGACTGATGCAATGAAACACCGGAGGATGTATAGACTTTCTGCCAAAGAATGTACAGACTAGAGTTGATGCAGACTTGGCAAACTTTGTACAGACTTAGTGTCTCATGCAGACTAGAGGTTGTACAGACTTACATGCACAATGAACATGGACTGATGCAGTGAATGCATATAGCAGATATGAACTGATGCAATGTATGCAGGAGAACTAACAGAGCAGTCTATTTACCAATGCAGAGACGACAATGTAATGAGATGAATGTGCCCACTCTCAAATCAATCAATCAATCAATCATGCTCATATAGCATGCTGACATCAAAATAATTCATACTCATAGTGCAACACAATTCATACTCATAATGCTTGCTGACATCAAAACCATAGGGGCACCATTACGGGCAGTCCTTCACCATTCTACTAACCCCAAAGAACCCAAAAGAATTTGGGTACCAAGAATCTAGAAGTAAATTTTTGTATAGATGCCTTAAAGCCAATGGAACAAAATGATATTTTGACAAAGGCTGATCAAGGCATGTAACAGGAGGTAGGGCATTGTTCACAAGAAATCAAGAACAAAAATGGAAGAACAATGACCTATGCAGATAATGAAAAAGGGCAAGTCAATGGATTAGAAACAATTGATACAAGACTGCACAATGTGTACACAATTGGCCCAGCACTCAAAGACAAAGAGGCACGCATCATTTTATCAGAAAACATGTTAAGAATGACGTTATTTGGCTTAATTTTGTTGAGACTTTGCATCAATTGCAGTCGGCATGGTTAAGGGTAAATCATGATTTTTGAAACTGAGATTGAGGGATTTAAAATATGATGCAAAAACTAGATAAAAGTTATTTACTTCTGTCAGATCGTGGTCATTCAGAAAATTGAAAGCATGACATAAAATCAATCTTGATGAACTATGAAGATTTGTATAAGGAGTACACAGTAGATAACATGAAAAATGCTAAGTATAAAAATATCAGCTATCATAGCATACGCCTATCTCTTGATGAGATAGCCACCTATGATTAGAAATAACACCTATTTTTAATGCCTATCCTATCTCTAGATGAGATAGATGATACTTTATTTAGATAGTCGATCTCATAAGTCTTGAGCAACTATTCTTTAACTTCAGCTATCTTACTAGCACCTATGTTTAAATCTCAGCTATCTTATTAGCGCCTATCCTATACTTAAGCTATCCCAGCGCCTATCTTAGAATGTTCTAAATTGAGCACCTATATGTTGTCAATGCCTATTTTTAAATCGAGTGATTATCTCTTTAGCGACTACCTTTATTCAGAACCTATCAGGTTTCTTATAGGCAACTATCCCTTTGAATAGCAGAAATATTAAGGCTCGCTTTGTTAACAGAATACGTGACCGGGGTTACTTTATTCTCCAGTTCCGAATTGGTTATCTTACTTGTTCGTCGGTGCAGAGTCCATCCGACTTTGGTAAGTGCAACGCGCAGTCAGAGTTAACAGAAGAAAAGGATACTTTTGATCGAATAAGTCATTCGACCAGGAGGGGTCAAATGACTTATTCGACCCCAAAAGGATGGGTGGGCTATTCACCCTTGTCCTAACCTTTTAACAAAGTGGGCTTAAAAAATCTGATTATTCAATAATTAAGAGCCTATCCTTCCAGAGACACATTATTTTTATGTGCCCATCACTGTCAAGTCCATCAATAGTACATCTATAGGCTATATTATTCAAAATATGGCTGAAGAGGAAGTGGTTATGGAACCATGGGTTAAGGGGGAGCCTCACCATGAACCATAAATTGAGGGGGAGCCCTAAACCTAAGAAGCCAGCACAAATTGAGGGGAAGTCTCACAGTGCACCACCAGTTGAGGGGAAGCCACAGGCTGAGGGGGAGCCTCACCCTAAGACAAGGGAGCTCGAAGAAGAACTTCATGAAGAAGAATCTTCTGTCCCTTAAATAGAGGTTGAAATTGAGCAACCCTCACCTCCAGGTCCTCAGAAGGAGACAATTAGAAAAGGCTCTATGGAAATACCTCCTTCTACCTCTAGTTCCCATATTCCAGTCGACTTTCACCAAAATCTTCAAGAACTCCACAATGAGTTGACAGTCTTGTAATCTAATGTTGAAAGTTTCTATGATATATTTGCAAAGTGGTGGAGGATGTTGAGAAGAAAATATTTGGCTCTCAAGGACAAATTGAACAAAAGAATGAGATCAAAAATGATTTAGCTGAGAAACTTAGAATTCACCATGAGGACATAGTGCTTATAAAGAACTCATTTCTTTTTGCTCTGGTGCACAGTAGTCGGCCATCAACCAAGTCAAAGCGGCTCAGATTTCTCATGAGGCCAGACGGATTGATTTAAAATTACACATTGACAATGAAGTTCAGAGCCAAAGATTAGAAATCAAGAAGGTTAAGGAAATATCTAATCAAAACCTCCTTATAGTTATAATGGCTCAGCTTCAAGAGATGACTGCTTAGCTCTCCAAGCCTCTTGCACCTCAAGCAGTAGCTCAGCCCAGAGATATCTCAGTAGGTCCCTCACATATTCCCGCACCTTCTCCTGCACCGAATATTCCAGAACTAAAAGAAAATCTATCTAGCCAGCCAAAACTCCTTCCTTAATCGGCCAACATGCACTTCCCATTCCTCTTGTACCGGTTTCCACATCCATATTGCCTGAAATTGAGTCTAGAGAACGATTGCAACATGTTCCTCATCTCCGATGAAGCTCAAAATTACCCTTTATTTCAAACTCAGGAAATTATTTGTTAGAATGATAAGGATCAACACTACTTTAAAGAGTCAAGGCCATAGCACAAATGGCATTAATCACTTCCTCAGCACACTTGTGCATCAATGTCTTATCACTTTAGAAAAATTTTAAAGTTAAAAAACAGTGCTTCAAATATACCATCAAAGAATGGGGACAAGTGCCTAAGAATGTGGGGTTATAGGAAATGAAATGAAGAAACGACTGGAAAATACACAAGACCCAATTCCCTTTCCAGAATAGTCTCCTTTGACACCTTTTTTAAATTGGGAAGACATCTATGAAACTGAGCTACTCAAAGGTAATGCTTGCCCTTCAGTAAAAACTGATCTCTCTTCTTCCTCTAAAAATTACACCCGCAAAAGAAAACGCTAATGGCTGTATATACTTCTTATCCATTTCATTTGCCTGAGCATTGATCTAGATTTCATGATCATCAAGAGGTATCATAATGTCATTTCCAAGTGATATCATATTTTTTACTTTTACTTTATGCAGTATCAGTTCATTCAGTATGTCTGTCTAATTTACTCTCCGTTCGTTCTATCCTTACATCTTTTTGTTGATTGATAAAAGAGGAGAAATTAAGAAGAATTAAGGAGAAATTATGGAGAAAATAAGATCGAACATGCTTAAAAATATCTGTAGTGGTTTCTAGATCTAGGCAAAAAGGGAGAAGAATGCTTGAAAACTTTAAATGGTACATTAATTCTATCATCATATTTTTCAAGTAGAGTATCAACAGTTTTGTCATCACCAAAAAAGAGGAGATTGTTGAGTATATTTGGGTTTAAATCTAAATATTATCTTAATTACATTAGTTTTGTTGATAACAAAACTTTAGATCAATTGTGAACAAAACTGTGATTATTAATAATGACAACAAAACTGTGATGGTACCAAATGCAGCACCCCGGATAAAAATTATAGAGAAATCGACTTTTTCTTAAATAAATAACTCTATATGAAAGCCAAATAAAAAGAAATATCATAGCCCTATACTTGATGCGGGCCACTTTAACACCACCACTAACTATATATATATATATAAGAGGCCCAACATCACTTAAAGACCAACACATAGAGAACACGTGTAGGAGCTCTCTTTTTTTTCCAAACAAAAGGAATGGGCGCCCCTTACAAGGGCACCAATTAGTTAATGAGCGCCCCCTCATAAGGGCGCAGTTTAATGGGCGCCCCAATACTGGGCGCTAATTCCTTAAAAAAGGCGGGAAAGTGTAGAGTTCTCGCGAAATAAAAGGAATGGGCGCCCCCTCACAAGGGCACCAATTCCGTTGACTGGTCAAACCAGTTAATGGGTGCCCCTGTATTGGATGCAAATTTAATGGGCGCCCCTGTCTTCGGGGCCCCTGTCTTGGGCGCCAATTCTTAACAGGGAAACGGCTGTTCTTTTGGATGGGGTTTGACACACGAATAGCAAGGTTTTAAGACCTTGCTTTCGATGGACCCCATAGGGTGCATGGGGTTTGAAACACGAATAGCAAGGTTTTAAGACCTTGCTTTCGATGGACCCCTTAGGGTTTTCTTACCTATAAATATTCTTCTCCATCGAACAGGCAATAGTTACTGCCGTCAACCTGCTGCTGTTCTGCAGAAGAGAAGGATCTTCCTTCTTTTCTCCCTCCCATGAACGTGAAGAAGACGTGAGGGGCATCTTCTTCATGCGTTCTCCTTCCTGCTGCAGAAGCTTTGCTGAAGAGAACGTGAAGGGCTTGGCTTCTTCTTGCTGCTACGTGAGGAGGCCACTGTTTCCTCTTTCTTCTTCCTTTCCTGTACCTCGTTAATCACTCCGATAAGGTAGGTGTTCTCAAGATTAGACTCAACTCGTAGCTAATAGAGAGTAACATGGATGAGTAGCACTAGTATAAATCCATCTTCCACATTATATAGCTTGTTACACTAGTTTTACGTAGATCTGATGCATGTTTGTAAATGGCGCCCAACCAACTGCCATCAATTAATGGGCGACCAGCCCATGGGCGCCCATTCTTGAATGGGCAACCCAGTGAACAGGTGTTCATTAATTGATGACCATGGTGCAGGCGCCAATTCCTTTTGCTATAATTAATAATCACCAGTGTTTAGAAAATTATAACTATGAAATGAAACTCTAATATTCTTGCATGAGCATGTTCCTGAAATCCTGATAATTTTCTCTATCTATCCATGTCATTATTTCCCAATTCTATGAACATCAAAAATTGTGAATAGTGTTTTATATCTGGTAACGTACCTACCGGATGCGTAGCATCAGCCAAAGGAATGGGCGACCAGGCCTTGGGCGCTAATTAATTGAATAACGACCCTCTGCGGAGTCACTCATTAATTGGTGACTCTGTGAGTGGGCGCCAATTGCTAGAATAGGCAAAAGAAAATATGAAAAATAATTGAATGGGAGCCCTTTACCAGGGCGCCAATTCATAAATTGGAGGCACCCATCAGGGCGCCATTTCATCAATTAAGGGCATGATACTGGGCGCCCATTAGTAGAATTTTGTTTTTAAAATGCTGGAAAATTGAATGGGCGCCTCTCTGAGTGGGCGCCTGTGACGACCCGGATTCCAGATACCGGATATACCCGGTAAGACTACCGAATACACCTGATACCACATGGAACCCGCGAGGCCTCCCAAGAGCGGTAAAGCTCCGAAGGGAAAAAGGATTGTCGTGTAGTACATTGAACTGACAGATATAGCAGCAAGCAATTAAATTTCATTAGATCGGTTTGCTAAAGTAGCAGAAATAAAATTACATTTTTTTAACAGATTTTAAATAATTATATACCAGAGTCAAGTCCAAAGCTAAAGACAGCTGTCTAGCAGTACAGTCGATAGAAAGAAAAGACGTACCAAGAAGTCGGGGGAAGTCCGACGGAGGTACCAGCTGGCAGCTACGACTCGAACTCCAAGACCCGCAAAAGCAGAACGAACACATCACCCCACCTAAAAGCAGGGGTGAGCCTCGTGTCACAGGCTCAGTAGGGGTCACGTGGATCCCCACTGAAAAACACGCAGTAACACGGAACAACAGGAACAACAGTGAGGAACAGCACTAGAAAGCTGTAAAAGAAAGGGAAGCAAGAGTAGGGAACAGGTAAGGATGAGGGGAATAACCCGAACAGGCAAGCAAGCCTAGAAAGGGAAAGAGGAGTAGGGAGCAGCAAGGAAAAGGGAAAAAGCCAAACAAAACACCCCAACCTACACCTATAACAGGCATGTAAAAGAAGGCCTAGAAAACACCTAGACTGGCACAGGCAACATGACCGGAGCGTCGTGCACCGGACAAGACACAGACCTCGAGTACAGCCACGGAAAGGCCAACCCGGACAGGTCACGACAAACCCCACAAGTGTCTCGACTACCCACCGATCGTGGCCTACGCGAGCCCGGCCGAGTCGCAGACCCACGCGAAAACACAAGTACAAGTACTAGTCAGGGTCACGCCCGTCGGCATCAGTCCTCAACCCCTGACCACGTGTGCACACACTGGCTCCTGCCTAGAGCCAGGCCTCTAGCTAGTTTTCTCCCCCCGTAGGACACTACGGTAACCGCAGGAGCCGACGGAAACTAGCTTGCAAACCGTATATCGAGGTCACCCCTCGACTGCAGGACGTCTAGGGCGACGCGAGGAGGAAGCTCGAAATGCGGCGCTGAAGTACAGACAGTCAAACATGCATTGTCACCCATACCTCACACACCGAAGGCAGCACAAGAAACTACCGACAGACTCAGAAACGTAGTCTTAGCCTTCATAGGAACATCGACCGACGTCCATGGGGAAAGCGGCTAGACCACGGGAACAACAGATAACACCACAAACCTACCCCCAAACAGCCCCAAACATCACCTAGAACGGACCCACAACACACGGCCGCACACCGAAAAGCCCAACGGCCATCACGGCCACAACAGGACTGTAACTGCCTAGCACAGGCGCGTTACACAAGCCTGACGCACCAGGGCGGGCGCGTCAGAGCCAACACACTCGAACCCAAAACGCGAACAGCGTAACGCACGACGGCAGGAGCGTTACGCCAACCTAACGCATGAGGGCAGGCGCGTTACGCCAACCTAATGCGCAGGCACAAACACGTTACGCCAATAGACCCAACACAGTCAAAATAGGGTGTAACGGCCTGGGGTAGGCACGTTACACAGCCTGACGAACCAGGGCGGGTGCGTCAGGGGAAGCGACTCAAATAGTCAAACGCGGTCAAACAGAGTGCAACGGCCTGGGGTAGGTGATGGGAATCGACGCCGAGCATATACTTTTTCTTTTACATTTATGTCCTTTTAGTTTGTGTTTATATCATTGGGAAAGTATGTACGCAATTGTACGGCTTTGTAAGCCAATGCGTCATTCCCACGGATTGTGTGGGTTTCTATGTAATTTGTCAGTAGGACCAGCAAGGGGGCCCCCAGCCCTTTCCCATTGGTCCATGTCATTCATGTGGGGCTGGTCAACCATCCTAGGTGGCCATCTAGAAGGGTTGAATGCCATTTGACCACATGGGAGACAAGTGGCTTAATTAGTCCAAGGTGGGTTACCTACCTCACCTACCCATTCAACCCCATTAACCATGGTCAAGGGGGCGCCCCTCCTCCCTTAGTATTTTATTAATTTTTGTGTGTCATTCACACTTAATCCCAGCCCTCCATTCCCCACTCCTAGATCTAAGGGTGTAGATTAGGTTTGATGTAAGGCATATAAAAGGTTGTATTTTCCATTTGTTGGCATTAATGAAGAGAAAATTGTTGGAAAATCAAGAGTGTTCTTGAGCCCCTCCTCTCTCCCCCTAGTGTTCATCTCCTCCAACCTGAAATTCTACAGTGGTTCTATCTTCAATCCCCTCCCCTCTATCTCCGGTGATCATCTGTGCCGCCGCCGCCACCGTTCGTGCAGCCTTCGAGCCGCCGCGGAGCCATCTTCAAGGTTCTATCCTGCTGGACAAAGGTGTAGTCCACGAATTCCTGCTCTCTACCACGTGAAGATATCATGCTGAAATTTTGAGGGTGTGTTCTTACCTTGAATCCCCACCTCCACCTAAATTTTCACATCCAAACTCCTCCTATTAGTAATTTTCCATTTTCGTTCATTTTGCATTCCCAGATCTATTTTGTCTCTGTCTACAGTGACAATAGTTCTGAGTTTCCCATCTCCGACCACCTTTTTGAATTTTTCAAACCCTCCCAATTTTTCTGGGAGTTCTGTCCATCATCCCCTACATCCACCATTATTCCTGATTTTTGATCTGCTCTCTATACATTTTTCCAAATTCGTGTTCTATCTCTGCTACAGTGCCTTTAGTCAGATTCCAGATCCGACCCACTGTTAGTGAAAAAATCCTATCAATTCGTAGCCACATCCAAACTTGTCCAAACCAGTTTTTCTGTCTTCCCAATTTCCTACACCTTTGATGAAGACCTCAAGAGCTGAATCGGACATCTACCTTGCGGTCAACGACAGTTCTCAGAGGATAGCCCTACAAATCTGAGAGTTAAGCCACTGCACAATAGCAAACTTCAAAATTTGTCAATTGGAAGTGCAGGCTGTGTTATTTTTTTGTAATCACAGAGAGTTGAAGCCCTTCGAAGCAGCTTTCCAACGGCCCCAGTTTCGTCGCATTCCGACGTCGGGGATGATCGCAGCGTCCGTTCTCGCTGGAGCGCGGGCCGAAAAATAGAACCGGCAGATCTGTGGCCGGTCATTCCGACCGGTGCCGAACGGAGCCGCCTGGCCTCCGACCGGCGAACCAGCGTGCCGCTAGCCCAGGGAACACTTCCACAAGTGTCCCCACCACAGTGGTGACACCGGGTCCCGCACGGTCCCTCCGGACAGCACGTGGGCCCCACCGTCACGTGTTCGGGTGCTACCGAATCAACGCGAGAAGCCGCCCGTCAACCCGAATTCGGTCCTCCCGGACCCTATTGTGTAGCCCTTTATCTCTCTGCGTGGAGTGGGCAGCAATTTGTATTGCTATAATCTTGTGTATTATTGTTCCGGGAGTACGAGTTTCGGCCGGGTTCGTCGTCCCCACGCCGAGCGCGTGGAGGTATCGTCCTCGCTCCTTACTTGGCATTTTGCTTAATTTCATATATGCTTGTTTATGCCGTTGCTAAAGAGCATGTGTAGGGATATCTAGCTCGCTTTATCTGTTCATTACCGCTACTGCGAGAGAGTGCGAGACCGTCCTGTGACCCGATCCGGGCACACGGGAGAGCCGATCACCCTAGCTCATTGCCGGTTTCTCAACCGCGCACGTCCGACGCTTCCCTCGTTAAGGGACAATCGCGAGCTTGTCATGTCCGTGGTCCCGTCCCGCATCAATTTGGTATCAGAGCGAGTTTGAGTCTAGGGTGTCAAAAAAAAAAGGAGTGTGTCATTTACGTCTAGTCATTAGTCATTATCTAAGTCGTGTTTAGGGTCATCATTGTTTTAAAACACAAAAAAAAGTGTCTAGGTTGCATTTGCATCCCTTTACTCGGTATATCAAAAGGTGTTGTCCGAACGTTAGGCTACGCCTATCGGGAAGGCCGCACACTTGCGCGAGTGATCTTCGGATCACTTATCTCCGCCACGTACCGAGTCTTGGTTTACGTCTAGGGTCCTTAGTGTGCATGCATCCCAACCTTTGCATTAGTCGGTCTAGTGTCTTGTCTCCGTGTGTATGCATGTCCATGTCCGCTATCCATGGCCGTTCCCCAAGGCCATGCGTCCAAGTGGTCACCTATGGTGGCCCAAGCCAAGGCCTTCCTAGCCCGACCCTATATCGTTTCTAAAGCCACTCTACCTAATGAGTCCACAACGGAACTCCATTTCATCGATAGGGAGTCGGATAATTGGGTTACTTTTGATATCGTGGAGTCTCTCTCCAAGACAGGCGAGATTATTCGTGATGGTGATTTTGCTTGTGTTGAGTTCTATAGGAAGGTCGGCTCCGTTCTTTACACCGATGGTGCATGGTGCAGGATCGGAACACTTGCTGGTCCGTGCATCATTTTAGGGCAAACGTGGTTAGGAGAAAGAAAGGCTAATCTTGACTGGGGCAAAGGGACTTGCACCTTATACCCACCTTACCTACCTGGCAAGATCATCCTTAAGGATTGGGCTCAATCGAGCACCCTCATCTTTCCCGCCACCCAACCCCAGTGGCCCACTCCACCTTCGGATTCATGCTTGCCACCTCTCCTGGAGCCCACCCCTCTAGCCACCCATCATGGGAGCCACCCTCCCTTCGAGGAGCCACATTTAGAGGATGTCCATCCCGAGCCACCCGTGTTTTTTACGGGTATGCTATACATAGCCGAGCCACTTCTTAGTTGGCTCAAGGATGGCTTGGTCCCACGTCCTTACCCTTCTATGGACCCCACCTTACCTATAGTGCCCGTCAACTCCTTCCACACTACCTTTCGGTCTAGTCACCATATTGATACATTGTATGACCTTATTATGGGATTAGATTCACAATGGAAGTTGACTCATCTTTTGGCCCGAGGCTTTGACCAACCCGCTAGTCTTAGCTTCACCCATCCGGCCTTAGGATCCATTACCTCCGTGTGCACCGTGGGGTGTGTCACCACGGAGATTCTTCTACTCCTCCTGATGCCGGCCAAGTCCGACTTCATTCCCTTTTACCCAAGGGAGGAGTCCTATTTTCTACACATGTCCGTCGTCCCACCGATCATAATGTATGGCGGTGATTATGAATTCCAAACTTGGGACCGAGTCATGGGAGAATCCACTTCATGGGGTCATACCTTCTTCGACCCTTTTGACCCCTTCACTAGTGAACCTCCCGAGCTTTCATACTCACTCCACCTCTTCCGCGGAGTTCACTATCCCACCTTTTCCACTCGGGCCAAGCAACCTCCACATAGCCATAGGTCCGAATTTTCATATGGGGGTAATGAAAACTTTGGTTTCTCCGATCCATCCAAACCACCCGCACCTCCCGAACTTCCCACATCCAAGCCCAATGTCCATGATTGGTGCATCGTAGGGTGTCTAGGAGTTCCCCATGACGTCAACCTCCGGTTATGTCAAATGCATGCATGGCACACGTTCGGGTGTCCTGGTCCGCCGTCATCCATGTATGGGTCGGACTAACATTAGGTGTGTCCAGGGTCATATATGAATCGGTGTGTTTTCCTTGTGTGGTTTGTTTTGTGTGGTTTGTTTGCATTGGTTTGTGTGTCGTTTGTTTATCTACATGTGTCTTGTGCAAGCTCGTCGATGTCAGTCCCTTATGAGTGTGAAGCGAGTCGACTCACTCGATGAGTATGGGATCGGTTCTACATCTATACCCGGATCAGTCACCTACAGGGACTCAGCGGTGATTCCTAGTGAGTCTTCGAGCTGCTTCCTTCCCTTTTGAGAGTGCCCCACCCGGAGTGTCCACCTTCGGCCCATAGCAGTCCGCGCATATCGAGTATATATGGAATGAGCAGGTGACGATCACTCGGAGTGGAGCGTACCCGCGTTACTTGGCACGGTGACAGATCCGCCAGAGTACTCGAGCATCCATACCCCTACTCGACGGGGTCGAGTTCCTCCCACCCGGGGAGAGTTGATGGGAATCGACGCCGAGCATATACTTTTTCTTTTACATTTATGTCCTTTTAGTTTGTGTTTATATCCTTGGGAAAGTATGTACACAATTGTACGGCTTTGTAAGCCAATGCGTCATTCCCACGGATTGTGTGGGTTTCTATGTAATTTGTCAGTAGGACCAGCAAGGGGGCCCCCAGCCCTTTCCCATTGGTCCATGTCATCTATGTGGGGCTGGTCAACCATCCTAGGTGACCATCTAGAAGGGTTGAATGCCAATTGACCACATGGGAGACAAGTGGCTTAATTAGTCCAAGGTGGGTTACCTACCTCACCTACCCATTCAACCCCATTAACCATGGTCAAGGGGGCGCCCCTCTCCCCTTAGTATTTTATTAATTTTTGTGTGTCATTCACACTTAATCCCAGCCCTCCATTCCCCACTCTTAGATCTAATGGTGTAGATTAGGTTTGATGTAAGGCATATAAAATGTTGTATTTTCCATTTGTTGGCATTAATGAAGAGAAAATTGTTGGAAAATCAAGAGTGTTCTTGAGCCCATCCTCTCTCCCCCTGGTGTTCATCTCCTCCAACCTCAAATTCTAGAGTGGTTCTATCTTCAATCCCCTCCCCTCTATCTCCGGTGATCATTTGTGCCGCCGCCGCCGCCGTTCGTGCCGCCTTCGAGCCGCCGCGGAGCCATCTTCAAGGTTCTGTCCTGCTGGACAGAGGTGTAGTCAACGAATTCCTGCTCTCCACCACGTGAAGATCTCAAGCTAAAATTTTGAGGGTGTGTTCTTACCTTGAATCCCCACCTCCACCTAACTTTTCACGTCCAAACTCCTCCATTTAGTAATTTTCCATTTCCGTTCATTTTGTATTCCCAGATCTGTTTTGTCTCTGTCTACAGTGACAATAGTTCTGAGTTTCCCAACTCCGACCACCTTTTTGAATTTTCCAAATCCTCTCAATTTTTTTGGGAGTTCTGTCCGTCATCCCCTACATCCACCATTTTTCTTGATTTTTGATCTGCTCTCTATACATTTTTCAAAATTCGTGTTCTATCTCTGCTACAGTGCATTTAGTTAGATTCCAGATCCGACCCACTGTTAGTGAAAAAATCCTATCAATTCGTAGCCATATCCAAACTTGTCCAAACTAGTTTTTCCGTCTTTCTAGCTCAATTTCCTACAGCGTTGATGAAGACCTCAAGATCTGAATCGGACATCTACCCTGCGGTCAACGATAGTTCTCAGAGGATAGCCCTGCAGATCTGAGAGTTAAGCCACTGTACAACAGCAACCTTCAAAATTCGCCAATTGGAAGTGCAGGCTGTGTTATTTTTCTGTAATCACAGAGAGTTGAAGCCCTTCGAAGCCGCTTTTCAACGGAGCCATTTTCGTCGCATTCCGACGTCGGGGATGATCGCAGCGTCTGTTCTCGCCGGAGCGCGCGCCGGAAAATAGAACCGGCAGATCCGTGGCCGGTCATTCCGACCGGTGCCGAACGGAGCCGCTTGACCTCCGGCCGGCGAACCAGCGTGCCGCCAGCCCAGGGAACACTTCCACAAGTGTCCCCACCACAGTGGTGACATCGGGTCCCGCACGGTCCCTCCTGACAGCACGTGGGCCCCACCGTCACATGTTCGAGTGCTACCGAATCAACGCGAGAAGCCGCCCGTCAACCCGAATTCGGTCCTCCCGGACCCTATTGTGTAGCCCTTTACCTCCCTGCGTGGAGTGGGCAGCGATTTGTATTGCTGTAATCTTGTGTATTATTGTTCTGGGAGTACGAGTTTCGGCCGGGTTCCTCGTCCCCACGCCGAGCGCGTGGAGGTATCGTCCTCGCTCCTTACTTGGCATTTTGCTTAATTTCATATATGCTTGTTTATGCCGCTGCTAGAGAGCATGTGTAGGGATATCTAGCTCGCTTTATCTGTTCATTACCGCTACTGCGAGAGAGTGCGAGACCGTCCCGTGACCCGATCCGGGCACACGAGAGAGCCGATCACCCTAGCTCATTGCCGGTTTCTCAACCGCGCACGTTCGACGCTTCCCTCGTTAAGGGACAATCACGAGCTTGTCGTGTCCGTGGTCCCGTCCCGCATCAGTAGGTGCGTTACACCACTCTGACGCACTGGGGGAGTGCCGTCAGAGCAAACGCCTCAAACACAACACATAAGGCACAATGGCTGTGACGCACCAGCCGGGACGCGTCAGGGGAGTGTAACAGTCAGGGGCATGACCGTTACGCTCACTCAGCCATGAAAATTTTAAAACGAACATACTCTGTGACGGTCTGTCGTAGGGCCGTCAGGGACTGTGACGGTCCCTGGAACGACCGCTACACCGGTCACGGCGGGAAAATAGTGGAAACGCCAAATCGGGCCGTTCCACGCCCCATTCACGCCGAAGCGTAGGGGAAACAAAGGCAAACCATGGAAAACACCATCTGGAGGCTAAAAAGCCCACATGCATGCGTTAAAACGCACGATTGAGGCGATTCTGACGAATCGACCCAAAACGGGTCACCGAGGTTCCCGGACTCCTACCGGCCTCGAATGACAATCGATCGACACGAAACTTACATGAATGGGATCCGGACATCCCAGCGGTCATTTTGACACTAACCACGCCGCAAATGGTTGCCGTTTTCCGGCGAACCCTGAAAACCCCAAAAATGACGGTTTTCACTCAATCGGCCCGATCTCCCCCGATCGAGCACCAAACTACGCACAGAAGCAGGGAAAACGTGCAGAATGAAGTGGCGGTCCATCTCCCTACCTCCACCGAAGAAACCGTGCCCCGAAGGGACTAAACCATGCCAAAAACCACCGAATCACGAACGACGCCCTCTTGGAATCCACCGAGGGATCGCGCCCGCCACGCTCCATCCGCTGCTCCTTCCCGCGAACCGATCACTCGAGCACGTCCACGCCTCAGCCAGCTCCGCAACGGTGCACGCCCCGCGCCGAACGGACCAGAGATGGGAGAGAACGGAGTGAGATAGCGTGAAGTTGAAAATGAGCAGGAGAGATAGTGGAATTGTATTTATAGAAAGAAATTAGGAAATTTTCCTAATTTCCGAAAAATCTGATTTTTGGCCCGGTCTCAGAAAAATACACAAAAATAGTCAAAACGATCGGCTCGAAGAGTACATCACCGTTGTATCGTCCACGAGTCGATGAATTGAGAAATAAACTCACCGCAGGGTTCTGTAACTAGTACGAGAGAAAAACCCACACGGATCGTAAAACTCAACACGGGAGCTACAAAAGCGATCCGAAACTCTCCGAAAAGGATCCGAAAGACACAATAAAGATCCAACAAAGATCTGGGACTTTACAGCGCCCATTTCTGAAATTTCATTTTTTCGTGAAATGAATTTCCTGAGGTTTAAGAATGGGCGACCCTCTGCATTATCACCAATTACAGAATTAGTGACCACCTGCATGGGCGCCAATTCCCTGTGTCCCGGCTTTTCCTCGCATGTTTCTCTGGCCCATACCGTCTCCCGGAGCTCGGGAATGGGCGACCATTCTACTGCCACCAATTGAATGGGCGCCCCTGGCATGGGCGCTAATTCATTCTGACCATGTCCTATTCACAGAATGTGCACCCACTGTAAGGGCGCTAATTTTGTAAATAATGGCTGCCAGAAGGGTGCCAATTCTGTAATCTGTGGCAGCCCTAGAGGCGCCAATTCCACCCAGGTTCCCGACTTGTCTCATGTTTTGTGCCATTTTAATCATAGTTGATTCCTACATGAGGATCTGCCCTTGAACTCCATTCCATGAGATCTACCTTATGTTTCCTACAATGGTTAAATCCTTTGGAATTCTATATATTGGCTATAAACTAGAGTGGATGTCAAATAAATACATGACTCAATGCTGGCATTAATGGGGCTCGATCTGGTCCTGGGAGGAGCACCCGAAAGTACTTGTGCCCATGAGAGCTATATTGATTACGGTGTGACATTGCACCGAAGTACTTGTTGTTCTAGATGTAAGGCATCCCACTCACTCTCTCGTGATATTGCTTGCATGCTTGACTTGACTTGCATGGCCCGGAATGGGCGAGTACTTGCTTGATTGAAATAGCCAATTCTGGTAACACGTACTTGCTATTACATGCTTAAACATTGGTTCTTACTTGCCTGGAAAAAAATTGTGCAAACACTTGATAGTACCGTATTGTTACCTTCAAATCATGCAATGTTCTTCTCTAAAGTTCATGAAATCTTGCTCGTCCATCATGCATAGCTACACCTGCATTGCACGCAACATGTAATTACTTAAAGACTGCTAGATCTTGAGATATAATTCCTACTGAGCGTTCGCTCATCCAGTTTCATTCCAACATTTTTCACGTAACTCGTATAGCAACAACCATATCGATGGGAATGAGACTGAGTGAAGAGAGTAGAGCTTCCGATTATCGAGCCGTTGCCGAGTCGTGTCCCATCATATCTTGTCCTTTTAATAAGTCCTATGTCATTGGAACCCTTTTATTATTTAAGTCTAGCTGTGGAAGTTTGTAAGGCTTGTAGCCTGGTAATTTAATTTTAGATGATTAATATCATGGATTTGAAGTACCATGGTTAAGTGGTTAAATCTTGGGTTTTAATTATGGTTGTTATTACATTACCATGTCTTTCGTGCACTCTATCTTTATGTTAAAAATCTTATTGCTCTGATTGACATGATCGATATAAACTCGTCACGCATACTGGGTTCCTTCCGCGCTCGGGACGTGACAGTTTCTGTTGTATCAGAGCCTAGGATTTCAAATTCCTAGGAAACTCAAGTCCAAGGATAGGTTTACACCTTATACCTGGTGAGATGGGTAGAGCCATGGGTTAAGTCCTATGTTGATGTCCAAGATTTTTAATTAGAAATACGAAACTAATTAGATCAAAATCTCTTGTAGGTTTATGGCCGCTGAAAGAGCACAATGGTGCGAGATGCAGTGCACAGTGTAAGGTCTAACTCAGGCGCTACAATAGGTGGCAGAGGGCGGAGCCAACCGCGGAGCTGGTGATCTCCATAGGGGTTTCTGCAACATGAACCCACCAAGGTTCACGAGCTCGTCTGACCCCGAGGATGCTGAGAACTGGTTGAAAGAAATTGAAAGAATTTTCTGTGTAATGCAATTCACGGATGAAGAAAAGGTTTTGCTGGCCACATTCCAACTGGAGCGGGACGCTCGATGTTGGTGGGAATCAGTAGAAGCAACATTGCCAGGTGACTATGTCACATGGGCTAAATTTGTTGAACATTATAACAACAAGTACTTTTCCGACCGCATTCAGGAGAACAAGGCCGTGGAATTTGCCGCACTAAAACAACGGACCCTGACAATGGTCGAGTATGAGGCCCAGTTCTCAAGACTATCCAGGTATGCTCCCCACTTGGTGTGTACTGAAAAGATGAAGGCTAGGAGGTTCCTCAATGGGCTTCAGCCCCAATACATTACCCAATTGGTACCGATGGACATCCAAGTCTATTCGGAAATGGTTCGACGTGCATAGTTGCTAGAGGAGGCCACTGAATTATCTGATAAGATCCGAGGAAGGACAAGAAGGAGCAAGTCACAAGTCCCGGAAACTTCAAACCATTATTTAACAAGAAGCGGTCTGACAATCGAGGGGAGTCCTCCAAAGAAAAGAAATTTAAGAAAAACGACAAGCCATTCTCCATCACCACACCTTCTAAGGAAGTTTGTAAACACTGTGACAAGGCTGGCCATAGGGCCGAGGAATGCTTGAGGAGACTGGGAGCATGTCTCTTATGTGGGAGCCGAGAACATCGAATCCCTAATTGCCCATTGTTGAATGAGCAAACCACTAAAGATGAGAAGCGTCCGGCAAAGAAACAAGGCCGTCTGCAAGCTCTCCAAGAGACGGAACCGACGGAAGGTGGAATTGTGGAAGGTACACTAACTGTTTGTTCTAAGACTGCTAAAGTTTTATTTGATACCGGAGTAACTCGTTCATTTGTTTCCAACAAATTTGCAACTTCATTTTCTAAGGAACCTGAACTGTTAGACTTGATCATCTCTACTCCTCTCGGAAGTGAATCCGAGATTACATATCAATACCCAAATTGTAAGGTTATGGTTAAAGGAAACAATCTACCTGTCGACATGATATGCCTAGATATGAAGGGGTATGATGTCATACTAGGTGTCGACTGGTTATCCGCACACCAAGCAACTGTAGATTGTCGAAATGGCAAGATAACTTTTGTGGATTATCCAAAACTGGTTTACATTATCCCTCGGAATAGATCACCTCTTATATCATCTCTCCGAGCTAGCAAACTTATAAGTAAAGGATGTGTCACTTTCATAGCATTTGTGACTGCCACGAAAGTCGAGGAGTCCAAACTTGAAGACATCCGTGTAGTTCGGGATTTTCCTGATGTTTTTTCAGAAGAATTGCCCGGCTTACCCCCGGAGAGGGAAGTGTCGTTCACAATCGACCTTGTCCCTGGTGCTGGTCCTGTTTCCAAGGCACCTTACAGAATGTCCCCCGCTGAGCTGAAGGACCTAAAAGAGCAGCTAATGGAGTTATTGAAAAAGGGTTTCATCAGGCTGAGTACCTACCCATGGGGAGCTCCCGTGCTATTTGTCAAGAAGAAGGACGGATCAATGAGACTCTACATCGACTATCGGTAGCTGAACCACCTTACAATTAAGAACAATTACTTGCTGCCGAGGATTGATGAGCTGTTCGATCAATTATCTGGAGCTAAATACTTCTCCAAGATTGATCTCCGATCTGGTTATCATCAACTAAGAATCAAAGAGGAGGACATTCATAAAACTGCATTTTATGAATTTACTATTATGCCTTTCGGACTACCAAATGCCCCTACAGCTTTTATGCAGTTAATGAACAACACCTTTAGGCCACATCTGGATCAATTCATTGTGGTCTTTATTGATGATATCTTAGTTTATTCAAAGTCTGAAGAAGACCATGAAGAACATTTGAGGACAGCATTGTAGATATTAAAGGAGAATCAACTCTATGCCAAATTTAGCAAGTGCGAGTTTTGGCTAGAAGAAGTATCCTTCTTGGGCCATATAATCTCGAAGAATGGAATTTCTATGGACCCATCAAAGGTCGAAGCTGTGAAGAATTGGGGATGACCAATGAATGCAACAGAGATTCAAAGTTTCTTGTGGCTAGCTGGTTACTATTGGCGTTTCATTAAGGACTTCTCAAAAATTACTGTTCCTCTCACCAGGTTGACTCTGAAGGAAGTGCCTTATGAGTGGAATGAAGACTGTGAGAAGAGTTTCCAAGCTTTGAAGGATCTCTTGACCACTGCTCTAGTCTTATCATTACCAATTGAAGGAGAGAAGTACGAGGTATATACTGATGCTTCTGGTATTGGCCTCGGGTGTGTCTTGATGCAACAAGGGAGAGTCATTGCATACTCTTCCCGATAATTAAAGAAGCACGAAGAGAACTATCCGATGCATGATTTAGAGCTGGCCGCGGTAGTGTTTGCCATAAAGATCTGGAGACACTATCTCTACGGAGAATATTTTATAGTATACTCCGATCACAAAAGCCTCAAGTATCTATTTTCCCAGAAGAAACTAAACATGAGGCAAAGGCGTTGGCTTGAATACCTCAAGGATTTCGACTTCACAATTCAATACCATCCAGGAAAGGGTAACTCCATAGCTGATGCCCTGAGTCGGAAGCCGAGAGCATTAATGGCCAATTGCATGATTCAAGAATGGAAGTTGTTGGAGGAATTCTCTAAACTCAATATT
Organism: Amorphophallus konjac; assembly: GCA_022559845.1. Classification (NCBI taxonomy): domain Eukaryota; kingdom Viridiplantae; phylum Streptophyta; class Magnoliopsida; order Alismatales; family Araceae; genus Amorphophallus; species Amorphophallus konjac. The sequence continues at coordinate 114,317,508 of CM040118.1, forward strand.
AACACCGACAAGGAGAATGGGTGTATCACTCTATCCCATAGGAGTCTACATCCGGATTTGCTACCTGAAATTAAGAAGCTATAAGAAGAAGATCCTGCACTAGTGGACATAAGGGACAAGCTGGACGAGAGACTCGACTTCAAGCTATCACCCGATGGCATATTGCTATTCCATGAACGAACATGTGTATCGGACTGTCCTGAGTTGAAGAAAAATGTTCTTGAAGAAGCTCACTGATCAAGATACATGATTCACCCTAGAGCCACTAAGATGTACCAAGACTTGAAAAGGATCTTTTGGTGGCCTAATATGAAAAGGGAGGTAGCTGACTTTGTATCTCGCTGCCTGACATGCCAACAAGTGAAGGCGGAACACCAGAAACCCGCCAGAAAGCTGCATCCGCTAGATATTCTCAAGTGGAAGTGGGAAGACATCGGCATGGACTTCATCATGGGCTTGCTTAAGTCTAGGGGCAGACATGATGGAATTTGGGTAATCATCGACCGTCTAACTAAATCGGCTCATTTCTTGCCTATCAAAAGTCGATGGTCGGTTGATATCCTTGCTGCCATATATACCAAGGAGATCGTTAGATTACATGGAGTACCAGTGTCTATCGTATCTGACCGAGACCCGCGCTTCACGTCCCATTTCTGGAAGGGTCTACAACACTCTATGGGGATGAAACTCAACTTTAGCACTGCTTAGCATCCCCAGACGGATGGTCAGACCGAGAGGACAAACCAAGTTGTTGAAGATATGTAAAGGGAAAGTATTATAGATTTCGGTGGTAGCCGGCATGACCACTTGCCCCTGGCCGAATTTGCTTATAATAATAGCTATCAAGCCAGTAATCAAATGGCACCTTTCGAGGCACTTTATGGCAGGAGTTGTCGGTCTCTAATATGCTGGGATGAAGTCGGCGAAAAACAAATTCTTAGCCCAGATATGGTAAGAGATACAACCGAGAAGATACACCTCATTTGAGAAAGACTCAAGATAGCACAGTCTAGGCAGAAGTCGTATGCTGACAATAGAAGAAGAGATCTGGAATTCCAAGTGGGAGACCATGTTTTTCTCAAGGTATCTCCTGGCCGAGGTATTAGAAGATTCGGTGTTAAGGGTAAGCTTACACCGTGGTTTATTGGTCCATTTGAGGTGTTGGAAAGAGTGGGCGAGGTGGCTTACAGCATTGCCTTGCCTCCACAACTAGCAGAAGTGCACAATGTATTCCATATTTCTATGCTGAAGAAGTATGTGCACGATCCTTTCCATGTCATTGATCACAATAACTTAGTGATACAAAAGGACCTTACCTACGAGCAAAAGCCGATGAAGATCCTCGACTGAGAAATCTGAGTTTTGAGGAACAAGACGATCCCTATGGTGAAAATCCAATGGAATCGATGCTTAGAACAAGAAGCTACATGGGAAATCGAGGAGTCTATGAGAAGGAGATTTATGGAGTTATTCTAGTCTGTAAGTACTCCGCACCCACCGTGTTCCTATGCGTGCAATTGAATTTGGGGACCAAATTCTTTTAAGTAGGGGAGGGTGTAGCACCCCGGATAAAAATTATAGAGAAATCAACTTTTTCCTAAATAAATAACTCTATATGAAGGCCAAATAAAAAGAAATATCATAGCCCTATACTTGATAAGGGCCACTTTAACACCACCACTAACTATATATATATATATAAGAGGCCCAACATCACTTAAAGACCAACACATAGAGAACACGTGTAGGAGTTCTCTTTTTTTTCCAAACAAAAGGAATGGGTGCCCCTTACAAGGGCGCCAATTCATTGACCGGTCAGAATGGGCGCCCCTTACAAGGGCGCCAATTAGTTAATGAGCTCCCCCTCATAAGGGTGCAGTTTAATGGGCTTCCCAATACTAGGTGCTAATTCCTTAAAAAAGGTTGGAAAGTGTAGCCAATTCCGTTGACTGGTCAAACCAGTTAATGGGCGCCCTTGTATTGGGCGCAAATTTAATGGGCGTTGTAGGCGCTGGAAGTTGGTGGTTGGACTGGATCTTCTGAACTAGGTCATAGGTACCTACAATACACAGTTTCAGAATTTATAATTATACGTGATCGCCAGAGGTGTTTACCTGAACCTCACAGTGTGTAGAGATCGCGAATAGATGATTTCAAAACAGGGAGAAGGTGGTGTCCCCTCTTCCTCATATCCTCGGTCGGCCAAGGACAAGGAGCCCTGTGAAGTCCCACGACGCCCAAGTCCTGTAAACAATGAAGCTCACGAAAAAAGAAAAAAATAAAAAGGCATTAGCATAGATAAGTATAGTATCTACTCTAAATGAAACCAACTCAATAGGAAATGGTGGCGTGATTACCTGGGGTGGTGGGAAGGGAGGATGGCCGAGACTTTCGACTGCCCACCTTCCGGTTGTTTGGGGGAAAAAAACCTCTAAAATAGGAGCTAGGAAACTATACCATAATGAATGTGCATGCAATGGGAGCCATGATGCAATAGACAGGGAATCAAAGTTTACAAGTTCAAACCAGGGGACAACCGAGAGTGAAAGAGAAGAAGCGCCTCCTCCGTGTTCTTCACCCTTGCTCCAACTCTGCTCGAACCTCCTCTTTTCTCTCCCAAATCACCTCTCCCCTCTCACTGAATCCCCCCCCCCTTTTCGAAGTGAGAAATTCCCCTTTTTGAGAGAGAGACCTCTGAGCCAAAGAAAACGTGGGAGAGATCATGCTACATGAGGGAGAGATCGTGCTAGAGGAACGAACCACATTTTTTGACCAGGTAAAACCAGGAGGACGGCCAGGGTACTGGCCTTCTACAAGGGGTGGGCGGCCAGACATGTGGCCACCCAGCTGAGGAGCGCAGTCATTGCCCTGGTCGCCCAGGGATGAGGGTGGCCATTGCTCTGGCCGCCCAACCCATGGAACTTGGGCCCCTCCAATAAGTGTGTGTGACCCAATAATAATTGTGTTACGGGCTGGGCTTTAAAACATGAAACATCCAGAAACTAAGTGTAACGACTGTGTGTCACTCACATAAAGGTCCATTGGGGATCTGCGGGGTGTCCGAAATTAGACGTCTACAAATGCCCCTCCGGAACACCCGTTTTGCAAGGGAGCCCGGCGGACTGATAAATGGGTGTTTCGAAAAAGAAATAAGCCTAATGAGGGAAACACGCTCAAGGGGATTCGTGAGCGGAAAACAAGCTTCACGCAGGGCCGCATGAGCATTAAGCGATCAAATAAGCCATTGGCAAGGGGAGAAAGAATAATTAAACTAAGAGGACTTGTATCTGCAGTCGCATGGGACTCCCTAGCAGAGCGCTGCGGGACTTGAGGGGATGAACACAATCCAGGCTCAAGGAGATACAAGACCTAAAAACAAGGATAAGAAAAAATAGGGTATAGGAATCAATGACTTGTCGAATCACAGAATACTCAAAATGGTCTACATAAAATATGTTCTCTGATGGTTGAATCAGAGTGGAATCATGTGGACTCGTTCATACAAGTTTGGCAAAATCGAGGAACTCAAAAAATCGATGCGGGGGCCAAAGGTCCATGGGCTGGTCAAAGTAGCATGGCTCCTTTTGCTTTGCATCGTGGCTCCCAAGATGAGATGCATGCATTTTTTGTGTTTTATCATGCATAAAAAAAATTTGGATTTTTGGATGGATAGTGGGACTAAAAGGGCCTATATGATGCATGTTGGGTTTAAAGGGAAAGAACCTATCTAATGCAAAGCCGGAGGGTTTATTTGTCTGTCTCCGAGTCAATCGGTCAAGAGTTCAAGAAGTCTATCAACCTATGCTTGGTGACAAATGTGGTCCGAAACCTAGTGGGGATCCATCTTCCCACATTGTACTTTAGCATAGTCAAGAATTCGGGAAGTCCGTCATCCCGAGTTAGGCAGCAGGCGGCCATCGAATAGCTTAGGGAGTATAAACTCTTCACGGTTTTTATTAGAGAGGAACTCGGAGTTTATACGCCCGAAGCTATTAGCCTCCGGCATTCTACCTATAATGCAATAGTTATAAGGCGTCTCCGCATTGTGATCGTATTGCTGTGAAGATCTGCGGCTGCATGAACACACATTAGTCAAGTTCATAAATTATAACAGTAAGGAACAGTGAGCATTGCATTTAATGAACCATACGCCATAGATGACCAAACATACCTCGTTCACAAGTGGGAGAGGAAGGCGGCCATATCGATGGCCTCTCTCGTAAGCTGGACGGACACATATGTGGCCTCCCTTGAGGGGAGGGCGGCCAGGGCGATGGATGCCCAGGGAATGATGGACGGCCAGGAACTTGGCTGCCCATCTGCTCTTATCCCAATCGAAGCGGGAGTTCGAGCTAGATGGGACTCTAATCTTCAAAGAAAAACCCCAGCCGGGGTGCTCTTTCTCCGCTGTTGAACCAAGGACTTGGTGTTAAAAGAGAATCTCTGAGGAAGAAATCGAGCATGGCATCCTCTTCCACTCCGTCGGGACACCACGAGCTAGGTGTTCTATCCAATGTGCCCAGCCACCTAAGTGGCCTTGTGAAGTGGGGTGAGGTATGGTTTGTGTGAGATATATATATGGATTTTGAAGGATTGGATTTATTTATTTATTTTTGTGTTCTCTTTTCCTCTCTTTTTTTTTCTTTTTTTTTCTTCTTCCTAGTGCAACCTGTACCTGTGATGCGGGACGGACACGCGACCTAGGACTCTAGCTCGCGATCGTCCCTATGCGAGGGAAACGCTGGACCATGCGCGGTTAAGAAACCGATAATGAGTCTCGGGTATCGGCTTTCCGCGTGTACTCGGATCGAGTCACGGGACAGGTCACTCACTCTCGCTCTCTCGCAGCAGTGATAACAATATATCGGGCTAAGAATCCTAACACTCGCAGCGGCATATACAAATAGATACGAGTAAGGCAAATGTGAAAGAGAGAGGGGGCGAGTTTACCTCCACGCTCAGTGCGTGGGGAAGGAGATCCCGGCCAAGTACGGTAACTCCCGGTAACTAAATATTACAATAATTACAATAGTGAATTATCACCCACTCCACGTAGGGAGGTAACGGGCTACAAGTGGGCCCAGGAGGACCGATCTTAGATTGACGGGCAGCACTTGGATCCGCTCGTCGGTGCCGTCCAGAAGACGCTTGCTGCGGGTTATGGGGCCCACATGCGGCTCAGCCCTCCCAGTCTGGCGAGGTGGGTCCCGTTGTGAATGGGGCACCTGGAGGAGCGATCCCTGAAAGGCGGTCGACCTGGAACGCCGGGAGGACGCCGGGTGGCCCGAGCTGGAGGCCCGAGGATGTGCTATCCACGGATTTGAAGTTCTATTTTTACAGCACGCGACCCAGCGAGATCAGCTGCTGCGATCACTTCCGACGTCGGATCGACGTGAAAGTGGTACCATTGGAAAGATGATCCAAAATACTTCGACCATGGACTGTGAAAAGAATTTCTGTGGATCTGGATTTTTTTTTTCAATGGACTGACAAACAGACTCAGAAAACTCAGGACAGAAATAGAGTTTCCTGATAACTTGCGTTGACCGCGACTCAAACCTCAGGTCTGGAACTTGGACTCTTCACGAAGGTTGTAGAGGAAGAAACAAGAAAGATGTGGATAATTTTTGTGGATTTTCTATAGGAGGTTTGACCGGGGAAAACGATTTTATACTGGACAAGGGTCGGATCTGAACTGCACATGATAGAACAGATTTGGGAAAAGATAGTTATTTTTAAAAATAGTAAAAGGGCTCCAGAAATTTCAAGAAAATTCGTGGATGATGGGTGTGGTGGAAAAAATTGGTGACTCGAACAAATAAAGGAAAAGGGGTGGTACGCATCAAACACAGGGTCGCTGTGACACAAAATTGAGTACAGACAGAATTGGAAGGCTGAAGAACACGAAAATGGAAAATTAGAAAATGAAGGCTAGAAAATATGATAATGTTTTTGGGAGAGGGTATTGGCATGGTGAACCTACCCTCAAAATTTGAACTCCAAAAGATCAGTAGATCTGGAGCTAAAAATCGAACATGGGACCTCTATCCTGATTTGGACAGAACTCCGGCGATGGTGGCGGCGACGCGATGGCGGTGCGATGGCGACGGCGGTGGCGGCAGAAACAGAAATCAGAGGGGCTGAGGAGAAGATAGAAGGGCATCACACCCTAAGAATGGTAGAAATCCATCTGCAAGAGGGGGAGGAGAGAGGAACAAGGGGCGCACCCTTCAAGGCTCAAGCAATTTCACTCAATTTTTCATCATTAACTCCTTGAAAATGGGAAATACATGATATATATATGAAATACAAAATGACCTAAACTAACCTCAGATCTAGGGTTAGAGAGGGGTACATAAGGGATAGAACTAATTAATTATCCCATGTGATTTGGAACATAATAAAAAACCATTAAGAGAGGGGGGGCGCCCCTTTGACAAATGGGTATGGGATCTTGGACATTTTATGCCCATTGTCCCCTTTGAATGTCAAACCATCTAGAAGCCCACCTAGGACTTTGACCAGCCCCACATGGGTCCCTAGGGCTTAGGTGGACCAATGGGAAAGAGTGTGGGGGCCCCTTGTTGGTCCTACTGAACTTTTGCACAAAAATCCACTAAAACCTAAAGACTCACATTTTGGCTTATAAAGCCTTACAATTGCACATGTCTTTTCCCGAGGATATAAAAATAAACTAAAAAGACACAAATGTAAGAATAAAAGTTAGTGCCCGATGTTGATTCCCATCAACCTGCCTTCCCTGGGGCAAGACATGTCCGTCGCTACGGCTGGCTTCATGACTTGATGACAGCAATCACGCCCGCCATGAGGGTATTTATGCACCAGTGGCATCTCATCCGTCTGGTCATCATGGCGAAACGTTTCAAAAACATGAGGTGGAATTGGGACTCATTGGGAGCTTTGATCGAGATGTGGCATCCATATACACATACTTTTGTTTTTCCTGAGTTTGAGGCCTCAGTGTTGGTGGAAGAGCTTGACTTCATCTTCCAGTGGAGTGATTTTGAGATAGGCGAGTTGATTGACCTTCCTCCCTGGGATGAAATCTTGGCTGAGATAGTGAGGGATAAACGCGAAGTTCGGCGGATGACAGACCAGCGAGGAATTTTAGTCGACTACCTAGCCGGTTGGCTTGTGAGCCAGGTAAAAGAGAAAGCAGTGGAGGCAGATCGGCTGATGCGTGGTGTGACCTTGTGTTTGGACGGGGCATTACTCTTCCCTACATCAGGAGATGTGCTGAGGCGAGAGTATGTGGGACCACTTACTCTCTTATGGACGGGGCACTCTCTTTCCCAGGCGGTGCTGGCTCACTTGTATTGTGGACTTACTCAGATGAGCTTGGGTGGTAGCACCATGGGGAGTCTCTACCTTCTGTAGATGTGGATGGAGATCCACTTGAGCTTTGACTTTGATGACGCAGCGACCACTACTTCCTGAATCTTTAAGAAGAACGCGATCTACCTAGCGAGGGCCATCTTTGGTCCTGTGGATCAGGTGATATGCAAGATGGTGAGGTTGAAGACTAGAGACGACTGGTGGGATTACTTGAATTTCCTACCCGAGGATGAGTTTGTGTTCGTGTCGATGATGTATCGACGCAAGGAATTCAAAGTGCAAGGATCACCAGAGCAGGAATTATGGCTTGTGGGGGCTGAGGACTTAGTGCTATACCAGGCCCACCCCTGCCATCGCCAGGTGGGACTGCCCAGACGGGTCCCATGGGCCGCTTCAAAGGGAGCATTGATCACAAAGCGCCTTCTGGGAACCGATGCAGATAGACGGCGACTTCAAAGGATTAGGAAGACGTGGAGATGCCATGCCACCATGGTGAAAGCTCGAATTGATGTAGACGAAGACAAAGATGAGTTGAAGCATTATCTAGGCTACTTGCGAGGCTTCAGGCCAGTCGTGAATGAGTTCTTCATGAGGCGGCGCACTTAATTGTATTAGTGTCTGTTCAGCATTTTATTTTGATTGTTTGTGATGGAAAGAAATGGATGGGAATAAACTGTTGTTGTTTTTTGATGTTGAATGTTTGATGAAGTGAATGAGTGCTTGAATGCTAAATGAATGTATCTAACTGAATTAACACGAATTTTTGTTCTTGGCTTTTACTTCTTTTTCTTTCTCTTTTTTTTTATTTTTTGTTTTTGCTGAACAGGGGGGAGGGCGGCTAGGGTGTTGGACGCCTCCACTTAAAATGGGCGGCCAACGCCTTGGCCGCCCTCTACATTGGAGGGCTTTAAGAGGGTGGCCGGCCTCTTCATTTGAACGGCCATCAATTTTGGCATTTGACGAGAGCCTGCAAGAGCCAGAGCTAGAGAGGGTGATTCCTACACTGTTGGTGAGGTTTGGGTCACCCAAGCATCAAGATTCAAGCGATGGGGCGGCGACGAGCTCGGCATGACATTGTTGAAGATCCCCCGTCCTCGAGCGAGAGTGAAGAGCGTGAGGAGGAGGAGGCCCCTGCGAGTCCATCTTCCTCGGCCTCTTCCTCTCAAGGTGGTGAAGACAGTGGAGAAGAGAAAAAAGATGAGGGCGCGGCTACTCCGGAAGAGGGGCCGGCCGACCAAGGCGAGGATGCGGAAGAGGAGGGTGACGAAGGCTCCGATAATGTTGAAGCCAACAAGGAGAAGGAGGCACCGCATAAACCGGTAAGTCCCATGACCTCTGAATGCCCCTTTAGTTGATTTGGGTGGATGTGAGATGCCTTAGTGGGGCTTGGAGATGTCGGAATGGTATGCGTGGGGATTGGTCTGTGGGCAGCTAGGGTTGTGGCCGTCCACAGACCTGGGCGGCCAAGCTTCTGCCGTCCAAGGCAGGACTGGGCGGCTGGAGACCTGGTCGCCTAGGGAGTTAGGCGACCAAGACATTGGCCGCCCTCCTCTCAGGGCAGTGAACTTTGAGATTTATGGGGGATGGAATGTGGGTTAAGTTGATTTGGGGGATCAGAAAAATTAATCAACTATTGTCTTCTTTCTATTGTGTGCAGGGCCGACGCAGGATCAGAGCCCATGTGTCATGGGACCTAGTGTGGGCTTGGTACCACGCGTTGCCTCCTGAGTAGCAGCGAAGAGTGGACCAAATGGGATTTGGCCCATTTTTCAGGATTCGTCCCTTCCCTGTTGATGTTGTTGTGCCTATGTGATTTTGATGATAGCAAACACTATAAGTCACCATCACCATGTGTTTGCATGAAAGATTATATGTTTATGCATCTGCTCTTTGCACTATATTTTAATGAGGATCGTTTGCTATGCATTGCTTTAGTCAGTACTGTTGAACAGTTGGGTCAGTAATGCACAATTTGAAAAGCTTGCATCAACAATTTCTGAACAGGCTAAAGGCTGTGCAGACATATAACTATGATGTCAAGGAAAACCAGTCCAAGCTGAATTTGAAATATTCCACCTTGATTGACAAGAACAATGAGTTCAGTGAAAAGGTTCAAACCTTGTTTGAAAAGATTACATCTTTTGGTAAGGACCTTGCTAAACTGTTTGAACGATCCACTCTAGTGGGTGATGAGGTTATGGATGTTTTGCATATTCTGAAAGAAAACTTCCCACCCACAATTGAAGATCAGCGTGATGTGTACTGCCCTCCACCAATAGAAGCCTCCTCTTCTGCACCTGAATGGGGATCTCAGCAGAAAGCTCAAGTGGACTATCTATTTGACATTTTACACAGCTGGTTTGATAGTATCACTTCTAAAGTACATGATTATCATAAGTCTATCCTACAAAGAGATCAGTAATTTTCAGACAGACTAGACAGTTTAGCATCTTCTATGACTCAGCTTTAGCAACAACTGGATACTGTGTCTACAAACATTCTTCAGTCTCACTCTTCCTCCCCTGCTCCCCTTCCTGATGATATCAAAGGGGGAGAGACATGAACTCAAGTTGGAGCCTGGAACTGCATTGCATCTGCATCAAATGTGATTGAGTGAAGTTTTCCTTCGTTTACATATTTTGTGATATGCTCGAAAGAAATTGTCTGTGAGATTGTCCAACTTTTTGTTAGAAGAGTTCTTTTGTTCTTCTTATCAATGTTATACCTTGGACCTAAATGAAATGAATGACATGAACTGGTGTTCTGGTCTCTGAAGTGAATTCCTTGTTTGATCTGAACAATACATTTGTATGTAGATGCAATGGCATACACCTCATAGTTACCATCATCAAAAAGGGGGAGATTGTTGTGCCCCTGGTTTTGATGATGACAACCATGAGATGTGTGTGTGTTGAGTTCAACAGAACTGATGAATTAACCCTTGATTCATTAACGCATGTATCTACTTTACTCTTGAATGCAAGGAAGAAATAAGGTCTACGCAGGATGCTCAAGGCGTCCACGCAGCGGTTTGCATAAAAGGACAGCGTCTACGCAGGATGTTGGTCGCGTCTACGCATCAGTTCAAGAAGCAGAAGCATTAATCACTGGCATAGCTCAGTGCGTCATCGCCACAACATCGCAGCGTCGATGCATCAGCTCATGTTTGAGATAAAAGAGTGTTCGGGGTCAGCCCAGTGGGTTGACGCAGGTACCCTATGCATCAACGCATATGGTCTATGTTCAAAAGGCTCCGTGGGCAGTTCAAGGCTGCGTCAACCTCTTAGTCACAGTGAGTTAACGACATCTGAATTTCATCAAGAGATGATTAGGTGGACCCCAGCCATAAGTGGAGTTAGATGCCACATCATCTAAAAGAGCATGCACTCTCCTTTTTACCTGGCGATTCTAGAAGCCTCTGCAAGAGAACAATCATAAGGCTAACCAGAAAATCTTGTTGGGGCCCACAAGAGGAATATTCACGTGAATCAAAAGAGCGTGGGAGACGAAAGTTGAAGTGTGGCAGTCGAACAAGACAGAGGGGAAGCTCTTGAGAAGAATGATGAAGATCATCATCTTCCTCCTGGCGTGCTGTTTCATCCACTGAAGATCAGAGGAAGCCCAGTGGCAGTTGATCATCGCAAGATTATCTACCATCCAGAAAGAGAAAGCCAGCTGATCGACGAAGCCTTTTCTCTCCGATTTCTATGTTTGAGATTCGAGAATCAGCACCATCATAGATCTGAGGCTCCTTCTTCCATCTTCAAGTGATTTCGTTTCTTGTTTTTAATTTCAGCTTGAACTTTACTACTGTAATTCTCCCTCGTACTAGTTTGAGTAGAGGGAGGGGATTTGATCCAGCAGGGTGTGTCTGGGTCAAGGGGTTTGGGCTTGTACGCCCTCAAGCTGTTTGTCAGCGGGTAACTGATTGAGAGGATGTGTTCCTCTTGTTAACCAAGCTGTAGTGGTCAGCATTGTCGAGGGGATTATTCCTCGGTTTAGCAAAGCTGTAAGGCTCAGTAGGGATACTCACTGATCTAGTGAGGGGTGAACGTAGGTCTCCACAGAGAGACCGAACCACCATAAAAATATGTGTTCTCTTGTGGTTTGCTGTCTCTTGCAATATCTGTGTGTCGCTAGATGATTGATTAGGTTCGATCTCCACACCTTCTGTTTACTGTATTTTGAACTAGTATTCTGCTACTTAAAAGTTGATTGTGATTTTTCGCAAAAGATTTCAAAGGGTCAACCTATTCACCCCCTCCCCCTCTAGTTTGACCATCCACTTAATACAACAAACAGGACTATGATCAGGTAAACATCTTTGAAGACTACGCCCTGGATGATTGGATTGCTGCATATAATGAATTGCTAGAGTCTCATGATCACTTAAGAAAATAATATAAGAAGATGAAAAAGAAAATTGATAAAAATGATTCTAATTCATCATGTGAAAAGTGCCTGAAGGTCAACGAATTATATGATAAATGTTTATCTGAGACTCACGTGAATATGAAGCAAATGTGCTTGCTGAAAAATGAAAACCAAGAATGGGCCAATAAAATTTTTGAATTAGAAAGTCAGTTAAAGCTGAAAACTGATGAACATCTGATAAATCTGGAAGAGTTGGAAAGGATTAATTCTGATCTGGAGAAATTGAAAGTTGAGAATGAAGAAATTCAGAGGAATAATAAAAATCTTAGAGCTGAAATAGAGAAAGTTAACAAGGAAGGTGTGCAGGGCCCCCTTCTAAAATCGATTTGCAACAAGTGCTTGGCTCTAAAAGAACGTAATGAAGATCTGTATGATGAAAATGAGGGGCAGAGAAAATTGATTGAATCTCTAAAAGAAGAAAACAAAGAATTGTTGTTTGAGAAAATTAAAGTTGAAGAAAGAGAAGATGAACTAATTGAAAGATTGGAATCTATATTCAGTGGTAAAGAAATTGAGAAGCTGACCAATGAGAATAATGAACTGAAAGAACAAAACAAAAAACTCAAGGTTCTAAATATTGTTATTTCAGAGAAGCTTCTGGGTATAGAGAGAGAAAGGTGTGCTGGTAATGAAATTGAAGCTGGAAAACTCGAGGAGGAAAACCATGAATTGAAAGCTGAAACTGAGAAGTTAAAACAATTAAACACTGGTATGTCCTAACAACTTCTCACATTAGAGAAAGGAAAAACTGCTTACAATGAAGAGACTAACATATTGAGCAGTCTCGAACAAGAAATTGAGAAGTATAAAACTGCAAACAAGGTCCTAAGTGAATGCGTTAATTACAGTGAACAGGAAATAGCCAATTATGAACTTCACATTGCCTTTCTGGAAACTAAAATTCAGGATCTGGAAAACTCAACATCCGAGTCTGCTGAAAACAAGAGAAAAATGAAAGCTGTCATGAAAAGTAAGGATAATAACTCACAAAAGGGGATAAGCTACAGTTCTGATGTTAAGGAAACTATTAGAAACCAGCTATACACCACTTTTGTGCAAAATTCTGAAGTAGCTGGTACCACAAGTCAATCCCCAAAACAAAATAAAGACATGAAAACTCCCTCATCATCAGGTTTCCAATTCATGGCTCAAAGAAATGAAAAGCAAACTAATGCTTTGAAAAAGGGTAAACAACTGAAAAAGAATGTTTATATGAACAAAGTCAAAGTTGTCCCTGCCTGTAATGTCAACCCTGCTAGTTCTATGAAGCTCGATGGATTAGTGCATGCTACTCAACATTCCTCTACTCATTTGCATGCACACGAAAAGAATGGCTCATGCCATTATTGTGGCAATGCAGGTCACGTAATGGATGATTGCAGATTATTGATAGAAGATGAGCATGCAAGTGAAACATTGTATTCTAGAAATTCATTTGGTAGAAACCATGCTACTAGAAAGTCTGGTGCATATTGTCGTTACTGTGGTAGGCATGGTCATCTTATGGATGCATGTTTCATCATGAAATTCAATGATAGAATGCATGCTAGATATTCTGCAAATCATCATGGCTCTAAAAGAAATAGAATTACTTTGAACCAACATATCATTTACTTCAATTGTAATAAACCTAGTCACAAAGCCATTGAGTGCTGGTCTGGATCCACTTGGGGCAAAAAGGGTTCTAAAGGTAAGCACATCAAGTGCTTCGAATGTGGGAAGCATGGCCATACAGTCGAGGACTGTTGGCATGTTAAGGAAAATTATGTCAATCCTTACTCTGTCCAATTTCTTACAAAATGACTTGTGAACTCTTCATGTTTTAACTATGGCAAGCCAGGTCACAAATCTGCTAAATGTTGGTTAGTTAAAAACAAGAAACAAAATGTCCATGTAAACAACATATCACTTCATGCTTATGCAAATAGGCCTCATGCTTCTATTAATGTGCATCACAATATTAGAAAATATATTGCTTATTGTAAATATTGTGGTAAATTTGGACACTCCATAGCCAACTGTCAATTGATGGAATTTGATGATAATGTTGCTAAGGAACTGTTTAGAACACCTGTTGGGGTTAGTACGGGACCCAAGACTGCTTGGGTTCCTGTTGGATCAAAGTGATCAAATCTTTGCAGGTGTGCCTTGGAAGCTAATAAATAAAGGGGTCAATAATCCAAGACATTCAAGAATGAAAACCCCATGACTGCGCTGTACAGGTCAGTTCTGAAAACTTTCCTTAAATTCTGCTATCTGAAATTGTTAGCTTTAGATGTTTGCATATCATATTAATCTATCTGCGCTTAATTGACATCTCTTGAAAATTTGACTGCTCTCGCATGATGCTCTCTGAATAAAGAATGTTCTGATGCTTGAATAATTATTGCACTGAGTATAGGTAGTTGCATGTCTTGCATATAGTCGGTGCATCTCATGACCACACTGCATACAGGTCCGTGCACTTCGTGTTCTTCATGAGTCAAAGTCGGTGCATGGTATGCTTCATGCTTGATTTAAGTAGGTGCATGCTTTTCTGTCACATGCATAGAAAGATCGGTGCACATATGGCTTGTGTGAAACCGAATTCAGTGCAACTTAAAGGTCATATTTTTTACATAATCGGTCATTTATGAAATTTGGTAGTCTCTTCCTCTGATTGAACAGCATGAATTTTATTCGAGCCTACATTTTAAAATTATGAGTTGTGCCTTCATTACATATCTTGTATTTTGTCAGGGGGAGTTTGTCTGTTGTTGCTAGGTCATCATGATCTCTTTATCAGATTTGTTGCATACTGCACATATGAAGAGTAGTGCATGTCATAAAATTTGAAAAATTCTAAAAACATATTCCATTGTATCTAGACAGGGGGAGCATGCATACTTCATCACTTATTCACCTCTTGAACTCCTTCTATCTAGCTATCTTATCCATTCCATTGCCAATGTGTGGTTCGCTTGAATTCTCTGGTGTCTCTACTCGTTTAGCTGATCTGTCTGTACTCCAGACCCAGCTATTGAAATTGATTCTGCTCTACATACATCTGATGATCTTCTCTTCTGCTGTTATTTGCTCTACCAGCTTGTACTTGTCTAACACTCACATCCTTCCAAGTTGGTCTGATTAATCTGGCTCTTGTTCCAGGAATGATGAGCTATTTAGTTGCATTGATTGGACTGATCTGAGATCCTTATACTGTGTACCATGTTTTAGTCTGAATTCTTAAAAGAAATTCCTATCATATAGGTTTAAGAATGTCTACTGATTCAGACTGATATAAGTCTAATGTATTCTCAGATTTGCATTCAAATGTATTGAAAGTATCTGAATGACGAGTTTTAATAAATTTTAACCAACTGAGTCATGAATACCTTAGTCTCACCCATCTGTAATCTAAAAATGTGATATCAAGGCTACTTTGGTAGAGACACATAAAGTGAGTATTACTTTTTAAACATTAACTTGAAAAATGTTGACTAATCGGATAAATTGATTTCAGAGCAATGACTTGGTCATCGAGAAACTGGGTTCTCTATCAATGAAATAGAGTAAAACCTAAGTCATGAAGTGCCATAGTTATCTATGCAGTAAAAGAAAATTGTCAAACCTGACAGAGTAATGGCATGTTGAGTTGAGTAACTGGGGATTCTGGCCTCTGATCAAGGTGTCTCCTCATGTGAAAGATATTTCTATTGTTAACTCTGCTCTCAAAGTTGAGAGGCAATGAAAGTCATCACACTGAGTAACTGGGTCACTTCACCTAAGATGTGCTGTGTCACATGTAAAAAGGTGTTGATCAACTTAAATTGTTCAAGAAAAAATAATGTGCTAATCAAAAGAAAATGTCGTGCAAAAACAGTCAACTCACATTCTAGTAAGGGTGTTTATTCTCAATACTGCTCTGTGTGACTCTCAAAGGAGTCATCGAGTTCATTTGAGTAAGATGGAAGGTGGTTGTTTGTGAGTATTGCTTAATTAATTGGTTCACATTTATTAAAACCTACCTTCAGATATGAGTATTGAATTTAATTGACAAATTTGGTATACATCATGGTTAAATCAGTTGGGTCATGTCGGTTAATTCATAACCCCCTATGATAGGAGAGTCTTTCCTTGTGAGGACTTATTACTGTGGTACCTGCCATACAATTTCCTCTGATCAGGTTCACCTCTGACAACTTAATCATCATGCTATCTTACCTGTTGGAGATCATGTGCCTTGCTTGTTGTTATTCACTCCTACTCTAGGCTACATCTACTTCATCTACATCATCAGTTTCACTCTCCACACTGTTGGAATTTTCCATCTTATTTCTGTATCCCTGTCGAATGACTCTTGTAACTGGTTCTGGTTCTGAGGGCTTTTCACCTGCATTGGTCTGTCCATACAAATGTAAGGTGTGCCATAACCAATTTAGCTTCAGATTTCCTGTGATGGTGAATTCCAAATTGATTCATTGGATAACCAGAGTTCATCCCTGTGGATACATCATGTGCTTGCTTTTTTGATTCTCTTCACGCTCTCAGGGGGAGTTCAGGGCATTAGAGATTTTCATGTTTATGTCATAAAGGGGGAGAATAACTTTTCTATGCCTACATGACTTCGTCAAAGGGGGAGTTTTTACTTCTGTCATTTCATCTATTTTCTTTTTGCTGAAGTCAAAGGGGAGAATTATTTGCCATGAGCATGAGAGTCTATGTTGACTCATAGTGTTGCCATCATCAAAAAGGGGGAGATTATTGTGCCTCTGTGATTTTGATGATAGCCAACACTATAAGTCAACATCACCATGTGTTTGCATGAAAGATTGTATGTTTATGCATCTGCTCTTTGCACTATATATTAATGAGGATCGTTTGCTGTGCATTGCTTTAGTCAGTACTGTTGAACAATTGCTGTATGCTTTGATGAGCATTTCATAGGTATGCTTGTGCATGCATCACACTGAAGAAGGTCAGTGCATTTTCTATCTCGGTGCAAACCTTGCGTCTTATATAGCATGGTCAGTGTAATGTTTTGACTGAGCACGTTGCATTGCGTCTCATTTGTCTTTTGCCTCGGTGCAACGTCCATACTAGGTCAGTGCATATCGCTCATTGTATATACAGAGTCAATACATGCATAAGTTTGACTCGGTGCAACATTTGTCTAGTCTGCATTGCATCGGTGCAAACCTTAGCTATAGCACGCAACTAAGTCCTAACAGAGTCTGTGCATAGGTTGCATCTCATGCGCTAAAGCTCCTGCATGCACATTCAAGTCTGTGCAAACTTGGTCATTGCACATGGATAGGTCGTGAAAGCATCTAACAGTGCATTTCATAGTCGGTGCAAGTTTTATATGAGAATAAATACTCGGTGCATGTTCTCTTGCATGATCAAGTCAGTGTATTCTTCTGTACCATGCATATCCAAAGTTCGTGCACGTGTTACATATAAAAAATGAAGTAAATGCATTCACTGCTCATGCACACACGAAGTCTGTACTTTTCTTACCTTTGCACTCATGTCAAGTCTGTGCTGTATTCATCAATGTCAGTACATTGCTTTGCTTGAACATTCATTCTCGGTGTAGGGTCCTGCTTATCAAATACGAAGCATGTGCATCTTTTATACTTAACTGAAAGTCATTTATGCAACAGGTCATCAGCTCGTGTTCCTCAAGAAGGGCACGTGATCCTATAATGATCCTCATTCACATATGCTGCCACGTGGATCCACATTCATCCAGATTCTGACAAGTGGCGAGCGTCTCCTGAAGCTTCCAGGCCGGAGCGTTCCCTCCACACTCTTAGGGCAAGAGCTCGTCAACCTGACCTGATGGAGTATATATGGTTTTCTTCCCGCAATCAGCAGGACATAATCTCTCGAATGCAGTAGAAGAAAAGAAAAAGAGAGAGATCAAGAGCAGAGAGGAAGAAGAAAGCAGTAGAAGAAAATCAGAGAGAGAGAGAGCAGAAGAAGAGTCGAGGAGGAGAGTGAGAAGAAAGAGAGAGCGAGAGTGAGAAGAAGAAGAAGATAGTCATCTGAAGATTAGTCTCTACTGGACCGTGGATCAAATCCAGGCCAGTCAGGTCTTTGAGAGCCACTTCGTGCTTCATCGTTTACAGTTTTCAGTTGCTGTGTTTCAGTTGTTCTTTTTGTTTTTCTTTTGAACCTTTTTTTCAAGCTGTTAGTCCGCGGAGCAAGCTGTGTTACTCAGCGGTTGCAGAGGAGGATTCCTCTGGTCGGCGAAGCTGTAATGCCCAGCGGTCAAGATGTGTGTCAGCGGTTGGCTAAGCTATATTGCCCAGCAAAAGTAAGCTGTGATACTCAACTGATGTAGGCAAGCTGTGAGGCCCAGCTGTTAAGCTGTGTATCAGCGAGAAGCCACACTCTGGTTGGAGTGTGGGGTGGACGTAGGTCTGGAGGACCGAACCACCTTAAAATCTTCTATCCATTGTGGTTTGATTGTTTATTCTGCTCCGCTAGATGTATGCTTAAGAACGTTCATGATAGTCTGAATTTTTATATAGTGAGAGATAGGTTTGCACACCGTGCATTTGATTCTTGTCTTGATAGAGTCAAATTGATCAGATGAACTGAGTCATCTCTTTTGTTTATATGGAGTAGATCAGAAGTACAGTCTATCAGATCTTCCCTCCATAATTCGAAGAGTGCATCTAAGCTGATTAAGTCATCCGTGGGTTTTTACTTCCACATCTCTATTTGTTATAAGTTTTTAATTGTACAATTTTAGAGAGGGATTCATTCACCCCCCCCTCTGAATCCATCGCACCGGTTCTAACAGATACGAGCTTCCTAGTGGCACTACGCGAGAGATGGGTGGATATATGCAGGGCTTTTGTGATGCCGTGGGGACATATGATCCCCACGCTTGAGGACGTGGCCTATCTGACTGGACTGCCAATAGCCGGGAACCCAGTATTGGGCCAAGAGCTCAAGAATTATCAGCAGGAGGTTGAGAGCTTGCTCGGGCCGTAAATGTCCCAGACCAAGAGGCCAGTGACTACCCTCCCTCTTGGGAGGATCAGTGCCATGATGGGATTAGCCAGGGTGGTCTGAGGACCACTAGAGGACCTAGATGTGTATTTGGGACGGGTAACTCAGAAGCTTCGAGCCCGAGAGAGGAGCGATCAGCAGGAGTTGCGGCTTTTCCTTCTTTACTTCTTCGGGAGGCTACTGTTCGCAACTGCTTCGAACAAGGTGAATCTGAAGTACCTACTGCTGATACGAGATCTTGAGTGAAGACCCCAGCTTGCATGGAGAAGATCGATGCTGGCGCACCTCTTTGCCCACATGGATCTGGTACGCCCAGGTTCGAGGAACCTGGGCGGTTTCACACCTTTTCTATAGGTACGAGTCTACCTTTTAAACTTTGTTGATTCTTGATTTGACTGATTGATTGTTGTTCTGTGTATTTTCAGATTTGGGGATACACTCGGTTCCCTCTAGGTCACGGCACGATCCCGCGAGCCCTGATGCAGATGGTCCCGCTCATGGCGAGATGGGAGATGGTTCGGGATCGGCGCCTAGTAGCCACTAGGCTTTCAGACTTTTGGATAGCCCTGGACGAGTTTCCACCTTACCAGGTGAGTGTTCGGCTGAAAGAGTTACATGACATTTTTAGCATTTATTATATGAACTCTAGATTTAGCAAAATTTTCCATTTTGATGTGGTAGGTGATCTGGACGCCTTACACAGTAGAAGACATCACCCCTCAACCTTGGGTGAAGGAGGGGCGAGCTTGGTTCCACAGGGATACCGTGCTATTTTGCATGAACCTGAGAGAGCCACTCTACCTTCGTCTAGTGCAGAGGACGTTGGGATGGCACCAACCACCAGTGGTGGTACCCACTCAGCATGAATCAGACAAGGGGCGCCGACAGACCTTGGCGAGTGACCAGGATTGGTCCTCCCACTACCGTGTGGAAGCAGAGGCGTTGCAGAGGGGACCCTCCTTGGAGCAAGATAGGACCTTGAGGAACAGCGAGACTTATCTGGCGGACTACCAGGAGCGGTATGCCGGGTGACTTTGTCTCGACAGTCAGACGGTAAGTTACTCCTTGCCACCCAAAATGAATCATTTCCTTAAAAGAATGTAGCTGAGTGGATTTTGGTGAGCAGATGCCGGAGGTGGAAGCTATTCGGGTTCTTCAAAATCGGATCGCTATCCTTGATCAAACAATCGTGAACTTGAGGCATGAGATCCGAGAAATGGTAAGCCAAAATTGATTTGACTAATTTAAGGCTTTGAGAATTCTTGAATCTTGATTGATCATCTGCCCCTGACTGATCAGCGAGGCGAGCTGGCGTACGTCCACATTTGGGCGGGAATGGTCGGAGAGGCTGGACCTTTGTCCCAAGTGGACACTAGAGAGGTGTTAGAGGATCGCCTGGCAGGGGCCCTCAAATGAGTTGAGGAGCGGGAGGCTGAGTTAGCTGAGACGGTGAGACCCTAGCATCTGGATCAGGAGTGATCCTCTTTTCATCCATCTTTGCCTAACTCATGTGATGGTTCCAATTCTACAGAAGAAGGAGCTAGAAGCCACCTTGGCAACTCGGCGAGAGCAGGATACGCACATTGAGGAGCTGACACGCCGCCTAGGAGAGACGAGTTCTGTGGAGAGACTTGAAGATCGCCTTGCTGAGGCGAAGGAGAGGGAGGTCGAGGCACATGCTTGAGAGATGGCGATGGTGATACAGGAGCAGCGAGCCCTCGACCAGCTTGAGACTCTGAGGCATCGAGTACCACGGAGATATCAGAGCAGAGGCACCCTAGGAGCAAGAGTGAGACATGTGACTCCCTCGGAGTCACTGCAGTCTTTTGGGGGAGTTGAGTTTACAATGGAAGAATTGATGGGTATGATGCAGTCTCCTACAGAGCAGAGAGCGGCCCAGCCAGCAGCGTCGGGTTCAAGAGCTTCACGGCCATCGAGGTCACGAGACAGGGGGAGCAGAGATGGGGACGAGGCTGATAGTCGGCATAGCCGGCCTCACACTGATGGAGATTAGAGAGAGAGAGAGAGAGAGAGAGAGAGAGAGAGAGCTAGATAGCAGCTACTTTTGTACACTAGGGGTATGCCCCTAGAATGCTGTAGCAGATGGGATGCAATGGACATGTTTTGGACATGAAGTGTGCTTTCTTCAGTGTACTTGGCTTGGTTTGGTTGACGCCGTCTTCCCTTTTCACCTGTTTCAACTACACTTAAAAGGGAAAAAAGGTTAGTGTAGTCTAATTTTAGCCCCCTGCCCGAGATAGATAGTACCTTCCTCAATGCAGGGTCAGAGGGCTAAATCTTATTAACAAGATTGAAATGGAAAATAAATGTGCGATGCACATGCATGCAAGCATGATGCAAATGGAAAGGGAAATATGATCATGCAAATGCACAGGCGGATGCAAAACATATGTTTTTTTTTTTGCTTTTTAGGGGTTTTTACACTTTTTTTGGTGTTTTATAGTTGATTTACACTTTTTGTGGGATTTTACTTTTATATGATTTTTTTTGTATTTAAACGCCTGGTGACCACCCATATGGCACCTGACCTACATGAAGACGGGGTTTTCTTAATGACCTCCCAAGTATCCTAAGCGCACATCTAGGTTGATTTGGGCCTCTAAACTCCTCGAATGATAGTCCCGCCGGTTAAGTCTTATCCTTATGAACCGTCATGCCAAGCTTAGGCTCCTAGTTGCTTCCGACCACAGGGATACACCTAAAAAGCGTTCGAGGTAAATGATTTGCCTGACCCGGGTCTATCTCCTCACAATTATAGATGGTATATGATGGAACACCTTAGAACTCTAATGGTCAACCACGCGACGCTGACCCAGAATCAGACGACGTCGCACCCATAGGTGACGCGCTTGCATTGACCTAAGCCCGAGGTAATATAAGAAGGCGTTTAAGGTAGTAAATAGGGGTCTTGACCGACCAGAAACACAGAGACCAATTCGCAGCAATGGCTTTTACTTTTCGAAGTGGACAACCATATGTGTGTTTTTGCTAAGCAAAGTTGCAACCCTGACGAGGTTCACCTTTCAGGATCTCCATCGAGCTTTCATCTTTTAGAGGGAGAAGGAAGAATGTAAGGGGTAAATCTCCTGAGAGGACCGGCAAAACCATTAACCCGGAAAGCCAGTTGGGGACCTACTCGACTTTCCCCTTTCCGGTAATTTCGGACCAATCCTCGAGTATTTGATGTCTCGATGCCCCTTTTGTAAAATCTTGGATTTTGGTTTGAAAGGGGTTTCATTTACTAAGATCAGGCACTGTTACGACCATGCTTTTCATGTGGCTTTGCCACACATATGTGCATTTCTCTTTTCTCTCTACTTTTTTTTTCAGAGGGATATCCTCATTTTGACTTTTGGATTTCCTCTTTTGTACGCCTGCGGGGACACTGCCCTCTTCTCGTGCTCTGATCCAAGCTCGAGGGGATGGATCCTACTCTTGCCTTATGGGTCTTGTACTTCGGCTCCCATATGCTCAGCGTTTTAAGGGCGCCGGCTGTCTCATTTGGTCAAAAAGGAACAGAACAAAGATTGCGGCTTGTTGGGACGCTAAAGGGTAATCTAGAGGGGGTTGAATAGATCAAACACCCGATAAAAAATTACTGCAGCAGAAACAAATGCGGAATGAAAACTTCTACTGAACAAATATTGGGCACAATGCGAATACCAGCTAGAATAGATAAAGAACAGTCCTAAGCAAACATCTACTGCGCAAGGATAGAAATATAGAAGCTATGCAAACCACAAAACAATCACACAGTAGACAAAGGTTTTTAGGTGGTTCGGTCCTCCAGACCTACATCCACCCCACACTCAACCCGAGTGTGGATTACTGCTGACTAACAGCTTGAACCGCTGAGCCTCACAGCTTGCCTACAATCTGCTGAGCCTCACAGCTTGCTGTCCAGTGGAATCCTCCACTGCAACCGCTGGGGATTACAGCTTGACCCGTCCAGAGGTAGCACCTCTGCAAACGCTGACCAACAGCTTGAACACAAGAGTTTCGAAAACAAAACAAAAAGGCAAACAAACGAAAAAGGAAATGTATCCCTGCAGGGAATGTAGCTCAAACAAGTGAACAAACTCAGATCGGGTTTTGAACCAATGATCTGAGGAACAAATCTCTCAACTCTTCACTCTCTCAACTCTCTTTCTTTTTCTCTTCTGCTGGATCGAAGGGCTCTCTGCTCTCTGCTTTTCCTTCAAGGCTTCTGCATTCGATCAGTCTTCATCTGTGGATGAAGGCTTCCTTTTATAAGCAGTCACAGCAGGAGCAGCACTGGGCGTGTGTCTTCCACAGTTCCTGCCCAAGTGTTTTGGCCACGTGTCATCCTGTCAGCCCTTCCAGCCTCGGATCACGTGCCCTTCATTAGCTTCACGAACAGCACCTGTCAGATAGAGAATTATCAGTTTAATGTCGACACCTTGTATAGACTTCATTCGATGCATCAAGCAGTGTATAGACTTTGTAATGCGAAGACAATGTATAGACTTTGCAGAGTGTAGAAGACTAAGGCATTGTACAGACTTTGTGAAAGCAACGCTGAAGCAATGTATAGACTTCACGTTTATGTGCATGACAAAGCAATGTACAGGCTTGACCGCTGCGAACACATGATGTACATACTTTGATTGCATGCATGAGAAAGCAGTGTACACACTTGCTTTGAAGAACAATGCCCAAATGCAGTGTATGGACTTAGTGTGAATGCAATGCAGACACAAGAGTGTATAGACTTGATTAATGCGATGCAGACACACAGAGTGTATAGACTTGATGAACAATGCATTCTAGGCAAACCCTGTACAGACTTGAGAGACGATGCATGCATGATGTATAGACTTGTCCAATGTATAGACTTAGCATGAGACGCTAAGTGAGATGGAGGACGATGTACAGACTTGAAGGGTAATGCATGCAGACAGTTGTACAGACTTCATGTTATGCATGAGACTCTAAGGAAGACGGACGATGTATAGACTTAGCCAGCCTTCAGCTCGATGTACAGACTTGCTCGTTGTACATACTTCATGAACGATGTAGAGACTTGCCAAAGACAACTGGACGATGTACAGACTTGAGCAAGGCAAAGTCTGTACAGACTTGAAAGTTCACAATGTATAGACCTTGGCAAAATAATGATGTACAGACTTGCACAGTTCTAAGATGTATAGACTTTATGTGAAAGCCCAATGTACAGACTTGCAGAACTGAACGTAGGTAAAGATCCCAATGTATAGACTTCGAAGTTCACTGATGGATGTACATACTTCACCTCGAGCAAGCTACAGTGCAATGTATGGACTTGGAAGCATATGAACATGGCGCTGTACAGACTTAGATGAATGAACAAGCCAATGTATAGACTTCAAGCTCATGCAAGCAAAGCCAATGTATAGACTTGGCGTTTGTGTGAGCATGCGATGTACAGACTTTGTGTTATGAACACAGGCTGTACAGACTTACTAACATGCATGAACAAATGGCATTGTATAGACTTTATGAGCGCTAGGCCAATGTACAAGGCAACCAATGTATAGACTTTGCCAGACGGATGCACTGATGTAGTATATGCACAGAACATATATTGAACTAAAGCAATGGATGTATAGACTATATGGCATGCAACGCAGTAAGGCAGCAATGCAATGTATAGACTTCAGAACAAACGTTGCATAAATGTCATGAATGTATAGACATGCGAGTCTGGGGGGGTCGACCCATCTAAGAGGGGGGTCGACCCATCTAAGTGCACTGATGCAATGTATGCACATAGCAGATATTGAACTGAAGCTATCTGACAGAATGTAGTGCATCTATATAGAGAACAAATGCAATGTATGCTAAACACAATGACTGACTCACTGTAATGAATGCACCTGTGATACTCTCACTGTGTTGCTATCATCAAAACAACATAGCATATGCTTGTGCCTAAGGGGCACAACATTCTCCCCCTTTTTGATGATGGCAACAAAGTGACAGTGAGTCACCAACCAAATATTCTCCCCCTTTGACATGATCAATAAGAAAGAAAACAAATGAGTGCAACATGCAGAATACATTGCATAACAGCTCAAACTCCCCCTGAATGAATAACTCCCCCTGAATTATTGCTCCCCCTTTGAGAAGGAATATGGACAGATGAAACAGATGATCAAAGGTAGGCAAGGAACATGAATAGAGTAAGGGGTCACTACACAACAGCTGAAGCAGTGGTTCAGAAAATGAGCATGATTATAAACAACTGTTAAAGTATAAGTATCAGCAATATACAATCTTGACAAAAATTCAGGTTTAACAGTGATAAAGATAGAGTAAGGCAGCTGACCACTGAAAAAAGAGTTATAGACTCCATTTATAGCAATGAATCTCAGGCACATGGTTTTGATAGAGAAGTCAGAAATAATACCCTTTGTGATTAAACATGGAAGTTCAAGAAAGGCAATTTGAATATGTATTGAGAAAAATAATTTTCACGCAATGACTTTTGATTTTCAAAGGGTTACACCAGTTTGTTTTTCATTTTTAATTTTTCAGAAACTGAGCTAAGTGAATAGACTAGTGGCATTTATGTTGTTGACATTAGGTGTACACCTTGATCAGAGGTAGGTACCCCCAGTTACTAGGCATAAACTACTAGATCTATTTCAGATCAAGGCCTACAAGGAACAATCTTCACTTTTGACATTAAGGGTACACCTTGATCAGAGGCCAGTACCCCCAGTTACTTGGTGAGGACTCCCCCTATAGATTTGACCCTATGAACAGAGGTAGTCTGAAGCACTTCATGACATATGAATTCTCCTACTTCTTTGGAGGAGATCACAGTTTCTCAGTGCAATTCAGCCATTGCTCTGTCACTGTGTTCAGTTCTTTGCATTGTTGATCTTATTTACTGCTGCCCTTATTTGTTTTAGAGTGATTGTTTAAAAAAATACACACTCTATTTACCTTTTCTAGGCATTTCCAGATTAACACATTCAGGTAAAAAAAAGACTTTTTCTATTCTAACCATGAGACAAAGATTAAGAGCTATAAAAGTTTTCTTTTATCTCAAATTCTGAAGTGCAGACACTTAACTCTTCAGTTTATAAAGGTTAAACCTTTAGTTCCTTTCAATTTGTAAGTGTAATTCTTATAAATGAACAATTGCAATAACCACAGCTTAATGCACTAAACCAGAAGCAATGATGTTGTTCAGTGAAGGTTAGGGAAAAGATGGTAATTGTTAAACAGTGATAGCAATAGGCAATAAGATCCAAGAGCATCTGATGTCAAAGATTATGAGTTAATTGAATGGGGACAATGAGAAGTAAAGAGGATTCAAAGAATTGAATAGAACTCTCAGCTCCCCCTGACACCAAGATGCAAAACATATGCTATGCAATACACTGTTCTACATGCAGTCTTGACCCTTGGTACTTGGCGGAGAACCTGGTCTCAATGACCATCTCACACATAGTAAGAACCTCCAGGCAGATTTCCATGCCTTTTAGTAGCTTACCATTAATTATACCAAAGTGGTCATGCAAAGAAATGCAGTACTAAGTAGTCCAAAATGCATTAAATAATTTTCTTGATGCAAATGATAAATGCAGACATTAGACACATGCATCAACTATATGCACTAAATGAACCATACAAGCTCAGTGCAATAGATGGCAGAAGAAGAGCATCAAATTTATGCAGAATTAAATTCAGTAGCTGAGTCTGGAATGCAGACTGATCAGCTAGACAAGAAGATAAAATCAGAGATTAAGCAATCAAATCAACATGACTTTCTCAATTCAATTCTGAATGTAAATCACTTACCTGCTTTACCTGACTGATTTATTTTTACCCTTAGTGTTGCATCAGATTGTTGACAAGGCCTCCAATCTCTTTTAGCTTTCAGAATTTTTGGCCCTGCCTCTTGTCATATGCCTGGAGTAGCTATCCTGTTTCACCCTTTTGTTCTCGGCTACCAGGCATACCTGCAAGCACAGTTAGGGAGCAGAATTTGGAACCCAAGATAGTTTGGGCCCCAAGACAGATCCAGACATTTGAGAGTGAAAACATGACAACAGCTGTTTAGGGATCCACATTTGTGTGAAAATGGATGGTTTGGTGGATTCTACAGCTTGGGAGTTCTTTTCGTTGTTTTTCTTTTTCTCAGCACCAACAGGTTTAGCTTTCTTCTTCTGGTGCTGTGATGGTTTTTGTGTAGTCCTGGCATTCACTTTATTTGAAACATTGTTATTTTTGCTCTGATACCAGTTTATAAGATCAAGCCCCTACCGTTGCGCTAAAAGCTCGAGCTGGTAGCGAAGGTGGAACCTTATTTCCTTATGGCAGCGCAGAACCCCACACTACCGTGCTGTGGGTGGACATGAGGGACTTCGCACATGGACCCCATAATCCATGCGGCGGGTTGGGCTGTCAAGCGCCGATGCACCACGTGGGTCCCATACCCCACTTGGAGCAACAAATCACAAGGGAGACGCTGAAAAATCCAACACGGCTTTCTGGGGACCTTCGGGGTGAGGCCTCATCACAGGTGATGCCACCTATTTTGGATAAAACACGTGAGTATGTGCATGTTGTTTTCTTTCTAACATGCATAGGCCGACGTGGCCGGACAGGGATCTCCATGGCTCTGGTAGACTAAGACTCGAAAATTACCAACCTTGACGGCCCCTTTTTCTAGCACGAAGGGTGGAAGCAATAAACTTGGACTTCATGATGGACACCATGCGTTTAGTGTTTTTTTTTAGGATTTTATATACAATAAAAAGAAACTTTTTTTTGAAATAGCTATGTACAAGGCCTCACGAATAAAATTTCTTGAGATAAACCCCATTCCATGGATATGTGAGTTCTACTCTCTCGGAGTCTACTAACTTCTAAGCGTTGCCTAAGTAGACTTCCTTGATGACAAAAGGGCCTTCCCAATTTTCCTGTAGTTTTTCTTTAAGGCTGATGGCTTTAGTAAGTTTCCTCTTTAAAACCAGTTCACCTATTTTGAATTTCCTCTCCAGAACTTTCTTTGCGTAATAACGTGTAATTCTTTGACAATACACCTGAGCGTGATCGGCTGCGATCATTCGTTTCTCATCTAATAGTTACAGCTAAGCCAAAAGATTTTCTCGGCGTTGCTCAGGATCGAGCTCGGAATCCAACTACACTCTTAGTGAAGGAACGAATATTTCATATGGAAGCACCGCTTTGTCCCAAAGGTAAGTGCATATGGGGTTTGACCCGTGGGAGTTCGGACAGAAGTGCGGTAAGCCCAAAGGGCCTCAACGAGACGATCTGCCCAGTCTGAATAATGATGAGATTTGTAGGTTTTCTTAATAATTCTAATGAGGGTTTTATTTGTAGCTTCAGCTTGTCTATTTCCTTGTGGGTAGTATGGAGATGAATGATGCAAATTGATGCCATATTTACCACACATGTCGCGGAGTTCCTGAGATGTGAACTGCGGCCCGTTGTCAGTGACAATGTCACGGGGAACACCGAACCTGCTGAGGATGTTGCGCTTGATGAATTTCACCACCGTTGATGCTTTGACTTCCGTGAATGCCTCAGCTTCCGCCCACTTCGTGAAATATTCCGTAGCGGTGAGGATGAAGGATTTTCTTTGTATTTCTCCGGTTCTATCCTCTAGGGGACCGACCACGTCGAATGCCCACATGGCGAAAGGCCACGAAGCTATAAGAGGGTGGAGTGAGGACGAGGGAGCATGGACCTTATCTGCATGGAGTTGGCATTTGGTGCAATGATGGACATAACGGGCACAGTCCTCATGCATGGTAGACCAATAATATTGCCGAAGGAGCTTTTGAGCGAGCATACGACCATTTACATGGCCACCACATTCACCAGAGTGCGCAGCTTTGACAACTGCACGAGATTCGGTCTCATCGAGGCAGCGGAGGTAGACTCCACTGAGAGACTTGCGATGCAAGAGACCACCTACAATGGCGAAGCGCTCTGCAGCTCGACGAATGGCTCGTCGATCGGTGGCGGTAGCATAATCAGAAAAGGAGCCGTCCTGGAGATAGTTCTCGATGTTAAAGAACCAAGGATTACCATCCTCGAGGTTGACTTCGGGCTCGTGAGAGATGACATGGACTTGAAGAGAGGACTCGGAGAACTGTTGGAACCAAGGATCTGAATGTGAAGGAATATGCATTATTTGCACCATGACAGTAGCTGACAGCTTTTCACTAGGAATTGGGAGAGAAGAGGCTAGAGATGCCAGGGCATCGGCTAGAATGTTCTGAGCCCTAGGGGTGTGTACCAGGGTGAGCTTCCTAAACCGCCAGACTACCCTGGTAACCAAGTCTTGGTAGGGCTTTAGTTTCGGGTCCTGGGTTTGGTACTTGCTGAGGGATTGTTGGAGTATTAGATGGGAGTCTCTGATGATCCGGAGCTCCTTAACTCCGAGTGCCAATGCCATTTTTAAGCCTATGAGGAGCGCATCATATTCTGCCATGTTATTTGTGACAGGGAAGGTCAACTGACACGCACGTGGGATGAGGGTACTGTAGACACGCCATTCTTGATGCCTCCTAAGAAAGTCTCATATTACTATACGACGCCCCGCAACGGCTTACGCATTTTGAATCACTCGAGTGCTTCCTTTTCTTGGGTCTTCTTCTGCCTTTTTCGGCATTCAGAATCGTCCCGTCACGGCAGTCGGACGGCATCAACACCAGTCGAACGCATCAGGAGGTTCCGGAATCAGGAAGGGTGTCTGACGGGCGGCCGCCGACGCTTGATTTGAGGACCCGGGTGGGTCTTAATGGGGGCGTCCAGGCCCCTGGACGCCCCCATGTTTTTAATTTATTTTATTTTATTTTCTCAGGGCCCAAACCAAATAAAAAATATATATATTAATGGAGACGTCCAGAGCCCTGGACGCCTCCATAAAAACAAAAATAAAAAATGTGTGTAAAATGCCAGTTGGCATAAAAAAACAAAAAATAAATAAATAAATATATATATATATATATATATTAATGGAGGCGTCCAGACCCCTAGACGCCTCCATAAAAACAAATATAAAAAAATCATGCCAGCCCTGGCATAAAAGACAAAAGAAAAATAAAAAATAATATATATTTTGGAGGCGTCCAGGCCCCAGGACGCCTCCATCAAATCTCTCACGGGCGCCGCTCACCGAACGACAGTTTGTCGTGTGTGAAAAAATCTAAATTA
Organism: Amorphophallus konjac; assembly: GCA_022559845.1. Taxonomy (NCBI): domain Eukaryota; kingdom Viridiplantae; phylum Streptophyta; class Magnoliopsida; order Alismatales; family Araceae; genus Amorphophallus; species Amorphophallus konjac. Next base: position 114,347,526 of record CM040118.1, read on the forward strand.
TAGAGACGTCCAGTCAACTGGACGCGTCCATTTCTGAATCACGAGGCGCCGCTCTCAAAACCACGCGTTGTGCCAAACCGCGTGCGACCGTCGTCGGTTTTCGGTGGACCTGTTTGAGACATCCGGAGCCCTGGACGTCTCCACAAAAGTATTCCAAAAAAATATATAAAAATAGAATAAAATATTAATTCGGCCCTGATGGAGGTGTCCAGGGTCCTGGACGCCTCCACCCTCCGGAGCCCTATAAATAGAGGCCCACCCCCCTCAGTTCGAGGGGAGCTTCGAAGTGATCCGATAGGCTGCCGGAGCCCAGAGGCTACGGAGTCATTTTCTAACCCGTGGGTTCTTTTGTAGGTGGAGGTTCTGCCGGCTTCTCGGGTGCTCACGCTCACGAGAGGAAGGTCGTCTTCATCCACCGCGCTTCTACGTCGTCCCCACGCTGCCGGAGCTCCGCCGGATTTCACCATCGGCACATCCAATAAGCCAATTCTTTCCTTTTCTTCGTAGTTCTTTTGTATTCATCATCTTGCATCCCCTATCCCCCTTCATAAGGGCGCCTTTTCTTATACACTTCTTACATCCATCATCTCATTTTCCTCCTACTCGAGTCCGAGAGGGGTTTAAAAGATAACACCAACCAGGTGTGTGTCTTGCCATCATTTCATTATTTTTATCGCAAGGATTTGAATACTACACCTCCATCTTTCTAATCCACTTGTCATTTATTTGTCGTTGTTTTGCAAGGGTAGCCGAGGAAAGCCCTCTCCGTCGGCCGACCGGAGGGAGAGGAAGAAGCAACCCGCCATCTCCCGCTCTTGAGGTAGGCGCGATCACTTTCTTATTTTGGGGTCTTTCGGCCCCTGGCGATCACATCTTGTTTTCGAGGCCGCGGCGAGTCACTTCCCCAATGGCCGTTTAAATTTTCGTTCTTATATTCTCTTTATATTCTGTTATATTCTGCTCATATTCCCGAGGCCGCAGCGAGTCACTTCCCCAATAGCCGTTTAAATTCACGTTCTTATACGTTATATTCTTATCTATTTATGTTCTCGAGGCCGCGGCGAGTCACTTCCCTAATGGCCGTTTAAATTCCCGCTCTTTGTATTCTCTTTATATTCTGTCATCTTATTATCTGCTCATATTCTCGAGACCGCGGCGAGTCACTTCCCCAATGGCCGTTTCAATTCTTGTTATTTAATTTCTGCACCATTCCCGTCCCCCCGAGGCCGCGGCGAGTCACTTCCCGCTATGGCCGTTTAACCCCTATATCTTGCTATATCACACTTGTCCCGCTCGCCCCGCCGGAGTAATCTCCCGTGGTGGCCCCTTCTCTCTCTTCTCTTATTTCTGTGTTGCAGTAAACAAACACCAAAAGAAAGAGGAGCCCGCGCGCTCCGCGTCTTCTCCGCTCTTTCCCGAACCGCGTGACGTCGCTCATAGATTGGCGATCACGGTGGGACTTCTACTGCTTCCTTTCGGCTACCCTTGCAAGTTCGGCACCACCCGTGCCTCTCCACCTTCGCGCCCGCGCGCGCCCCCGTTGTGCTCACGGCAGCACCGTCAGTTTTGATTGGTTCTTTGTTTATTATATGTCTGTTATTTCTGTTGTTTTCCCACTCCATATCTCTGTCAGCATTTCATTGCATGCATCCATCCCTTTTTTCTATCCTTTTTTCATTTTTTTAAGGATCACCCTTTCCCGGTGAAGGAAGGACTCTCCGTTTGGGAATTCCTCTCAACGGACTAGAATCTCCTACACTGGGACCTCCGTAAGTCCCCGACATCGAAGAATCTCCTCTTCTTTCACTGGGCTGGTTGTACCATTGAAGTTCCCCGGAGTTAGTCATTTCATTCGTGGTGAGACGAGAGACCCTAGCTGACACGGCGGTGAATAAAAATAAACTAGGGTCCCCATTTTGTGTGAACTTCGGATCTCGCTAAAAATACAAAAAAATCATCAAAATCAAAACACAAAAAAAGGCGTAAAGGTATCCACTTGTTTGATAATCTCTGCTACCTACTTGCTAGTGTATGTTTTTACGTTCTGGGAAAACTGTGAGCATGTCTCACGAGTCTTTTGAGGAGAACCACCCTAGCCGTGGTTTGTCAGCCGACCCGCGAGTCTATGCTGTGGACTCGGGTCCTTCTCATGACCCCTCGCATGAGGTGCAGGTTATTACCGGGGACACGTCCCCACCACAGGATATCTCTTCTTTACTGGGCGTCCTCGCCAACACGGAGCTTACCTCTGAACAACTCCGGGCCTTCCAGGCCATTCTAAAGGGGAAATCTGTTTCCCCCACGCCCCAGGAATCAACTCCGGTCATCGCACCTCTCCAAGAGTCCGTGCAGGCCATTCTATCTCCCTCATTGGCGCAAGCCATCCAGTCTCCCTCGCTTCAAGGACAAGCGAGCCAACAACCACCCTCATTCCAGTTCCCGTCACAATCTCAAACTCCCGTTGTTCCCCACACACCGCTCCAGCCAGGGCCAACTGTCGGCGGTCCGACAGCTCCCTCTCATTCGGGGTTCCCCCCTCAAGTCTCCGGGAGACAGTTTCTCCCCCAGTGGCAAGTACCACCTTCACCTCCAGAGGAGCTCGCCCAATCGCTCCTCAATAGGTTCAATCGCATGGACGAGCAGTTTCAAAATCTAAGAAGAATGGCGGACGTGAAAGCCACCCCGGAGGTTGCTTTGCCAATCCTTCCCGTCATTCATCTTCCTCCCTCCGAAATGCCCACGTACCGCAGATACAATGGTACCGGCAACCCCTTCATTCACCTCAAGGATTTCATGTATGAATCCTCCTATTGGCAAAACGATCAGAGGTTCCTGGCATACCTCTTTCGGAGATCATTGGATGGTCCCGCACTTGAGTGGTTCTATTCTCTGGAGCCCCGCGAGGCCGAGAATTTTGAAATAGTCCAGAGAAGGTTCTTGCAGAAATATAGGGATAGGGTCGGTCCCTCACTCTCCATTACCGACCTAGTGGCCGAAAAGATAAAACCCGACGAGGATTTTGTCCGATATGCTGATAGATGCAGGTCTCTGGCGGAAAGAATAAGGGATACCCTCTCCGAGCCCGAACAAGTGAAAATGATTGTGTCTAATGCAACCCCACAGTTCAGACACGTCCTGGCCATGAATAAACTTACTACAATGGAGGAACTCTATGAAAGGGCCCGGTACATCCAAACCCAGCTAAAAGACTCCCCCATCATGAACATGTTTGAGTCGTCGAAGCCCAAAGTGGTCAGAAAGACAGGCGCTGGTGTCCCGGGCGGAGCCACAGAAGGGGTCGTGACAAATGAGCAAGTCAGTGCGGTCAACAATGTCAACTATGCAGTCAACCCAAGGCCTCCACAAATGCCCCGACTTCCCCTTCAACCAGGTCCTTTCCCTCTTCATCCTCCACCCCAAAATAATCCACCCCAGGATAAAATGCCTTCATTGCGCCAACCCCAGCAACAACAACCATAACCTCAGCAACAACAACCACAACCTCAGCAACAACAACCACCACTTCAGTACAACCAAGTTCCACCCCCGGGGAACTATGGTCCCCAACAGCAACAAAGGAGGCCGCTCGGTCCCAAGAGAGCCTACTATCCACCATTGCCGGAAACCTTAGCAGACATTTTTAATGCCCTCATGGCATCAAACCAACTCGCCCTACCCAGAGAAAGGCCCGCGTGGCCCCCCAATGTTGATACCTCCACATACTGCGTCTACCGCAGGCAGCCGGGACACACAGTAGATTACTGCTTCTATTTCAAAGATTACATCCATGATATGAATGATGAACATCAAATAGATTGGGATGAGATGAGACGATACGTCACGGCTCTCATGGCTAGGAGACCCCCTCATAGGCCACAGCAGCAGTTACAACAGCAACAGCAACAGCAACCACAACAACAACAGCAGGCTCAGCAGGCCCCACAACAACAGCCCGACATGGGCATAATCTAGAATCCATTACCGGAGCACCAACAGCCCAATCATCAGGTTAACCCCATCTCCTCCTTCCCGGAAGTCGGGAGAGAGCAGGTGTGGCACCAGGAAAGTACCTCCATTCTTTATACCTCCAACCCTATCGTCATGCAACCCCCTCACCTCGCCCGGGTAGCACCTCTCTCTCATCAACCCGCGTCAGTATCACCATCACCATTTCCACTACCATTACGCCCTCTCATCCGCACCCCGACCTCCTATCAACCGACACTCTCTACTACGCCTTCACACCCTCTTATCTTCTCTCACTCCCCCACTTTACCATCCACCTCTACCACATTTACCCCTACGCCTTCTAAACCCCTTATCATCCGTCAACCATACATAACCCCGTCTTTCTCCACCGTATCACCACTAATGCCTTCAAAATCACTCATTAACCATCACCCACCTCAAAATCATTGCCCACTTCAAGCCCTACCCACTCCTACTTCGTCTCCACCGCCACCTTCTAGACCCCTTATCCTTCATAATCCGCGCAATATCCTCTCTACCTCCACCATGCCGCCACCTAACAAACCCCTCATCAGAATCCCTGCTCCCGTCATCACCCCTGCTTCATCAACCATTCCTCCACTACTACCCCTCAAACCCCTGTTAAAACCCACTGCTACCCCCACAGAGGTACAAAAGCCGCAGGGAATGGTGCTCCAGAGTGGAAGGATTTTCCACAGGGTTTTCCCCCACAACAGTCAGAATCCCGAGCAATCTCAGCCAGAGAAGGATGATGCAGAACAACCAGAAAGAGCTATCCCTGGAACACAGTATGATCTATTGAAACACTTGGACAAGACACCTGCCCGGATCTCCATCCTGGAGCTACTTCAAAGATCCACATCCCACCAGGCGGCCTTGATGGAATATCTTCAAAAGGTCATGGTTAATGAAGACCTCCCCGTGGAGAAGATTTCGACCGTCCTGACCCCAACAGACACACAACCAGCCATCATGTTTCACAACTACGAGCTCGCTCCCAAGGAAGCTCGGAAATATGCATTGTGCATTTCAATAAAAATTAATGGGGTATCCATAAACCCGTGTCTTGTGGACACGGGTGCATCCATAAATGTGATCTCCATGAGCACTCTTCAGTTGTGTGGGGTCAACGAGGAACAAATAAGACCTTCCTCGATCACGGTCACGGCTTATGACAATAGCAAAAGGTCGCTGCAGGGGATGATTATTCTGAAGGCAGAAATAGGCCCCATGTCAATTCCCATGGAATTCCATGTCCTCGACATGGACCCCTACATTCAAGGCTATACTGGATCGCCCTTACATCGAAGCCATGGACGCTGTGCCTTCCACCAACCATCAGTGCCTGAAGTTTCCTTACAATGGGAGAATTAAGTACACCTGTCCTTCACACAGTGGATGCTATCAACACCTCTCTGCCTTCTGTTTGGCCGTCTCATCGGCCCATATTGTCACTACTGGACGTACGTAATCCATCTCATGTTCCACTAGCACCAAAGGAGCCGGTCAGGGCAACCACAACATCATGTCTCCCTTTTCACTCCAAAGGTTGGGAGATTATGAGGAACATCGGCTATCAACAAGGAAAAGGTCTGGGCGCACAGTTACAGGGTATGCTCAAACCGCCAAAGGAAATTAGGCCGAACTGCAGGTTTGGCCTAGGCTTCAAAGGACCGTTCAAGGCAGATTGGAAACCCCTCATGTGGACTCTATCAAACCACTTCAACAGAGGGCCCATTGTTCAGATGGGAGATCACCCACGAGAAGCATATGGGGGATCACATGCTGTATATTTGGCTGAAAAATGTCCGAGGATCACCAAAAGAGGTAAGATCAAAGATCCGGAATGCGAGTGGGACAAATGGTTCGACATACGGGACATTTCCATTGCACTGGAAAGGATGTTCTCGTCTCCACAGCTTGAAGGACCACCATTGATCTCTGAAATACCAGAGAATATTACCACTCTTGCCAAGGTTCCAAACTATCCTCGTCCTCGCCAGAAGGACCCTGTCATCGACGGATCTTCATCCGTCCTCAACATTGCCGTCGACGGCTCATTAGCCGCCATCTTCTCCATCCACTCGTCTCAGCCTTTGCTGATATCTTCTTCCTGGGCCAGACAATTGTCTGATGATCTTCCCAGGTCCCCTTCTTTGCTTACATACCTACGCGGGCTTTTCAACCCGCGCCAGGTCTTCAACCATGATCTGCTCTATGAGCCTCACAATCCTCTAGCCATAACCACTTTCCTCTCTCCTCCAATCTCTTTTCACTACTTTGTCATTAAAAATGAAAACGAAAAAAAAACATCAATTTTCAAACTCCCCAACAACACATCTTCGTTGAGGAAACCTCCTACATCTCCCACGGGTGCGTACCGTCTTGCGGACCACCCGTCCAAGGTCCGATGAGCGACCTTTTCTACCCCTCCTCTGAGAGATCTTTTCCTGTACATTCTGCACCATCCTCTTCGTCTTCCTCTTCTTCTGTAAATATTGTCAGTCAATCTAGGATTGATAGGCCAAGGGTAGTACCTAGGAAGAAATCCAAGGGTAGGCAGATCCCTCGTCGATTCCTTCTGAATTTGACCGCCAGGTGTCAGGCCCTTCTTGCCATCCCCCAGTTGTTAGAAAATCCCATCCAGCTACCCGAAATAGAATGCGAGGGCGACTGTGCATCTGATGAAGGGTATGGAGTCTACGAGATCACGGATGAAGAATGCCCCACTAAAGATGAGGGTGAAGAATATGAGGATGCGGCGGGCGCATACGCTAGTGGAATGAGGATATTCGACGAGCCGTCAACCGCCGTAGAAGAATCCACCAAAGAAGTCAACTTGGGAACTGAGGAAGACCCTAGGATCATCCTCATAAGTGACAACCTATCACCCTCTGAAGAAGAGGCATTAATTGAGGTTCTCAAGGAATATAAGGACACGTTTGCATGGAGCTACGAGGATATGCCGGGTCTGGATTCAACCTTGGTCGAACACCGTTTAACCCTAAAACCAGGGTACATCTCGGTAAAACAAAGGTTAAGGCGTTTCCACCCTCAGATGGCTTTGAAAATGAAGGAAGAGGTCGATAAGCTCCACAAAGCCAGGTTCATTAGAGTCGTTCTTTATCCTCAATGGGTGGCGAACATTGTCCCGGTCATGAAAAAAGATGGGAAAGTCAGGATTTGCATCGACTTCCGGGACCTTAACCGTGCGTGTCCAAAGGATGATTTTCCCTTACCTCACATTGATGTGCTGATTGATAACACAGCAGGCTACGAAACCCTCTCTTTAATGGATGGATTTTCAGGATACAATCAAATTCGTTTGGCAGAAGAGGATCAGGAAAAGACGTCATTCACTACCCCTTGGGGAACATATTGTTACGTGGTCATGCCGTTCGGATTAAAGAATGTTGGAGCTACTTACCAAAGAGCGATGATGGCCATATTTCATGACATGATGCACATATATCTGAAAGTGTATGTGGATGACTTATTGGTGAAATCAAGGACCAGGATGGAACATCCAGAAGTTTTGGCTAAGGTCTTGCAAAGGTCAAGAGAGTTCCAATTGAAAATGAACCCGAAGAAGTGTGTGTTTGGTGTGTCGTCAGGTAAATTGCTGGGGTTCATTGTGAGCAAAAGAGGGATCGAGATAGATCCTGACAAAGCTAAGGCTATCAGGGATATGCTGCCTCCCAAGAATTTGAGGGAAGTTCGAGGTTTAATCGGAGGTTGCAGTTTATTCGTCGATTTGTGTCCCAACATTCACAAAGGTGTAGACCTCTCTACGAGTTGACCAAGCCAGGAGTAGAATTCCACTGGAATTCTAAATGTCAGAAAGCTTTTGAAGGGTTGAAGGAATATCTGGTTAGTCCACCCGTTCTCATTCCACCCAAACCGGAAAAACCTCTGATCCTTTACGTCTTAGTCTTGGATGACTCCGTAGGAGCCGTCCTCGCACAAGCTGATGAAGAAGGCAAGGAACGGGCAACCTATTACTTGTCCAAACTTCTCAATCCCTGTGAGCAGAAGTACACCGTCATGGAGAAAACTTGTGCTGCCCTCGTTTGGGTAGTGCAGAAATTGAAGCACAACTTCTTGGCTCACGAGGTCCACTTGATTGCTCGAATGAATCCTATCAAATTCCTTCTGGAGAAATCCATCCTTACGGATAGGCTAGCACGCTGGCAAAGTTTTCTCTCTCAGTTCGACATCACCTACATCCAGCAAAAGGTTATTAAAGGTTATGCCATAGCCGAGCATCTCGCTCACCATCCTCTTCCCAAGTTCGATCCCGTCCAATCAGAGTTTCCAGATGAGGAACTAATGTCCGTCAACCAATCGAATCGGCGTCGCCCTCCTGTCGCCTGAAGGTCTCACATTCCCATTGGCATACCAGCTCAAATTTCTAGTTACCAACAATATAGCCGAATATGAAGCCCTTCTAGCTGGCCTAGAACTCGCTCATTCTTTTCGTATCACTGAGTTGCGAGTCGTAGGTGATAGTCAACTCATCCTTCGCCAGGTGCTCACTAAATATCGCACTCGCGATCCCAAACTCAAGCCATACCAAGAACTCACTGCTGCCTTTGCCAAACTGTTCGCCAAACTGATCTTTGTTCATGTCCCTCGTCATCAGAATATTCTCGCCGATGCCCTCGCCTCGTTGGCATCATCCATAAGGTTCCCTCTAGTAAGATGGTTTAAGTCCATTTCCATCTACAAACTTCACGCCCCTGCAATCGATGATGCTACGTAAATATCAAAAATAGGATAGCAAGGAAGATCTTGTAGGAAGATATCCTTGAGAAGAGGGAAATTATGTTGGCAAAGGCCGAAGAAGAACTGGCTGATGAAGAGAAACCATGGTTCTATGAAATTGTCAAATACTGCCAAGATCAGTCTTATCCTGAAGGGGCCACCACAGAGGACAAGAAAGCCATAAGAAGGGTGGCTCAGAAATATACTTTGGTTGGAGGTCTACTCTATAGGAGGAGCCTTCCTGGTATTCTGTTAAGATGTCTTGGTGACGATGAGGTTTGGAAATGTGTAGAAGAGACGCACTCGGGTGTGTGCGGTGGCCACGTAAATAGTCAGATGCTCGCCAAGAAGATCATTCGCCAAGGCTTTTATTGGCCCACTATGGAAGAAGATTGTGTTGTCTATGTCCGTAGGTGTGTCAAGTGTCAACTTCACGCCGATAAAATCCATTCACCATCTTCCTCCCTTCATCCAATATCCTCCCCATGGCCTTTCTCCATGTGGGCATTCGACATCATTGGTCTCCTAGGTGATCCCAATTCCCTCACCAAGCAGAAATCTTTCATCCTTACTGCGACGGAATACTTCACCAAATGGGCCGAGGTCGAAGCTTACGCAGAAATCAAGGCATCAACAGTCTGCAAGTTCATCATGAAGAACATCCTCGCCAGATTCGGCGTCCCAAGCACGATCGTCACCGACAATGGGCCACAGTTCATTTCTCAGGACCTACAGGACCTCTGCAAAAGGTACGCAATTGCATTACATCATTCATCGCCTTATTACCCACAAGGTAACGGCCAAGCGGAGGCCACCAATAAAACATTGCTCAAAATCATCAAAAAAACCTGCGAGTCTAGTAAGTTTTCAGACTGGCCAGAAAAGCTTATCGAAGCTCTATGGGCCTATCGCACTTCAATCCGTACCCCCACCGGGCAGACTCCATTTGCCCTTACTTATGGTATGGAAGCGGTAGTCCCGTACGAGACTCTGATCCCTTCTCTCAGGGTACAATTGGACGAGGAATTTCTCCTCGACGATCGTCGTAATTCACTCCTCGCCCAGTTGGAACTCTTGGATGAGAAACGGCTGGCCGCTGCCGAACACGCGCGTGTGTATCAAAATAGACTCGCTCGCTTTTACCAAAAGAAAGTCGTTGAGAGAAAATTCAAAGTCGGTGAGATGGTCATAAAAAGAATTTTCGTCAAACCTGGAGGTCCGCGTTCTAATCTCCAACCCAATTGGGAAGGACCATTTGTAATTCAAGCCGTGTACCCTGGTAACGCCTACAAGCTAGTCAACGCCGAAGGGACCGAGTTATCCCACCCTTGGAATGGACTTTATCTTAAGAAATACTACCCTTAGCACAACAAACAAAAAATGATGAAAAGACAAAAAAAAATGATCAAAAACAAAGAAATACCAAAAACCACTAAAAATATGGAAAATTCAAAATGCCGATGCCCGGCAGTCACCATGTAGTTAAGTCCCTGCATCTAACCTTCATGTTAGGATAGGGCCCATTGAGGCTTGGTAGGCACCGGGTCTTGGTTTGCCAGAACCGTGGAGATCCCTGTCCGGCCACGTCGGCCTATGCTCGCTCGAAGGAAGCTAACATGTGCTCACTTATGTATTTTACTCAAAAAAGTCGGTACCATCACCTACGGTGGGGCCCCACCCAGAAGATCTCCGGAAGCTGTAATCTTTATTCTTTACCCTTCGACCAAATGAGACAGTCGGCGCCCTTAAAACGCTGAGCATGAGAAACCGAAACTCAAACCCCAAAGGTAAGAGTAGGATCCATTTCCTCGAGCATCGATCAGAGCACGAGAAGATGGCAGTGTCCCCGCAGGCATACGAAAAGGGAGCCCACAAACGTCAAACGACTATATCTCCCTCACAAAAAGAAATACAAAATTAAAATCAAGAGAAAAGCCTGGTCGTGACCGTGCCTGTTGCGCTAAACGGAACCCCTCAAAGCAAAAGTCTGAATCCACAAAAGGGGCCGTGGAATGTAAATGCTTGAGATTTGGTCTGAAGTTGTCCGAAAGGAAAGAGTTAGTGGGCCCTTATTCGTTCGCCGGGTTAACGGCTTTGCCGGTCCTCTCAGGAGGTTTATCCCCTACACTCTTCCTTCTCCCTCTAAAGATGAAGGTTCGATGGAGTTTTCGAAAGGTGAAAACTGCCCAGGGTCTGCGACCTTATTTTAATATACACATTTGGTTGCCTACTTTGAAAAGCAAAAGCTATCGCTGCGAAGGAGTCTCTGTGTTTCTGGCTGGTCAAGACCCCTGTGTACCACCTTGATGTCTTCTTGTTTAACCTCGGGCTTAGGCCAATGCAAGCGCGTCACCTAAGGGTGCGACGGCGTCTGATTCCGGGTCAGCGTCGCACGGTTGGTCGTTAGGGTTCCAGGGTGTTCCATCATATACCATCTAGAGTTGTGAGGAAATAGACCCGGGTCGGGCAAATCTTTTACCTCAAACATCTTTTGGGTGAATCCCTGTGGTCGGAAGCGACTGGGAGCCTAAGCACGGCATGACGGTACTGTCATCAGGGTAAGTCTTAGCCGGCGGGATCATCATTCGAGGGGTCTAGAGGCCCAAATCAACCTAGATGTGCACTTAGGATACCTGGGAGGTTAGTAAGAAACCCCTGTTCTCGTATAGGTTGGGTGCCATTTGGGTGCTTGCCAGGCGTTAGCAACAAAAAAATTGAAATGATAAAAACAACAAAAAATGGAAAAGAGAAAATGTACGTATTTACAAACAAAAAAAATCTTGTTTATGATAAAACAAAAAAAATGCCAAATATAAAAAAGAAAACAAATCAATTTTGCATGATTGCATTTGCGTGCAGCATCTCACTTTTAATACCGCTTGCATTCGTGTGCTTGCCTGTCGCATTTATCATCACCACTTCTTTCCCTCGCCTTCGTTAAAATAAAGGCTTGGCCCCTTGACCAGTTATCAAGGACAGTCACAGTGACCATTTACTTATTGAGCAAGGGGCCAAGTCAGAACAGAAATTCTGATTTGTTTGTTTCAGTGATGTGTGTAGGGATTCAGGCAACAGAAGCAAAGGTGAAAATCAAACAAACCAAACCTTGTGTTTTATTCCAAAAACCAAAAAAATTACATCAAGTTCCGCCCTCTCTCTTTGCATTACTCGTCCCACTACTCTCCGGGTAAAACACTCTCAAAGGTGCTACCCAACTACGAAAAGCGGTACTCCTACCGCTCTGTACTCCTCTTCCTATTCCCGCATCCCGGTGTTGATCTACGGAAGCAGCAGAGAAGCTACCAACACGAAAGCCACGCTCTCGTGCTCTTCGGTAGCGCTCCTCACCATCTCTCAACCACTGTTCAGCAAGACCAAGGCTGATTCGGAGTTCGAATAGTTGGGCCTCCATGGCCCTTCGTTCCTCGCTTTCAGTCAATCTGTTGGCTCTTTCTCTCTCTGCGTCTCTTTCTTTCTCTGCACGTTCTCTCTCGCGGTCTTCCCTCTCCAACTAGAGAGTGATCCTCAGTTCCACAGCATCCCTAGAGGAGTCGTCATCAGGATGACGCCGCAGTTCCCTCTCCAGTTCTGCTATCCTAGCCTCCTTTTGCGCAGCTTGGCCAAGCGCTTCTTCCGTCTCCTTTTCCTGCCAAGTGTACCATCTCAGATACACGATAAGACATAAACAAGGAGACCTCAACACTGAGACTTTTACCTGTATAGAGAGCATCCCTTCTGCCTCCGCACCACGCTGCGTGGCGTGAGCAAGTTGCTCATGAAGCGAGTCAAGTTCTGAGGTGGGAATCCACAAGCTGGAAGAGGCACCACCCACTCCCATTGCTGGAGAAGCCGCGCCAATCTGGGCATGCTACGACTGCGTGAATTAGCAGCCAACATCTGGAATCTAGGGTTTTAATTAGGAACGTACTGTACACCTACCAAGGTGCTCGTAGCTCCGCAGGCATCGCCCAACTGTTGTTCCATCTCTGCCAAGCGAATTCGTAAATTCGTTATCATGGCATCCCGGACACCCTGCAGCCTTACAAGTCAGCATTTTCACCAGAAAACCAAGAAAAGGAGAAAGAAGAAAAGAGAAAAGGGGGAAACCTACCTCCACAAGTCCCCGGGGTTGGAACCGTTCTGCGTACTTTGTCCTATATAGACGCAAGTAGTCCTCGCTATCCCGCGCCTGTGATTCTACAATCGTGCCACCCCGTTGCCAGTCCTCATACTGTTCGGGGAATCACACGCGCCAGTCAATGCAGGTCGCCGGTCCCCGCGTCTTTCTCCCGACACGAGGTGGCGCAGCTGAATCCACCCATTCTTGAGCCAGTCCTAAAGTCCTCATAACTAATCGTAGCCGAAGCGGCTCGATTTCATTCAGGCAGTGCATCCACAGTTCCCGTCCGAACCGGGCACGACTTGCTAGAACCCACGGCTGGTCGGCATCGACCATGTCTGAGTAGGGCCTCCAGTTTACCATCGCTGCAGGGAACTCCTGTAGATCCCGCCTTAGCACCATCAGTTGGTAGGTTAGGGGTGCCGCACTCATGATGGGTTCCCACCGCCTGGCTAACGGCACCACCACGGGTCGCCAATGCCGAGCTCTCCCCATAGGGAGGTAATAATAGCTCCATAGCTGCTCGGCACAGGTCATCAGTACTTTACAAAAACACAAAAAAATACAAAACAAGCAAAACCAAAAAAAATACCTGGATAAATGGTGTGAAACCACTCACAGTCATCTCACGATCTATTTCTTGGAATAGGCCTGCAAACAAGTGTGCCAGCATGGCGGCTCCCCAGGCATAATACCCTACTCTTTCAAGGTCTGACAGCAGCTCCAGGAAGCAACATTGGATACCGTCCCCTTTCGAGCTCAGTACCAATCTCCCCAAAAGGAAGAGGAGAAATCTCCTCAAATCTATGTTGCATCTTTCCCAGTCGCCGAAATCTGTGCAGTACACGGCACGACATCCTATTTCCATCCTTTCCATGAACTCTTCTGAGGATTCATCGTCCCGCCGACGAGTGTCGGTGAGGCCTAATGCATCCATGAGGGACGCCCTACCTACCGACCTGTTTTTCCGACCATCTAGGTCCAAACCCAATAACTTCTGGGCACCTTCTCTGTAGTCCGCGTAAGTGACTCCGGTCACTGCCTCGCCCTCTACCTTCAGGCTTGTGATCCGGACCACATCCTCCAAGCTGGGCACCATGTGTCCCCATGGCATCAGGAATGCCCGACTCACTGGGTCCCATCTCCCACACAAGGCTTGGATCAGGACCAGGTCGAGCTGGATCGGCTTAATCCGAAGGAAGGTACCAAATCCCATCACGTCTAGCCTCGCCTTCTGAAAATTTGGGAGGCCCCTGTACGCTGCTACTACCAACTCCCATAAGATTTGTGATTTCATCACAACCTACACATACAAGGAATGGGGGTGAGGTTCGGTCAGAAGAAAGGAAGAAAGAATGAAAAAAGGGCAAGAAAACTTGGCTTACGAGTTGTGATTGGGCCCTTTCGCTGAAGTGCCCTTCAAGGTCTGAAAGCCTCCTGGAACTACTACCACTGGACCTGCTTCTCTTCGAGTAATGGGAAGATTTGCCCTCCATCCAACTCTCAGAATTTTGAACTCCTCCTCTCCCGTGAGAACTTGTGCTCCTCGAGTTAGTCCTCGATATACCTGGGAAGATAAAAGGGACAAGAATTTATAAAAATGGAAGGAGTGCGGGCCAAGATTACCTCCATCACCTGTTAATGATAGCCCTCGCAATGAGGCACCGGCCAAGCAGTCCCATGTGTCGCTTCACCGCTCGCACAGGGTGATTGACTGGACGAAGAATAGGATGAATAGCCCCTATGTTGTCTAGGGATACCCTATCATGATTTGGAGGACGTCCGCAAAATTTGACATAACATCTGGGAAAAGGGACTAGGGCCGTCATTATTTACTTCGACGGCATATTCCTGTGGAAATGGTCACAACAAGACGCGATTCTCCGCTCGGGGCGGAGTCTCGGCAGACCCATCACATGGGAACAGTGCAAAGGAGAAGAAGTGTAGGGAAGAAGGAACGCACAAAAGAACAAATAAACAGCAGAAAATCAAATCACTCCATTCATAATTCTACATAAGCTGTCACAAACACTACAATCATAGAGAGGTGGCGGGTCCACTACCTCGCCAATCCTCACCATCACTCATCTCTCTGGGCACTCTCCTCCTCTCCCCCGAGGTGAGGGTCCCTCAGAAGCCTCCGGGATCCCCGTGCAGTAGCACCTACCTCGCCTCTGGGCGCCTGCTCCGCAGCAGTGACTCGCTGCTCCTCCCCTGGCGTGGCGAAGAAGCCACTGGCGGCAAAGCGACCGGACTGGCGGAGTCGCTCCCCGAACTCTCGTGCTCTCTCGTAGCGCGTCTCCATCCCTCCTAGCCTCTGTATGACGGCCTGAAGCCCCAGCTGGAGCTCCCTCACTTGGGCCTCCAAGGCCCTCCTCTCGGTCAGATCCCGTTGTCGCTCGGACCTTCTCTCGGCTTTCTCTCTCTCTGCCTCTCTCCTCATCATCTGCAGAAGAACCCTTAACTCCAGGATGTCTGGAGAAGGTCTCTCCTCACCGCGATGCCGCAGCTCCGCTACAGTCGCCACCCAGGCGTCACGCTCCTCTTCCGCCCGGGTCGCCCGAGCCACCGCACCGGCAAGTTGCTCCCGGAGGGAGGCAATCTCGAGAAAAGGGGCCGAGGAACTGGAAGATGTGCCACCAATCATCCCCGCCGTCGCTGTCTGCTGGGCACGCTGGAACAAAATAAACAACGGCCGTCAGTGAAACTCCAAAATCTGAAGTTAAAAGTGCGGCACGTAACTTACCAGGAGCGACAGCTCATGTTGAGCGACGGCCAACTGCCGCCTAGTCTCTGACAGTTGGGCGCGCGAGCCGCCGATGCCACGCGTGTCCCCAGCTTGGGGAAGCCCCGCGTAACTCTCTCTCTGCCGCTGCAGGAAGTCGGCACTGTCCTGCACCAGTACACCCCCTTGCTGTCCAGGGAGACGTACGGGCCAGTCCTCGAGCCTCGCCTTGCCGCGACTCTCCCTCCTGACGCGGCTCGGCTCGTCCGCACTCGCCCACTCATCGGCCAGGCCCAGGGTCCTTGCCATGTCCTGCACCAAGAAAGGGGTCCCACATCAGTCAAAAAGAACGCGTCCCCTGTCTAGAACGCGTCCATCATTTGAGTGCGACACTAGCCGAACCCTTTCCCCCTTCGCACGGCTCGCTTCAAAACTCAAATGAATTAAAAGAGGAAGAGATCGGAGGACCTACCAGACCGTGTTCACCTCCCTCCGCGCCATCGGGCCCCTCGGGTCCCTCGGGGGCCCGAAGCGGCCCTTCCTCCTCCATGGACGCCGTTCCATGCTCGGGCGCGTCCCTCCTTGGGCGAGGGGTCCCGCGTCCCTCTCCACCTTCTCCGTGGTCAGGCCCACCGAACTCCATCGATCAAAAGAGGAGGAAGATGAAAAAGGGACAAGCGAGTTTCGGCGGAAGGCGGGCTCGTTTGCGGGTAAGGCACGGGAGAAGAAAGGCCACCCGACGCTTTAAATTTGAATTCAAGGACTAAGACGCGTCCTCGCGCCTGGACGCGCCCAAAAGGAGGAGAAAGGAAACAGAATCCCCCCGTGCAAAGTGTAGTTCCCCGCTGTTCAGGGCAAGGTCTCGTGGAGTGTGCCTCGAAGGATAACTCAGTGCAAAGAAGAAAGTGTGGGAGAGAGAAAAGTACACACAACACAAGAAAGCCATTTTCATTTCATATAATAGCCAAAAGTACATCATACAGTGAGAAGGGTGACGTGTACAAGTAACTCTCTAACTCTCACCATCACCCTCCTGGTCATCTCTCTCCTCCCTCCTCTGCCGGGGATCCCTAGGGGGCCTCTGCGAACCCTGAGAAGCCGTGCTCGCCTCGCCCTGCGATGGCACTCCAGCCTCGAAGGCGCGACGATGCTCCTCGGCCGAAGAGACCAGATAGCTGCCCATGGAAAAAGAACCAGACTGACGAAGTCGCGCCCCGCGTTCCTTCGGCCTCTGGTACCGCTCCTCGCTCTCCCGAAGCCTCCCCTCCGCCGTGCCGAGACTCAGTCGGAGCTCCAGCAGCTGGGCCTCCAGAGCCCTCCTCTCGGTCTGATCCCGCTGTCGCTCCTCCCTCTCTCCCTCTCCTCTCTCTCTCTCATCGCCTCCCTCCTCGACAGCTCGAGGGCGATCCGCAGATCCAGCACGTCACGAGGGAGCTCCTCAGCCTCCCGTCGACGCTCCTCCTCCAGCTCCACAATCCGGGCGTCACGCTCCGCCACCCGAGTGTCGCGCTCCTGCTCGGCACGAACAGCACGCGCCAGGGCCTCCCGAATCTCGGCCACCTGTCAAAGCACGCATGCACCGTAAGAGAACAGTGATAGAAGGAAAGCAGCCAGAAGAGAGTCAAGGTCAGGCAAGCACTCACTCGAGCCTCGCGGTCACGCTCGGCCTCCTCAGCCCGAGCCACCGCATACGCCAGCTGCTCCTGGAGGGCAGAAACCTCCGGAGGAGGGCCCCGCGAACTGGAACCCGCTCCACCAGCCATCCCGGCTGCCGCTGTCTGGTGGGCCCGCTGAAGCACAGAGCAAACGTCAGTCAAAGGCTAAGCATCAAAAATCCAGGTCACAAAAAAATGCATCACATAAACTCACCAGGATCTCCAACTCCTATCGGATGGCCACCAACTGTCGCCTGGCGTCCGCCAACTGGGCCCGCAGGTCGGCGATTATGGTATCACGAGCATCCTGCATTGCACGTAAGTTAGTACCACATGCATATACATATAAAAGAGTGAAGCATTCTCATTTCACTTACCCCTGCCATACCACCAAGGAAGAGGTGGTCCCCATACGTAGCCCGGTACCATCTCAGGTAATCAGTACTGTCCTGTACATGGGACACCACTGGGACCCCGCCCTGCTGCCAGTCCTGGTACTGTGCTGGGAAGCGCGTACGCCAGTCCACAACCTTCGCCTTCCCCTTGGTCTTCCGCCCAATGCGGGCCGGCTCTTCTACATCAACCCACTCCTGGGCTAGCCCCAACGTCCTCATAACCAGCCTCAGCCGAAGCGGCTCGATCTCGTTCAGGCAATGGACCCACACATCCCGTCTGAAACGAGGAAGACCCGCTACAACCCAAGGCTGGCCAGCGTCGCCCATGCCCAGGTAGGGTCTCCACACCACCTGCATCACCATACATACATCATGTTAGTTACCATTCAGTCACATGCATAAACACAAAAAAATCATATGCATCATACCATGGCCTCGGGATACTCGCTCAGCTCCCGACGAAGCGACGCCAGCTGGTAGCCGTGGGGTGCTGCAACCACGACCGGCCTCCACCGCCGCGCCAGAGGCACGGCCCTCCTGTTCCCATGCCTAGCCCTCCCCATCGGGAAATAGTAATAGCTCCACACCTGCATTCATCATACATCATTAGTACAATAATTACATATTTAACTGTGAAAATGCATAAATAAATTGTGTACCTGGAGGAAAGGTGCGAAGCCGCTGACTGTCGTCTCCTTCTTCGAAGTCTGGGAGAGATCAGCAATCAAATGGGCAAGCAGAGCCGCTCCCCACGCGTAGTGTCCCACTCTGTCCAGATCCGCCAAGATCCCGAGGAAACGGCAGTGGATGCCATCCCCCTTCGTCCCAAGCAGAAGGCGGCCCAGGAAGAAGAAAAGAAACCTCCGAAGGTCTAGATCCACCAGCTCCCTCTCGCTCGGATCCTGGGTGAAAGCTGCACGAGCATCCCCCTCCAGTCGAGCCAAGAACTCCGCTCCAGTCTCACTAACCCGCTGGCGCGGGTCGACGAATCCGAGCGCCTCCATGATCTCCACTCGGCCGACTACCCTGCTGTCTCTATCAGTCACGCTCTTCTCTAACCACAGCAGGTCCAGGGCACTCTCTCGGTAGTCGGGGTAGGTGACCCCGCTGACTGCCTCTCCGTCAACTCGTAGCCCGGTGATCCAAGCCACGTTCTCAAGTGTCGGCACCATGTGCCCCCAGGGCATCAGAAACGCCCGGCTCGGCGCGTGCCACCGCTCCCTCAATGCATGGATAAGAGGAAGGTCGAGCCGAAAGGGCTCGATCCTAAGGAAAGCTCCAAAGCCCATGGCGTCCACACGCGCCCTCTGGAAGTCCGGCAGCCCGCGGTATGCTGCCACCACCAGGGACCAGCTGATCTGGCCCTTCATCACGCCCTGCACACCACAAAACCAACAGAGAACATATCAGCATCATGAATAATAATAAACAATAACACTGTATATACTACTTATTCATTTTATTTTATTTTTCTTTTTAAAATATTTATTTTTTGTGGAGGCGTCCAGGCCCCTGGACGCCTCCTTTCCATTTCCTTTATTTTCTTTTATTTTTAGAAAAACCCCAAAACCAAAACAAAAAATATATTAATAATATATATATTATCATGGAGGCGTCCCAGGCCCTGGACGCCTCCTTATTTTTAATTATATTTCTATTATGTTCGTAAATAAATAAAAAATAAAAAAAGAAAAAGAAAATGTGGAGGCGTCCAGGGCCCTGGACGCCTCCTTTCCCTCACTCCCCGGCCTTCTCTCACAGCCTCTCACCCGTCCGTTTAGCCTATTGAACCACAGAGTGAGAGTTCCGAGGGGCTTACCGGATCGTGCTCGTCCTCTCCCGCGTCGCCAGCGTCCACTGCAGCCTCCAAGGCCAAAGGAAGAGCCTCCTCACCCGCGGCAATCTCCTCCGCCGTAGCAGCCTCCTCGGCATCATCCCTCAACCTCCTCGCACGACGAGCCAGTCGTTTCCGCTTCTCTGGACCCTGGCTCGATCCTCCTCGCTCCATTGGGACTAAGAATGGGTCGTCTAGGGTGACTAGGTCGTCAGAATGAACAGTAAATGAGCAAAAGGGGGGGGCCAGCCCTTATATATAGAAGCTACCTTCTTTGGGGCGTCCAGGCGCCTGGACGCCCCCACAATTTTTATTTTTTTTTCAAAATTCAAAAATTTTGGGGCGTCCAGGCGCCTGGACGCCCCCAAAACAAAAAAAAACAAAAAAAATAATAAATAAAAGTTGGGGCGTCCAGGACCCTGGACGCCCCCAAAACAAAAAATCAAATAAAATAAAAAATAAAAATTAGGGGCGTCCAGGCCCCTGGACGCCCCTATAATAAAAAAATTTCAAAAAAAGTATATATATATAATAAAAGTAAAAAAGGATAAGAGTATGTATATAATCCAAATAAAAAAAACACAAAGAAAAAGAAAAACCATAAAAAAAGATAATAATAATTAAGTGGACGGGGGTCCCAAAACATCAATGTCAGATTTTATTCCATCAGAAAGCAGAGTGAACTACATCAGGGGCTTAGGCGCCTTAGGCCTTAACTTCCCCAGTTCGGTTACATAAGCCCTCCACGGCTCGCATTCTTCCACCACGTGCGCTAAGGCCTTTCCCGCAACACTTGTCTTCCAGGGAGCTTTAATGACCTTCGCTTCCTTCGCGTCCGCTTCAGTGCCCAACTCCCTCTTCTTCAAAGGAACAATGCCAGTCGGTAGCGGGAACGAATGGTGTGGGATGCCAATCTGGAGGCAGCACCGATGCGCATTATAAAGGACGAACTCGGTCGCACCGATCAGTTGAAGATCAACTTCGGGAGAAAGTCTCATGAGAAGATCTAGCGAAAGCAAACATGCCGGTGCGCAAGTAAAGAAGCCTTGTGTCACGGTGCGGAAGTGAGACCGCCAGTCTTCACGTTTCTTCAGCCACGGAACGCGGTTCACTACAGTACCACCAAAGCCTAACACGTCGGCTATGTGGTGAAGCGGGCTTTGTTGGAAGAGCTTCGAAGCAGTTGGCATTCCCTCGCGGTGGTCGAATTTGAAGTGCAAATCAAGCCAGCAATTCAAGACAAGTGTGCAACCAAAAGGAGGCTTACCCATGCTCGAGGCAGTAAGGCCGCTGTAAAGATAGGCAAGGATGGCGGGTCCCACCCTCTTTCCACTCCAGATCCCGCGAATGGCACTTAGTTGATCCTCCTCCACTATGTTGTCGGTATAAGGAAACAAGAGAGCATCCGCCAGACAAATGGTGAACCCCTTCATGATTCCCTCCAAATAGTCATCGTCTGGTGACCCTCTCAAGGCGTCCAAGACCCACTCCGCAAGCTTTTGGAGATCGATCCCCTTTTGAGTACGGACCTTTCTGGCTGCGTCGGGCGGCGTGAAGCTCCCAAGAACGCTTTCGGAAGTCACCCGTGTCAGCATCCGCATAGCCTTCACCTTCCCGTCACTTTTGAATTTCTTCAATCCGAGCAGAAGTTCCACCTCCTCGAGGAGGATGGTCACCTCGAAGGTCGGGAAGATGAAAGTGTGGGTCTGGGGATGCCAGATCTCCACTAGTGCGTCCATAGCCGCCCAGTCCATACGAATCTTCTCGTAATGCTTGGTGTGAATAAGGAGCCCCTGCAGATGCCACTTCGAGAGTATGGCCCTCATGCCAATGGAGATATTGGAAGTTAGCTTTGAAAGCCATGGCAGTTTGGAAAACTTCCTCGGGCCTGGGAAGAGTGGATATGGCTGGAAGAGGAAAGAAAGAAGAAATGAAGGAAGTAAGAAGAAGGTTCACATGGAAAATTTGAAATGAATCAGCTTACCATATGCGACAAGATCGTCCCACTCAGATGACCCTCGAGGTCGGAGAGTCGCCTGATCTCGCTGCTAGGCCTGCTCCTCTTCATAACGCGGGAAGACTCTCCTTCCATCCTGAAATCTCTAGATTCTCCTCTCTTTCCTCTCCTGAGCTTCCAAAACCCACCTTGGTGTATTTGAATGAACTAGCCTAAGGGGAGTTCTTATAGGAAGGGAAGATCGCTACAGGACAGAACATGTCACATCAGCAGTCAGTGTCAGGATTTTGGCTAGATTTCCTTTCCATTGTGGTGTGATTCTGTTATAAATCTGCTACTTTCTGATGTTATTGATCCATGCTGTCCTGTGCAGGTTTTACTAACGGACATCTTTGTCCTATCTCCTGTCCCACCTTTCAATGGTTGGTCCCACCAAGTCATGCATCATAGTATATGATACCTACGCTACTAGAACATGTCAAGGACCTTGCGGCCCGAACGAATCTGGGATTTGAGTTCCCCTTCAACAAAAACGATGATGATCCCGGGAGAATTTGGGTTGTACGGATAGGCCGTTAACTTGTGGTAGCATGGGGACGACGGTTCCATTCAGTGAGTTGGTGCGCGGATAAACGGGCCCCAGCTCAGTGTCGGCTCACCGGATCGGTATCCTGACCCATTCTTAACAAGTTGACAATATTATCCTTGGCTATCTTCTATTTTAGTTTGTTTTAAATTTTTATTTTAACCCAGCATACATTCATATAGGATTTTGATTTATTACGAAAAATCATTCAAGTGATTCGATTGCGAAGGCCGTTGTGCTTCAATTCCTACAAATATGAGATATTCCACTTCGAATGAAATACTGAGTTTCTTGAGACAGCCTACGCTGCTCTTCCAAAGGAGACCCTTGTTTGGACAGACCCTCAGATATTCCTTTACTTTTGACCTTGTTTGACCCACCTTGGCTGCAGCACTTCCACATTGGCTAGTAACCGCTCCCCAAAGGTGAAACCTCCGGTTTATGACCCAGGTACTTCCACGCCGAGAAGTTGGTCTCTTTTTGTTTCATGCCTGAGCGCACATCTCACCCTCCCTTATTTGATCTCCGTCCAAGCAATCGTCAATATTTGAAAGACCTTCTTCAAGGTCGCCCCATTGAAACTTCAGGAAAGATTCCAAACAGTAACGTCAAAAGCGTGTCTCATCACACCTTGGCATCAACTTATCAGTCCGCTCCCACTTCATTTCACTCCACTTCGATACCATTCCACTATATGTCGCTCCCTTGCAAAGCAGACGCCAAGGCGGGGCAGCTGTAGACACGTCATTCTTGACGCCTCCTGAGAAAGTCTCATATTACTATACGACGCCCCGCAACGGCTTACGCATTTTGAATCACTCGAGTGCTTCCTTTTCTTGGGTCTTCTTCTGCCTTTTTCGGCATTCGGAATCGTCCCGTCACGGCAGTCGGACGGCATCAACACCAGTCGAACGCATCAGGAGGTTTCGGAATCAGGAAGGGTGTCTGACGGGCGGCCGCCGACGCTTGATTTGAGGACCCGGGTGGGTCTTAATGGGGGCGTCCAGGCCCCTGGACGCCCCCATGTTTTTAATTTATTTTATTTTATTTTCTCAGGGCCCAAACCAAATAAAAAATATATATATTAATGGAGGCGTCCAGAGCCCTGGACGCCTCCATAAAAACAAAAATAAAAAATGTGTGTAAAATGCCAGTTGGCATAAAAAAACAAAAAATAAATATATATATATATATTAATGGAGGCGTCCAGACCCCTGGACGCCTCCATAAAAACAAATATAAAAAAATCATGCCAGCCCTGGCATAAAAGACAAAAGAAAAATAAAAAATAATATATATTTTGGAGGCGTCCAGGCCCCTGGACGCCTCCATCAAATCTCTCACGGGCGCCGCTCACCGAACGACAGTTTGTCGTGTGTGAAAAAATCCAACTTATAGAGACGTCCAGTCAACTGCACGCGCCCATTTCTGAATCACGAGGCGCCGCTCTCAAAACCACGCGTTGTGCCAAACCGCGTGCGGCCGTCGTCGGTTTTCGGTGGACCTGTTTGAGGCGTCCGGAGCCCTGGACGCCTCCACAAAAGTATTCCAAAAAAATATATAAAAATAGAATAAAATATTAATTCGGCCCTGATGGAGGTGTCCAGGGTCCTAGACGCCTCCACCCTCCGGAGCCCTATAAATAGAGGCCCACCCCCCTCAGTTCGAGGGGAGCTTCGAAGTGATCCGATAGGCTGCCGGAGCCCAGAGGCTACGGAGTCATTTTCTAACCCGTGGGTTCTTTTGTAGGTGGAGGTTCTGCCGGCTTCTCGGGTGCTCACGCTCGCGAGAGGAAGGTCGTCTTCATCCACCGCGCTTCTACGTCGTCCCCACGCTGCCGGAGCTCCGCCGGATTTCACCATCGGCGCATCCAATAAGCCAATTCTTTCCTTTTCTTCGTAGTTCTTTTGTATTCATCATCTTGCATCCCCTATCCCCCTTCATAAGGGCGCCTTTTCTTATACACTTCTTACATCCATCATCTCATTTTCCTCCTACTCGAGTCCGAGAGGGGTTTAAAAGATAACACCAACCAGGTGTGTGTCTTGCCATCATTTCGTTATTTTTATCGCAAGGATTTGAATACTACACCTCCATCTTTCTAATCCACTTGTCATTTGTTTGTCGTTGTTTTGCAAGGGTAGCCGAGGAAAGCCCTCTCCGTCGACCGGCCGGAGGGAGAGGAAGAAGCAACCCGCCATCTCCCGCTCTTGAGGTAGGCGCGATCACTTTCTTATTTTGGGGTCTTTCGGCCCCTGGCGATCACATCTTGTTTTCGAGGCCGCGGCGAGTCACTTCCCCAATGGCCGTTTAAATTTCCGTTCTTATATTCTCTTTATATTCTGTTATATTCTGCTCATATTCCCGAGGCCGCGGCGAGTCACTTCCCCAATGGCTGTTTAAATTCACGTTCTTATACGTTATATTCTTATCTGTTTATGTTCTCGAGGCCGCGGCGAGTCACTTCCCCAATGGCCGTTTAAATTCCCGCTCTTTATATTCTCTTTATATTCTGTCATCTTATTATCTGCTCATATTCTCGAGGCCGCGGCGAGTCACTTCCCCAATGGCCGTTTCAATTCTTGTTATTTAATTTCTGCACCATTCCCGTCCCCCCGAGGCCGCGGCGAGTCACTTCCCGCTATGGCCGTTTAACCCCTATATCTTGCTATATCACACTTGTCCCGCTCGCCCCGCCGGAGCAATCTCCCGTGGTGGCCCCTTCTCTCTCTTCTCTTATTTTTGTGTTGCAGCAAACAAACACCAAAAGAAAGAGGAGCCCACGCGCTCCGCGTCTTCTCCGCTCTTCCCCGAACCGCGTGACGTCGCTCATAGGTACCTTCCGGAGACTGGAGAGCAACTCCAACTCCACAACCTTTGGAATTTAGTGCACCTTCGAAGTAGAGGATCCACGAAGGTTCATCATCTATGATGGCTCCTACCTCTTTGTCCGGGAAACTCTCGTCAGCAGGGGAAAATATGGGGAGTGGATGATGGGCAAGGTGCTCAGCGATGGCGTGCCCCTTGACCGCCTTTCGACTGACATAGGTGATGTCAAATTGGTTGATAAAACTTTGCCATCTCACCAGACGATCAGTCAAGGTAGGCTTTTCCAGCAAGTATTTAATTGGGTCCATTTGCGCCAGGAGCTTCACCTCATGTGCCAAGAAATAGTGTTTTAGCTTTTGGGCGACCCAGACAACAGGTGCGCAAGTCTTTTCCATGACAGTGTACTTCTTCTCAGCTTCATTGAATAGTTTGGACATATAATAGACTGAGTGTTCTCTCTTTGCATCGTCGTATTGGGCCAATACCGCTCCGACAGATTATTCCGTGGTGGAGACATAAAGCAGCAGAGGTCGACCCGGGACCGGGGTGCCAGAACAGGAGGATTTAGAAGATTGCTCTTCAGGTCATCAAAGGCCTTTTGACACTTATTATTCCAATCAAATTTAGCCTCTCCTTTCAACATGTCATAAAAGTGCTTGCATCGCTGAGAATGGTGAGATATAAATCTCCTAATGAATTGCAAACGCCCAATTAGGCCACGGACCTCTTTAATGTTCTTGGGAAGATGTATTTCAGCAATGGCCTTAGCTTTGTTAGGGACGATCTCAATCCCTCTCTTGCTGACTATGAACCCTAAAAGCTTACCTGAAGACACCCCAAATACACATTTATTGGGGTTCATTTTGAGTTGGTGCTCCCGAGACTGTTGGAGAACTGCCCGGAGGATCTCTGCATGGCCACTCCTGGTTTTGGATTTAACCAGAATGTCATCCACATATTCATCCATATAAACATGCATCATGTCGTGAAAGATGGCCATCATCGCCCTTTGGTATGTTGCCCCTGCATTCTTGAGGCCGAAAGGCATGACGACATAGTAGTAAGTCTCCCACTGAGTGGTGAAAGAAGTCTTCTCCTGGTCTTCCTCAGCTAAGCGGATCTGGTTGTACTCCGAGAAACCATCCATGAAGGAAAGCATCTCGTAGCCGGTGGTGTTGTCTACCAGGACATCTATGTGTGGGAGAGGAAAATCGTACTTCGGGCAAGCACGATTGAGGTCACGGAAATCTATGTAGATGCGGACCCTACCGTCCTTCTTCATAACAGGGACGATATTGGCTATCCATTGTGGATACAAGACTACCCTGATGAACTTGGCCTTATGGAGCTTGTCCACTTCCTCTTTGACTTTGAGTGTGAGCTTCGGGTGAAGTCGCCTTAACTTCTGCTTGACAGCTTGAGCATCGGGTTTCAGAACCAAACGATGTTCTACTAGTGATAGGTCCAAACCCGGCATGTCCTCGTAGGACCAAGCAAAAGCATCGAGAAATTCCCTAAGAATCGCCGTAAGGGAAGCCTCCTCTTCACCACTCAAATTGGCACTTATCAATATGATCTTGGGGTCATCCTCGGTGCCAAGATTGATCTCCTTGGTGGACTCATCGACATAAACATAGGGTTCATCAAATCTCTTGGTTCCGTCGATGAAGGAAGCTATGGGATCACTGCCATCCTCTAATGGTTCTTCTTTTTCTTCAGCATCATCATCTTCTTCCAGCACATATACCTCTAGACCGTCATCTACTTAAGATCCTTCTAGTTCAACTGCCCCTAGGGGAATGGGAGTGGATGTGAATTTGGAGACCTGACAAAGCTGCGCGCACTTATCGGCCAACTGGCTGATGTAACGCGCGGGAACCTGACGGACACTAGATTTTCTGGATGGAGAGGACGCTATGTACAGACTTTGACTCGATTTAGACTCTACTCTACTATGTACAAGGGGAGTTCAAGGTGGAAAGTGTCGGCCCTTGGCCAAGGGGTCCCTATTCCAGGGAGGCTGTTGCTTCAACAGTGAGCTCGCAAGCCCACATTTGAGAATCGGCGTTTTTTTTTGTTTTCTTGGTGGTCATGGGTGAATGTGCAGATCACATGGGTGGATCGCCCCACAACTGGATAAGTGAGAAGAGGGAGAGATGGTGGATGAAATTGAATGGGAATGAAGAGGATAGGAGCGGGCTTGTATAGAGCGAGGAAGGTGCCTATAAAAGAGGCATTATCGGGAGGTTTATCAAGGTGGAACAGGGAAAGTAGCCCAAGATCTTCCTCGAGCGAGGGATCGGGATGGATTTCCTTCTCTTGGGGAACTTTAGAACTTTCTCCCGGCTCTAGCTGAGTTCCTGGTTGTGATGCGGGACGGACACGCGACATGGGACTCTAGCTCGCAATCGTCCCTAA
This sequence comes from Amorphophallus konjac, assembly GCA_022559845.1. NCBI lineage: Eukaryota > Viridiplantae > Streptophyta > Magnoliopsida > Alismatales > Araceae > Amorphophallus > Amorphophallus konjac. The sequence continues at coordinate 114,374,799 of CM040118.1, forward strand.
GCGAGGGAAGACGTGGGACCGGGCGCGGTTGAGAAACCGGCCATGAGTCTCGGGTATCGGCCTTTCCACGTGAACTCGGATCGAGTCACGGGACGGTACACTCACTCACTCTCGCAGCGGTGATAAAGTATGATCGGGCTAGAAACCTGACACTCGCAGCGGCATTCAAAAATATACGAGGTAAGCAAAATGTGATAAAGAGTGGGGGCGAGTGTACCTCCATGCTCCGGGCGTGGGAAAGACGTTCCCGGCCAAGTACGGTAACTCCCGGTAACAACGGTTAAAAGTTAATTACAACAGTGAATTTTATTTCCCACTCCACGCAGGGAGGTAAAGGGCTACAAGTGGGGCCCCGGAGGACTGACCCTGGGTTGACGGGCAGCAATCTGGAGGTGCGTTCGGGGCGAACTCGACCTGCTGGTCCGACTCGGTCTTGCGCCGACTCGGTACTGCGCCAACTCGGTTCTGACTCGCTGGATAGCAAGGCACAATTTCCAAAGGAAGGTCGCCCTCTTGAGGTCTTCTGAAGGTGCCGCTTGGCCGGGACGATGGCGGGACGTCCCTGATCGACTCCCTGAAGTGGCGGTTCCAGAAGTTGACTTTTGGTAATTTTGCACGAATTATCCACGAACTGATTTTTCTGATCTGCACAAGGAACATGTTTGTGCGCCTCGGCCGCAAGAATTAATTCTCTCAAATCCGAAATCAGATCGCGATGAAACCGATGGGGTTCGAAAGAGGACTCCCAGATCTACCACATATAATTTTTGTAGGTCGATCCAATGAAGGGATGAGAAATGGGAGGCTCTGAAACACTGTGTTTTTTTCTGACCTGGACTGACAGACACATAGGATAGACTATATTTTTCCTGAAACTGGCCTTTGACCGAGGGGTACATGATTGTTCCAAGAACAACAAAAATTATGAGAGGTAGGGGGAAACGTGAGGAACACTGAGAAAATTTTGTGGATTTTCTGGAAATTGTTAAGGTGGTGGAAAAAATACGAATATGTGACACTATCCCGTGGATCTGTAGAATGGCAGATTACAGGGGGGAGAACAATAAATGTGGGAAAAATACCAAATGGTGTCCAAATGACACAAAATTTGAACGGGAGGTTAGGGGAGACGAGCAGAACAAACTCTCAAAATTAGGGCTTGACCTGACAACAAGAGAAATAATTAGAATTTCGGGATTGGGGTTCTGTCCTGATGGAGACAGAACTCCGACGAAGCGGCGGTGGCGGCGCGTTGGCGGCACGAACGGAAGGCGGCGACCGGAAGTCGCATCCAGTAGAGGTTGGAGATCTTGGAGTCACACCAAGATAAGGGCTTCACACCCTAGAATGGGCAGCAATCACTGCTGCAAGGGGGAGAGGAGAGACACAAGGGGTGCCCTTGGGCTTGCTCTTGACAAAAATGCTTAATTCTTCATTAATATCTCTAATGACACTATACATAGGCTTATATAGAGAATGGCAAGGGGTGGGGGATGGGAATTTCGTGGGAGAGAGGGGATTTTCTTCCCCATGTGGTCAAATGACCAAATTAAATAAAAAAATACAACATGGGATAAACTATATTATAAAGGGGAAACATCTTGGACTTTGCTTGGTCCAATTTTGAATTTTCTTCCACCTTGTCCCCTTGAATGGTCAAGCATCTAGAAGCCCACCATGGACCTTTGACCAGCCCCACATGGGACCCTAAGGCTTAGGTGGACCAATGGGGAAAGAGATGGGGGCCCCTTGCTGGTCCTACTAGACTTTTACACAAAAACTCAAACAATCCTAAGGAATGACAAATTGGCTTATAAAGTCTTACAATTGTGAACCTACTTCCCAAGGATATAAATACAAACTAAAAGGACACAAATATAAAAATAAAAGTTAGTGCCCGGTGTAGATTCCCATCAGGTTGTGTTGGCCCTATGACAAAGCGACCGTATACCAGATCCTTACCTCGAATGGTCTTGGATGCCTCCTCTGCGGAGTAGCCTAAACCTGTGCACCCCTTAGAGACCTTGAGTTTCGCCCTACGTGTGGGGCCTTGTTCATGCTGACCTAACCCTTTACCCATGGTAAAGCCCATCCTAGCCATGATCTCACATCCTTTATCGAGGGGGATATTGGAATGCGTGACTGGCCGGGGAAGCACAGGGGAATCAGGTGAATTTAAGGTGGAGGGCCCTACGGCACCTTCTATGGAGAGAACGGGTTTCTTGCCCTTATCTAGGATGGTCATGAAGGGGATCTGTTCAGAAGTGATGGCATTGAGAGTTTCCACTAGTGGGATAGTCTTAACTTTGATTACCCTACCATTGTAAGGAAATTTGAAGCACTGATGGGCTGTTGATGGAATTCCAAGGGTTTGTTCAATCCATGGCCGCCCTAAGATGGCCTTATATGCAGGATCGACATCCAGGACAAAGAAGTCTAATGTCATGATCACCGGACCTAAGCCAAGCTTCAGGGTTACCTTTCCTTTTGCACACCATTTTGAATTGTCATATGCTGAGATCGTGGTGCACACCTCTTCTAAGTTCTCTTCTTGGAGGCCAATCCTTTGGATGGTCTTCATGGGACACACATTGATTGAAGCTCCCATGTCAATGAGGGGGGAGTCGACCTTGACTCCATTGAGAGAGACTGTGAGGCATAACGGGAGTGACCAGCTTTCTAGCGGAGCGAGGTCTTTATCCGAGAATGAGATAGATGGTCCACATGTAAGGGCCATAATGGCATCAGTCACACCACTTGCCGGAAGGTCTTCATTGACCATGATCTTTTGGAGGAATTGAAGTAGGGTGAACTGATGTGATGGAGACTTCTTAATAAGCTTTAGGATGGAAACTTTAGCAAGTGTCCTATCTAGATGTTGGAGGATGTCATATTCTATAGGGGGACCTTGGGAATTGACCCCTTCTTCAGGCTGAGATTGCCTTTGGGATGGGGGAATGATGTGGTTACGGAGAGTGACATTCACCGAGGCTTCTTTTGGGTCATCCGACTCTAAAGGTTTTAGGCGAATTAACCTTAAAGGAGCTGGAGATCCAAAGATGTATGAAAGGGAAGCCGAATCATCTCCAGAAATGACATGAGAAGGAAGAGGGACTGATTTTGGCTGGGGAGGCTTAAGGAGAACCAAAGGGCGCTCTTGCCCCAACTCAGCTTTTGGAGGGACATGGGATTCTTGACATGGCGCTTGAGGAGGGTTGATTAAGGTGAATGGATTTGGAGTAGCGCCTGAAAGTTGGCTAGGGGGTGAGATCAGATTCCGAGATTGGGTGACCATGTTGATATACGTCCAGGGTTCATTGGCCTCCACTTCGAATTTTCCGTACCACCCCGAGAAGCCTTCGACGCTCCACATTTGCGTCCTCTTGAGCACTCGGGGTTCCATTCCAATCACCGTATTCACCTGCTCATTTTGCCTCGAGCTTGAGGGATCTTTGGTTGGTTGATGATTTGGTAGTGGATTTTACACAATACCGAGGTCCCGATTAGGTTTCTTAAGGTTAGCAATGGCTAGCTTAACATCGGACCAATTAATTCTCCCCTCGTCATTCATGTCATATACCCAGTCCTGGAATTGAAAGCAATTGAAGATGTCATGTCTAGGAGCTCGGTGATAAGGATAGTACCTGGAAGTGTCGGCATTGGGGTGGACCCAATCCCTTTGAAGGGAAAGCTGAATGGTTTCAGTAGACATAAGGGCAAAGAATATGTCGCCCAAGGTTTCAGACAACGGAGGATAAGATGCCCTTCTCGGTCCGGTGCGATTGTAATTCTAAGGTGGAGGGATGTTGGAGTAGGGCTTGGGATTACCTTGACCCTGATCCGCACCAGCCCGATTGGAACGTGGGACCTGGTAGTTGTTAGGCTTGAAGGGTGGGCCAACTGCATTGATTTGTTCGTTCACTATGACACCTTCAGTGGTAGGGATGGCTAGAGCCTTTCTACTATTGGTGCGAGGTTCAAAGAAAGGAGGCGGGGTGGAATCCCTTACCTAGGCCTGAACTATCCGAGCTCGATTATAGAGTTTATGGAAAGTGTGGAGCTCACTGAGCATTAAAATGGCCCTAAACTGAGGAGTGGCATTATTCACCAACATGGTGACGGCCTGAGACTCGGGGATGGAGACCTCTGTCCTAGAAGCCATGATTCTCCAGTGATTGGCAAAATTAATGAAGTCCTCATCAGGCTTCATCTTCTACATGACCAGGTCAAACAATATAGGAGCGATAGAAGACATGTGACCAAAGTGAGCGAGGAATCGCTCGGAGACTATATCAAAGTTGAGGAGATCAATAGCTGGTAGGGAGGAGAACCAACGTAGGGCCTCACCCTCAAGGGATTTTTGGAACAGATGGACCAACAAGACCCGATCATATAGCCATTGATGGGAATCCATGAAGAAACCCGAAAGATGATGATGAGGGTCGGTGGTACCATCATATCTCCTATACTTAGGATCGCCTTGAAGCCAGGCGGGAAATGAGCATTGGGGAGTTTGCAATATTGGGCTAGCGAGTGGGGACATGAATTAGGCATGCTTTTGGCCACCGCTTGTCGAATGTAACTTTGGATTTCCTGCTTGAATGCTGGATCTATCCCCTTTGATGGGGCGCCCATGGTTAGCAGAGTCGGGGGTGAAGGAACCCTTTGTGGAGCCATTGGATAGTTGGATTGAAGTGGATTCTTGGGAAAGGGCCGGTTTGTTGACCCTTGAAAGGGAGTTTGGACCTGGGGAGGTGTGGAGTGGGTGGACATGTGCGGGATGGCGGGAGCCTTCCCATGGGAAGCCATTGTGACCAAATCCGTGGGAGCGTAGCGAGATAGCACGCTGATCAGCTCTTGATCTTCGTGCGGAGATAAGGTAGGAGCCCTAGGGCTACCACGGTCATGTTCACTTGGGGATGATGCCGAATCGGTGCGGACGGCCTCGTTCGGCATAGCCGAAAACATGCCTATAAAGGCGGCCGGGTGACTATCCTTCATTTGAAATAAGGGATTGCCCCTAATCCCGGACTCATATTGAAGAGGGAACTCCTCCTCATAATCCGGGTTACGGAAAATTTTCTCCATTCTTAACCAAACTTAATTGGTGTAGGAAGGGGAAAATGGAGATTGAAAGGGTAGATATGGCAATCAAACAATAGGTTAACCACAAGCAACGTCCCAATTTCTTCTTTTCTCTTTCTCCCCCCTTTCTTCTTTTTTTTTTTCACTCGGAGGAGAGAGGGAAGCTAGTGATGTGAGGGTGTTCTCCGGGGACCTTAGCAGAAATCTCACTCAATGCCCCAGGGTTAACTACACGGGTCTTCAAGTGGTACAACCTACCTGGCGACCGTGTGGGAACCCACGGTTCATGAGGACTCACAGAGGTTCCCGATTGAACCGAACCAAATGCACCCGAGTGAGAATCCTCAGGTGAAGGGTTCAAATCCAACGTAAGGGTGTTCCTACTAAATGTGATGCCAGCTCTTTCCTTAGCCCACCCACGTGCAAACCTGTAGAGAGTGTCACACATACAACATACAAGCAAAGCATAACAGAGAGAAAGATAAGTTACGGGGAACACAGGAAGTAAGCAGAAGATGACCAGATCCCTGGCCGTTCAATGACTTGGGCAGCCAAATCGACGGCCGCTCAGGTATGAGGGTGGCCAACTCGTGGGCCTTCAGGGAAGGGGAAGGGCGGCCAGACTGAGGGCCGTCCAGGATGGAGGGCGACCAGCCCTCTGGTCGCCGAGAAGAGTACCTAGGCGGCCACTGGGTGGGACGCCCAGGGGCCCAGGTGGCCAAGTGGTTGGCCTTCTTCGGTAACACAATGTTTTTTCAAAAAAAATAGAACTAAACGGGAATTGAACTAATGTATTAACTAAAAAAAATGCAAGCTTCAAAGCCTTGGACTTCAGGCATCAGGAACTCACAGTAGGCAGTATAAGGTCCCACTGTGATCGCCACTTCGCTTGTAGGTGCCAGAAGTTGGTGGTTGGACTGGATCTTCCGAACTAGGCCATAGGTACCTACAATGCACATATTCAAAATTTAGAATTATACGTGATCGCCAGAGGTGTTTACCTGAACCTCACAGGGTGTAAAGATCACGGGGAGATGATTTCAAAACAAGGAGAAGGTGGGGTCCCCTCTTCCTCATTCTCGGCCGGCCAAGGACAAGGAGCCCTGTGAAGTCCCACGACGCCCAAGTCCTGCAAACAATGAAGCTCATGAAAATAGAAGAAAATAAAAAGGCATTAGCATAGAGAAGTATAGTATCTGCTCTAAATGAAACCAACTCAATAGGAAATGGTGGCGTGATTACCTGGGGTGGTGGGAAGGGAGGATGGCCGAGACTTTCGGCCACCCACCTTCCGGTTATTTGGGGGGAAAAAACCTCTAAAATAGGAGCTAGGAAAGTATACCATGATGAATGTGCATGCGATGGGAGCCATGATGCAATAGACAGGGAATTAGAGTTTAGAAGTTCAAACCAGGGGACAACCAAGAGTGAAAGATAAGAAGCGCCTCCTCTGTGTTCCTCACCCCTGCTCTCCTTCTCCAACTCTGCTCAAACCTCCTCTTTTCTCTCCCGAATCACCTCTCCCCTCTCACTGAATCCCCCCCTGTTCGAAGTGAGAAATTTCCCTTTTTGAGAGAGAGACCTCTGAGCCAAAGAAAACGTGGGAGAGATCGTGCTACACGAGGGAGAGATCATGCTAGAGGAACGAACCACATTTTTTTGACCGGGTAAAACCAGGAGGACGGCCAGGGTACTGGCCTTCTGCAAGGGGTGGGCGGACAGACATGCGGCCACCCAGCTGAGGAGGGCGGCCATCGCCCTGGTCGCCCAGGGATGAGGGCAGCCATTGCTCTAGCTGCCCAACCCATGGAACTTGGGCCCCTCCAATGAGTGTGGCCCAATAACAATTGTGTTACGGGCTGGGATTTAAACCATGAAACATCAAGAAACTAAGTGTAACGATTGTGCGTCACTCACATGAAGGTCCACTGGGGATCTGCGGGGTGTCCGAAATTAGGCGTCTACAGGCACCCCTGTCTTGGGCGCCAATTCTTAACAAGGAAACGGATGTTCTTTTGGATGGGGTTTGACACACGAATAGCAAGGTTTTAAGACCTTGCTTTTGATGGACGCTTTAGGGTGGATGGTGTTTGAAACATGAATAGCAAGATTTTAAGACCTTGCTTTCGATGGACCCCTTAGGGTTTTCTTCCCTATAAATATTCTTCCCCATCGAACAAGCAATAGTTACTACCGTCAACCTGCTGCTATATATTCTGCAGAAGAGAAGGATCTTCCTTCTTTTCTCCCTCCCACGAACGTGAAGAAGACGTGAAGGGCATTTTCTTCCTGCGTTCTCCTTCCTGTTGCAGAAGCCTTGTTGAAGAGAACGTGAAGGGCTTGGCTTCTTCCTGCTGCTACGTGAGGATGCCACTGCTTCCTCTTTCTTCTTCCTTTCCTGTACCTCTCTAATCACTCCGAGAAGGTAGGTGTTCTCAAGATTAGGCTCAACTCATGGCTAATATAGGGTAACATGCATGAGTAGCACTAGTATAAATCCATCTTCCACATTTTATAGCTTGTTACACTGGTTTTACGCAGATCTGATGCATGTTTGTAAATGGCGCCCAACCAACTGCCATCAATTAATGGGCGACCAGCCCATGGGCGCCCATTCTTGAATGGGAGACCCAGTGAATGGGCGTTCATTAATTGATGACCATGGTGCAGGCGCCAATTCCTTTTGTTGTAATTAATAATCACCAGTGTTTAGAAAATTATAACTATGAAATGAAACTTTAATATTCTTGCATGTGCATGTTCCTGAAATCCTGATAATTTTCTCTATCTATCCATGTCATTATTTCATGATTATGTGAACATCAAAAATTGTGAATAGTGTTTTATATCTAGTAACATACCTGCCGGATGCGTAGCATCAGCCAAAGGAATGGGCGACCAGGCCTTGGGCGCTAATTAATTGAATAACGACCTTCTGCAAAGTCACCCATTAATTGGTGACTCTCTGAGTGGGCGCCAATTGCTAGAATAGACAAAAGAAAATATGAAAAATAATTGAATGGGCGCCCTTTACTAGGGCGCCAATTCATAAATTGGAGACACCCGTCAGGGCGCCATTTCTTCAATTAAGGGCACCTAACTGGGCGCCCATTAGTTGAATTTTATTTTTAAAATTCTGGAAAATTGAATGGGCACCTCTCTAAGAGGGCGCCCATATCTGAAATTTCATTTTTCCGTCAAATGAATTTCCTGAGGTTTAAGAATGAGCGACCCTCTGCATTGTCACCAATTACAGAATTAGTGGCCACCTACATGGGTGCCAAATCCCTGTGTCCCGGCTTTTCCTCGCATGTTTCTCCGGCCCATACCGTCTCTCTGAGCTCTGGAATGGGCGACCATCCCACTGCCACCAATTGAATGGGCGCCCCTGGCGTGGGCACCAATTCATTCTGACCATGTCCTGTTCACAGAATGTGCGCCCTCTGTAAGGGCGCTAATTCTGTAAATAATGGCGGCCATAAGGGTGCCAATTCTGTAATCTGTGGTAACCCTAGAGGCGCTAATTTCACCCAGGTTCTCGACTTATCTCGTGTTTTATGCCATTTTAATCATAGTTCATTCCTACATGAGGATCTGCCCTTGAACTCCATTCCATGAGATCTACCTTATGTTTCCTACAATGGTTAAATCCTTTGGAATTCTATATATTGGATATAAACTAGAGTGGATGTCGAATAAATACATGACTCAATGCTGGCATTAATGGGGTCCGATCTGGTTATGGGAGGAGCACCCGAAAGTACTTGTGCCGATGGGAGCTATATTGATCACAGTGTGGCATTGCACCGAAGTACTTGTCGTTCTAGATATAAGGCATTCCACTCACTCTCTCGTGATATTGCTTGTGTGCTTGACTTGACTTGCGTGGCCCGGAATGGGCGAGTACTTGCTTGATTGAAATAGCCAATTCTGGTAACACGTACTTGATATTACATGCTTAAACATTGGTTCTTACTTGCCTGAAAAAAAATTGTGCAAACACTTGATAGTACCTTATTGTTACTTTGAAATCATGCGGTGTTCTTCTCTAAAGTTCATGATATCTTGCTCGTCCATCATGCATAGCTATACCTGCATTGCACGCAACATGTAATTACTTAAAGACTGCTAGATCTTGAGATATAATTCTTATTGAGCATTCACTCATCCAGTTTCATTCTAACATTTTTCAGGTAACTCAGATAGCAACAACCATATGGATGGGAATGAGACCAAGTGAAGAGAGTAAAGCTTCCGATTATTGAGCCGTTGCCGAGTCGTGTCCCGTCATATCTTGTCCTTTTAATAAGTCCTATGTCATTGGACCCCTTTTGTTATTTAAGTCTAGATGTGGAAGTTTGTAGGCTTGTATCCTTGTAATTTAATTTTAAATGATTAATATCAGGGATTTAAAGTACCATTGTTAAGTGGTTAAATCTTAGAATTTAATTATGGTTTTTATTACATTACCATGTCTTTTGCGCACTCTGTCTTTATGTCGAAAATCTTATAGCTTTGATTGACATGATCGATATAAACTCTTCACGCGTACCGGGTTCCTTCCGCGCTCGGGGCGTGACACCAAAAGCCTTCATATATAAAGCCCTCTAAAAAGTAGAAGTAACATGAAAAATTGTCTAAGTGTAAAATAGGCGCAAAGGAATAAAGTTATCTTCACTTAGTCATTGAATATAGAACTTAGTCGCATGAACATTAACATAGGTGCTGCAACTTTAAAGCTCTAACTTAGACGTAGCTAAAGTCACTTAGGCACAATAACTTAACCGCAAGAATAGTTATGATAACTTAGGTGCAAGAAACAACATAGTCGCAACTAGTTTTCATATAGTAGTAGCTATCCTAACATAGGCGCACTAAGCAACATAGGCGCAAGAGAAGTTAACATAGGCATTGCAACTAGTAGCTAAGTCATATAGGCGCACAAATAATTCACATAGTCGTTGGACTTTGACTATCACAAGCTAAGTTAACATAGGCTCACACATAGACGTAGAACATTCACATAGGTGCACTAAACTCAGATAGTCACTAGAACAGAAACTAAGTTAACATAGGCGCTACAAAAATATAGCCATTCTTACTTAGGCGCATTTTACATAATCATTGACTTAGTCATCTATCTTAAAGCTTTTTAAACATAGTCACAGCTAACATAACCGCAATTCACATAGGCGCACTTAAACACATAGTGATGCGGAACGGACGATGCCCCATCACATAGGCGCACAAATAGTAACATAGGTGCATCAAGATCACATAGGCACATAAACTTCATATAAACGCACAGATAATCGACTATCTCATCTTTTAGAGGATTGCCTATCTTTACAAATAGTCGAACTGATATCGCCTATCTCAATCGACTATCTCAACTTTTAAAAGGATCCCCTATCATGTGTCATGCCTATGAGATAATCGACTATCACAAAGAATGCCTATCTTATGAGGCTACACTCAGTAAGTAACATAGTCACATAGAAACATCAATTATCCTTAAAGCTATAGTGTTATAATTATAATAGCTACTGTTCATAAAAAGAATGGGCTTTAACTCTAGATTCACTTCTTACATTGGCATGATCCTTTACAATAGTTGGTTCTCTGTTAATTTCAATGGCATGGTAACTGGGTATTTTAAGTCTAGCAGAGGCATAAGACAAGGAGATCCACTTGCCCCTTTTCTATTCATTATAGCCTCAGAAGTTTTTAGTAGAGGTCTCTCTGCTTTATTTCAATCAGGCCAGCTTAAAGGTTATAAAGGGCCGAGGCACTGTAAGCAGATTACCCACTTACTCTATGCTGATGATACCTTGGTTTTCCTAAATGCTAGCAGGCGTAATATTGAAGCTTTTAACCATTTTATTACCTGCTATGAAAACAGTTCAGGGCAAAAAGTCAACCCCACAAAAAGTAGTTTTATCTTATCTTCAAAGGCTCCGGATTCACTCAGACAGTCCATTCGGTCTCTTACTGGATTTAAATGGCAGTCTGATGGATTGAATTACTTGGGTATTCCTGTCAAGAAAGGCAGGTATCTATGCTCTGATTTTCAATTTCTAATTGACAAGGTACAACTCAGGCTAGAAGGATGGCAGTCTAAGTTGTTATCTGCAGCAGGAAGGGCAGTGCTTATTGATTCTGTTCTACATAGTATTCCTGTATACTTAGCTTCAGCTTGTTTTATACCCAGGAAGGTAATACATATTATTGAAAGCATGAGTGCTAATTTTTTCTGGCAAGGTAATCAAAACACAATTCGGAGACATTGGGTAGCCTGGTCTATTATACAGAAGCCTAGGCTAGAGGGTGGTTTGGGCATCAAGGACCTGACAGCAGTTCAAATTGCCTTGGCTGTTAAGATGCTGTGGAACATTATACATGGGTCTTCTCTTTGGTCTGTTTATGCCAGATGTAGGTTTATTAAAATGCATTTTGCTAGCTGTTTGAAGCCTTTTCCTGCTGGCATGCCTATGGCAATTTTCAGGCAAGCCAGGGATATCATTCTACAACACAGCAGATGTTTCATTGGTAGTGGGGATGGTATTGACTTTCTTAGGGATAATTGGACTGGGAATGGGCCTTTGTATTGTGTTATCCCGGACAGCAATACAAATGAGGGTACAGGTCACCCTTTTGTTTCTGTAAGAGAGGTCTTGTTGAACCCAGAACATGAAGCCAGGAATTTCAATGGGTTTTCTCAACTCCCCCAAGTTCAGTTGACTAATGAATGTGATACATGTGTATGGACTGGATCTGTTAAAGGTAACTTCACTGTTAAATCAGTATACAATATAATTAGGCCTAAAGGAGTAAGGAGGCCTGCCTGGACCAAGTTATGGCACTCTGCCATTCCCCCGAGAGCTGCTCTATTTACCTGGAAGCTTCTCCATCGAGCAGTCCCGGTTGACATCAGGGTTATGGATTGTGGATTTAATGTGGTATCCATGTGTAACTGCTGTTCTTTTCCTAGCCAAGAGGATCTTAATCATGTCTTTATCACTGGAGAACTTGCTACGGACTTATGGAGATGGCTGTATCCACTGATTAACAACAGAGTATGGGTTAGTGATCAAATTACTATCCGGCTATGGAATCTTATCTCTGGTACAAATATGCAATCGGCTTTTAGCCTTACTGGGTTCCTTGCAATTATTATGATGATATGGGAATTATGGAAATCCAGATGTGCTGCTAGATATGAAGGTGTGCCTGTCCACTGTGCTGCTATTAAAAGGAAAATTTTATGTTCAATCTCTTTGGCTCTTGACAGGATAACTTTTCATAGGCCTATGTCTTCATATCATGCCAGAACTATAGCTGCTTTTAATCTAACTCCTCGGATAGTTATCCAAAAGCCAGTTTCTGTTCCATGCAAATTTGCTGTGCAAGGTTATACTTTACATTTTGATGGAGCCTCGAAAGGCAACCCCGGCAGGAGTGGGGGAGGTGGCTGCATAAGAGACTCAACAGGAAGCTTATTTCTTGCCTTTGCCTTCAACTATGGTATTGGGTATAGCCTTGTGGCTGAGACTAGAGCACTACATGATGGTCTAGCAGCCGCAAAGCAATGTGGAATTAAACTAGTAGCTATTTTTTCTGACTGTGCGGTTCTTGTGGAGGCAGCTAGGAAGGGTATTCTCCCTAGCTGGATGACACATCCTTGGTGGAAGAGGATTATGTTGCTGTTGCAGGAGATTGGTTGCCCGATCCAGCATATTTACAGGGAGGGGAATCAAATGGCCGATTCATTAGCATCATATGCATGTAATGCCTCCAGCAATTCAGTTTTTATTCATGATAAAGATCTTCCATGGCTGGTTAGGGGTACCTTCAGGGTTGATAAGGCAAGATTGCCAGCCTTTCGCTTCTAGGTTCTCTTGGCTATATTTTGTTCAGCTGTTTTTGTGCTTTGCCTTTTGATACATAAGGGCCTATGTTATGGCTTCCTTTTGATATTTTTAGGGGTAAATACCCCCAAGGACCATGTAACGTTTGCAACAAAAAATAATAAAAGCTAGGGCCCTGGAGCTACCTGGGGGAGTGGGAACACTCTCCCTTTCTGATGGGGGGTGCACTCGATCAGGTTTAAACTCCAGATAGGCCGGTTTTTGTAAAAAAAAAAAAAAAGCTACTGTTCAAAAATGACATAGTCGATAGTTTAAATGATATTTCACTACCTAATCTACTATGTCAAACAAAGATAAAATGTTTTAGCGACTAACTCAATGAAATTCAAAATTCAAATACATTGAATGTGACTGTGCACATTAAATGCTATCCCTACATCATAAAAGTGAACTCAAAAGCTCTATTTCTTTCTCTATGAATTCCACTTGACTGATGACCTGAAAAGGCAGTGTTTATACTCTATTTTAGGAAGAAATAGATTGAAATGAAAGCGATGCAGCACAGCAGTACAGACACGTTTCAGTCTCTACAGAAAGAATGGAATATTCTAATGACTTTATCTTCTTATAGATTAAACAAATATCTTTTGTGATTTGACAGACCTAGGAAGAATCCTCAGAAAAGGACTCTGCTATAGAAAAAGATGCCAAAAGGAAGATCTTCTCCTCAGAAATACAAAAAGTCAAAGGAAGATCTGATACTGTCTTTTCATAAAGAAGAAACATAGTATCTATCAAAGACTTAAAGATCTCTCTATTTCTGGCAGACAGCTACAAGCTCCAAGGAAGAAAATGAAGCTCTCTCTAATGATCACCTAGATGTGTCTAACGTCTAACAAGCTGAGTCTAACGGCTACCAAGATGAATCTAACGGAACCAACACTCAAGGGAGCTATATATTCAAGATGTGTACAGAATGAAGAATAGCTGACTGAGCGAACACGCACACACACATACGAATGAGCTAAGCAAGCAAACCCTATCTAGCACAAGCTTTCATTACAAGCGTTGGGAAAAATGGAACCTCAAACTTTTTTCAACCATATAGTTGCTACGTGCTCAAGAGAAGAAGAAGAAGCAACCGTAACTTCCTGCTGGAATGTTCATAGCTTCTTCTCAAAATCTTATGTGATTCTCTGATTTTCTCTTTTAAAAGTTTTTCCCGTTTAGCTCAAAATCGATTGATTTCACTCTTATTTTTTATCTTGAACTTGCTGTAATAAATATACACAACTCTGCCTATCAAGAGGCAATCTCTGTGTAATCCCACTTGTAAAGTGGTGATCTTCTCCTTGAGGGGAGAAGCTCTTGCTCGAGGGCAAGAGGATTAGCAGGAAGTCTGTATCTTATGGCGACCAGCAGAAAGTTTGTATCATGTGTGACCAACAGAAGGTCGCTATCCGATAGGTTTGGCTGTGCCTGGAAATCAACTGGGGCTCCTGTGAGTGAGTGCCCATGGTGTGACTGAATATCTGATCAAAAGCAGCCGGGGATCTATTGAGTGAGCGCCCGTAGTATGGTTGTATCGAGAAATCAGCTGGGACTCCGATGAGTGAGTGCTCGTGGTGTGGTTGAACACCTGATCAAAAATAAGTGTGGCTCTGGTGAGAAAGCATCCGTGGTGTGACTGAACACCTGATCAAAAATAGCCAAGTGTAACTATTCCTAGTTGGGGGGGATAGTGAAAAACTCAATGGTTGTTGGGGACTAGACGTAGGACTGACTGGGGTCATGGTCGAATCAGTATAAAAAGCTCTGTGTCCATTTGTGTGACTGTTGTTCTGTTTACTGCACTTTAGTTTCACTCCGCATCTGTTTAAGCATTATAATTCTATCACACATTGTTTTAAAATGATATCTATAGTGATTAATTTTTAATTACCCATTCACCCCCTCTGGCTCAGCCATTTACTGGGCAACAAATCTCAAACTGGAAAGTTCTATTCTTCGAGCAATACCTCCAAAATAGGAGAATACAAATCATTTTAAAGGGTGGAGGAGGGAAGATTTAGGGGCTCTGAAGTCCCGCGATCAATGACACCCAAGAGGGCAGTGAATTAGGTGTTAATAAACTTTTAACAAACTTTTTCCCAATTCAAAAGAGTGTGAAGAATAGCCGTAATGAAGATTTAGATCTATATGTAAACACTTAGATCTAATAAAATCTATCACACTCAATCGATCTTGGTAACGATCGCGGAGGTAAAAATCCTGAAGATTCAACTCACGTAAGATGTTATCTTCCTGACAAGCTTTGCCTTATCGATCTGAACCCACCTTTTAATAGACCCGAGATATAATATGAGAGTGATAAATTAAGCTAGATCTAGTACAAACAATACAACCAAATAAGAACTACATGTGTGTTGCACAGAATGGGGATAGAAGAAAAGGAACAAACCACACAATGGATAAAGATTTTTAGATGGTTTGGATGCAACAACTGCAACCTACGTCCACCCCTCACCGACTGTTAGGATTCACACACACTCTTGTAGAAGGTTACAAGATCAGAGCACATACACACTCGTGTGAGTTCAGAACTCCCACGAAAATGCACAAGCACCGAATCACAAGAAAATGTGAAGAAATAAACACACACATACACACACACACACACACACACAGATCTGCGTAGATCCACACACACACGCAAGTATTCAGATATTACAAGAACACACACTTGAATCTAAAATAGAAATCGAATGGAAGACACAAAGTAAAAACTTCATATTCAAGCTCCCCGTTAGTTGATGAAGAAGATTTTGGATGCAGCTTGATCTCCACTTGGCTTGGGGTTGATCTGCTCCAGATGTGGCTTGGATCACTTGAAGATAGATGAATAACTTTCTTCCTAGAGCACTCTTCACGGCTACAGTAGCAACACTCTTCTCTCCCCTTGATAGCCTCCTTGAGCTTCCTTGGATGCTTAGGGTTTCTTGCCCCAAGGAGATGTTTTTATAACTCTTGAATGGTCAAGAGACAAGCCAGGAACCAGATCCACAAATCATAGAAAGTTTGGTGGCTTTGGGATTAAATAAATCCAAGAAGAGGGGCTTCCCACGTTAAGAATACAAAGTCAACAATAAGGGCTTTCGAGACTGGCGGTCGACCGGAGGTAGGGGCGGTCGATCGGAATTTTACAGAAACAGAGTCTTTCAATTCTGGGAAAACTGGTCGGCCGATCCTTGCTGGGTGATCGACCACTACTGTAAAAAATTTAGATTTGAGATCCCTGGAAAATTAGGTCGACCGCTCTGTGCCTTTGGGTCGACCGAAATCTGGGAATTCTGCAAAATCGCATGGTTCAGTCCATGAAACATATCCGATCATTTGAAGACTTATGTTTGCACAAGGATACATATAAAATGAGCTTCTTTGACCCTCAAACAATTCATGCATTTGGGTTTCAATCTCATTTGGAGAAGTTCAATCAATTAATCAACCCATTTGTAATTCTGGGGTTTTGTTATCATCAAAATCGTCTGGAGACTCAACAATCTTCCCCTTTTTGATGATGACAAAACTCTAAATTACAATTGCCTTGGCCTGCCGTAACGCAAATTTGGAGCTAAGCAATGGAATAAACCAAATACTCGTTCCCTTAGGTGAAACATCACAAGCCATTCAAAACACGCAACCATTCAACATTTTATTTGCTAAGATAGATGGGAAATGAAATAAAGGATAATCACTTTATATCAAACACCGAGTGCATTTTCATTTCATCATTTCATTACAGAGTATAGTGATGCGTGAGAGAATGCAAACACGCTAGACATAAGACACGGACAAATGCAAGACTGACTTCTAAAATGCAAATTGTAAAGGTGTTGAGTAGTGGATGGCGGATCTAGAGGGGAAGGGTGAAAAGATCTGCCCCTTTTTTCACAGAGCACCCCTCTTTAAAGCTAGATAAAAAGAATTGCAGCGGAATACAACTAGCTTAACGAAGTACACTACGATTGGCTTAGTAATATGAACAAGTAATATAGAGATTGAACCTAAGCATGCATCTAGCACAAAGCAATCGCACAATCAAGCCACAACACACGAGATTTTATGGTGGTTCGGACTAAATCTCCAGTCCTACGTCCACCCCTCACCAAACCCGGTGAGGCTTCACTAGTGCAGCGCACCAAACCGCAGATCAGAAAGACCTCTGATTGCCTTCCTACTAACCACCGGTAGGGACAACAACACCGTAGATCGGAGAACTTCCGATTGCCTTCCTACTAACCACCGGTAGGGACGATTCTCAGTTTCAATAGTTTGGACAAAATGAAAAGAGAACAAATAGATGTTCAGACAAGAGATGAAATATGCTCAGAGAGAAAATATCTTGTCTGAGATTGCTGGAGCTTGAATCTGATTCTTCAATCGATGTAGATCACCAACAGAGGCTTCTTTCTTCTTCACAAAGCTCTCCTCTTGATTCAGCAACAATGGCTTCTTCTTCCTTGTGAGATGAGCTTCCTTGGATCCCCTTGAGTGGACGAAGAAGTTTATGGATGAAGATTTGATCACCCTTGAGAGCCTTGATTGCTTCTAGCTTCTTTGGAGGTTACTTGCTTGAGATATAACCTTGAATCACCTTGGAATTGATGAAGAACTCTGCACGGAGTACTGTTCACGGCTACAGTACCTCTTCTTCCTTAGACCTCCTCTAGCCTCCCTTGATCTCCTTTGATGCCAATTGATCCATTAGGGTTTCTAACCCTCTTGTGTTGATTGTATATCCTTTGAATGATCTATAGACACCCCCCAGACCAGATCCACAAATCATGGGAGATTGGGTGACTTTAGGATTAAACAAATCCAAGAAAAGGGGTTGCCCACGTTGAGAAATCGAAGTCAAAAATAGCTGCATCAGGGCTGCCGGTCGACCGGAAAGTTTCAGACATGAAGCTTTTTGGTGCTGGCAAAATCAGTCGACCGGCCATGGGGGGTCGGTCGACCGGACCTGGGGTGGTCGACCAGACCTATTGGGGCGGTCGACCGGTTCCTGTAAATTTTGTAACATTTCGATTCTGGCAATTCTGGTCGACCGGTTTATGACCGTTGGTCAACCGAAAACTTGATTTTTCACAATTTTGCTTCGATCAACCTCTTAAACCTGTTTGCAATCCATTCCAGTCTACGGCATCAAACTCTTTAGACCTTTGGACATGAAACCAAGTGTGCACAGCCCCGTGGCTATGTGAAGTGTCGACTCTTGCTTGTAGAAGGGATTTTCATTCTTGCTTGGGCGCGATCATTGGGCTTTTACTTTTGCCATCTCCACTCCATTCCTTGACATATCTGTCATGAAAGAACATCAAGTATTTCAGTCATATGAGAGTGAGAAACATCAATGACTTATAGTGTTTAGCCATTATCAAAATCATGAATGTCAAATGACTCAAATGACCACAGGGACACAACAAAAGGATCCTCACAATGATCATTCAGACAAACAAAAGGACATTCGTGCATAGAATATATATAAAACCTACATAACTATTTCTCCCCCTTTGGTATCATCAAAGAGGGGAACAGGATAGATGAAGAGGGGACGCAATAGACACAATACGAAAGGACACTAACTGGAGGTAGGAAACTAAAAGACGTCCTCATGGGCCATCTGCAGGAGGCAGGGCGTCTGGTGGAGGAAGAGGCACATGGCCAAGGCGCTGTCGAATGTCTCCAAGTAGGTGGTCGTGATGCTGAAGACGGTGCTGGATATGGGTCAGTTGTTGAGCCCTATCAAGGTCACGGCGCTGCATATTCAGGAGAACTTGGTTCATAACATGAAAGGCCTCACGTGAGTCTTCATGGCTCTGAGTGAGAGTGGTCATGTTTGTGGAGAGAGTGTGCATCTGAGTGGCTAAGGAATCCAAAGTTGTGGAGAAGGAGTTTGGATGCTGTGGTATAGATTCTAGCATATTGCCCATGGTGGCAATATTCTCCCCAAAGGTAGAGAGTTGTTCCCCAAAGGCATCCACCCGAGTTTCCAACCCAGTGAACTACCTGTCAAAAGTCTCGTAGTCCACCCAAGGGTGCTGTCCAGTCCCCTGAGTAGAAGACTCCCCATGATGGAACTGTGGTGGGGGAGGCATCTCTTGATCCATGTGATGAGGAGAAGGTGGTGGAGGCTGGTCCTCAGCCTGAACTGGAAGAGGAACTGCCCCTTGAGCCTGCTCTACATCATTTTCAGCTTCTTCTTCATAAGTGGGCACATTTGGGCATAGCTCGCCATTTGGACCATAATAGTACCCAAAATCTGAGAAAAATTTGTGGTGATTGCAAATATCATCCTGTCGAACTCGAATGAATACTTCATCACCAAGGTGAACCCCAGTATATACAAACACGCTTGTCGGCTGTGAGGCATAAGGAAGTGATCTCCTTAGTTGGGTTCGACATGTTCTTATCAAATTGGTCATGAGCCGACCCATGTTAATTAAGCTACCATTCATAACATGATAAAACAGAAACCTGTGAACTTCAGTCACCTCATCTCTACTCCCACTCTTTGGATAAATAAGAGACGTGAACATATGGTGTAGAATCCGCTGTAGTGGTGGAAAGTAGTTGGCATTCAAAATCACAGTTTGTCATGTCAATAAAGGTATCCTCAACTTCACCATGCCCAAAAGTCATATCAACACCCTTGGCTGAGACACCTAGGGCTTGCTGAAAGAGATCGGGTGTGATATGAATCTCTACTCCTTGGACAACTATATATAACTCTTCATTTCTCTCGATCAGATTTTCATAAAATTGTTGTACTAGGTTAGGATAATACCTAGTGTATCTGGTGACAAAATCAATCCACCCCTCTTGAATTTCAAACAGGGCACATAGATCAGGCAAAATCTCATTCACCTCGTCGAAATCGACCAGTCAGGGATTGATGATGGGTCGCGGAGGCAAATAAGGTGCTCGACGAGGCACTCGTGCCTGCTGTGGTGGATGAGCCGGGGCCTCTCATCTCTGACCGCTTGGTTCCCCTTGGGCAGGACGCCGAGAACTCCGTCGAGGCGGCATCCTGAACTAGAAGAACTCACCGGGAAACCCTTGAACAAACAATCTCAACCCAAGGGAGGAATATGGATCAAAAGGGCACACCTAGGGCTTGAAATGAACTTCTCCACAACCTGGATCCTTGGAGGTGGCTTCATGAACGCACAAATTGGCCGTGGAGATTTCGTCCCGAAAATGTGACGAACCAACCGGATCTAGTGCGGGTGAAGGAGGAAGGAGGTTTGTGAGGTTTAGAAATGGGGTTTTGGTGTTTTAGGGTTAGGGGAAAGGGTAGGAAAGAGAGTGAAGGAGTTGGAATGAAGAAATGGAGAGTGAAGACCCCTTTAAAAGGGGTTCGGATGGTGGTTCGGCCGGCCTAGTTCGCCGGGTTCGGTCGATCGGACCGAGTTTGGCGGTCGACCGCTAGACCTAAAAATCCTCAATTTTGCAATTTTTTATTATTTCTTTTTTTTTCTTTTTTTTTATATATGGGGACAACCATCTGACCTTCTGATTGGAACCAACATGAAGTGGAGAGAGAGAGAAAAGATGGAGATTTGAGGAGACTACTCTAACTCCCCCTCAGAAGTTGCCTTAGGTCCGGCATCACTGGATCCACATTTATTTCAGCAAGGAGTATCTGGTCTTAGAAAAATGTTTCAAGGAAGGCTATATGTATAAGTACATTCAAACATGCAGGAATGTATATGAACACACAAGATATTAAAGGAAAATACACATAATATGCATGGTAATATACCCTTGATGCATATGAGTTTCTACAGGTGCAATTCTTGTTCTAAGTGCAGACTTATGTATGTATGCTCTCACCCTTGCACATCCCAAGTTCTCTTCTTATCTTGTTAAATTGATCCTGGTTTAGGGGTTTTGTGAAGATGTCAGCTAGCTGATTGTGTGTGTCAATGAAATTCAATTCAAAGACCCATTTTCCTACATGATCTCTCAGAAAATGATGTCGAATGTCAATGTGTTTTGTCCTAGAATGTTGAACAGGGTTTTTTGACAAGCTGATTGCACTGGTATTATCACACAAGATTGGCACACTTTTCATTTCAACATCTAAATCAGGCAATTAATTTTTGATCCAAAGTACTTGGGCTCCACAACTTCCGGCGGCTACGTATTCAGCCTCGGCCGTTGAGAGAGCTACTGAATGTTGTTTCTTGGAGGCCCATGAGACTAGACAACCACCAAGAAACTGACAGTACCCACTCGTACTTTTATGATCTACAATACATCCAGCATAATCCGCATCGGTGTATGCAATCAAATCAAAAGAACTACCGATGAAAAACCACAAGCCAAAATCTATTGTGCCAAGTAAGTATCTAAAAATACGTTTAATAGCCATTAAATGAGATTCTTTAGGACATGACTGAAAACAAGCACATAGATAGACACTGAATTGAATGTTAATGCGGCATGCTGTGAGATACAATAGTGATCCGATCATACCTCGAAACAGTGTAGGATCTACTATTTTACCATTTTTCATCTTTGTCTAACTTCGAGGTTGTGGCGATTGGAGTTGACAGATGTTTTCCTTCAGTCATCCCATATTTCTTTAACAGCTCCATTGTGCACTTGGCTTGACTTATGAAAATGCCTTCAGATGTTTGCTTCACCTGCAGTCCAAGAAAGAATGTTAATTCACCCATTAAGCTCATCTCAAATTCTCCTTGCATAATTTCTGTGAATTCATCACATAATACATTATTAGTAGCTGCAAAAATTATGTCATCCACATACACTTGAACAACTAATATATCTTTACCTGATTTCCTTGTGAAAAGTGTTTGATCAATCTTACCTCTCTTGAAATCATTTTCAATCAAAAATGAGGTGAGCCGTTCATACCATGCCCTTGGTGTTTGCTTCAGTCCGTACAAGGCCTTCTGGAGCTTGTACACATGTTGTAGATGTTTGGGGTCTTCAAAACCTCGAGGTTATTCTACAAAGACATCCTCTTTGATATACCCATTTAGAAATATAGATTTAACATCAATTTGAAATAATTTAAAGTTAGAAGAGCAAACATAAGACAATAAAAGTCAGACTGCTGCTTCTAGACGAGCAACCGGTGCAAATGACTCATCAAAATCAATACACATCTCCTGACTATACCCTTTGGCTACAAGCTGGGCCTTGTTCCTAACAACTAATCCCGTATCATTTAATTTATTTCTGAAAACCCATCGGGTTTCAATAATGGATTGATTCTTAGGTCGCGGCATAAGAGTCCACACCTGATTTCTTTCGAACTGGTGCAACTCTTCATGCATAGCCTGGATCCATGATTCATTTTGAAGAGCTTCATGGATATCCTTAGGCTCTTCCTGTGAGATTAAGGCTATCAAATCCTCTTCTTCTACTTGCCTTAGTGATGATCTCGTTCTTAGTCCATCTTGAATATTACCGATGATGTTTTCAGCTGGGTGATCTTTTAAGAATTTTGAGCTGCTTGGCAAGTCGGGATGCTGCACTTACTGCTCTTGCAGTGTTTCAATTGAAGGATCTTCATCTTCTTCACTCTTACTGAGTATTCCTTCCTTTGGTTCATCCTTGGCTTTAGATGTTCCAGCATTAGTTTAATTTTTGGAGGCTTCTCCTGCATCCACAATTTGAAAAGATTGGTTTGTCAGTTTTAGTTCAGATTCATCAAAAATCACATGAGGACTTTCTTCAACAACCAAAGTCCGTTTATTAAATAATCGATAA
Source organism: Amorphophallus konjac (assembly GCA_022559845.1). Classification (NCBI taxonomy): domain Eukaryota; kingdom Viridiplantae; phylum Streptophyta; class Magnoliopsida; order Alismatales; family Araceae; genus Amorphophallus; species Amorphophallus konjac. Next base: position 114,397,556 of record CM040118.1, read on the forward strand.
GCTCTAAAATTAAGTGCATAACCTAGGAATATTCCTTTGTCACTCTTTTCATCAAATTTACCCAAGTTTGACTTACCATTATTCAACATATAATAAGGGCATCCAAAAGGTTTAAGATGGGAAATGTTTGGTCTCTTACCCTTATAAAGCTCATATAGAGTTTTCTTCAAAATGGGCCTTACCATTGCCCTGTTGATGATGTAACACGCTGTACTTGCTGCCTCAGCCCAAAAGTATTTTGGTAGAGAATTTTCACTTAACATGGTCCGTGCCATGTCTATCAATGTTCTATTTTTCCTCTTCACCACTCCATTTTGTTGGGGTGTCCTTGGTGATGAAAAATTATGCGTGTACTCCTACTCTTCACAAAAATTATTGAACTCATGATTTTCAAATTCACCACCATGATCACTTTGAATGGTAGTGATAAGGTAGCCTCTTTCATTTTGGATTTTCTTGCAAAACACTTCAAACTCTGTCAAGACATCACTTTTATTGGCTAAAAATAATACCTATGTAAATCTAGAGTAGTCAGCAACAATAACAAATCCAAAAGATTTACCTCCTAGGCTAGATGTCCTAGTAGGGCCAAATAAATCGAGATGCAGTAATTCAAGAGGTCGGGAGGTAGAAATAATGTTCTTGTTTTTGAAAGATATGCTTGTTTGCTTACCTTTTGTGCAAGCCTCACAGATTTTATCACTTTCAAATTTTAATTTTGGCAAACCATTTACTAAGTCATGTTTAGACAACTTGGAGATTACTCCAAAACTAGCATGACCTAGTCTTTGGTGCCATAGCCATGCATTATCATGATTGTTTGCTACCAAGCACACATCATCACCGGAAACATCATCTAGATCAATAGTATAGATATTGTTGCTTCTCTTGCCGATGAATCTGATTTCATTGGAGGTTTTATTTATGACAAGGCAGTGGATTTCATCGACAATAATTTTAAAACCCTTGTCACACAATTGACTTATGCTCAGCAAATTATGATTTAAGCCTTTCACTAAAAGGACATTTTCAATCAATGTTTCAGAGTTTTTACCTATGTTGTCGATTCCAATTATGTTACATTTGTCCTTTCCACCAAAGGCAACTGAGCCTCCATCTTTATCTTGCAGCATAGAGAATACCTTCTTGTCCCCTCTCATATGCCTCGAACAGTCGCAATCCAAATATCATTTGCTCCCCCTGGCTTCAAGGCATATCTGCAAAAAATAAGATTCTCATCCAATTATTTTTGGTACCCAAACTAGTTTGGGTCCGTAAAAGTTAGTCCAATTCTATGCATATCTTTTCTTGGTCCAAAAAATATGATTTCTTGGTGAGTTTTGTTTGAACCAGCAATTGGCAACAACATGACCAAATCTACTACAAGGATAGCAATTAACAGGTGCAAACTTTCTTTGGAATTATCGTGATTTGGGTTGGACATGTTTTGGCTTAGAGTTGGAACATGAAGCACGGTTGTTTTCTTTTTCATGAACATAGGATGTAGTGATCTTATGCTCAAAGGATTTTTTATTTTGGGGAGTATATCCCAATCCTTCCTTCTGAAAATTGACTCTAACTCCCAACAAGTTATCTAGATTTTGTTTGCCCTTGACAAACCTTGAGAAGGTGGACTGAAGTTCAGCCACTTCTTTATCCAAACTCACAGTTTTCTTTTCAAGTTCTGAATTTATGGATTTCAAAAAAAAAATTCTTCAGTTTTTATTTTTTCACACACTTTCTCCATTTCAGACATTTTGCAAGATAGCTCCTCTTTGGCTTTTTCACAATCTGAAATTGTTTATAGCAGACTTTCTTTTTCTTCTGTTAGTTTGAACCATTCCTGTTCCAATTTTTTAAACTTAACAAAAATATCATCATGAGTTAACTCATCAATTTTCTTTTTGAGATTTTTATTTTCAAATCTAATTTTTCTATATTTCGTATACATTTTTTCATATTCCGACTCCTATTGTTCATTGAAAATAAAATCAGGGTCAGAATTTACCTCTGTTGATTCGTCCTCATGCGCCATGAGGCACAAACTTTCCAAGAGCTCCTGCAGCTCCTCATCGGACGGTTCGTCCTCCTCGTCGCTCCATGTGGCGACCATGGCTTTATGCTTCTTGAACTTTTCTTTCTTGAATTTTCTCTTTAGATCTGGGCACTCCCCTCTCATGTGCCCGGGCTTCTTGCATTCATAGCAGATGACATTATTGGGCTTGCTCGGCTCGCCCTTGGTTTGAGTGGACTTCATTTGCCCCTTTCTGAGGTTGCCTTGGAAATTATTCTTCTTTCTCAAAAATATCCTTACTTGGCGAGTTATCATGGCCAAGTCTTCTTCTTCATTGCTTCCCTCGCTGGATTCTTCTTCTTGAAAGTCATCATCAGATTGATGAGCTTTCAATCCAACCACTTTCTTCTTCTTCGTATCTTCCTCGGTTGTTCTCTTCATATTTATCTCATAAGTCATGAGTGACCCTATGAACTAGTCCAAGGAAAGTGTGGACAAATTTTTTGAATCTTCAATTACTGTGACTTTTGTGTGCCACGCCGATGGAAGTGATCTTAGGACTTTCCTCACAAGATCGGAGTTTGTATACTCCTTCCCGAGACTTTTGAGACCATTGGTGATCTCCGTTAATCTTGCGAACATCTCTGAGATGGTTTCTTCATGCTTCATTTTGAACAGCTCATAATCTCTTACAAGGAGATTTACCTTGGTCTCCTTGACCTCGGAGGTTCCCTCATATATGAGCCGCAACTTGTCCCACATCTCCTTTGCTGAGCTGCACATGGATACACGAGAGAATTCATTAGGATGTATAGCACATTGCATAATATTCATAGCATTAAAATTGACAGTGCATTTCTTAATTTCCTCGGGTGTCCATTTCTCTTCATCGTCAGAGAGTTTGTAAGGACCCTTGTCCACAACTCTCCAGATCTCATACTCTTTGGCTCTCAGAAAAACGTGCATCTTATTTTTCCAATATGAGTAATTCGAGCCATCGAAGTATGGAGGGCGATGGATAGAATGACCCTCAGGCATCATACCATTGTTTGCCATTGATCTGGATCTTACTCTAGATTGTTAGATCTTGAAGAAAATAGAGCCTTAGCTCTGATACCAATTGAAGTCCCGCGATCAATGACACCCAAGAGGGGGGGTGAATTGGGTGTTAATAAACTTTTAACAAACTTTTGCCCAATACAAAAGAGTGTGAAGAACAGCCGTAATGAAGATTTAGATCTATATGTAAACACTTAGATCTAATAAAATCTATCACACTCAATCGATCTTGGTACGATGGCGGAGGTAAAAATCTGAAGATTCAACTCACGCAAGATGTTATCTTCCTGACAAACTTTGCCTTGTCAATCTGAACCCACCTTTTAATATACCCGAGATATAATATGAGAGTGATAAATTAAGCTAGATCTAGCACAAACAATACAACCAAATAAGAACTACGTGGTTGTTGCACAGAATGGGGATATAAGAAAAGGAACAAACCATACAATGGACAAAGATTTTTAGATGGTTCGGATGCAATAACTGCAACCTACCTCCACCCCTCACCGACTGTGAGGATTCACACACACTCTTGTAGAAGGTTACAAGATCAGAGCACATACACACTCGTGTGAGCTCAGAACTCCCACGAAGATGCACAAGCACCGAATCACAAGAAAATGTGAAGAAATAAACACACACACACACGGATCTGCGTAGATCCACACACACACACAAGTATTCAGATATTACAAGAACACAGACTTGAATCTGAAATAGAAATCGAATGGAAGACACAAAGTAAAAACTTCATATTCAAGCTCCCCCTTAGTTGATGAGGAAGATTTTGGATGCAGCTTGATCGCCACTTGGCTTGGGGTTGATCTGCTCCAGATGTGGCTTGGATCACTTAAAGATAGATGAAGAACTTCCTTCCCAGAGCACTGTTCACGACTACAGTAGCAGCACTCTTCTCTCCCCTTGATAGCCTCCTTGAGCTTCCTTGGATGATTAGGGTTTCTTGCCCCAAGGAGATGTTTTTATAACTCTTGAATGGTCAAGAGACAAGCCAGGAACTAGATCCACAAATCATTGAAAGTTTGGTGGCTTTGGGATTAAACAAATCGAAAAAGAGGGGCTTCCCACGTTGAGAATACAAAGTCAACAATAAGGACTTTCGAGACTGGCAGTCGACCAGAGGTAGGGGGCGGTCGACCAGAATTTTACATAAACGGAGTCTTTCAATTCTGGGAAAATCGGTCAACCGATCCTTGCTGGGCGGTCGACCGCTACTGTAAAAAACTGTAGATTTGAGATCCCTGGAAAATTAGGTCGACCGCTCTGTGCCGTTAGGTCGACCAAAATCTGGGAATTCTGCAGAATAGCATGGTTCAATCCATGAAACATATTCGATCATTTGAAAACTTATGTTTGCACAATGATACATATAAAATGAGCTTGTTTGACCCTCAAACAATTCATGCATTTGAGTTTCAATCTCATTTGGAGAAGTTCAATCAATTAATCAACTCATTTGTAATTTCGAGATTTTGTTATCATCAAAATTGCCTGGAGACTCAACAAACTCAAGGCTCCTAAAATTTTAAATAGGCACTCAAAAGACGGATCTTCTATAAATTTGAAGAAATGTATTTAACGGATCACCATAGAATTTCAAGTTCAATTCTTTCTCTTTCATCATAATCCATACATAAACTAATGATTTTGATTACGATGGTAATGCAGTCTCCACGTCATCCACTATTTATCTGACAAAAATGTTGGAAATCAAGAAGGATGACGGATAATCTAATGATAATTTATCCATTGTTTTATACTTAGGTCAATTTTTTTAATTTAACAACTAGATAATATACCATGTATTTGGCTTGGACATGAAATCGCCATGATTTTTGATTTAAAAATAAATACCAATATTATTAAAGCGGTTAAACATAGTTCTTAAATATACATATCAAAAACTTTGTGGAGAATGTGATAATCAGGTATTGCATTCATCTTGTAATTTGCATTTTTGTTTTATTCGCCTAACAGGAGGACACAGAAAATTTACAAAAATAATTCTCTTATTTCAAGAATCGTAGAATGTCCATTCTTATTCTGTTATCATTATGAATAATCTCACTATGTTGTAATAATTGTAAAATTACCTATATAGTCACTCGTTGTTAGCATTTTGTTAAAATCTATTATTTAATCTTAGATCATCTTTAACAAAATTTTAAAAAAAGCATAAAATATCTCGAATCTCATCTAAACTCTTTATATTTATGTCTTCCTATATCTATCTCTTTATCTCTCATTCTCTCTATTTGTCATAATATACTGGTAAAACTAACATTTTTATAGGGATACTTTCATTTAAAGTTTTAATTTTATGAATCCAAATGGATATCTTAAACATGAACAAACCTCAAGGTAATTTTGCGCCAATGTTTATGCAAGAGAATTATTTGTAATAATAACATAATAAAGATAGTAATTCTACGATTGTTAAAATGATATGGCTAGCTATTTTAATAATTATCACTTTTTTGTCGTGATTCATCAGAGCGACTGACGTAGAGTTAAAATCCTCAGTATTTAAAAACAAAAAAGGCAAGACTCCAGCCTGCCCCAACGATGATTAGCCATGTTTCTGACTTTCTTGAATAAAAAATATTATAGGGTATTTGGTTGCTCTTTTTTATCTCTTTTTTCTCTCAAATTTAAAAATAAGAACATAGAACTCATTTAGACGTGTTTGGTAACCCTCCCCTAATTTTTAGGAAGAAATTTCACCCTTTGAAAAGTTCTCTCAAAATAAAAATAAGGGTCGACCAAATTTTTTTTAAAGAAGATCTCGCGACCCGAAACTCTCCCCTCCCTCTCCCGGCGAACTCCTGCGTGCTCCCTCCCTCTCCCTCTCCCTCTCCATGTGCTCCCTCCCTCTCTTTCTCTCTCCCCTGCGCTCTGCCCCCCCCTCTCTCTCTCTCCCGGCGCCCTCCCGGCGTGCTCCCTCCCTCTCCTTCTCTCTCCACGACAAACTCCGGCGTCCCTCCGCCCTCCTTCGAGTCCAGAGACTCCCCTCGCCTCAAGATCGTCACTTCCCCCACTCGTACGGCTGCTACTCCGTCTCCCTCGGCTTCGGTACCCCGGCGCAGTGGATTCCCCTCCTGCTCAACACCGGCAGCGACCTCGTCTTGGTCCCCTGTACCCGCTCCTACCAATGCAGCAACTGCTCCTTGTCCCCCACCAGCGTCCCCGTCTTCTCCCCCAAGTCCTCGTCCTCTTCTAAGCTCGTCGACTGCCGCAACCCCAAGTGCATCGTGGATCACCGTGGACGGTGCCAAGGTGAAGATACCACACGCCGCACTACTGCCGCTGCCCACCGGCGATGGCGGCACCATCATCGACTCAGGCACCACCTTCACCTACATGGAGCCGGCGGTGTTCGAGTCGGTGGCGAGAGCTGTGACGGTAGCGGGGGCGGGCCGCTACAACAGGTCTGCGGCGGTGGAGCAGCTCATGGGGCTACACCCCTGCTTCTCGTTGGCGGGGGCCGAGTCGGAGAGGGACATCGCCCTGCGGCGGGGGGTGACGGAGGGGACCTACAGCGGGGGTACCTACGGCGGTGGGACGGGGAGTACAAGGGGACGTTCTTGTTCCTAGACCTGCTACAGAGGGTGTTCTGCGGGAGCGATGCCGGGAGGGAGGCGCTGGTGGAGATGTGCGGCGACGTGTACGTGCAGAAGTGGAGCTTTGAGAGCTACCTGTACGAGCGCATCCCGTCAGGGAACCCCTAGGAGGACCTGAAGCTGGCGTGGAGGACGGCGGGGTGCCTGCTCAGGGCTACAGAGGGTCTCGCCGTGTGCATACCAAACGTGTCTGTATATTTTTTAAGGATTGTGTTAATCTTGCTAACCATGTTACACCACTTTTAAAAATTGAGTCAAAAATTTACATAGACTAATTTTTTAGAGAGAAATAACTTTTAAAAAAATGTTGCCAAACACCCTATTAACTTCACAAGTTTTTTTTCTGTAGGTAATGGGGTGTTTGGTTGCTATTTTTTTCCTCATTTTTCTTCCAAATTTAAAAAAGAGAGTAAGAGATCCTCTAACCCCGTTTGGTGTTCCTCTCCTAAATTTTAGGGAGAGAATCTCATCCCGTGTAAATCTTTCTCAAGGAAAAAATAAGTCCAGACCAATTTTTTAAAAAAAAACACTCACGACGCCTCAGGATTTTCCCTCCCTCCCACCCGCGACCCCCTCCCCTCCCCCGCGTCTCCCCCTTCCCTCCCTTCTCTCTCCCTCCAGCCTGCTCTCCCTCCCCCCCTCCTCTCCCTCCCGCCGGCCGGCTCTCCCTCCCTCCCGCCTGCCGGCTCTCCCTCTCTTCCCTCTCCCTCCTCGCACCGGCGTCCCCCTCCCCTCTCCCTGCACCGGCGTGCCTCCGCAGCCGCCGCTGACCGTCCCGCCTCTCTCCGGTTGGCCGCCCACGGTGGGTCGTCTCCCCCCTGTCTACCGATGTTGTGGGCCCAACTGCAAACGGCGGCCACCGCCTGGCATCGCGACCCCCCGGCCGCCACACCAGCCCGGCCCTGCCCCACCGGCCTCCTTGCCGGCATCCTCACCGCCGCACGAAGGTCCCGTCCGGCAGCACGTCGTCCTCCTGGCACTCCTGTCCATCCAGCACCACCGGCGGGTACAGCCGCAGCGACTCCGAGATGGCCGCGTGAAGGTAGTGCATCTCCCTCAGCTCCTCGAACCCGAAGGTCTTGATCCGCGGGGGTCGGGCTCCGAGCTCCGATGGAGGCCACCTCTTCCAGGATCTTCTCTCCACGTCCGGCCGTGACAACAGGACCCAGAACAACCAGGTGAGCGCCGAGGAGGTGGTCTCCCGCCCAACGATTAGGAAGTTTACCACGACGTCCCTGAGGATCAAATGTCTTGTTATTGTCACTTTGACAAGAAAAATAGAGAATAGTATGCCAAACAATTCTATATAAATTTTAAAAATTATATCACTCTTACTAAACGGATGTTATCAATTTTTATCAATTTTAAAATTTAAATTAAAAATTAACATATTATAATTTTTGAGATAAAAAAAGTTTTGAAAAAAAATTACACCCGAACACCCTATAAGTGTTTTTTTTTTAAAAGACGGGGAACCGGGTGTTGATGGGATAGGTGGGGTGGAGCCTGTGAGTGGGAGAGGCAGGACGTGCGAAGTGGGGGCCAAACCCGTTTCGCAAAGCGGTGCTGTGAATTCAAACTTGTGAATATGCTACCGTCACCACCGATGCGTTTTCATCTACTCCGTTCTTGTATCGGCGCCTCCGAGTTGTGCCCGGTTTTCTGTGAGTGCGGATTGGATACTGCTGGGAATCATTATTAGATTCCAGCTGACCCGGTCAATAGGTTCAAATGGAAACCGCCCGTCTACCCCCACGAACCCCCACTCTCTCTCTATATATCTCTCCACCTATAACTGCGTGGCGAAACTGCAGGAAGAAGAGAGACAGAGCGAAGAAAGAAGACAGGCTTCTGCGAGAGAGAGAGAGAGCGAGGCCCCCCTCCGAGAGCTCCCTTCTGTAACATCCAAATAGAGAGAGAGAGAAGGATGGCAGCATCGTCGTCGTCTTCGGTCTGCATGGGTGTCCCGAAGGTCTTCCTGTTCGTCGTCGTTCTCGTCGCCGTCACCGCACCCATCCCAAGCTCCGCTTACGACTTCGACGTCGGGGGAGAGCAGGGCTGGGTCGTCCCGCCGTCCAACAATTCCCGGGTCTACAACCAGTGGGCGTCCAAGAACAGGTTCAGGATTGGCGACAGCCTCAGTAAGTTAATTTTCCTACAGTTTAACCATCACCAGGTTAACCTAAACTTACTGCCATATCTCAACCACTGAAAGACAAGAATTCTTCTCTTTCTCACTCTCTGCTGTGTACGTGTCATCTGTCATCAGTTTATGTCCCTTCCCTGCATCCACCCACACATGGATGGCACGTACACAGTTATTTTGTAAGGTTCGTGACTTCACGTTAGAATTTTGCAAACCAGATACATTAATGACGCCTCAGAAGAACTCCGCATGATCAAAAACGTGTGTGTGCCTTTTAATTTGTGTCATTAAGTACAGTGTAAGTATTTCGTCATGGGTACGTATCCACTGATCATAGAAGAAGGAAAGCGACACGTACAATTCTGGTGAACGCGCAAACTTTTTTATTTTCACAGGGAACTGAGTATTGAACCCGACACCTCCCTCTTGCAAATTAAGGGGGAAGGGTGTCCACTTCTTCTTCTTCTTCTTCTTCTTCTTCTTCTTCGGCAAAACGCGACATATGATTTATTTTCACATCTTCTAACTAGACCAGAAGCGGATAACAATGACTCAATTAAGCTTCTATATATAAAATTGTAACCTGCAGTCTTCAAGTACAAGAAGGATTCGGTGATGATGGTGACCGAGGAAGAGTACGACCACTGCAACTCCAAGCAGCCCATCATCTTCTACAACAACGGCAACACCGAGATCGAGCTCGACCACGCCGGCACGTACTACTTCATCAGTGGCCTCCGCGAGCACTGCGAGAAGGGGCAGAAGATGATCGTCAAGGTGCTGAGCCCGTTGGAGGAGCAAGGATCATCACCGCCCGGCAACCAAACAGAAGCCATTCCTCCCACTGATGATAGGAGCAGTGCCTTCCAAAGATACAAGGCTTCCCTTTTGGAATTGATTGTGTTCTCGACTGGGTCTCTCATCTTCTTCTTCTAAATGGCAACTGGGTAGTATACGTACGTACGTAGGGGAGTGCGTGTAGGGATCTTAATTACTTCTCTTTATAACAATCTAGACTAGGTCATGTGATCTACTTGTTGATTTGTCATTCTTCGTCTTCGGTACGTAGTGAAGTTTGCAATATATATATATATATATATATATATTATATATTAGAGACTATATATTATCTGTATATTATCACTAGTGAAGTCGTGAGATTGATGGCATGGGGGGTAAAATGTTTCATTTGATTCTCTCATTCTTATTAGAATATACTTTTTTTCGAGTGTTTCAAAAGTCTGTTTTTGCCGTTAATTACTAGCTAGGATATACGTAATGGCCAAAAGTTGTTGATCATGTTCCTCGTCCTAGTCAAAAGCGTGGTTCCATAGAAAAAGAATAAAGATAGAATTATCATTGGATCGATGATGCCATGCGTGCTTACTTAATTTGTTTAAGGTACTTTCGTTGTTACGTACCCTTCGTTTCGTGCATATTCCTCGATCACAAATTAATGGGCTCTCCATTACTTGTAACAATGCACAGCAGGTACGTGGCGCCGCATGCAGTCAAGACTTAAGGGATGTGAGGTGCCTTACAAGGGTACACGTTATACGTGGCAGTTTCTTCTCTATCTGGTGCATTAATCCTACTAGCTATATGCTTTGCAAATTAATACTTATCACAGTCTAATTAACATATTGTGTTTCTAACTTCTAAGTAGGGATTTCAATAGTAACCGATAACTCGATAATCATATGTTTCATTAACATAACGAATAATAAATAGATATTAATTTTTTTCTCATTAAATTAATGGATATGAATATAGATATATATATTTGATTTCTTAACGGTTATGAAAATAGATACACCCCATTCTGAATCCGTATTCATCCGTTACTGTTAAATAAATTTATATTTAACTCAAATAGTTGAGTGTATTAAAAAAAATGGCGTTAGAAGATGAGATAGATGCATAATCTAAGTTATTTTTACTTTCATTAGGATAAAATATTTTTAAATTACAAGATTTTTTTGTAGATTTTTTAAAATTCTCAAATAATTTTATATTCTTTATTCTCATGTAAGATATGTAAAGAATAATTAAGAAGATGACGAAGATTAAAATCTAAGAGAACTAATTTACTTTCTTATTTTTACTTTATATGTTTCATCTTGTCTTTAGAGATATTATAATATTATATATTTTTAATTTCATTCTATGTTGACTAATGAATGATGATGATATGAGAACTAAATTGAAATGTATTTGTTTATCGTATGGGTTGTCTTTTTAAATTTAACTTTTATTTTAATTGAGTTAATTTACATCTTAAATTTCAGTCTTATATATATACACTCTTATGACCGGTAACTATTCGCTAACCGTCAGTTAATTATATTTCTTTGGATACTAAAAAATAATTTCAGATATATCATTTTTCGAATACTTAACAAATAGCAAACGGATATAGTTCTTCCTTATTAGATACGGATATGAATAGTCCACGTATAATCTGACCCGTCGGCATCCCTACTTCTAAACCAACATCAGATATAGTTATTTAATAAGTGAAGGTGGAAATGTGAGAAGTATCTAGGAGAGTACCATGGGAGTATTTCTTTTGATCGTTGCAATATAACGCTATCTAAGGACTTCATTTCATGAGGAAATTAACCACCCTACTGCTTCCCCCAGGCAATGCTACTGATAAAATGGTTGGTACTTCACATATATGCGTTGTAGCATAGGCTGTGTCCATGTAGTACTTCCTCCAGCTGGGGATTATATATGTTCAGAAAGGATCGAAAAAGCATGGTGTATGACGTTAAAACAAAGATCGATGTCAAGCAGCATAAGACTTATTATTATTATTATTATTATTATTATTATTATTAAGTTAATCAATGGGCTAGGTCTCTATTCATCTGAAAATAACGATCGTCTAAGAGGGAGCTCTCGTCACAAGACGAACTCGATCAATTAACTGGATTGTTGATCGCCAATGTTAGAGAGAGCTTGATGCCATTATTATCTCATGTTTGTGACTTGTCCAAAATAACATTAATAATGGGTAGCATGCCCTACAAAATTCTCCACCTAGCTCTTTGCTAGGACCCTTTCTTCATGATCTATATATATATGATACTTTTCGTGAAGGTTAATATTATGTGAATCTCTTATTAATTAGAATTCAACCGGTGCATGCAACACTCCGCCCAACGTGGCATCTAATTAATAAGTGGATCGACATTTAACCGGCGCTGTACGTGACGAGAGGCAACACCGTATGGGCACCTTTGATAACCGGTTAGGATAGTCTACCTGGGTTTACAGTGGAACGAGTTGTCCACTGTTTATTCCTATTTTAGTTTGATAACACAAATATTATTCTAAGTGGATTCCTTCAAACTCACCCATTATTCCACCTACTTTGTTAAATGGATGACTCCACTCAAAGTTAAAGATTGATAATGGCGTCAACTTCTTTTGCACAAACTGCCAACCGCACTCCCCTCTCTTTACCTAAATAAAAAATGGAGATGTCATACTGAAGTCCTACCGTTAACATAATATCATACTTAATTTACATACCACTGTCAACTGCATAATATTTTAAATTCTCGTGCATTTTTAAATTGTCCATCATAGCTACTTCACAGACATATACCAGCGCTATATATACATAAAATACCTATGACCAAGACTAGGTTAATCCAAGTATCACGTCCACGGGAAGTCTGACCAATATTGCCATAAAGGTAGACTACTGAACATACATAACACAAGAAAGATTTATTGGGTCATATGACTACAAAACATTTGTTACAACGGACAATCATACTCAGTTTTACATTTTAATGTAACACTAACAAATATTTACAAATGAACATTTCACAACTTCAGTACATCTGAATAATTGACCCCAAAAATTAGGATTGTGAAGAATAACAAATTTGGCACAGTCATTATGACAGAACATTACAACAGATGGGAAGCAAAGCAGTGGTAGTGCATGGCCTGCTGTTATTAGTGGTGTCATTCACTTGGCATCTGTTGAGGATGGCATGAAGCTTCACCAAGCCTGACAGTAGACCTTGCCTAGTTAGAGCCGTAAGTCAAACATCCTCTCCACCCTGGCATCCTCGGTCCTTGCTGGCAGAGTGACGCCCAAACATAAGAAACCTGTATGGAGAACCCACGTACAAGTGAGCATACACACCCAACTGGTCAAGTACTTAATATTAAGATGACATATACTTGTGGACACAAAAATTTGACAATAACGAATGAAACGACAGCAATATTACCCTCCCTCTTCCTAATATACTTCACCTGAAACATGGGATCCATCATCCACTTTGAAGTAGCATTGGACACTTTAAACTAGCAGTAGAGATTACAAGATAAGGACGATGATTACTTGGCAATGACATACACACAAAATGGGAGACGATTTCAGGCAGAGGACATAAAACTGAGATAGTGTTGAAGAGATTACCAGAGGATTGGCCCCCCTACAAATGGGTAACAACATACTTACACAGGGTACTGTTGGTTCTTGACCATTAATAACTCTATGCATATCATTCAGCAATTCACTATTATGATGCCCAAAATGATTGTATCTGAGTCCCACTCAAACTTTCCCATGCTATGCATGTTGGGAAGAAAGTGAGATTCGATGGAGGCTTCCTGAAGGTATACTCAGAGGAAGGCTGATGTACCAAATTAATGTCAACCTGTGAATGCCCCATGTCTTCAATTACTGTGGACTTACCTGTATGGGATTCCATGGAGGCTTCCCGAAGGTATATTCAATTTGTATTTGCCATACCAAAATAATGTCAACCTTTTGTAGTATGTCAAACCCCGTCTTCAATTGCTGTGGACTTCCCTGTATGGACTTACCCGACCTTCCTTATTTGCAGGCTTACTTTTAACCAAGTAGTAATAAATTACTTGTCCAGGTAAGCGCGAGGGCAATGATGAGATTCAATGGTCTGAGGGAAGGTTGGATGGCCTTGCAATTAAGGCAACCCCTTCCACTACCTACAAATCAAGAAATATATGAGCACCTTAATCATGCAACAATGAATCCGGGTAAATGAATGCTGGTCATTTGATAAAAAAAAGTGAACATAGTAAAATAGATGTCGGAGCCTGAATTGGGTGCAGACTGATGCTGTGGGCGAGAGGTTTTTGGCACCCAATTTATTTTTACCACAATTCCACATTCACCTTTTAATAGCTGCAGTTGATCATACCAATTCTACAAAAAGTGAACCTGAGTGATCGCCCGCCAGTTGGGGGTGTCGACCCCTTGCACCAAAAGGGGTTCAACCATATATAAATCTAGTCAAATAGCCTGCCATTGATCTATTTTGATGGGTCACTTACTTTGGATTATATGAAGACATGCAAGCCCTTTCCCACCTGTCCAATTATAAGCAAACAAACCATTATGATCAACATATACATGAGTCACAATATTTAATGACTTCAATGGAGATGAGAGAACATTTTACACCTGTCAAATTCAAATGTTTCATCATTGCCCTCACGCTTACCTGGCCAAGTACTTAATTACTTGGTTGGAAGGAAGCCTGCAAATATGGAAGGTCGGGTCAGTCCATATAGGGAAGTCCACAGCAATTGAAGACAGGGGGTATGACATACTACAAAGGTTGACATTATTTTGGTATAGCAAATACAAACTGAATATACCTTCAGGTAGCCTCCATCGAATCCCATTTGCTTCCCAACATGCATAGCATGGGAAAGTTTGAGTGGGGCTCAGATACAATCATTTTGGGCATCACATTGGAAGGGGTTGCCTTACTTGCAAGGCTATCCAACCTTCTGTCAGCTCAAATGTTTTATCATTGCCCTCATGCTTACCTGGCCAAGTACATAATTACTTGGTTGAACAGAAGCCTGGAAAGCCAGAAGGTGGTCAGTCCATATATTCCACTCCATAGCAAATTGAACAAAGAAGCAATAACATACTAAATATACCTTCAGATAGTATTTGGGAGTAGCTAATACAAAATAGGTTAGAGGAATATACCTTCAGGTAGTCTCCATGGACTGCCATTTTCTTCCCAACACAGATAGCATTAGAAAGTTTGAGTGGGGCTCAGATACAATCATTTTGGGCATCACAGTGAAAGGGGTTGCCTTATTTGCAAGGCCATCCAACCTTCCCTCAGACCATTGAATCTCATCATTGCCCTCACACTTACCTGGCCAAGTAATTAATTACTTGGTTGAAAGGAAGCCTGCAAATAAGGAAGGTCAGGTCAGTCCATACAGGGAAGTCCACAGCAATTGAAGACAGGGGGTATGACATACTACACAATTATTTTTGAATAGGAAATAATAATGAGCAAATACCTTCTGGAATCCTGCATAGAATGTCATTTTCTTGCCAAAGGTTATATAATCGAAAATTTGGAGTGGGTGTCAGATACAAGTTAAGACATAGGAGGGTTTACCTCATTGTAGAAACTGCAGTGCATAATAACAAGAAGGAAGCTAGCAGTGTTCAGATAGAAACATTACAGTGATAGAAACATTAAAGTGCATGATGAGAACATACAAGAACATAAAGAAGAAGGTACAATGTAACTTAGAGTCCCAATAGGCCTAACAATTTCATCCCATCAATTGAGGCCCCAAATATCATCCGCAATTCGGTTCCTCAAAACTTCCCCCGCTGCCACGTCCAAGTTGTTGACATTAATGTTGTTGGGAATCTCATCATCTCCCACATCGTCAACCCCCACTTCATCTGAACCAACCCTATTAAAATACCAATCATAACCTTGCTGACGTCGAATAAAATTTTGGACCACACAACATGCAATGACTATCTTCTTTTGTACAGGCCACGGATAATTATTTCCCTCTCGCAGAGTTTGGAACCTCATCTTCAAAACGCCAAATGCCCGCTCGACTACATTGCGTAGCTGCGCATGGCGATGATTGAATTTCTCCTTCTTGCTGGCATATGTCCTCGGCCCCGGAAGGTTGCAAGATGGTATCACTGCCCTCGATATGGTGCGAGGAAAGAGCTTGTGTTTGCATATCCAGCATCCACTAGGTAGTACTTGCCATTTGGCACCGTCAAGCCTCCTTCCTCCAATGTCCATTTCAGCACTCTCATGTCGGCAGCTGACCCTTCCCAACCTACACAAATATATTGAAATAGCATGTCAAACCCTACAACAGCCATCACATTCTGGGATATACATTGCTTGCGATTGCGAAAACGTCCTTGGTCTTCAACAGGTACGGTTGCCGGGACATGCGTTCCATCAATTGCTCCAAGTGCATCCTACATATAACATAGACATGGCATGACAACTCTTAGGAATTATATTTGCCATAAGGCAGAAATGGTGAAATAGATGATTGTAGTGTGTAATTACCTTGAAGAAAGGGTAGAATCTTTCCTTACCACGAATGAAGGGATGACATTCACCGGTATGTGTGGGTAGTTGTATGACTTCCGACATTAGAGACGCCAATGAGTTAATAACACGATTGACATAAAAACTAATCGCCTGTGAAGAGTGTTGAAAATGTTCACATAGAGCTCCTGTTGGGACCCCATGTCCAACTGCATAGAGGAACATCGCGAGTTGTTCATTTGCGGAGACATATCGTGAGTCCTTCAATAGACCCTTGTTTACCAGCATATCTCTCAGTTGTATGAACATTGTTGCATGAACACGGAATACATTGTAGCACCTTTGTTCATGGCCACTCAAAATCTCGTGAATCCATACATGTCCACCATAAATAGATGAGTGCATACGGCGCCTAGGAAGCACGGGGGCCTCTTCTACTTCAACTTGGTCGAGAATCACCTCTTCGATGTCATTGTACATCTCATCTTCTTCCTCAAGGAAGTCCACGAGCATTTGGGTATAAGCTACATCACATTTGACATATCCAGAAGACTATTAACATAGATAAGGATAGAATAACATAATCACTGTCCATCTAATCTTTAATATCAACCTGCAATAAAGGTTATACATTTGTTTGTACATAGACTGAACTTAACACAAAGGACATAACCTAATGATGAAGTACAAGCATGGAAAAAAGTCCTACTAATATTAGAAATAGTAGAATAACACATAGCATCAATAGAAGTACGATGAGGCATGACATCGGCATGATTTCCATAGGCAACTTCTTATTTAGCATTAGAGGAGTGACAACCATTGACGTCGATGGGTGTATTGCACTAGGAGCAGAAATTGTGCTCGAAACGTCCTGACGTGTCGTGAGGACACCGTAGAAAGCCTCTTGTGCCTCCTCCATGGAGAAGAATCCCTTATAGCGGGCTCCTGGATATCCATTTACTTGAGCGTAACATTCTGGCCAGGTGGAATATATGCCAGGTGATCGACCCACCCACACTACGTAACACTTATATTTTCCCATTGTACAAGTTTTCATAACCCTGCATAACAAATTTGTATATTGTAAAGCATCATCATGTAAAAGTCATAATAGGTAAAGCAAACGACAGAATTCATATCATTATAATGTAAGGAAGGGTTAAAACCATGTTTGTCATCATTCTAGGCAGGAAATTTCATGAACACTATGTCCCCCATAATACGTAGCGAACATATAACCTCCAAATAGAACAACAAACATAACCGATGGACAAACACTATGTCCATCAAATACATAGTACACCTACAACCGACAAATGAAAGGCAACGAAAATACCAACGACCATGAGGCATGAGAAACCTAACCCAGGATGGGTAATGACGGACCCAAGATACACTAACAAAGGAACTAGAATTTAGTGTGAGCCCGAATCTAGTCGATCCTGTCATCCTCGCTGAGGATCATCAAAAGTGATCGATTACTGGGATCCTTTATTAGATCCAGCGCTGCGATGTATAGGTCTCTCGGCAAATCCTTCATAGCTTTCAAGCCTGAAATGCACTCCTTCGTACTTGGGATGACTTCTGACGGCTCTTGGTCAACATCAACAATATCCGTGCTGGCAGCAGATGATGCATTTGCTCTCAGGTCCCGACGAAGACATTTTACAAGGTCCATCCTCTCTCTACTAGCAGCCACAAAATTATTTAGGGAGTCATCCCCAATCTTCTTTTGTCGTCCCCTCGACGACGAGGCAATGGAACGCTTGCCTCGAACCGGAGACCTTGAAGAGTCATCATTAATATGCACAACCTGGGTGGGAGTTACATTTACTCTTTCATTTGCACGAGGGATGCCAATGGAAAAGTCCATACTTTCGAGACCTAAACCAGTACCGAAGGCACTCAAGAATTCAGCAACATGTAGGCTTTCGGATTGCATTTGCATGTTAGGGTTGGACCCTACAGCATCATCGCCTCTTGCAATACTACTTTCACAAATATGCTCCATTTCCCTTAGGTGCACGAAAGATTTTCCCTTTATGGTCTGATATTCTGGATATTTCTGAAGATGTTAATGAAGACTGACAATTATTAAAGCAACACTAGGAATGATAATTTTGTAGAAATGATGTAACATATGTACATGTGTTTTTTATTTATACCTCCAGTAGATCTTCCCATGCCCCTGCGTAACCTGGGACCTGCATGTGGGTCATGTCATCCCACCCCCATCCACTCTTACGCAACAACTGTGCATACAACATATAACACTTCTTCAAGGTCTTCCAGCGGTTATATAACCGTTGTCTATCGTATTTAAGATTGCATGCCTTGTTGAATTCTGCTACCATATAATTCCATGCTTGGGACTTGAAAGTTCCACTCATGCACATATTCTTATCGAACTGCTCCATTAACAGTGAAACAAGCACCCCATCTTGCTGTCCTGTCCAATTGGGTGCACGACTCTTCCCCCCCTTGCTTGTGGACCCACCTTTCTTGGTAATGTCATCTAAAATGAAACAAAGTTTGGCAGTTCAGGGGAGTAGACATATAGCTAGGGAAAATATTACGAGACCTAACATTGCCACTCGAAAAAGATATTCATGCAAAGTGTTTGTCATCCTCTGAACTTTCTTTTTCCTTACACTACATTGTAGGGTTAAAAAAATGTGTAAATAATTACTTGGATATTAGTCGTAGGAATAGAAGATAGCATGCATTACAATTGTCATACTCATTAGTTCAATACATACAAACAAAGTTCAGAAAAAGTCAAATGTTTATT
The DNA here is from genome assembly GCA_022559845.1 of Amorphophallus konjac. Classification (NCBI taxonomy): domain Eukaryota; kingdom Viridiplantae; phylum Streptophyta; class Magnoliopsida; order Alismatales; family Araceae; genus Amorphophallus; species Amorphophallus konjac. The sequence continues at coordinate 114,416,571 of CM040118.1, forward strand.
GAAGTACACATGACACTTCAATGAATTTTGGTATTGAAAAGTGCTTACATATCCTATTATATGCCCATTAATTAATGTGAACCATGGACCTTTATAAACCGAAGAGCTATTAACCAAATACAGCAATAGAGAATCTGAAAATTGACAGTAGTGTAAGGCACGAATATGTTAAATGTTAAAGATTCTTACCGGCTGAAGACATGATCCGCTTCCTCTTCCTCTTCAACCTCCTCACACTTCATATATATAAATTGGATGAAAGGAAGAAATTATAATTAGTGGGTTAGATATGACAGAAATTATAAAGAGGTGGAAACCCCATTGTTAATCAATCCAATGGTGTCTGCAATCAAAAATAATAATGTAGCAAAGACGAAATAAATCTATGACATTGTCTTCTGCAAACAAGATGACGAGAAATGAATGATAAAGACAACGGTATAAAATATAGTTTACACTACTAGTCCCTAGCATAATGTAATCAGGCAACAAAAAAATTTTAAATGACAAAGACAACATATATTACTACAAACCATTAGAAGGCTCAGCAGCACATTGCTGATATCTAATAATCCAAAATGATCATAATCACAAAATGTAAGATCTTCCTGCTTGAAAGAAGGCCAAAACAACTATAAACAAACTGCAGTAGAAAATAATGACAAATAAAACATACTTCTTTATCAACGGCTATGAGTGTAGGGTGATCAAATAGTCTCCGCACATTGGCAGTCACAAACAGGGTTTTAGATCAAGGGCTTTTAGTATAGAGCTACCAAACACTGTACACACACTGGCAGTCACATGAAATCGAACATGCACCGTTCAACTACCTTCTTCCTCAAAATGAAGTGCACTCAGTAGCGCAAGGGCAAAAAACCAAAATCCCATTCTTCTTATTACACTGCAAACAACGTAATGGGTGTTGTGCTATTGTATTTTTTATGTGCACTATAAAAAATCAGATAGTCCCATCATAATAAAAATACGCCGGAAAATGAAAGCCAGCCCTAGTTTAACGGAAACCTGGTGAGGTCCTTCCTCCCCTTCGCATCCCACCGCAGCCATAGATAAAAGATTAGGTGAGGGTAGCAAGTATAATCCCATCCCGTATGAAATATAGAACATGGATCACCGGATAATCAAGAGAGACCCAATAGATGTGAATGTTTGTTCAAAAAATTTGAGCATGCAGAAAACAAAGCGATGCAAACCAACCTGAACGGAATCGGAAATAACAGAAGATAGGGGAGAAGAGTTTATCTGAATGGCGGTCACAGAGCATCTATTGAGAAGTAAAATGCCCAAATACCAGAGAATGTGGGGATCGTATGAGCCGACCGACGATGCAATAGATGCCGGCGAACCCAGCGGTGAAGGACCTTGCACAGAGGAAGGAAGGCAGGCGATGTCGTCTCCACGGCTACTGGCTACCATCGCCGGCCTTCTTGTAGAGGAAGGCTGTGGAAGGTGGGATGAAGTTGCCAACAAGGAGCGTCGTCGCGTCTCGTCTAATCACAGGACGACGTGAAGGAGCTTCGTCGCGTCTCGTCCTCACGGTGCCTTCGATTTCTGCAGAGAGGTCGGCGCGCAGCAGGTCAGGTCGGGTCGCTTCACCTGCAACCCTAGACGCGAGGCAAGTGTGAGAGAGAGCGGAAGGAGGCCACCCGTGAAGCCTAGCCGCAGCGCAGACGGGGAAGCGACAGGTGAAACCCTCGTCTGCGTCCTCCATTCGCGGGCGTGAATGTGTTACTCGGGCGGACAACACCTCTCAATCGGATATAACCCGTGTAACCTAACCGCCTTGTCAAACAGGAAACCAGATGCGCCGCCGAAATTAAGGGCTTTATTCGCCTGCTAATCGGTTACCAAAGGAGCCCTATATGTTCAGAGACCACCTATTGAGCACTTTATATACACAATGTGTTTTTCGCGTGTATATGTCAGCTTTTTTAAGGATGCATACAACGTAAACTTTTCTCAAAATCTTAGAAATTGTTATCTAGTAAATTAATGATATTACGGCCAGACGTTAGTTTCTCCTCAACGTAAACTTTTCTCAAAATCTTAGAAATTGTTATCTAGTAAATTAATGATATTACGGACAGACGTCATATTGGTGTGGACAGAAACAACGTAAAGTTTCTCTTCTAAGCCCAAACCCAAACCGTAGGCACGTTGGATTCAGGGTCCCTAGCTTGTTTCTTCACTTGACACTAAATTTACAGTGAGTTTAAGAAAGAATTGATTTATCTTAATTTTTAATATAGTTGATAAATGAGCTTGATTTCATGAATTCATAAAATTCTTTTACAATTTTATAACTTTATAGATAAATAAATACATCCAGATATGCAATTATCAAATATTTTTTTTAAAATAAATACCTGATAGGAAAGGCAGGAGAGCGCTCACCCCTTTAACGAAGGGATGAGTAGTTCACTCCACCACCACCCACCACAGGAGAAATTTTATTAATAAATGGAGAAAATAGAAATAAAGAGGCTACAGCCCAAGGGAGGGACACCCCACCTTATCCAAACGGAGGGGCCCCTTTACAAAGATCGGAAGATCAGCCCATGAGATCCAAGAAGACAAACCTGATAGCGAGCATCCCAAATTGGCCAAACAGTTGGCTGGCTGGTTCGCCTCCCTGAGACAATGTTGGATAGAGACACTGGAGCAAGACAAGGAGGACATCAAGGCAAGAATGTCATGAACGATGTACGGATCATCACAAGCTTCAGATTATTAATTGATTCCCAACGAACGAGTCTTGATCCCCCAAACAGAGATTTTTATACGTGAGGAGGGCATATCTCGTCAGCCCATTAGCATCCGTCCGGTCGGTCCATCACCAAGGTCCAACCCTCCGAGCCCGCTACTCTGCGCTTCAGCCCAACATGCCTCTTGCTCCAACGCAAGCCCAGCGTAGGTGTCGTACCCGCGTGCACCTTCTCTATCAGCAACTATAGCACATGTCTCCGGCAGCGTATTAATGACGAGAGGCATGTCAGTCCGGCGACGGGGAGAGGACAATGCCGTCCACACCACTCCCCCTATCAGTGCGGCCTCGATCACATCCCCTCCGGTGAGCCTTGCCGCATTAATGACTGGCGAGTCTTGTCGCATTAATGGCAGAGCTGTCTCTTCGGTGAAGAGACGGCGAGTCAACGTCCATGTCTCCCTATCTTGTCAGGCACATGAGCTGGGTGGATCACTTCTCCTCTGATCTCGACAACCCAACAGTCAACCCTACAACGACAGTATAAATAGGACCCTAACCCAATGGCCAGGAGGTACGAGCAACCTAACCTGATCGAGCTCTCACTCCCTCATTTTGATCTCCCTCCCCATCTCCTGAGTGCTCGTCTCCTTCCTCCATCGTTATCTGACTTGATCGTCGAATGGTTGTCTCTTGAGATAGCTCTCAAGACTCCTTATGATGCTTCTTTGGTCGCCACAAGTCCTTCTCCGGCGATGTTTGTCCTCTCCATTAAATAAATCTTTGAAGGTGTGGATTATAATTTTGGCAATTAATTTCTCGACTGACATAGTATCCATTGGGTAGGGTGTCGAGTAGGGTTAGCAGCTTCCAATGACAGTTGCATTTGTTAATGTATCTGTTCACAGGTATATTGTCACGCCCCGACGCGGAATATCGAGGTGCGACGAGTCGTAACATTTATGTCGATCAGAGCATGTATATAAAGGGGGTCCAACCAAAATGGAGATAATGAGAAAAAATACTATTATTTCATCAAATGGAGTTTTACAACACACTAAGCCTCAAGAGACATAATTACAACTTCCAAATACACTTAATTCTAGCAAGAGCAACAATTAAACCTAGGAATTTAAAGTTAAGCTTGGTCTCTCTTTTCACTTTTACCCCTCCCCGTTTGTTTGAGGTTCTTTGTCAGAATTACCTAAAATATTAACCGAAAATACAGAATGAGCACAAAGCTCAGTAAGACTTATATCTCTATATCATGCAGTTTTAAGTAATTAACATTTTTAGATAATGTAAATGTGCTATGACGAGAATCGTGACTAAAACATGAAACATAAGTATGAGAGAGTAAAGGAATGCCTGTATATAGGATCACAGTTAACAAGAATAAGATTTTCAAGAATGATTGTGTAGCATGTATAATCATATAATTGGCCATTTCACGCAAGCATGTACGAGTCAAATATTTCATGTAATTCAAGCAAGTCAAGTATTTCACGAATAAGTGGAATGTCATAAATGAATTTAGCATGCATGTACTCGGTGCAATGTCACACCAGGTCAATAACAGCTCTCATAGGCACAAGAACTTTCGAGCGCTCCTCCTAGGACCAGATCGGGCCCCATTAATGCCAAGTATTGTAGTTATGGATCATTGATCCCAAATATTTATTTAGACATCCACATAATATATATGGCCAAAGAGTTTCAAGGCGAGCTCATAAGAAAACCCAAGGATCTAGTACAAGAAGCATAAATAGTTGTAAGAGAAGTTCAAGGGTGATTGAAGGCATCACGTTTAACGACATTAAGACAACGAGAAAAAGAGTTACCGATCAAGGCACGATCAACTGTTTCGGAAATTCGTGTAAGGTATTTTTAGATCGAGTTCTCCTCAGTCGACGTTTAGCGAGAATACTAAGAATTCACGGCAGGTAAGAGGTGGGACAATGGGAGGTTCCCCTTACGTTTGCAAGGACTTAATTAAATAATCACTTATCCACTTAAAGCGTTTGCCCGTGGACCTCTTTCCTTAGACACTGGTCTTTCTTGATAATCTTTCTAGCTACACGACTTTGTAGGAAACCCGAAACATGTAATTCATCCAGGGAATGGAAGAGTTGAAATGTGTGAAACTGGGAGAATTGGCGTCCACTCAGGACGCCGCTAATTCTATAATTCACGTCCAACATAAAGGCACCAAGTATAGGATTAACTTGATTTAAATAAATTTATTTTAAATTGGCATCCGCGTACGGAGGCGCCAATTCTTTAATTCGCGTCACTGTGAGAAGACGCTATTTCTATATATTTTTCTGATTATTTGGTTTAACAATTAAATATATGAATTTGCGTCTCTGTGGAGAGGTGCTATTTCATTAACTCGCGTCTGCGCATGCAAACACTAATTCTATATTTTCCCAATTATTTGATTTATCAATTAATTACATGAATTGGTGTCCCTGCAGAAGGACGCTATTTCTTTAATTCGCATCCGTTTACACAGACGCTAATTCCTCCCTATTACAAATTGGCATACATCATGCATATATGTTTACAGACACATACAATTGTTCATTTCTTTTTAGGGAACATGAACAGTAGCACTTTGATTCCTATCTAGATTTCCATGGATCAAAAGATATGATAATCAAGAGAAAAATGTAAGGATCCTAAAAATATGCTCATATAAATTTTAGCATATTTGGTTCCATATATATTGAATTTTTAAATATAGGTTAATTTATTTAATTATTAAAAAATTCATGTCAGTTGAATGAACGTTAATTAATTGGCGTCTGGGTCCTGGACGCTAATTCAAGAATACGCGTCTTCTTAGAGAGTCACCAATTAATTCGCATCTCCTACTCTAGGCGTCAATTCTTCATGAACCATAAATTTGGCAAAACCCACATAAGATTAACGTGAAAAATGTCAGCATGCTTCTACTATTAAGTGTTTTGCTTAGATACAGAGAATACCTACCTGATCTAATCAAAGAGGAAGAAGAAAAACGGAATGAACGCCCAGAACCCTCTTTCTCCTTTGAATCATTCCCAACGTGGTAAGACAAAGTGGGTGATTAGAGGACCTATTTATAGGAAAAAAATGGCCAAACAGTAAGATTCTTTTCCCCCACAAATTAAACTTCTCACCACCTAATTCCATGTTCATGGCCCATTTGACAACTATTCCACTAACCAAGCTTTTAACAAGGTACGGGCAAAACCAAGATTCCTGGTGCTTTGATGTAGGGTTTTTAAGTTTGGGCCATCCTTCTAGAAATGTACTAGTTTAATCATAAAAGAATGGGTGTTTAAAATGGACTACCCATTTCACCCTATTTAGTCTATAACTCCAAATTCAACCCAATAAGATTTATCCAATAGTCCAATTGTTAATCATAATTATTTTAGCCCATTAACTTTAATTTCAACCATTGAAAACTTGTCTCATATTCCAATTGTTAATTTCCAAGAAATTTGATTAAGCTATTTAATTTTTAACTTATTTCAAAAAATATGATTATATAATTTCATCATTTCATCGATACTTTATATATTTATCTATTAACTATTTTTTTAAGTTACTACACATATAATTCTTGTGTGGTACAAAAGAAGTTTTAGCCTCACTGAAGCCCCTTAAAACTAAATATTTTTTTGCGGTGTCATGTTTCCATCACTGAAACGGTATAGTGGGAGTGGGACAGTCTCCCTGCAACGTTAACCGACATAGATTCTCATGTTCTCATTTTTTTTTTAGATGGTGAGAAAAATTGGTGAAGATCCAAGATGTACCTAATTAACCGTTAAAACTTACCTTTTAAAAATATATCATCTAAAATGTTCCTTTGTTATCACTAAAACATCAAATCTTTGATAGCCCCAAAATCTTGTACCTCCAAATTATAATTTTATTAAAAATAAGAGAAAATTATTTGTATATTCTTAAAATTATTTAAAATTATCTTTATATATATATATATCTATTTTTATTGTATTTATCATAATACTCCTAAAATTCTGAAAAATAGACATTATGTCCCTTTGCAAGTTGCAGAGATAATTTTTTATTTTAAAGATAAGAGTGGATAAGAATACAATTTATTTTTTAAGAATTTAAGAGGTGTTAGGATAAATGTAATAAAGATAGGAATATAAAAATAATTTTATAAAAGTTTAAGAATATAAAAATAATATTCCTTAAAAATAAACACCACATATAAATCTGCATCCATTTTGACGAGCGCACTAATTTATGGTACCTTCCATTAAAACTTGTTCGTAATGATACCTACACCATGAGATTGGTTTGGTAAATGAATACGATGGGTATTCATCGGCTCCCGCCGATTTTGACTGGGTATTTGTCGATTCTCACCTACATGCCTTTGGTGGCTCCATCGAATACCAAGTCGAAGAGGCACTTTTATGAAATTTTAGGCAAACATGCAGTTCACTTGGGAGGCTTGAATTCATTATTCCAGCCCGGTTACATCATTTACCAAACAGGCCCTCCAGGAAGTGACATGCGATTCACTTTACGGTGCGATCTCATTTGCCTACATAACAAATTTGTAGGTAAAGGCTTGAACAAATCTGCTGCCTCATAATACTTGTAATGCCTTCACTCTCCCTCGCATCTCAAAATAGTCACAAAGTGTGCGTAATGATGTGGAACAATACGAGATAAAGTATAATATTTTCTTATTTTTTGGTTGACGCTCGTTATCCTACATTATCATAAGCAAATCTCTTCAATGGAAAAAGCTAGTGTGTGTCATTTATCATATTTAATATCATGTCGAAAGCGAAGAACAATTGACAAAAAAATGGGAAAAACTAGAAGAATTGTGAAACAATTGGAAAGACTTCGGTATCTGACAGGGGAAAGAGATAGGTCGTGATCTTAGTAGTAGTGTGTGACGACCCGAGGATCCGAGTACCGGAAAGGAACCGGGGCGTCTCGAATCTCGGCCCGCCAACCCACGAGCCCGAAGACTCGGAAGGGTAGAAAGGAGTGGTGTGGGGTATAAGAGAAGCTGCAACGTCCACAGAGGTAGCACAATAATCAAAAAGGAAATGCACATAATAATATAAATAAATCAAACTGCTACAAGGTCCACAGTGTCTCATGTCCAAAAGAAAGTACAGTCAACAGGAAAGAAAGTACAACTACACGGGGCATCCCCCGGCGTACAACAACACGGGGCATCCCCCGAAGTACAACTACGCGGGGCATCCCCCGGCTCTGGCAGACTGGCAACTAACCCTGGCTGGAAGACCCACGCTGAAACTCGGCCGCGCCTCCCGCCGACCCCGCCTCACCTGAAGAGCAGGGGTGAGCCTTATCTCATTGGCCCAGTAGGGATCCCGCGAATCCCCACCTCGCACGGAAAACGAGGAAGAAGAAGACAACCCTACCAACCGAGAGTACGGTAGAACCGACAAGCTAAAGTAAATAAACGGAAAAGTCGTCTACTCTAACGGTACCGTAGTACGGAACCTCGGGCCGACAAAACACGAGACCACGCCTGCCAGTGAACAGGAGCACCATCCACAAGAAGAATGACCGGATGCGTCCCCTGACGTCTTACACCGCGTCACAAGTGTCTAGCTACAACGTCCCGGGCGTGAGACTCAGACACGCGACAAGTACCACACAACAAGAACTAGCTGGGGTCGCACTCGTCAGTGCGTGTCCCAAGCCCCCAACTACGTGTGCACACACAGACCATCTGCTCTAGGTCGGGTCCTCTAGCTGGTTTTCCCCCCCACCGGACTCTGGTGGCAAAGGCAAGGGGCCCTACGGTAACCAGCCTAAAAACCGCGTCGCACTGGGTCTCGCTCTCCACCACTCCCAGGTGGGTCCGCACCCGCGTGCGCAAGAAGCTACGACTAGTGGACAGGTCACTGGAAGTAAGGACTAATCCACGGAAACCACCGACCAAACCCTGGCACTGACTCTCGATGATCCTACGGTAGGTACGGAAGCCGGGGACACGCATGAGGTCCGACCGTCCCTCAAGTCACGCGGCACTCCTACCGAGGTAACTGATTCTCCGAGGAACCCCGGGCGCCCCTGTGGCTCTCACTGGGTGCCCACGGCATCCCTAGGGCCACACGCCACAACCGAGTCCATAACTCATCCAACCGGAGGTCACGCTACCCGCAAAACGCGGTTCGAGGAAGGGAAAAGGTCACGCTAGGTATCCCTAGCGCGACACCGAAGAACGCACTAGCTTTGGCTAGCGCGATCTTCCATGTCGCGCTGCCCAAGGCTAGCGCGTTCAATATGAACGCGCTAGTCTTGGATAGCGCGATCTGGAGATCGCGCTACCCGAACTAGGCGCGTTCCCCACCGCCTTAATGTTCGTCTTCTCCGACGGACACGCTCGGACGACACAGCGCGTTCATCAAGAACGCGCCACTGGACTATAGCGCGACATCGGGCCGAGCCCGGTTCGTGAACTACGGCCGGAAATCACAAAACCACGCCCATTCACCCCCTTTGGTGAAGGGAAAACAATGGGGAATCACCCCACAACGACCTAGCATACATCTAGAGCCCCCAAATCGATCAAAAATCCCACGAATCGACGGATCCGGCGCTCAAACCTCAAACATGGAAATAACCCTCCCGGCATGAATCTAGCCCCTCTCGGCCTCTCCACGGCCTAGAAATCACGGGGGATGCTAGAAAGAGGGTAAGGATTCGTCCCCCTACCTCAAGGAAGCTCGAAATCCACCGAATCGTCGCCGATCTTCAAATCTAGCTCAACCACGAACTCCACATCCACGCGCCAATGGGGGCACCGCCGCGATCCTCTCGCCGCCGCCGTCGTCACCGCGCTGCCGCCAAGGTCCACCACCCGTCGCCGGAGGGGAAGGGGCCGCCGCGAGGTTCCAACGGGCAAGGAGGGGAAAAAGGGGAGGTGACCGTTGCGCGCTCACGGGAGGGGAAAGAAGGAAGAAGGAAAAGGGAAGAAAAAGAAAAAGAAAAGGCTTTAAATAGAAAATCCAAAAAATACCGAAAAATAGAAAAATACACCTCCTCGACCGTCTCGACGAGTTGATCGCAACGGTACCACTCGCGGGCTGGTAATGACCCGGTTCACCCGCTACAGGGTTCCGAAGGACTCGCCGAAACCAGTACGCGGAAATCGGAAAACGCGCACGGAAAAGCCGCGGACACACTCCGGGCCTCCGAAACGACTCCGGATCGCGCCGATCCGAACACGAAAGATGTCCGAAACGAAATTTCAGACACAACAGGGTCGAACACCCTGACAAACCAGATCCGGGACCCATAACGAAGGATCCGAAAGATCCGGGACATTACATAGTGTCTTTGCACATAAACATATATAAAAGCATTATTTGTGAAAGAATATTTTTCTAGGGTGATTAATTGTTAATTTTACAATAAAAATATTACATATGCAAGAAAATTGATATATATATATATATATTAAGGTATGATGTATCGATCCGGTACGTCACGTACCGCACGTATTAGACTGTACCAACCAGAGACCGATACGGTTGATGCATGATACACAACCGATATGATACTTATATATTGTTAAATATTATATATGTTATTTTATATTTACTATTTTTTGATAGTTAGATTTGTTGGAGATATTTTTTTGATACTGTGGGTTGTAAGTTCGAAACATGAGAACAACATGTTTTTTTCATGTTTCCTTTCGAATTCTTCGTTGTTATTTAAAAAAGTCAAAAATAAATATCAAATGTGAGATTTAAATCAAGAATCTCTCGTTCACATATGTTGCTCTCTAACCAAGTTACAAATGATCTTATATCATATTTTATTATAATAAATATTTATTATATATATCTTTATTTTTGACATATGACGATATAATATTATATAGTATCGTACCATATCATATCAATAAAATATCGATATGATCAGATCATCAAACCTTAATATATATGAAGATAGACACACACACATTGCATACATATACGTGTAAATGGCCATAGTTAGTAAAGAAAAAAAATTGCTAGCATAGAGTTACAGAAATCATTTTAGTCCTCCCTATTTTTGACACTTCATTTCTTCTTCCTTAAGACCAAGGCCGTCTGGATGCCATAAAAATCTATAAAATGTTATATTTTATATCGTAGAAATACACCACTTATGGTACTTTACGGTATATATATTACTCAAAACTGTGAACCAAGTGGCCCCTAGTCCTCCACCTTGTCATGATTATATTAACGCCTACAGTTGTCTTTTCGCTGGTTGCATCTTCCTAAACTAATAAAATTATCTCCACCAGGTCCTTTGGATTAATTTAATATATACTCTCATTATAATATAAAATATCAAAATTAATATCTTTCGTTGTCAAATATTATATATATATTATTAATTAAAAATTTTAAAAATATCATTACATGATAAAATGCCCTCAAGGAATCTATATGGGTAGATTTGAAAATATTTGATTGATAATGGTGATAAATATGATATTTGACAACTAGACGTGGTGATTTTGATATTTTACATGTTTACAGTATATATAAATATATCGTAGAGGTGAAAAAATGGTCTCCCAAACCTCGTACCACATTTTAAG